>CM038147.1:522565351-523165351 GCA_021437245.1 Aegilops speltoides
AGATCTAACACATAGCTACTGGTACATACCCTCAGCCCCGAGGGTGAACTACTCCCTCCTCATCATGGATAGCGCCGGGATGATGAAGATGGCCACCGGTGATGGGTTCCCCCTCTGGCCTGGTGCCAGAACAGGCTCCCGAGAGGTTTTTGGTGGCTACAGAGGCTTGCGGCGGCGGAACTCCCGATCTATCTTGATATTTGATGTTTTTAGGGTACATAGGCTTATATAGGCGAAAGAAGTCGGTCGGGGGAGCCTCGAGGGGCCCACGAGAGGGTAGGGCGTGCCCAGGGGGTGGGCGCGCCCCCTGTCTCGTGGCTCCCTCGATACTCCCCTGGCTTGCCCAGGGGGGTGAGACGTATCAGTACTTTGCTTCATGGGCAAGTAAACTTTTTCAATAAGTATATGAGTTCTTTATTAATAATGTGAGTACATGGATATACGCACACTCACCCTTCCAGTTTGCTATCCTCTATTATATCGTGCAACTTTCGCCGGTATCATGCACCCATTATTTACCTCCCTCAAAACAGCCACCATACCTACCTATTATGGCATTCCATAGCCATTCCGAGATATATTGCCATGCAAATTTCCACCTTTCCGTTATTATGACACGCTCCATCATTGTCATATTGCTCTTTGCATGATCTTGTAGTTGACATTGTATTTGTGGCAAGGCCACCCTCATAATTTTCATACATGTCACTTTTGATTCATTGCATATCCTGGTACACCGCCGGAGGCATTCATATAGAGTCATATTTTGTTCTAATACTTGAGTTGTAATTCTCGATTTGTAAATTAATAAAATTGTGATTATCTTCATTATTAGAGCATTGTCCCAAGTGAGGAAAGGATGATGAAGACTATGATTCCCCCACAAGTCGGGATGAGACTTCAGACTTGAAAAAAGGCCAAAAAGCCCACCAAATAAAAAAAGGGAAAGGCCAAAAAAAGAGAAAGGCCAAATAAAAAAATAAAAAAATGAGAGAAAAAGAGAGAAGGGACAGTGCTACTATCTCTTTTACACACTTCTGCTTCGAAATAGCACCATGATCTTCATGATAGAGAGTCTCTTGTGTTGTCAGTTTCATATACTAGTGGGAATTTTTCATTATAGAACTTGGCTTGTATATTCCACTGATGGGCTTCCTCAAAATGCCCTAGGTCTTCGTGAGCAAGCGAGTTGGATGCACACCCACTTAGTTTCTTTTGTTGAGCTTTCATACATTTATAGCTCTAGTGCATCTGTTACATGGCTATCCCTACTCACTCACATTGATATCTATTGATGGGCATCTCCATAGCCCGTTGATATGCCTAGTTGATGTGAGACTATCTTCTCCCTTTTTTGTCCTCACAACCACCACCTTATACCACCATAGTGCTATGTCCATGGCTTGCGCTCATGTATTGCGTAAGAGTTGAAAAAGCTAAAGCGCGTTAAAAAGTGTGAACCAATTGCTTGGCTGAAACTGGGGTTGTGCATGATGGGAGTATTTTGTGTAATGAAAATGAAGCATGGCCTAACTATATGATTTTGTAGGGATAAGCTTTCTTTGGCCATGTTATTTTGATAGGACATGATTATTTGTTAGTATGCTTCGAAGTATTACTATGTTTATGTGTTATAAGCTTTTATCTTGAATCATTTTGATCTGAACAATCATGCCACAATAAAGAAAATTACATCGAGAATTATGCTAGGTAGCATTCCACATCAAAAACTCTGTTTTTATCATTTACCTACTCGAGGACGAGCAGGAATTAAGCTTGGGGATGCTTGATACGTCGCCAACGTATTTATAATTTTTGATTGTTCCATGCTATTATATTACCCATTTTGGATGTTAATGGGCTTTACATTACACTTTTATATCATTTTTGGGACTAACCTACTAACCGGAGGCCCAGCCCGTATTGCTGTTTTTTTGCCTATTTCAATGTTTCGAAGAAAAGGAATATCAAACGGAGTCCAAACGGAATGAAACCTTTGGGAGAGATCTTTTTGGAACAAACGTGATCCAGAGGACTTGGAGTGCAAGTCGAGAAGCAATCGAGGAGGCCACGAGGGTGGAGGCGCCCCCTACTGGGCGCGCCCCCTATCTCGTGGGCCCCTCGGGCATCCACCGACCTACTTCTTCATCCTATATATACCCACGTACCCCAAGAACATCAGAGGCGACCATGAAAAACTATTTCCATCACCGTAACCTTCTGTATCCGCGAGATCCCATCTTGGAGCCTTCGCGGGCGCTCCGCCGGAGGGGGAATCAAGCACAGAGGTCCTCTACATCAACACCATAGCCTCTCTGATGAGTTGTGAGTAGTTTACCACAGACCTTCGGGTCCATAGTTATTAGCTAGATGACTTCTTCTCTCTCTTTGGATATCAATACCATGTTCTCCTTGATCTTCTTGGAGATCTATTCGATGTAACTCTTTTTGCAATGTGTTTGTCGAGATCCAATGAATTGTGGGTTTATGATCAAGTTTATCTATCAGAAATATTTGAATCTCCTCTGAATTCTTTTATGTGATTAAGTTATCTTTGCAAGTCTCTTCGAATTATCAGTTTGGTTTGGTCTACTAGATTGATCTTTCTTGCAATGGGAGAAGTGCTTAGCTTTGGGTTCAATCTTGCAGTGTCCTTTCCCAGTGACAGCAGGGGCAAGGCCCGTATTGTATTGTTGCCATCGAGGATAAATAGATGGGGTTTATATCATATTGCATGAGTTTATCCCTCTACATCATGTCATCTTTCTTAATGCGTTACTCTGTTCTTTATGAACTTAATACTCTAGATGCATGCTGGATAGCGGTCGATGTGTGGAGTAATAGTAGTAGATGTAGGCAGGAGTCGGTCTACTTGTCACGGACATGATGCCTATACACATGATCATGCCTAGACAATCTCATAATTATTCGCTTTTCTATCAATTGCTCGACAGTAATTTTTCACCCACCGTAATACTTATGCTATCTTGAGAGAAGCCACTAGTGAAACCTATGGCCCCGGGTCTATCTTTTATCATATAAGCTTTCAATCTACTTTTATTTGCATCTTTACTTTTCCAATCTATATAATAAAATACTAAAAATATATTTATATTATCATATTATCTCTATCAGATCTCACTTTCGCAAGTGGCCGTGAAGGGATTGACAGCCCCTTTATTGCGTTGGTTGCGAGTTCTTGTTTGTTTTTGTGGGTGCGTGGGACTTTTGAGGAGCCTCCTACTGGATTGATACCTTGGTTCTCAAAAACTGAGGGAAATACTTAAGCTACTATTGCTGCATCACCCTTTCCTCTTCAAGGAAAACCAACGCAAGCTCAAGACATAGCACTGACATCTCCTCAAAACACATCAGAATAAATTTTAGGTTAATAATTTCACTCTCAGAGTTTCTAATAATTGGAGATGAGAAATCCACCAGGCTCCACCCTTGAGATATGTCCAGCTACCTTGGCACTGCCGAGAATCCCTTCCAGGGCATCCGCAATGATATTGAATAGGAGAGGCGAGATTGGCTCACCTTGGCGGACTCCCTGTTTATTCCTAAAGAATGACCTGATGTGGCAGTTAATATTTACAACCGTCTGGCCGCCCCGGACCAGTTGCCGCATCCAGCTGGTCCTAAGAGGGTCAAAGCCCTTTTGGCTCAAAACCTCCTTGAGAAAATCCCACCGGACCCTATCGTATGCTTTCTTGAAGTCAATCTTGAGGATAAACACCTCTTCCTTGGTTAGTCCGATCTCATGTAGAACCTCATGTAGAACCGGCACCCCATCTAATATGCTTCTTCTAAAGATGAAGGCCGATTGGCTAGTGTCAATCACCTTGTTAGCTACCGGAGCGAGCCAGTTCACGAACCCTTTGGCCAGAAGGCAAAAGCTCACATTGATGAGGGTTAAAGGTTGGTATTGTCTAATATTGTCTGCATCCTGGACTTTAGGAATCAGCGCGAGAACCCCATAGTTTAGGCGTTTCACATCTATATTGCCCAATGTGAACTCATGTACCAGAGTAGAAAATTGAGGCCCCACCAAACTCCAAAACTTCTTATAAAATGTAACCGAAACTCGTCCAGTTCGGGAGTAGTATTTCCTCTCATGGCTTTAAGGTTATTCGTGATCTCCTCAAAGGAGAAAGGTTGAGTGAGCGCCAAGTTATCTAGAGGGGATACCAGCCTTTGGCCTTCCCGTATATTCGGTCCAAGGGATGCCGCCCCTCCCGAAGTGGAACCCAATAAGTCTCGATAAAAGCCGCCAATATGGGATCTAAGCGCCTCCCTGTCCGAATAAACAATGCTCCCCTCTCTTAGGGAAGTGATCATGCATCTCCTACGCCAACCATTAGACACAGCGTGAAAAATTTCCATACTAGCATCTCCCTTAAGCACCCATCTCCGTTGCCCTCTCTGTTGTCAATATATTTCCTCACATGTGAGAATGAAAATCATCTCGTCCTCTGCAGCATATTCACTTGGCTGCTAATTCATATTTGAGCATAGTTTGGTCTCCTCATGAGATTCTTCTGTTGTCATTTTCTTCCTAGCACCTACTTGGGGAGTGCCCAGCCCACTAGACATGCCTATGCGGTCCAGAACGCATGGCAACTCCACGGTCACGCGGTGACCACGCGGCGGGCATGCCAGTTTAAGCATTCTGGAGTTTGGCCCTCGGCCACCATGCAAACCTTGACGTATTGCCACCAAACCATGTATTTCTGATTAAATAGATACTTATGTACCTAGTAATGATTTTTGGAGAAAATAAAGAGCAAACTATGAGGCAGCTGCCGTTCAAATTTGACCCAGTTCCTACTGAATCGGCGGAAATTTGTCTTTTTCACCAGAGGTGGATCAAAATTTTTGACACCCAACCATTTTGTCAATTGTGCATTAAATATGTCCTAGTTTTTTAGAAAAATGATTTGGTCCAATTTTGCAACAAATATATGGTAGGTCCTTCACAAAAAAACTCATTTTGGGCACTCGGAAAATGGAAAATTGATTTTTCATCCAAAGAAACTGAAAACTCCCTTAGGCAACATTGTTTGCCATTCCAAGATGCACCCTTGTGCACAATATGAGATCATTTGAACAAAACATGCCATGAATGTGGCCATAAGATTGATCGTTTGGCTTGAAAGCCATTGATCTCCACACATGATAGGTCGTTTCTGAGAACACTTTCTTAAAGTAATTATCGTATTACTAGTTTATTATTTTTCCTGGTAACTTGGCCACATATAATGATAAAATGTGAAGGTTTTCCAATTTTTTATTTTTTTTGAATTTTCCATGCCCGTTTCAAAATGCGATCAAAACGGCGGGCATGACCGTCCATAGCTAGTGGTTGAATCTTGGAATTTTTTTGGTGTTTCTCTAATTAAATAGATACTTATGTACCTAGAAATGATTTTTTGAAAAAAATAAAGAGCAAACTATGAGGCAGTTGCAGTTCAAATTTGACCCGCTTCCCACTAAATCGGTGGAAATTTGTCTTTTTCACAAGAGGTGGATCAAAGCTGTTGACACCCAACCATTCACAGTAGGAGTGGCTTCTGAAAACACTTGACGTGCAACAGGTTGGTGGTGCACTTCTCCTTCTGGAACGCTTGAAAGAGGTACTTGAGGCCTTTGTCCTTTGCGAAGCCTGCGTAATGCTGGCGACGCCTTTGGAGATGGAGTTGGCTGGGCCTCAAAGTCTTCCTCTTGTTGTTGTTGTTGTTGTTGTTGTTGGGGAGTGACTTGTTGTTTTTGGGGAGTACGCGGGGAGTCTTGCTGTTGTGGGTGATCAACCCATGATGCATTCTGAGCAATTGGCGTTAGAGGACGACCGATGCTGATGAGTTCGCTATTCGTCAGAACAGGCGATGATACCAGGTTGGGTTCGATCTGAGGAAGAACTTCATCATCTTCAATATTGTCATGGTGACCAATGTCTTCAGCAGCGATGGGATCAACTGCTGGAACGTCTTCAGCTTCATGAGCCTCTGTGGAAGCAGGCTCATGAACGATCATCCGTCGTTCTTGGATTTCAGATGCAGGGCAAATCACAGAAATAGGTTCAACAACCAAGGGCTCTATGGGAGCAGCCCGATTCTTCTTGGTCTTACGCTTCTTCTTGGAGGGTTCAACCTCAGAGGCTTCAGGGTTTTTCCTTTTTCTGGCTTCAGCCTCGGCAGCCCTCGTCTTCTTCTGTTCGGAAGCGGTTGACCTGACCTTTGGCTTCAAGCCAGTCATGTTGCTTGGGAAGACTACGCGGGGCTCTTCCTGCCTTGAAGGTGCAGATTAACAGTTGATGGCTTCTTCCTTTTTGCAGCCATTCTGGGTCAATGCCAGGACGGCCAAGAGCTTTCGCTTCTCAGCCTCATTGTAGGCTAGCACACATTTGTCAGCCAGACTCTTCATGCGCTCACGAGATCCTCTAGCTTCTTCGTGCTTCTTGAGAAAGGCTTCTTTGAGCTCGGGCAGCATGATCTTGAATTTTTTGACATCTTGCACGCTGAGAGCTGCCATATGCTTCTTGAACTGAGCTTTCTCATAGTCGATCTTATGCTTCAGTTCAACAATGCACTGAGCAAGAACTAGCTCAGAAGCAATGGCGCCGTTGAAGGAGACGCTGAGGCCAATGGGAAGTTGCAGATCTTCAAAGCTGAGGTTTGGGGTGTCAAACCACTCATCAATGAAGTGATGGATGACTACCACATCGAAGAGAGGCAAATCATTGAAGATCTCTGCTTCTTCCTTGCTTTTGATCAGTTGCTCAAGAGCATCATCTGCAAGAGCTTCATCGCTGGACAAATCAATGTGCTCTTCTCGCAGAATGGCAGCAGGAGTCAATGTTAGATCAGTATTCTTGACGATTTTGTTTTTCTTCTCCGTCTTCTTGGAGACACGTGATAGATCTTCAGACTGCACACTGGCTTCAGGAGGTGCAATGGCCAGTGGCTTCGCACGTGAAGCTTTTGGAGGAGCCGCTGATCTTGAAGCCTTAACTTTCTTTGGCTTCTGCGGCTTTGGAGCAGGAGCTGGGGCTTCATCAGTGTCAGCATCATCATCAGAGTGATCCACTTGGGCACCTTGGACTGCAATGTGAGTGATGAGGCCATCAAGGTTGTAGAAAGGACCGATGACATTGGGTTCGGCTTCACGTGAGCCGTCAGCACGGGGAGCTGAGGGACCAGGGTTGAAGTCTAATCCCAATAACTTCTTGTTTTCCTTGGCCGAAGCCTTTGCGTGTTGGAAGTTGCGCTTGAAGAGATTATCGTCATGATAACAAAGCAATGACGTTGGGTCGGCATTTTCAGGCTGAGGTCCATGGACCATACATGTCGGTGTACTAAGGTAGGGGTACCTCAGTACCCCAACTTGTGCACGGGCAGTTGCAGCTTCCCGCGGCAGGGTTTACCACGAGCTCGCCGGAGACCTTTCCTCCTCCATACCAAACCATTCAAAGACGAAGTATACAAGACAGAAGATCGAGACCCCGGCAAGCGGAGCTTGCCGGGAAGGCCATTCCAGGCTTAAGGTTACATCACTCACGCAAGACCCTGGCAAGAGGAGCTTGCCAGGAAGACTAGAAGATTACATCACAGAAGACACGCCTCGACGCTATATGCGTCCCGGCAAGGGCCCGGGGAGCGACAAGTTACAGAGCCCGACAAGCTCCCGGGCCCGGCAAGATCAAGACCCCGGCAAGGTGCTTGCCGGAGAGTTCTTGTTGTGTGCCCGCGCTCCAGCTCATCGGCCCACGCGTGCCGCCAGGGCCTTTCGAGGGACGCGTGGCGGGTGGCTGTGCAGCCTGGGGGACACGGTGGCATTTCACGGTGGTGGATTCATCGCCGTGGCAGACGGAGACGCAAGGGCGAGAGCTTTTGGGGTCGACGGCGACGGGCATTAAATGCCCTTGTCCCCCACTGTCAAAGTAGGTAGCAACCACTGTTCACGCACTGTAGCTTCACTGTTCCCGCACTGTTCCAACTACCACCTCTTTTACATTTTTACCCCTTTCTCCTACGTTGACACCTGTCGGTGACCCCTTGCACTATAAAAGGAGGCCCATGTGCAATGTAGAAGGGGTTCGGTTCGAATCCTTTGCAACTCTCACACTCGGTGTAGCTGCTACTGTAGCTCTTCAAGCTCCCGAGCTCAATACAAACACAAAGCAGCAGTAGGAGTTTTATCTCTCCGGAGAGCTCCGAAGCTGGGTAAAAAACCGCCCGCATTGCTCGCCTCGATCTGCTCTCTGTGCTCCCTCCGCCCTCGTACCGCACAGACAAGGGGCTCCGGCCCCATAGGTGTTCGTGGCGGGCAGCTCTCCCCCGACATCTTTGGCGCGCCAGGTAGGGGGCGTCGAGGTTGTGCGGACCTGATCCGGCGTTCGCGCGGGCGCGTTCTTCATCAACCTCTCCAGTTTCATCAGCAACTTCATCGACAATTGCGCCATGGCCCCGAAGAGGAAGGCTTCGGGGGTTGCAGGCCCGTCTGCGTCTCATCCGCCGCCACCGGAGCCAACGGTGGGCGGAGGAGACGCCGTCGGAAGGGTGGTCGCCGGCAAGGACGCTCTCGGCGCCACCAGATCAGGGCAGGGGACGGATGACCGCGCCTCGGTCTCCGTGGACACGCCGCGTCCATCTCAGCACACGACAACCCAGCAGCGCCATACCACGGGAGGTGGTATCCGCTTTCGGGCAAGGACACACCGAGGCTCGCGGGATGCGCTGGACCACCGTCCGGACACAAGCGAGCGGCGCCGGGCAGACCTGCTCCTCCTAACGCTGTTAGAGTCCGAGCATATCCGCCTCGCACCGTTCGCTTCGCCCTCCACACGGCGAAGCGCCGCAAGGGCGCAAATGCTCTCGACTTCCTCCGGCGGCGGACAAGGCCGATGATCGAGGGCTACCATCAGAGCGATCGCGCGCCGCCAACAACGACCCTTCACAGCAGCCGGTGGCCTCGCGGCCGCGGCAAGCTGAGAAGACGAAGGCCGACGGCGACAAGACCGCCGGGGGTGCAACCACCGTGCACTCCCCGCCGCGGAAGCGAAAGACGCCGCCCCGCCGGAACAACGCCGACGACGGCTCCACAGCATCGTCGGATCCGCGGGCTCGTCGGGATCAACGCCAGGTCCTCGACGACCGGCGACAAGAAGGATACGCTTGTCTGCGCCGACAAGATGTACCGGGAAGCGGCTGCTGCGGCAGAGCGTGAACTACTTGCCGCTGAAGCTCCCCGGGGAAAGAAGACAAAGGCTAAGCCCGGCAAAGTACAGCTCTGGTGCCTGCTCCGGCAAGCGCACCTCCCCGGAGTGCTGCGCTGCCGTCGAGGACGTGCCATCGAGCTCCACCGGCAATTATATTCCCTGAAAATCCTCACCTTGTATGGAGAACCTGTGCGCACAGGGGTCGAATCATGGCTAAGTTGCGCCCCTGATCTGTTTCGAGTCCGCTCAACGATGAAGGCGCGCTGCAACTAGCCCGACAAGTTCTTCCTGCCGGAGGCAACACCGCCAGCGGGCTGCTGATGTTCCGCACTTAGCAAGTGTGTTTTGCGCCGGCAGGGTCCCTGAAAGCGTGATGGTGAAAACATGCAAGGGAGGAAATCAAGGGAGAAGTGCGGCCTTGCCGGATCGCAGAAGACGGAAAAGCTAAGTCACCCAAGCTTGAGTACAGAGCACTTTTAGTTCTAAGCTTTTATGTTATATTCCTCGTGCGTTCGTCCTTTGTACGCAAAGCCTGTGCGCGGAGGAGCCAAGTCGTGGCCCAGTTGCGCCCTTGGTTTGTTTCCGAGTCCGCTCAACAAACACAAGCGCGCTGCAGCTGGCCCGGCAAGGTTGCTTGCCGGAAGCAACACCCGCCAGCGGGCTGCTGATGTTCCGCACTCAGCAAGTGTGTTAGCACCGGCAAGTTCCCTAGAAGCATAGGGTAAAAGCGCACAAAGGGTGTAAAGTAGAGGGTATAACGTAGCAAGCCCTGCCGTAAGTTGCCCTTCGTATGAGAGACTTGTGCGCGAGAGGAGCCAAGTCGTGGCCTAGTTGCGCCCTTGGTTTGTTTCCGAGTCCGCTCAACAAACACAAGCGCGCTGCAGCTGGCCCGGCAAGGTGGCTTGCCGGAAGCAACACCGCCAGCGGGCTGCTGATGTTCCGCACTCAGCAAGCGTGTTCGCGCCGGCAAGCTCCCCGAGAGCGTAGAGTATAAACATACGAAGGGCAAGGCACGGCATCATATTGCAAAATCGCACAGAAAGGATTTATATGCATGTACGTGTAAATAATGAAACTGTTGCAGACCTATCTCAGCTGTTTTCATGGCTGAAATTACAGCAACAAGGAGAATCCAGAAGAGCACACCAGCGCCTGGATTTTGGCGGAGCCAGAGTTGCCGGGGGCTGCGAGTGCCAAGATTCCTTCCCGGCAAGCCAGCGTTGCTGGGGGCTGCGAATACTAAGATTCGTCTCCGGCAAGCCAGCATTGCTGGGGGCTGCGGAATCAGATAAGTTTTTCATCCCTCGTCATGCATCCTCTCATGGACCGGGGAAAGCGGGGCTGCGTCTCTGAACGAGCGTGCCTTGTAAAACCCATACGCGGAGGAGCCAGGTCGCGGCCCAGTTGCGCCCTTGGTTTGTTTCCGAGCACGCTCAACGATTTAAGTGAGCTGCGACGAGTCTCGCGCCCTTGTTACGTTTTCGAGTATGCTCAACAAACACAAGTGCGCTGCAACTGGCCCGGCAAGGTTGCTTGCCAGAAGCAACACCGCCAGCGGGCTGCTGATGTCCCGCACTCAGCAAGCGTGTTCGCGCCGGCAAGCTCCCCGAGAGCGTAGGATAGGAACATACAAGGCACGAAGTCAAGTAAAAGACTCGGTCCGACAAGCGTTCCCCTCTTTTCATTAAAAACATCCTAGTTTAGTACAAGTCCATAGAGGATGAAAAACATGATAGAGAGGATTACAAGTTTTAAATACAGCTAAGGCCCGAGGGCTTACAAATTAAAAGATAAGATGCCCGTAATCCCTCTCCTGTTTCTCTGTTCAGGAGTTCAGGAGGTAGGTCAAGGAGGCCCCGGCAAGAGAAGCTTGCCGGGAAGGGCAAAAGGGGCGCCTAGGAGAGCTACGGGTGCCAGAAGACACCAAGAGAACACCCCGGGAGCCGGCCAGGAGCTTGGCGGAGACGGAGGCGCCGGAGGCAGAGCTTGGAGACGGGGTGGTGGGGCGTCAGCACGCTCTCGAGGGCTCCTCGCCCTCGTACTCCGACATGACGGCCTTGCCGCCACCCCTCTTCCTCTTCCGCAGCTTCCCTACGCCAGCCGCCCAAGGAGACGGCCCCGGGGAGTTCAGAAGGCCGGCGACCCGGATGGTGGGGTCACCGGTGGCGCGCGAGGCAGCGTCCGACGCCTAGTCGGACCCGCCATCCCCCTCGTCGTCACTATCGCTCCCCTCCTCGTCACTCTCGCTCGAGGAGGGACCTTCGCTATCGGAGGAGTTGTCCACACAGCATCTCGCCCGGATCCCGGAGTCCCCGAAGACCTTGACGGCGAGAAGGTCGCCCTCCATTAACTTGAAATGGAGGGTAAACCCCGCGTCAAGCTGTGGATGCGGGCGAACGTCTTCCACCTCGATCGAAGTACATCACGCCGGGGCTGGGGACACGACACTCACTCGAGTGCCGCTGATCCCACAGCCCCTCATCGCAACTCCATCACCTCGGGCGGATCCGGATCCATCGCGCCATGAACGTGGCCGGCAGCCGGAGGCGGCGACGAGGCGCCGGCGCAGCTTGATGAAGAACTCCCGAGGATCGTCTCAGTATGGACCGCCTCGAGAAAGGAGCCACCGGAGGGGACGGGAGGCACATCGCCACGACCGCCTCTCCCGACCGCCTCGACCACGCCCTCGGCCTCGTCGCGGCCTCGCCCCTCCCTCTCCCCTCGTGGCGGCTCCGCCGCCAGGTCTTGAGGGATAGGAGAGGTGCGCGCCCTGAGGCGACCCTCGCTGCCACTGTTGAAGAACTAGGATTTCCTCCTTCCATGGCGGAAAGAAGAACAGAAGCTGAAGACGAAGGGAGAAGATGAAGTGTGAGGCCATTGTGCTCCCCTTCCGCCCCTTTTAAAGGGGCGAGGTGGGGGCTCAACCGCCCTGCCCGGCCAATCGGGAAGCGAGGAGGGCAGAGGAGCGGGGCCGATTCGCCATCTCCGCCCGTGACGGCTCGGTCTCCCACCTTCGCCGCCCACGACCCCGTGCATGAGGGCAGCGTATAAAAAGCGGGCCGGGAGCGACGGGTGAAGTGACCTCGCCCTGCACCACGATCACGGGGGTGGACGCCTCGAAAATCGCGCACGCCACCCACGACGCCGCAATCGACGCGTGCCGTTACGGGGGAGGCGACAGATGCGGAAGTGGATTGGCGATCTTGTGGGCGCGTGTGCCTGCACTTTTGGGCCTGGCCCAACAGCGCTCGGCACTGTGTGTGGCCCAGCAGGGGCTCTGTCGGTGTACTAACGTAGGGGTACCTCAGTACCCCAACTTGTGCACGGGCAGTTGCAGCTTCCCGCGGCAGGGTTTACCACGAGCTCGCCGGAGACCTTTCCTCCTCCATACCAAACCATTCAAAGACGAAGTATACAAGACAGAAGATCGAGACCCCGGCAAGCGGAGCTTGCCGGGAAGGCCGTTCCAGGCTTAAGGTTACATCACTCACGCAAGACCCTGGCAAGAGGAGCTTGCCAGGAAGACTAGAAGATTACATCACAGAAGACACGCCTCGGCGCTATATGCGTCCCGGCAAGGGCCCGGGGAGCGACAAGTTACAGAGCCCGACAAGCTCCCGGGCCCGGAAAGATCAAGACCCCGGCAAGGTGCTTGCCGGGAGAGTTGCGCTGTGTGCCCGCGCTCCAGCTCATCGGCCCACGCGTCGCCCTGGGGCCTTTCCAGGGACGCGTGGCGGGTGGCTGTGCAGCCTGGGGGACACGGTGGCATTTCACGGTGGTGGATTCATCGCCGTGGCAGACGGAGACGCAAGGGCGGGAGCTTTTGGGGTCGACGGCGACGGGCATTAAATGCCCTTGTCCCCCACCGTCAAAGTAGGTAGCAACCACTGTTCACGCACTGTAGCTTCACTGTTCCCGCACTGTTCCAACTACCACCTCTTTTACATTTTTACCCCTTTCTCCTACGTTGACACCTGTCGGTGACCCCTTGCACTATAAAAGGAGGCCCATGTGCAACGTAGAAGGGGTTCGGTTCGAATCCTTTGCAACTCTCACACTCGGTGTAGCTGCTACTGTAGCTCTTCAAGCTCCCGAGCTCAATACAAACACAAAGCAGCAGTAGGAGTTTTATCTCTCCGGAGAGCTCCGAAGCTGGGTAAAAAACCGCCCGCGTTGCTCGCCTCGATCTGCTCTCTGTGCTCCCTCCGCCCTCGTACCGCACAGACAAGGGGCTTCGGCCCCATAGGTGTTCGTGGCGGGCAGCTCTCCCCCGACAATACAAGGATAGAAACCCTGTGCAATAGCTTCAACTCTGTTCTTGGGTGGAAGGCCTCGGAAGAGAATATCACCCCAAGGGCTTTTGATAGCATTCTTCTCAGCCTATTCCTGGGTCACAAACTTGTATTTGAACCATCGTTCAGCCCAATATCGTCGAATCCATTGGATTCGTGTCTTGCGCTGATTATAATTCTCTTCAGGATCTGTTTTGTAAAGCTCTGCGAGGTCATCAGGCAGATCTTTTGAGGTTCCCCCACGATGCTGACTGCCACCCTCCCTTACTGATTTCTCTGCAGCCATGAACTTCAAACTGATTGGCTTCAATACGTTCAAAGGCTTCAAAGGCTTGCGTTTGCTGGACGAACGGGAACTGGCTTCGGGAGAGTTAATTAGATGCTGTAAGAATTCTGCAAACGAATGCAGACTATGAGAACCAAGGGATTCTCCCACGGACATGTACCTGTGACAGCATTAGAGATGCGAGAGAAGGGGAAGAGGTGATATGCATTCTCAGAAGATTTTGAAGATAAATCAGTTTGAAGACATTGACCTCATGATGCGAAGGCATTCACTTATACGTTGAGAGTTGGTTCCAGATTTGTACGAATCCGTGAATAGGTACAAGTGAGGAATCTAACTAGTTTTGAAGCTTAAGTGAATATACTAGGCAGTATGAGATGCAGACAGAATAGATCTAACATTGTATAGGCAGAAACCAATTTTGGAAAGTAGGATGAATCTTTGAGAATCAAAAAGATGGTAAAAATAGAGTTGTATTTACCACACGAAGAACTGCTAGATGGGAAGAGTAGGAGACCGAGCAGTTCAATCCACCGTGCCCTAATTTGGCGACGGAGCACACCTACGGCGGCAGCGGAGAGGACGATGTCCGCGGCCGGCATGAGGACGGCGTCAGAGAAGTCGCGGCAGCTAAGCGCTTCGTCGCCGGCGTCGTCGAGAGCTAGCGGTGGCGCTAGGGTTTTGACGAGGTGGAGAGGTGGAGAAAGGTTTTCTTTACCGCAGGGGACATGTATTTATAAGGAGGTGTGCGGCACAGCGCAATTACGCAGGTGCCCCTGGCGGTTCACATCTGAGGGACACGTGGCAAGCATGCAACATACTCTGAGTTGTCCCACGTTCCCACGCCCGCCAGGTTTGTCGGATGGTCGTTCCGGCTTCTCCGGATTTCAACAATAAGGATGAATAATTTAAAACAGACTTAATGTTTGTCTCTGTGTCTTCTGCTGACAAAGACGCAGTGAAGACATTCGACAGTTTCAATAGAATGCATATGATTTGGACAGATAGAGTTTGAGATAGAAAGCATAGAGAGATTAGGGTCCGATCACATTCACTTAGTTCAAAAGATTCAACGAGGAAGACATAGCTATAAGTGAATGTTGTAGAGGACAGAACACTAGTATATACATATGTCAGAAAGCAATCAAATCAACATAGTGAAGAAAATCATGAAGATAAGTTTAAGCTGAAGACAAACTGATTGCGAAGACATAGCAAAGATAACGCCATGAGTGAAACACTTCAAACATAGAAATTTGGTGGTGGCGTTACCCATCGTATAGGAAGTATTAGACCCAGACACAGCGCACAATTATCGTGGCGCTCCGAAGTCAAATTCCACATTAATGTATTCACACTCAGACTGTAAGTCTTCATTGATTGAAGATATACTTTACTTCGTGTGTTGCACATCTAAGTCATCAACATGCATAAGTGTTAGGATGTGTGCCTGATCACAGGACATTTGAGGATTCCAAGATGTTTAGCTCACACCATAACTTGCAAAACCTTTTCTCATCCAAGGGCTTTGTGAAGATATCTGCCAGTTGCTCTTCAGTGTTGACGTGAATGATGTCAATATCTTTCTTCATGACATGATCCCTGAGAAAGTGATGACGAATTTCAATGTGCTTTGTCTTTGAGTGCTGGATTGGATTGTTGGCAATCTTGATGGCGCTTTCGTTGTCGCAGAAGAGAGGTACTTGTTTCAAATTGATGCCATAGTCCTTGAGAGTTTGCTTCATCCATAGAAGCTGAGCGCAACAAGATCCAGCAGCAATGTATTCAGATTCAGCAGTTGAGAGTGATACACAGTTCTGCTTCTTTGAAGACCAACAGACAAGTGATCGTCCCAGAAAGTGACATGTGTCTGATGTAGACTTGCGATCCACCTTGTCACCAGCATAATCAGCATCCGAGAATCCAACCAGATCAAATTTCGAGCCCTTTGGATACCATAATCCGAGTGTTGGGGTGTGAGCCAAATATCGAAGAATTCGCTTCACAGCTAAGTGATGCGATTCCTTTGGTGCCGCTTGGAATCGAGCACACATGCAAACACTAAGCATAATATCTGGCCTAGATGCACATAGGTAAAGTAAGGAACCAATCATGGAGCGGTATACCTTTTGATTGAACTCTTTACCATTGTCTTCGGAACTCAGATGTTGTTTGGCTGGCATTGGCGTCGTGTAACCTTTGCAATCTTGCATTCCAAACTTCTTCAGACAATCTTTGAGGTATTTTTCTTGAGATATGAAGATGCCATTCCTTTGCTGACGAATTTGAAGACCAAGGAAGAACTTCAGCTCTCCCATTGTGGACATCTGATATTGTTCTTGCATCATGTATCCAAACTCATCACTATACTTCTGGTTGGTGCAGCCGAAGATAATGTCATCCACATAAATTTGGCACACAAACAGTTCACCATCATATGTCTTCGTGAAGAATGTGGGATCGAGGGATCCAGGCTTGAAGCCTTTGCTCTTCAAGAAGTCTTTGATCGTATCATACCAAGCGCGAGGAGCTTGTTTGAGGCCATACAGTGCTTTGTTTAGCTTGTACACCATATCAGTATGTTTTGGATCTTCAAAGCCAGGTGGTTGAGCGACGTATACTTCTTCTTCTATCTTGCCGTTGAGAAATGCACTCTTCACATCCATTTGTATAGCAAGATGTTGTGGTGGTTAGCTTAGGCTAGCAGTATGCGAATAGCTTCAAGCCTAGCCACAGGAGAAAATGTTTCATCGAAGTCAATTCCTCAACTTGAGTATATCCTTGAGCCACAAGACGTGCTTTGTTTCTGACGACTTGACCATGTTCATCTTGCTTGTTTCGATATATCCATTTTGTGCCAATAATGTTATGCTTGCGAGGGTCAGGACGCTTGACAAGTTCCCAAACATTGTTCAGCATGAACTGTTGAAGTTCTTCTTGCATAGCTTGTATCCATTCTGGTTCCATAAAGGCTTCAGCAACTTTCTTGGGTTCTGATATTGACACAAAAGAAAAGTGCCCACAGAAATTTGCTAATTGTGTTGCTCTTGAGCGAGTAAGTGGACCAGGTGCATTGATACTATCAATTATCTTCTCAATTTGTACTTCATTTGCAACTCGAGGATGAACTAGACGAAGACTTTGCTCATGCTGATCATTGTCATCATTGGGAGGATTGTCTTCGGTCTGAGCATTGTCTTGAGGTTGGTTAGGTGCAGAAATGATAGTTCCTCTTCAGGCTATGCTTCAGAAGGCATGATTTCACCAGTTCCCATCAGCTTGATAGATTCGCTGGGCGGAGCTTCGTCTAGTGTACTTGGCAGCAGCTCTCTTTGTGAACCATTGGCTTCATCAAATCACACGTCCACAATTTCAACGATTTTATAGTGATAGACGTTGAAGACTCTGTAGGAGTGCGAGTCCTTTCCGTAACCAAGCATGAAGCCTTCGTGAGCTTTAGGTGCAAATTTTGACTTGTGATGGGGATCCTTGATCCAGCACCCAGCTCCAAATACTCTGAAGTAGCTGACATTTGTCTTCTTGCCAGTAAGGAGCTCATAGGATGTTTTGTTCAGAATCTTATGGATGTAAACATGGTTGATGACGTGACATGCTGTATCAATAGCTTCAGGCCAGAACTTCCTTGGTGTCTTGTACTCGTTGAGCATTGTTCGAGCCATCTCAATGAGGGTTCTGTTCTTGCGCTCCACGATGCCATTTTGCTGAGGTGTGTATGGAGCAGAGAACTCATGAGTGATTCCCATTGTATCCAGATAAAGATCAAGTCCGGTGTTCTTGAATTCAGTGCTGTTGTCACTTCTGATATGCTTGATCTTGACGCCATAATTGTTCATGGCTCGATCGGCGAAGCGTCTGAAGACATCTTGCACTTCAGTCTTGTAGAGAATTATGTGCACCCATGTATATCTTGAGTAGTCATCAACAATGACGAAGCCATAGAGACAACAGTTGTTGTGAGGGTAGAGTAGTGAGTAGGGCCAAATAAGTCCATGTGTAACAGCTCGAAGGGTTGAGATGTCGTCATGATTGTCTTCGAGGGGTGCTTTGCCCTAGTCATCTTTCCAGCTTCGCAGGCACCACACAAATGATCCTTCTTGAACTTGACGCCCTCGATGCCTATGACATGCCCCAGCCTCCGATGCCAGAGCCAGCATTCTGAAGCTTTTGCAAGAAGACATACGGCAAGTTGTGGACCTGCTAAGAAATCTACCATGTATAGATCATCTTTCCTATACCCTTCAAAGACTAGAGACTTGTCAGATTCCATTAGTACAAGGCAACGATATTTTCCGAATATCACAATCATGTTCAAGTCACAAAGCATTGAGACAGACATCAAGTTGAAACCAAGGGATTCAACAAGCATCACTTTATCCATGTGTTGATCCTTTGAGATTGCAACTCTACCTAGACCCAATACCTTGCTTTTACCAGTGTCAGCAAATGTGATATGACTCTTGTCGGATGGACGTAAGGTTGAGTCCATGAGAAGACTTCGATCACCAGTCATATGATTAGTGCATCCGCTGTCCATAATCCATTCTGAAGCATGAGGTGTCATACCCTACAGTGCAGTTAGGGGGATAGGCTTCACCAAGAGTATTGTGAAGCATAAACATTTGACGGGCAAGAGGATTATTAAAGCTCAGATCAAGATTAGGACAGATAGGATGAATGACAAACGATTCAGGAACAAAATACATAATGAGACCATTTGGGCATTTGATCTTGCGCCCTACAAGATGTTTTAGGTCCCCAGCAATATCGTCAGACGCCTTTGATTTTTGGCTGGAGACCCTTTCCTGCAAAAGAGAGTTAATTCTTCTTAACCACCCACATCTTTAGGGGTGGCTTAGAAACAATGAGTCTAAGTGCAGCATCTGAGAACTTGGCTTTGGAGCCCTAGCAATAGCCTTGCAGGAGATGAATGATACTCATATGAATAGGCAGAAAAGTTCTTAGTCCTATGAACATAGCGGTTTGAAGACACGCGCTCATATTCATAAGTCTGAGTACGGTTTCCCTGCAAAAAACATTGGTGTTAGGGTGACTCAGGTGAGTCCTCTGTCTGTATGAAGCCTTTGGACCATATGACGCCTTAGGTCCGGGGTTTGTCTTCTTCCCAGGTGGTGTCATGATGACATTCACAGGAAGATTCTCAAGACAGCTTTTGGGAACCCAGATCTTCTTCATAGGCGGTCCATTCCTGCAGTTAGTACCAATATACCTGGCAAACACTTCACCATTCTGATTCTTGAACAGCTTATAGTTTGCATCAAAGGATTCATCAATGATAATAGGGTTAGCACAGGTAAAGCCAGATAAGGTGGATGGATCCACTGAAGGTCCCTTTGCAGCAACCCATGTGGTGTTGGGATACTGCTCAGGCTTCCAGTAGGAGCCATCAACATTCATTTTCCTCTCGAACCCAACACCCTCTTTCCTAGGGTTTCGGTTCAGAATCTGCTTTTTGAGGACATCGCAAAGTGTCTGGTGCCCTTTCAGACTTTTATACATCCCTGTTTCAAGCAATGTCTTCAACCTAGCATTTTCATCAGCAATAGTAGTGGCATCCTCCACAGAGGGGTTAGTTACCACATCAGTAGTTGAAGACAATGCAACTATAGTAGTAGTGGAACATTCAGCAACAAAGGTAGCGTTATCACGCTCAATGCATTTTAGACATGGTGGTCCAAATCCATCCTGAGCGGGACTGATCTATTGAGCGCGAAGTGACTCATTCTCCTTTTGAAGATCTTCATGACCCGCTCTCAATTTCTCAAGCTCTTGCTTCCTTTGAAGATAATCATAGGAGAGCTTTTCATGAGTGGTTGAGAGCATTTCATGACGACTTTCAAGTTCTTGGTACTTAGCATGAAGATTTTTTATGTCTTCAACTAAGGACTGTGAACATGTCATTTCCGCGTCCAACATGTCATCGCTTTTGTCTAACAGTCTTTGAGTATGTTCCATAGCTTTTTGCTGTTCAGTTGCAATTTTAGCAAGTGTTTTGTAGCTGGGTTTGGATTCACAATCAGAGTCATCTTCACTTGATGTTTGAAAGTAAGTATCACGTGATTTTACCTTGGCACCACGTGCCATGAAGCAGTAGGTGGGAGCAGGGTCGTCCTTGTCATCAGCTTCAGCGTTGGTGGGGAAGTCATTGTCTTCAGTGTTGAAGATGGACTTGGCAACATAGGCTGTGGCTAGAGCCAGACTTGCAACGCCAGGGTCGGACTCCTCTTCAGATTCCACCTCTGCCTCCTCAGAAGCAGACTCCTCCTCTGAATTCATTTCCTTGCCAACAAAAGCACGAGCCTTGCCAGATGAGCTCTTCTTATGAGATGAAGACTTTGATGAGGACTTTGAAGAAGACTTTGAAGATTTCTTCTTCTTCTTGTCATCAGAATCATATTCCTTGCTCTTCTTCTTCTTCTTCTTCTCATTGTCCCACTGTGGACACTCAGAGATATAATGTCCAGTTTTCTTGCACTTGTGACATGTTATCTTCCTGTAGTCATGAGTGGAAGCTTCATCATTTCTTGAGCTAGATCGTGAAGACTTTCTGAAGCCCTTCTTCTTAGTGAACTTCTGGAACTTCTTCACAAGCATAGCAAGTTCCTTTCCAATGTCTTCAGGATCATCAAAATCGCAGTCAGATTCTTCTTCAGATGAGGAAACAACTTTTGCCTTCAAAGTGCGAGTTCGGCCATAGTTGGGACCATAGATATGTCTTTTCTCAGAAAGATGGAACTCATGTTTGTTGAGCCTCTCAAGTATATCAGACGGATCGGGTGTCTTGAAGTGAGGGCGTTCTTGTATCATGAGAGCAAGGGTGTCAAAGGAGCTGTCAAGTGATCTCAGTAGTGTCTTGACGATTTCATGCTTGGTAATCTCAGTGGCGCCGAGAGCATGAAGCTCATTTGTGATGTCGGTGAGGCGATCAAACGTGAGCTGGACATTTTCATTGTCATTTCTCTTGAAGCGATTGAAGAGGTTGCGAAGAACACTGATCCTTTGATCTCTTTGGGTTGAGACGCCTTCGCTGACCTTGGACAGCCAGTCCCAGACTAGCTTCGACGTTTCCAGAGCACTCAAACGGCCATACTGTCCTTTGGTCAGATGACCACAGATGATGTTCTTGGCAGTAGAGTCCATTTGAATGAACTTATTGACATCAGCAGGAGTGACACCTTCACCAGTTTTTGGAACGCCGTTCTTGACGACATACCAGAGGTCGACATCAATGGCTTCAAGATGCATGCGCATCTTATTCTTCCAGTAGGGATAGTCAGTTCCATCGAACACGGGGCAAGCAGTGGAGACTTTGATTATCCCTGTAGTCGACATAGCTAAAACTCCAAGTGGTTAAACCGAGTCACACAGAACAAGGGAGTACCTTGCCCTGATACCAATTGAAAGTGCTAGTTATCGACTAGAGAGGGGGGGGGGTGAATAGGCGATTTTTATGAAAGTCTTCAAAACATGGAAGTTTCAAAGACAAACAATAGAAATGACCTAATTGATATGCAGCGGAAGATAAACTACAACAAGAAAACCATAGTCAAGTATGCAATAACATGAAAGTACAAGTCTAATAGCAGCTTGGAAGTAAGGATCAAGATGGAAGATAGTATGAAACCAGTCAGCAAAAGTAGTCAAGCAATGAAGTCAAACAGGTATGACAAATAGGCAATGACTTCACGAAGACAAACTCAAGTAAGGAGAGGGAGAAGATAGAACCAGTCACTTGTTGAGGACACAGGATTTGTTGGACCAGTTCCAGTTGCTGTGACAACTGTACATCTGGTTAGGAAGGCTGAGATTCAACTCAGAAGACCGCGTCTTCACCTTATTCCCCTTGAGCTAAGGACACACAGTCCTCGCCCAATCACTCTAGTAAGTCTTCAAGGTAGACTCCCGAACCTTCACAAACTACGTTCACCGGCGATCCACAATGACTCTTGGATGCTCAGAACGCGACGCCTAACCGGCTGGAGGATTCACAGTCCTCAAGTGTAATAAGTCTTGAGCCACGCAGCATGTAAAGACTTCAGTGATGCCTAACACTCTTTGGCTCTGGGTGTTTGGGATTTGTCCTCGCAAGGATTTCTCTCTCTCAAAGGCTTCGAGGTGGGTTGCTCTCAAACGACAAAAGCCGTGCACTAACTCTGAGCAGCAACCAATTTATGGTGTAGGGGGTGGGCTATTTATAGCCACTAGGCAACCCGACCTGTTTTGTCCGAAATGACCCTGGGTCACTAAGGAACTGACACGTGTTCAAACGGTCAAATTTCAAACACACACGGCAACTTTACTTGGGCTACAAGCAAAGCTGACTCATCTAGCTCTGGATAAGATTTGCTCTCATTGTCTTCACTCGAAGACATAGAATTTTGGGTTGAGCATCACTTCGGTCATTCTGACTTTGTTCACTTGGACCCCACTTAACAGTATGGTGGTTCCTATGACTCAACAAAGAAGAAAAGGAAACAACGAAACGACACAGTCTTCGCGCTCCATAGTCTTCACTCAATGTCTTCTCATGTCATAGTCTTCAATGTGAATATCTTCACATGCCACCATTGTCGTCAATGTCGTCATACATTTTTAGGGGTCATCTCCGGTAGGTAAACAGAATCAATGAGGGACACTACCTGCGTTATCCTGCAATTATCACAAACGCATTAGTCCCTCAACCAAATTTGTCATCAATACTCCAAAACCAACTAGGGGTGGCACTAGATGCGCTTACAACTATGTGTTAGATTCAACTACTGAAGATGCTTGCACTTCATACCAGGACTAGCAGTTTGTGTCTTGCCTGGTAGTATACAGTTTAATTTGCTATTTTTTGCTAGGGTTGTTGATAGACTTAATTTTCTGCTGGAAGTCAAATCTCCTAAACACTAGAATGCCTGAAATGTCAGGGTAGCAAGTACTAGCCCTGTGCTTCATTCTATGTACCGTTTTGGTGTCTGTGCATGTATGGGCTAGCTTTTTGTGTAGAATAGTGAGTTGATGCTTCTTTCTACAGAAATACAACATGTTAGCTCTATGGATGTTTATTTACCTGCAACTTCTGCCAGCTCTAACTTGGTAATATAACAGTTCAATTCAGTCAAATCTTTGGGGTGTTGATACACCACTGTGCAAGTTCTATGGTATGTGAGTTCCTTCTATTGCTGCAAGCATTGACACAATATGTCATGTGCAGGGAGCTCCGCATCCGAGTCTCGTCCATCCTCGGCAGCAAGGAGCTGGGCCAAGGGAGCAAGCAACCCTACTGGTTACTTGGGGCCAGATCGAGTAAGATGGCGCACCATGGCGTGTGGCGGCCTATTTTGCTTCCAAGAGCAGTGCTGTTTATTTGAAATGAGATGTACTCGTCTACTGCCTAGTAAACAGTACTACCTAGTACTGTTTATTTTGCTTCCAAGAGCAGTGCTCTTTATTTTGCTTCCATGGCGTGTGGCGGCCTATTTTGAATGATTGTCATGTACTGTGATGTAGTGAGCTGTAGGAGTGAAATGAAATTTTATCTACTATTGTACGTGTTATTTTCCTGTAATGTGTTGTGTACATTTTACTTGAACATTAAATTCTCCAGAAAATGTTCTTACTGGACCTGATAGTGGCCACGACCCAAATATGCTTGTACTATTAAGATGCCATGGCCCAAAATAACCTGGGCTGAAAAGCTATTTAGAAGTACTATAAGTAGGTCTCGACTCAAATAGAAAATAGAAACAAAAACGAAACAAACTATGTGGAAAGGTAAGGGCCCATGATAGAAAAGGCCCAAAAACATCAAGGAAAAAAAATCATAAATTGGCTGAATTGTTGGGCCTGGCCCATGTAAAACACCCAATCGGACCGGGCCGAATCTTGTTAGTGACCTTTTCAATTGGTTGCAATTTAGCCACGTCAGATTGCCACGTCGGATCCGACGTGGCCTGGGCAGACAGCCAGTGAACAAAACAAAAGGTTATGGGTTCAACGACCTTCTGTTTTGGTCGTAAACGTCTATGACCTTCTCACAGAGAAGGTTGTTAATTTCAGTTTACGACTGCCAGCTTTTGAGCTTCTGGTTTTGGTCACAAAAAGGTCGCAAATGAAAAACAATGACCTTTCAGTAACCAATAGTCAAGGTCACAAGTTGACATATTTCTTGTAGTGAGAGAAAAAGTTCCAGAACCTGAAGTCTCATGGGTGCCACGAGATTATGATGCAACTGCTTCCAGTTGCATTCAGGGGGCTTCTACCGGAAAACGTCTGATTAGCCATTGTGAAGCTATGTGCATTCCTTAATGCAATCTCTCAGAAGGTGATCGATCCAAAAATCATACCAAGGCTAAGGAGTGATGTGCTGCAATGTCTTGTCAGTTTCGAGCTGGTGTTCCCACCATCCTTCTTCAATATCATGACGCACGCCCTAGTTCATCTAGTTGACGAGATTGTCATTCTGGGCCCCGTATTTCTACACAATATGTACCCCTTTGAGAGGTTCATGGAATCCTCTGAAATATGTCTCAGAACGCGCTTAGGCCGAAGGAAGCACCTCCATGGGCCATCGAATAGAGGATGTCATTGGGTTTTGTGTTGACTTCATTCCCGGCCTTAAGAAGATAGGTCTCCCTAAATTGCGGTATGAGGGGAGACTGACCGAAAAGGCACGCTTCGGGACTCAATAATATGCGAGGGACGGATATTCTTGGTCTCAAGCACACTACACAGCTTCTACTGTAACTCTACCTTGGTGACCCGTATGTCGATGAACACAAGAACAGTCCGCGGCCCAAACACCCAAGCAAAGGCGACGATCGGATTACATGTGAACACATCAGGACTTTTAGCAGTTGGTTGGAAACACGTCTCAGAGGTGAAAACACTATTTGTGATGAGTTGTACTCGTTGTCCAGGGGACCATCTTCGACTGTAATGACTTACAAATGATATGAGATAAATGGGAATACATTTTACACGATCGCCCAAGATCAAAAGAGCACCAACCAAAACAGTGGTGTCCGCTTTGATGTAGCAACCGAGAGGGGAAAGTACACATATTATGGTTACATAGTGGACATATGGGAACTTGACTATGGAGTAGATTTTAAGGTCCCTTTGTTTAAATGCAAACGGGTCAATCTGTCAGGAGGCGGGGTACAGGTAGACCCACAGTATGGAATAACAACAGTGGATCTGAACAATCTTGGGTACACTGATGAACCGTTCGTCGTAGCCAATGATGTGGCACAGGTTATCTATGTGAAGGACATGTCTATCAAACCGAGAAAAAGAAAAATAAGGAAGCGAATACATCATACGATGAGCCAAAGCGCCACATAGTTCTTTCAGGAAAAAGGGACATCGTGGGAGTGGAGGGCAAGACAGACATGTCCGAAGATTTTGAAAAGTTTCATGAAATTCGTCCCTTCAAAGTCAAGGCTGACCCAAGCATCCTGATAAATGATGAAGATTATCCATGGTTACGGCGCAATAAGGAAAGGACACAAGCGAAGAAAAAGTGAAGACTTTCTCTACAACTATTATGATGATACCATGCCAACTTTCAACCTTTTCATAGTTCATTTGAAATGCCTGTTGTAACAGACAAGTTTCCATATGAAATCCTGATACTTCGAAAGAGATTGTCCGTTTTGTACATGAAGTGCATCCAGTTTTTGTCGTAACCCTCTCAACTTTCTTGCACATGCTATGTGGATGAAATGATGATACCATGCCAACTTCCAACCTTTTCAGACTTCATTTGAAATGCTTTTCAATTTCAGGGTCTTATAGCTCAAAATAATCAGTAAATGCATGAAAAATAACAAACGAAGTCATAAAGGGTTGAAATTGATGATGTGGCTCTGAATGGTGCATTTTGAACACACAAAAAGTCAGGAGGTCAAATAAGTTTTAAAAAATGAAATCCCTATGTAACAGATGAATTTCCGTATGAAACCCTGATACTTCGAAAGAGATTGTCCATTTTGTACATGAAGTGTATCCAGTTTCCCATAACCCTCTCAACTTTTTAGCACATGCTATGTGGGTGAAATGATGATACCATGCCAACTTTCAACGTTTTCAGAGTTCATTTGAAATTCTTTTCAATTTCAAGGTCTTATAGCTCAAAAAAATCAGTAAATGCATGAAAAATAACTAATGAAGTCAGAAAGGGTTGAAAATTGATGGTGTGGCTTTGAATGGTGCATCTTGAACACACAAAAAAATGAACTAATAGCTAAAATAATGAACTAAAAATAATCAATTAAAATATTCTGTTATGATCAACTAAAACAAAACTATGATATTCTTCAATAGCAAAAAGAAAATCAACTAAAAAACTTTTGTAAAACTCTAATAGCAAAAGGAATCAACTAAAAAGCTTTTATAAACCTCTAGTATTTTTTAAACTAAAATTATATAAAATTTATGCAACTAAAATTAAAGTGAAGTTATTCACAAACTAGTGATTCACACAAATTTCAAAGAATTAAAATTTAAACTATTCAAATTTGGAAACTAATGGAGTAACAGAAAGTTTATAATTATTCTGAGCTAAAAGCAAAAAGAATAAAAAATAAAGCAAAAATCAAAAGAAAATCAATAATTCAAAAAATACTAGAAAAATAAAAAATGCAGCCTAATGGGCCAGACGGCCTGCATACGACTAGAAACCTATCTGTACATCGGCCAGGATGCAGGCCCGCAGGCCCAATAGGCCGAACATGGCAGTGACAAGGGTAGGCAAGTAATGCCTGCATATTACAGAGGAGCTCAGCACCTGAGCTGCAACACAGCTTATAAACAGGTGCTGAGCTCTCTCAGCTAGCGAGGTGGGACAAAACTTCCCACTCCACCGCGCCAGCACAAGGCCTTTAGTCCCGGTTCGTGGCACCAACCGGAACCAATGCTCCCCTTTGGTCCCGGTTGGTGACACCAACCAGAACCAATGCCCCCCCTTTAGTCCCGGTTGGTGCCACCAACCGGGACCAAAGCCCTCTGCTTCCCGCCTTTTGGGCTGCTGAAAAGAGGCATTTCGTCCCGGTTGGTGCCACCAACCGGGACTAAAGGGGGCATTGGTCCCGGTTTGTGCGACGAACCGGGACCAAAGCCTTTCCTATATAAGCCAACACTTGGGAAATTTTCAGATCTGCATCGCCAGTTTTCCCCGCCCGACGACGCCGCGAGCTCGATCCATGCCGCCAGGCTACCCCGCCGCCATCGCCGTCGCCCGTGCCCCCAGCCCACGCTGCCGCTCGTCACGTCGCCTCCGCCCCGCCACCGTCGCTGTCGCCCGCCGCGCCCGAGCCGAGCCGTGTCGCCCGTCACTGTCGCCCTCCACCTCGCCCGCCGCCATCGCTGTCGCCCTCCGCCACCCACGCCGTCACCCTCCGCCGCCCATGCCGTCGCACTTCGTTACCCGATGTGAGCCGCCGCTGCACCACAGCTCTGTTCATTTTTTTCATATAATTTGTATTATTTTTTTGTTCATTGCATTTTTTTTCATATATATATATAATGTATATATATGTATGTGGTAGCTATGTGATGAATGGATGTGGCTATGTATGTATGAATATAATGTTCATAACATTTTTTTGTTTATATATGTTTTTTTCAAACATTATTAATTTTTTATTTAGGTTAATTATTAGTAGATATCGATTTTAGGCTAGTGCTTAGTAGTTTAACTAGTTGATTTAATAAAACTACTTTATTAAATTTTACTATATATAGAAGTAGTTTATTTTAGTAAGAACTACTTTATTTTATTTATTTATAGTAAGTGCTTAGTAGTTGAACTAGTTGATTAATTAATAAAACTACTTTATTAAATTCTACTATATATAGAAGTAGTTTATTTTTAGTAAGAACTACTTTATTTTATTTATTTATAGTAAGTGTTAGTAGTTGAACTAGTTTATTTGATAAAACTACTTTATTTTACTATATATAGAAGTAGTTTATTTTTAGCAAGAAAATTAATAGAACTAGTTTATTTTTTTAGTTCAAGCAATTAATCCCGCATCGACGTCAACGATGCCTATCCCGCATCCTCGTCGTCGACTTGGCGGAGGAGGCCGGCTTGATCAGAGGGGCCATGTCCGGGACTGGGCTCCGCCGGGCTGGTATTGGGAGGTGCTACCTTCCGGGGGGCATAGGTTGGTGAGGAGCCAGCCCGTTGTTGACCCGATCCTTGTTTGGTAGCGGTTGTGTGGGCCAGTGATGGTGCCGAGGCTTCCAGACACCGCGGAGGTGGTACATCACCGTGTCAGCGAGGAGGACGAGCACATCCGTCACTACAAGGTTGCGTTGGAGGGCAAGTTCGACAATACCCGGCAGGTTCTTCAGGGATCTCACTGGAGCTATGATCCTGCGATGGTTCCTTCTCTTTCGGTGTCCACCGCCCGTGACAATACCCGTCGGGCGCTATGGTTCTAGCTTTATTAGTGATGCTATATGTATGATAGTATTCGAGGAGTATTAGTGATAATATTCGACGATGTACGGACACAAGAGATGATGTACTTTTGCTTATAATTGAATGCATGCTAATTTGAATACTACTTTATTTTACGATTTGGTTTTGCTTATTGAATGCTCAAATTGGAAAAGTACTCCTACTTTGAATGCTAAAATTGGAGAGCACTATGCAGAAATCTAGGAGCCTCCTCCATCATCCGCGCCGTCGTCCCCGTCACCGACCCCCCTCCGACCTCGAGGTGAGACCAGCCAAATCTCCATGTCAATATGAGTCCTATAATATGAGTCCTCGGGTTGACTTTAAGTCTGTCGAGTCTCCACCTATTTGAGAGGACGAAGAATCCCGACTGTTGTCGTGGATGTAGCTTCTCCTTCGTTCCCATGTGCTAGACACAATTTGGTGTAATGCACTCGGGAACGAAAGGAAGACCTACCATCACCGACGGTCGCAAATGTCAGAGAGGAACCAGTCAGGGAGAGTCTCCAACCATACATATATGAGAGGACGAAGAATCCCGACTGTTGTCATGGGGGTAGTTTCTCCTTCATTCCCGTGTGCTAGACAATTTGGTGTAATGCACTCGGGAATGAAAGGAGGAGCTACCATCACCGACGGTCGAATATGTACACCACATGAGCTGAGAGTTTTCAAGAAAAGGCTCGACAGACCCATAGTCAACCCGTGATGAATAATAATGATCTAATTTAGGTTTTTTAGTACATATATTTAATTGTACAAGTTTAATATTTGAATTATGAACATAGGAAATGTCGTACTTGGACGACGAAAACCGCCTGGGGGAGTGCGACTGGTGCCACGACGACCGAGGTATGTGCGACAGGTTCCTTGAGCTGGACGAAGATTGTCGCTTCAGCATTAAGCTCGAGGAGACCTTAGATGTTAAAATGGTACACAACAATGACAATAGTTTTTTCGTAATTAAGCACGACTTCAACTATTTTAACGTGTACTTTTCATCTTTTCCAACTCGACTAGCTTATCCCATGCTATGCAAGAAGCTATGTCTTGGAGAGGATGGGTTTTGAAGACCATGAAAGTATGGAAACAAAGAAAATTCACCTAAGGACCCATCATGGTGTGGATTTTGAAGTAAAGCTGTACAATTCTGAGAGTGTAACCCATTTTGGTTGCAAAAATTGGGAAGCACTTTGCAAGATGTATGGTTTTGATGAGGGTATGCTTGTCACCATGGATCTTGGTGATCCTAAAATCGAGCAAGACAATATGGACATTTGGGTCCTTGTTGATACACTTCCAATTCTTCCCCTATGTGAGCTTCTCAAACATAGTTATTAAGTAATTTATATTGTTTATTTCGAAATATTTGACAGCTTATTTCCATTGACAGCTTATTTTCATTATTCAGAGAATGTGCGGAAGATGGTAGACAAAACCCACTACACCGATGGCTCCGAATTAACTTATAAGGAGAAAAATCATCTGACCGCATTTTGTACTGATCTTGAGAATTACAATATCTACGATCGAACTCCTCAACATTATGGTCAATACGTGCCACTCGTCACGTGTTGAACTACGGTAACTACCATGGAGATACCCTGGTAAATTTATTTACTATTACGACATCCGTGCATCTTTTGCATACTTCTAAAACTAGTACATCATTGCTAACTACGAAGTTATTACTATGTTTTTCAACAGATAATCCCGAATGATTGTGTGCCTCATCTGATGTATACGCATGGTCGTCTTGATGTTTTGAACATACAACCAGGTCACCTACAAATCTCAACTGTCCATACCGGATTTCTAAAAGAAGTGGAGACATGACAATCAAAGAATGGAAAAAATGTATGGACAGTCGTAAGGAGGTTCTTGGAAGCAAAATGTCGGGGGTTGGATGCGACATATGCCAATGGGTGGCTTATCATGGTGGGGGCGAGTAGAACGTCGCCGGTGCCTGGAAACGGGATGATGCATAGACATGCACGCCGGCGAATCTTACCCAGCTTCGGGGCTCTCCGAGGAGATAACACCCCTACTGCTGCTCTGCGGGGTCTCCACATGATCACTATGGTATGATAGTACAAAGGTGCTCCTCGAGCTGTTTTGGAGGCAGGGAGGAGCAAGGCTAGCTCTTTCCCCTCTTGCTATATGTCTAAAACCTGTCCAGGGCAACCCTTTGCATGGGTGCCCCGGGGTTTAGATAGGCCTACCCAGGGTACAACGGTAACTGATGGGCGTGGCCCCAGCCGCCGATCTCTCCTCAGACCGTCTTCCTCGCCGGCCTCGGGGCCCACCGATTGGCGGGCCCATGGATGTAGAACACTATGCAGCGCTCTTGATGACGCGGGCTTGGTCATGGGGTCGTGGGAACTGTGCCGCCGTCTGTCAAGCGGTCACTGTCGCCGCTCCCGGTCCAATCTGGTTTATGGCTCGTGGGGCCGTGGCCATGAGGCGGCCGACTCTGGGGAGGCCGGCTCCGTGAGGGCCGCCTTCGAGCTCTCGCCGCCTTCTTCTATCTCACGGTCGGGGCCCGCGATCTCGGGTCGACGCCGCCGTCGTGGGCACAAAGGCCTTGTGCATCGTGGGTCGAGGTCGAGGAGGCATGGCAATAGTGCCGCGCCTCACCGGAGATCTCCTCGCGATGCGGGTCACTGTAGCCATGCCTTCCTCCCGTGGGTCATGAGGGGACGGCCACGTCGAGGCTGTACCCTGCATCGGTCTTCGTGTAAGGTCGCGGGCCGACTCTCATAGTCGGCCCCTTGAAAGGTCGCAAGCCCGGAGTCGGCTTGTTTCGGAGTCGCCGTCTAAGGACTCGGCCTCCTCGAAGGTCGCCGTCTAAGGACCCGGCATCTCCAAAGGTCGCCAGCGGGGACTCGGTCTTCTCGAAGGTCGCCAGCTAGTCCTCGGCTGAGGGGCGCGGCCTGCGCTGATGTCTTGAAAGATCTTGGGTCCCGGGTCAGCCTACCCGTGGCCCATTACTCGACAAGAGTCCTCGAGCCTGGCGAAAGCCAACGGCCGCCTCCAGGCCGGCAGTTTCAGCCTTCGCGGTGCCGGTTCTGAAATTCGGCCGCCGCGTCTTCGGGCCGCCTCGCTGGAGTCGGACGGCTCCACAGGAAGCTGCCGCTCGTAAGTCGTGGCGGGAAACCGGCGGCGTATCGGTCACGCTTTCCTGCCATTTATGAGACGGTCCTGTCGCGTGGCTCCACGTGGAGGCGATAGCCTGTCTGCCCACGCGCACGACGGGACGGGCCGCCAGGTGGGGCCCGCCATTACCGCGCCTCGGCTCCCGAGCGGATCCGCTGCGGCCGAGGGTGGTTGGCATCCCCACGTTGTTACTGCGCGCAGTAACTTCGTGGGGGTTAATCGTGGGGCGTCGTGGGGCGCGCGCAGCTTAATCCCCACGCCGCCTCGGCTTTTTCTCAGCCCGCTGGGCTATAAATAGGCGAGAGGGGAGCGGCGCACAAAGACGCGCACTCCTCCCCGCCTTCGCTTCTCTTCTCCTTCGCCCGCTCCGTTGCTTTTTCCTCGCGGCGAAAGCACAGGTGCTCCTCCTCGCCGGGCGATGAGCTCCTCTTCCGTCGCGCCCCACCACGCGCCGGCGTGTGGGACGGCTCAGACGTCGGGGCGGAGGACATCGAGTTCCTTCGCCAAACCCGCCGCCTCCGAGCGCAGATTTGGTGCAGGCCCGTCCGGCGCCGGTGGGAGAGATCCGGCCCGCGCCGGCGGAGGGCGAGCGGGTCATCTTCCGCTCGCATCTTACGCGCGGGCTGGGGCTCCCAGCGAGTGGGTTCTTCCGTTCCTCTCTTGATTTCCATAGCCTGCAGCCGCACCATCTCACCCCCAACGCGGTGGTGCTTCTCTCCGCCGCCACCTGTGCGGCGGCTACATCGGGCGTTCTCCCCACCCTCGAGCTGTGGGGAGTTCTTCTCCTCGGCTTCAAGACTCAAAGTTGCCGCACGCCGCGCGAAGGCGGCACCTACATCGCGGTGCGGCGCACGACGGCCGACAACCCCTTTCCGCCGATCCCGCTGGTGAAATTGGTGAAGATGTGGCAGAAGACTTACTTCTACGTGAAGAACGTCTCCACCGACGGCGACTGGGTCAACTTGCCGCCGCCGACCCCGAGCCGCTGATTGGCCGGCTGCCCAGCTTGGTCCCATCGGTCGAAGTCGCTTTTCGAGTCGGCGGCGCCGTGGCGCGCCCGAGTCATGACGCAGTCGGAGGGGCTCGTCGCCTCCGATCTCCTGGCCGCCTTCGGGGCGCGCCGGGTTCTTCCGCTCCAAGGCCGGCCTCACCTCATCTGTCAGATGAGCGGCCGGCACGATCCGAGCCGGCTATGCACCAAGGACATGCCGCGGGGAGAAGTGGCGAACTTGGTGAACCACATCGCCCACTGCGGGTTCACGGAGGAGTGGCAGTTCGGCAAGGAGCCGTACTCGCGCGACAACCCCCCGCCAGTGGTAAGTCGCTTTCCTCTGAATTTCGATCTTGCTTGCGTCCGACTTCGAGTTCTGATCTTGTTGGCATCTTTTGAGTAGAACCCTCTCACGGCGCCCGCTGCCGGCGCCACGAGAGAGCCGCGTGACTACGTCCCCGACCGCGAAGTCAGCGATGTCGACGACCCCGACTTGGGGGCCGCGGCGATGGAGGCCGACGCCGAAGGCGGCGGGGAGGAGGAAGACGGCGGCCTCAGACCGTCGGCGACCTTCGCCGACTGGCCCGAGGGCGACGCCGACGCGGAAGTCGTCCCGCGCCGCCAGCCGAGGGCCGGCCCCTCCAGCCAAGCCGGCGCAAAGAGGCGTCACGCCGGGCCGAGTGCGCCCGGCGGCAGGTCGAAGAGGCCCAAGGGAACTGCCGCCGCGGCCAAGCGGGAGGAGGCGGCCGCGAAGGCCAACCGCTTCCGGAAGGAAGTGAGAAGGCCGCCACTGGTTTCTTCGTAAGTCCCTCACTCCTTATTTCTTTTTGGATTTCGCTTGAGTCTTTCTGATTTTTCCCCCACTCTTCTCCAGCGCCCCCCTTTCCCTTGAGAGATCCGCCGTCCCCTCCGTCATGGGGTCGGGGGCGACGTCCGCCAATACGCGGCGGATTGACCCTGCTGCCGACCTCCAGGAGGCGACGGCACGGAATGCGCGAGAAAAGCGCGAGGAGGAAGAGGCCGACCGCCTGGAGAAGCCGGAGGCCGAGAAGGCGGCCGCCAACGCCCAGCGGCACCTGGAGGAGGCCGTGGCCGCGGCCGCGGCGAAACGGGATGCTGAGGAGGCCGTTCGTCGCCGAGCGGCGATGTTTCGCCCTCGCTGCCGCCGCACCGCCGCCCCGTGGTTTATGGGGCGACCAGGGAGGTCGGCACCACAAACCTCTCGCGGAGGACGGTGGCGATACGCGGGCTCGGATACTCACGCCGCCTCCGCCGCCTCCGCCGCCTCGCGTTTTGAGGTCAAGACGGCAAGCAGCCGGTGGACCCGCAGGATCCGCCGACTGCGGACGATGCCGACGCGCAGCTGCTTCATCAGGTCGCCGTGCCAACGCACCGCCGGATTGAGAGGACGAGCTCGGCGCCTCGAGCTCGGGAGACTGACGCTGCCAGCATGGCGAACCTGGACGCCGAGGCCTCAAGTGCCGCGCCTACCGGCTGGCTGCGCGAAGGCGGCACCGGCCCGCTGAACCAGGCCCTTCTGGACGTTCAGTCCAAGTTGCGCAAAGAGAGCGACGCCCTCCAACTTTACATCAAGGCGCATCTGGCCCTGCGGACCTCTGTCCGGGTAAGTTTCGTTTTTTCCTTTTTTAGTTTCTTGCTTTTCCGTAAGGCCAGCAGCACTCCACCGGGTGTAGTCCCCGAGTTCGGGGTCGGCTGCTGAGCAGGCGGCTCGGAACTCCTTCTAGCGAGCTCCGAAGACTGACTTTACTTTGCCGGCCTTGCAGGAATACCACAACCTCCGCGCTACTGCCTTCAACCGCAATGTTGAGGAGCTGAGGAAGCGGACCGCCGATCTGGCGGAAAGTCGAGGTGAGCCAATTCTTCCTTCTTCGCGGGGGCGCGCTGGCGCACCCGCGGGCTGTAGTCCCCGAGATTCGGGCCGACTGCTGAGCAGTCGGGCCGGATCTCCCGGCGACCTTCCTTCTTTCTTCTCTCATGAAGCGCACAAGCGCTACTGGCTGGCTGTAGTCCCCGAGATTCGGGCCGACTGCTGAGCAGTCGGGCCGGATCTCCCCGGCGACCTTCGTTGTTGACGATGCTTTGTCTTTCTTCGAGCTTCAGGTGCCAATGCCGCCCTTCAGGAGCAGCTGGACGACGCCAATACCGCCCGTCGCACTAAGGAGGAGGAGTGCGACAAGCTCGTCCGAGAGCGCGACCTGCTGGCGACGCAGCTGGCCGAGCAGAAGGAACTACTTCGGAAAGCGCAGGAGGACGCCAAGTCGCGGGAGGATGCCCTCCTAGCTGAATTCGAGATGGAGCGGTCCGCCTGGACCGACCGGGAGGCGATGCTGACCTCCGGCTATCACGAGCTCGAGGACATCGTCGACGGTAACTCTTGGTTTTTCTTCTTTGGTCTTCCGACTCTGTGTCGAACTGTTTTTGGTTTTTCTGATTGTCTCCTTTTCTCGTCTTTGGCAGACTTCTTTCCCGGCCACTCGCAAGCCGTCCCTCTCGCCATCGAGGCGGCTCGGGAGGAGCGGAGGGCAAAGGCGCGTGATTGCCGCCAACGCCTCGAACCATCGATGAGCAGCTCTTGAGCATCGGGCTCGCTTCGCCCTGCTCATCGCTCGCTGCGCCGTTTTCAACGCTAGCCGCGCCTAAGTCGTTGCCGCCCTGGCCGAAGGTGCCGCTCTTCGCACCGCCAGCCGGACGGCCGACCGGGCTGGAGGTCGCCGTCGGTCGCTTGAAGCTTGAGGCTCTCGGCCCGCGGCTGGAGCACGCCGGGCCTTGGAGTTCGTCAAAGGGTGGTACCCTGGGCTGGACCTGGACCGCCTGGCCGCGTTCCGGTCAGAGGCCCAGGCCGAGCTGGGGGGCGTGGAAGGCGCCCTTGTCGAGCGCGCGGCGGCCATCGCCGAGTACACGGACACCAGTGTCTTTGTGCCCGAGCGGACCGACGGCGGCGAGGAGGTTCCGCCGGAGTGGTTCGGGATGCACCCGGGGTACGAGGAGGACTCGGCGGATGTGATTGGCTCTAGCACCGAAGAGGAGGGCGAGTCGGAGGACGGAGGCGAGGAGGAGGTGCCAGAAAACGAAGCAGGCGGCCAGCCTCAGCCTGATCGTGCCTCCAGCAACGAGCCTCAGAAGGACAAGGCGACCGTTGCTGGAGGCGACCAAGCCGAGACCGCCCAGCTGACTGCCTCGACGTCCGACACCGCCACCACCTCCGGCCCTCCGGCTCCGGAGGCCGCCCCCTAGAGTGCTTCGGCTCTACCTGTCTCTTTTGTTCCTTGAAAAACTTGTCAGTTTCGAACAATTCCACCCGCGGGGTGTATTCGGCCAAGGGCCTTATGTAAATATTTATCAAATTTCCGCCCTTCCTTGCTTCGGTTCTTTAGACTGTTTTTCCTTTGCCGCCTTCCTTGGTTTGCCGCCTTGTTAATCGGGCAGCCGCTCATGGATCGCCGCGGGTCAAGTGCTCAGCTACTTTAGGGAGGCAAGTACTTAGTCGTTTAGAATATCCTAGCAAGTTTGGCTGAATCGACAGGCCGACTCTCGGCGATCGGCCGCCCTGATAAAGTTAAGAGTATGAGCCATGCTTTCATGAGTCGGCTCAAGAGGGGAAGCTGGGAGCCGACTTGGGCTATGCGTAGCTCTTAAGTCCTTAGCCGTTTTTCATGTGTGCGCTCGCTCTTTCCGTCCCCCCGCTTACCGACAGTCGCTCTGCGAGCTGCGGCTTTCAGCAGGAGACGGCTTTGAGCGCAGCACATTACTTGTCTGACCTCAGGGAGCATTTCATAGCACAAGGCGGCGAGTCCCCGGGCCGACTAGTCGGACCCGGTGCCAGACAGTATGATGAAAAGGAGAAAGCATTTCGGAAGCGTGATCCATATCATACAGGTAATCAAAAAGGCAGTCCCCGAGCTCGTCTCGGGGGGCCTAAGGTCTTTAGTACTTAATACAAAAGGGGGTAGCGTGATACATACTGCATCAACTGTAAAATCTTCGAAGAAGATTTGCGTTCCACGGGCGCTCTGTTTCTTTGCCGGAGTCGCCCCTCTTGCGTGCTCGAGGCTTCTGAGCGTCGATCAAATAGTAGGCGTCGTTCCCTAGTACCTTGCTGATGATGAAGGGACCTTCCCAAGGTGCTGACAACTTGTGCTGGCCGGATGTTCTCTGAATCAGCCGGAGCACAAGGTCGCCCTCTTGGAATGATCTTGGCTTGACCTTGCGATTATAGTATCGGCGCAGACTCTGCTGGTAGATGCCGGACCGACTGAGTGCCAACAGTCGGCCCTCTTCCAGCAGGTCGACACCGTCTTGACATGCTTCTTCGGCCTCCTCTTCGGTGTACATGGAGACTCGCGGAGAGTCGAATTGTATATCCGTTGGGATGACGGCTTCGGCACCGTAGACGAGGAAGAACGGCGTGAAGCCGGTTGACCTGTTCGGGGTTGTGCGCAGACTCCAGAGGACGGCAGGCAGCTCTTCCACCCAACAGCCGGCCGAGCGCTCGAGTGGTTCGACCAATCGAGGCTTGATGCCGGACAGGATGAGGCCGTTGGCTCGTTCCACCTGGCCGTTTGACTGCGGATGGGCAACGGACGCTAGGTCCAGTCGGATGCCCTGCGTCGCGCAGAAACGAGCCAAGGCGCCTTTGGCGAAGTTGGTGCCGTTATCTGTGATGATGCTGTGCGGTATGCCGTACCGCACTGTGATGTCGGCAATGAAGGTCACTGCTGTGGGCCCGTTTAATTTCTTGATGGGCTTTGCTTCTACCCACTTGGTGAACTTGTCCACTGCGACAAGCAAATGAGTTAGGCCTCGGCCGTCTTGAAAGGTCCCACCATGTCCAGGCCCCAAACTGCGAAGGGCCAGGCGATGGGGATTGTCTTCAGTGCAGAAGCCGGCTGAAGGGGCTTGGAGCGGAACACCTGGCACCCCTTGCACTTCTTGACTAGTTCTTTAGCTTCTTCCAGGGCAGTCGGCCAAAAGAAACCGTGCCGAAAGGCTTTGGCCACGAGCGCTCTTGAAGCCGCATGGTGGCCACACTCGCCCTGATGGATGTCTCTGAGGATCGCTTGGCCTTGTTCTGATTCTACGCAGCGCTGGTGGACACCAGTAACGCTGCGCCTGACTAACTCTCTGTTGACTATGGTGTAGACGCCGCCGGCGTTGTACTTGCCGAGCCAGAGTCTCGTCTGCTGGTAACTCCTTGTTTACTAGGAACTTGAGGATGGGCTGCGCCCATGAAGGTGCTGCTATCTCTTCAACTGCCACCACAGCGACTTGGACAAGGGCGGCTGGGCTGGGAGGCGGCGGGTTGGATTCTGCTGCCGCTTGCTGGATTGAGGGAATCTCTGGGCCGACTGGGGCAGCTCCCGGGCCGACCGACGATCCCCGGTCGTCTCGACGCATCCCCGGCCGAGCAGGGCAGCTCCGGCCGACCGACGCGATCCCCGGTCGGGCTCGAAGTCCCGGCCGACCGGCGCGATCCCCGGCCGATGGCGCAGATCCCGGCCGACCGGGCGCAGTCCTCGGGCGACCGTAGCTTTCTTTGAGGTCGCTTGTCGGGTCTTGGAGTCGGATCCGACTATCTCGATCCACGGCGATGGCTGCTGCACGCCTCGGACCGCACCTAGACGGCTCGGCCTCGCCGGAGCCGGCGAGCCGCTTACTGAGACGGTCCATCTCGCTGGTATGCTTCGGACAAGTGTCTCATGCTTGCCAACTTCTTGGCGCCTGAATGGGTCGGCGGCGTTCTTCCAAGATCTCTGCGTCCGCGCCCTCAGGATGGGCGCGACAGGTCTCGCAGGGCCGCCGCGGCCGGTCTGGCGTTTTACGGAGTGCTCGCCGTGGCCGATGATGAGCACCTCCGTGACGGCGCTTCCGCCGCTCTCCTCGTACGGAAGCGGCTCGTCGTAGACCACCATGTTGGTGGGGAAGATATCAAGCGATACGGCGTCGGAGTCGACCAACATGGGGTCGGAGGAGCCTACGGACTCCAGGTCTACAGCGGGCTCGCCTGCGACTTGGAGTTGATCGAGGAGGCCCGCGAGAAGGTTCTCGGGGCCACCTGTGCCTGCGCTCGGTGCAGGCTCGTCGGAGAGGCACACCTCACCGATGAGTTCGGCGAGGCCGCTCGCGGCGCAGGCGGCTTCGGCGCCATGCAGCGTGTCGATGCAAACTCCATCTGGCGAGCCGGGTTGGCTGCGCTCGCCAGGGAGGAAGAGGGTTCCCGTCCAGAACAGATCTCCGGACGACGGTGCACCTGGCCCCATGGTGGGCGCCAAATGTCGGGGGTTGGATGCGACATATGCCAACGGGTGGCTTATCATGGTGGGGGCGAGTAGAACGTCGCCGGTGCCTGGAAATGGGATGAGGCGTAGACATGCACGCCGGGCGATCTTACCAGCCGGGGCTCTCCGAGGAGATAACACCCCTACTGCTGCTCTGCGGGGTCTCCGCATGATCACTATGGTATGATAGTACAAAGGTGCTCCTCGAGCTGTTTTGGAGGCAGGGAGGAGCAAGGCTAGCTCTTTCCCCTCTTGCTATATGTCTAAAACCTGTCCAGGGCCGAACCCTTTGCATGGGTGCCCCGGGGGGTTTATATAGGCCTACCCCCCGGGGGTACAACGGTAATCTGACTGGGCGTGGCCCCCAGCCGCCAGTCTCTCCTGCAGCCGTCTTCCCTGCCGGCTTCTGGGGCCCACCGACTGGCGGGCCCCGCGGACAGGTAGAACACTATGCAGCGCTCTTGATGACGCGGGCTTGGTCATGGGGTCGTGGGAACTGTGCCGCCGTCTGTCAAGCGGTCACTGTCGCCGCTCCCGGTCCAATCTGGTTTATGGCTCGTGGGGCCGTGGCCAGGAGGCGGCCGACTCTGCGGAGGCCGGCTCCCGCAGGGCCGTCTTCGAGCTCTCCGGCCGTCTTCTTCTATCTCACTTTGTCTGGGGCCCGCGATCTTCGGGTCGACTGCGCGCCGTCGTGGGCCTGATGCCTTGTGCACTGTGGCTGAGGTCAGGGGAGGCATGGCAACAGTGCCGCGCCTCACCGGAGATCTCCTGGCGATGCGGGTCACTGTAGCCATGCCTTCCTCCCGTGGGTCATGAGGGGACGGCCACGTCGAGGCTGTACCCTGCATCGGTCTTCGTGTAAGGTCGCGGGCCGACTCTCATAGTCGGCCCCTTGAAAGGTCGCAAGCCCGGAGTCGGCTTGTTTCGGAGTCGCCGTCTAAGGACTCGGCCTCCTCGAAGGTCGCCGTCTAAGGACCCGGCATCTCCAAAGGTCGCCAGCGGGGACTTGGTCTTCTCGAAGGTCGCCAGCTGGGACTCGGCTGAGGGGCGCGGCCTGCCCCGATGTCTTGAAAGATCTTGGGTCCCGGGTCAGCCTACCCGTGGCCCATTACTCCGACACAAAAGGAAGCGAAGCGCAAGAATTGGAGACAAGATGATCTCCATTCTCCACAATGGAGAGTCTGGGTCTATATTGTTTTATGCTATTTTACCTTAAGGGTATTTAGGTCCTACCTGATACTGATGATCATGTGCTAAGAACAATTAAGTAGGGTTGGTTTGATGACTGTGAGGATGATGATCGTATGACTTGTTATTAATAACAAGTAGAAGTTGTATGATGATGCATGATTAGTAGGACTTGTTATTATATATGATGATGCATGATGCGAGCATGAAGAGTTATTATATATCAGTGGGTGAAATGAACATAGCAGTAGCGTTGGTAAACCAAGCACGAAGATATAAGAGAGGACAATTCTCTCTATTAGCTAGCTAATAACAACCTAAATTAACCCCCAAAACCCCTAAACAAGCCCTCTCAAAAAAACCTCAGCTCCAGCCATTTCGACGCTGTGGATGCCTTTTGGTCGGTTTATGTCACCAACGGGACCAAAGGCCTACTGTCTTTGGCGGGCTGCTGGCCATGGAAACCCATCTGTCCCGGTTCGTGTAAGAACCGGGACTAAAGGCCAAGGGCATTAGTACCAACCTTTTAGTCCCGGTTCTTAAACTGGGACAGAAGGCCCTTACGAACCGGGACAAATGGCCCTTTTTCTACAAGTGATAGAAGCATGTTTGCTAATGAGTTTAGGTTCACCTTTAAATCTAGCAATATAATCACTCAAGTGTCCGATCATATAAGCATTACTTTTCAATTGTCTACCAACATAAGCATTGAAGTTTTCTTGTTTAGCCATAAAGTCATCAAATTCATCCAAGCATTGGCTAACAAACTTAGTAGACGTGATTTCAACTTTATCATATCTATAGAGAGAATTTACCTTTACTACCTGTGTCGGGTTATCAAGACCATGTATTTCTTCAATAGATGGTATATTAATGCCATGTATTTCTTCAACAAGAGGTAAATTCTTAACATCTTCAGCTTTAATACCTTTCTCTTTCATAGATTTCTTTGCCTCTTGCATATCTTCAGGACTGAGGAATAGAACACCTCTTTTCTTCGGAGTCGGCTTAGGAGTTGGTTCAGGAAGTGTCCAATTGTTTTCATTAGTCAACATATTATTCAATAACAATTCGGACTGATCGATAGTTCTGTCACGCCCAAGATGCGACCCTATCCTAAAGGAACTTGAAGGTCCCACCAAGGTTTGAAGCGCATCTTGAAGAAGATTTTGCAAGGTGGATATCATTACATCAACATTACATAATAGACGGGGATACATACAAGGCATACAATGTCGCATGAATACAACAATACATCATATACAAGATCAACATCCGACTACGGATGAAACAGAAACTCAAACTCAAATAATATCCACCCTGCTATCCCAGGCTGTCGACCTGGAACCTATCCCCTGATTGACGAAGAAGAAGAAGAACTCCAAAACAAGTGAAGATCGCTCTCACGTCATGATCATCATTTAACCTGTACCTGCAACTGTTGGTGTAGTAAACTGTGAGCCACGAGGACGCAGCAATCCATTTACCAGGGGTATCAAGACTAGCAAAGCTTAAAGGGTAAGGAAGGGGTAAAGTGGTGAGGTTGCAGTAGCGACTAAGCATGTATGGTGGCTAACTTACGGAACAAGAGCGAGAAGAGGAGCTTAGCAAACGATTGTCAACTAGTAATGATCAAGAAGTGATCCTGAACTCCTACTTACGTCAAACATAACCCAAAAACCGTGTTCTCCTCTCGAACAACCCCGAAAAGAGACACTCACGGTTACGCACACGGTTGGTGTATTTTAGAAGAGTTTACTTCAAGTTTACTACAACTGGATATCAACAAATTCCCATCTGCCACATAACCGCGGGCACGACTCTCGAAAGTTTATACCCTGCAGGGGTGTCCCAACTTAGCCCATCACAAGCTCTCGAAAGTTTATACCCTGCAGGGGTGTCCCAACTTAGCCCATCACAAGCTCTCACGGTCAATGAAGGATATTCCTTCTCCCAGGAAGACCCGATCAGACTCGGAATCCCGGTTACAAAGCAAAGCCGCCCGATGTGCCGACAATCCCGACAGGAGCTGCACATATCTCATTCTCAGGGCAACACCGGATGAGACATCCTACGAGTAAAACCAGCCCTCAACTTTCCCCAAGACATGTTCATGAAGCTAAGAATGGCAATAGCAAGATCATAGTATGCTTGAATCACTAACAACAACCATGGCAAAATTGATTAACATGTAAACAATCTGCCAGGAACATTTTATAGCAAAAGTAGAGCAAGATTAAGACATGCTAGAGCACTCTATAATGGCAACCAGGAGCAAGGATGGATCGAGCACATCCATATGTCCAAAACATCCTTACTGAATATACTCAAAAGAGGCATGGATCTCACTGTAGCAACATGAATACATGGCATGAAAATAACAGCAGAACAAAGACTTGGCAAAATTCTAAGTCACTGAAATCAGCAACATCACGAAGCCTAGTTTGCATGCTTGTGCTAGTCACCACATAGATCACAAAAATACATGGCAAGCACCCCTGTAAAGATGGCATGGCATAGCCCGAAACACATGTAGCACTCATAAGCATATGATGCACACAACAAATGCAATCAAAACGACAAATCAGCAAGTTTTGTTAACAGACAGCAGTTAACATCATATAGCACTCTTGCAACGATGATTAGAGCATCAAGATGACCTCAAACAAACATGGCCTAATGGAACAAAATTAAGAGCACATCATGATGAACATTTCGATATATCATATGCATGAATCGGAGATATGGCATGCCAAAGGGGGCACCAGAATGTGCAAATCTTAGGACTTAGTGAAAATCACCTCGCGGGAAAACGGGATGGAGTGGTTCGGGACGAGCAGATCCGGCCACGTGGAGGTCGTTTGGATCGCGGGACGGGTGGATCTCATCCACCCGCCCGGATCTGACCAGAGACGGACGCTGACGGGGTCGCTGGAGTTGGTGGAGGAGGAGGCAGCGCGGGCATGGTGGGGCGGCGCCGGATGCGGGCGGTGGCACGCGGGCATGGCGGCAGAGCAAGGAGGCGGTGAACGAGCGCACGGAGGCGGGGGCGCTGCGCGGCGGCGGGCGGGAAGCGGTGGCGGAGCGGCGGCATGCCGGGCGGCGCCATGGCAGCGCTTCTGGCGGCGGGCAGGTCTGGGGCTCATGGGGCGAGGGCGGAGGCGCGCACGGGCGCGCGGTCGGGCCAGCCGCGGGCGGCGGGCGGCCGTGGGCCAAGCGGGCCGCGGTGGTGGGAGGAGAGAGAGGAGGCCGGCGGGGTGACGTGGCGAGGTGGGATTGGCCTGGGGCGGTGGCGCGGACATGTCCGACGGCGGGGTTTTTGTCCGGCGGCGCGAGGTGGAAGGAGGCAAGGGTTAGACCGAGAATTTCGGAGGAGAGGGCATATTTATAGGTAGAGGGAGCTAGGAGTGTCCAAATGAGGAGCGGTTTTCGCCCACACGATCGTGATAGAACGACCGAGAGCATGGAGGGGGTTTGGATGGGTTATTGGGCCACTTTGGAGGGGTGTTGGGCTGCACACAAAAGAGGCCTTTGCGGCTACCCGGTTAACCGTTGGAGCATCAAACGACCTCCAAATGGAACGAAACTTGACAGACGGTCTACCGGTGGTATACCAAGGCCGCTTGGCAAAACTCGGTCCATTCAGAGAAAGTTTAACACCCTCTCACGAAAAGAGAAAAGAGAGGGACGCCGGAGGACATGAGACAGGGAAAATGCTTGGATGCATGAGACAAACACGTATGCAAAATGAGATGCACATGATGCCATGGCAAAATGCAACGCGCAAGAAAATGACATGCAACGACGGCGAATAACTGGCAGACACCTGGCGCATCGAATCCGGGGCGTTACAAGTTCTTTTGTTTATCATTCAATTTAGTAAGATGTGCCACAACAGTTTCAGATTCATAGCCATAAAAATGGTCGGATTCAACAAGAGTAATTATCTCAGGATCGACAGAGAAATCATAATCATTATCAGTAACACAGATAGGTGAAGTAGCAAAAGCAGGGTCATGTTTCATTCTAGCATTCAGAGACTTTTGTTTCAGCTTAGCTAATAACTTCTTAAAATCAGATCTATCATTGCAAGCAAGAAAGTCTATAACAGTTTCTTCATCCATAACATAACCCTCAGGAACAACAGGCAATTCATATTTAGGGGGAGAACCTTCATCATCACTTTCATCAATATTATCTGTTTCAATAATTTCATTCTCTCTAGCCCTAGCAAGTTGTTCATCAAGAAATTCTCCTAATGGACCGGGTTACGATGAGAACCCAGCCGGCTTAAAGCGTCCGCCGCTTCGTTCTTCCTTCTGTCCACATGATCCACCTGATAACCCTTAAAATGACCTACAACAATATCCACCTCACGATGATAGGCTGCCATGAGCGGATCCTTGGAATCCCAAGTGCTAGATACTTGTTGAGCCACTAGGTCCGAGTCACCGAAGCACTTAACCCGGCTGAGATTCATATCCTTTGCCATCTGAAGACCATGGAGTAAAGGTTCATACTCAGCTGCATTGTTAGTACAAGGGAACATTAAGCGGAGAACGTAACAGAACTTGTCACCTCGTGGGGAAGTTAATAAGACTCCAGCCCCCGAGCCCTCCAACTGCCTGGACCCATCAAAATGAATAGTCCAATAAGTGTGATCCGGCTTCTCTTCAGGTGCTTGTAATTCCGTCCAATCATTGATGAAATCTACAAGTGCTTGAGATTTGATCACCGTCCGAGGCACATATTTTAATCCGTGCGGCCCAAGCTCTATAGCCCACTTGGCAATCCGGCCAGTCGCCTCCCTGTTCTGAATTATATCGCCAAAAGGAGCAGAGCTGACTACTGTGATTGGATGTCCCTGGAAGTATTGTTTAAGCTTCCGGCTTGCCATGAAAACTCCATATACTAGCTTTTGCCAATGCGTGTACCTTTGCTTGGACTCAATAAGCACCTCGCTAATGTAGTAAACTGGCCGCTGAACCGGATACTCCTTGCCTGCCTCTTTGTGCTCCACCACAATAGCCACGCTGACTGCGCGAGGATTAGCCGCTACATATAGTAGTAGTGGCTCCTTGTCAATTGGAGCTGCAAGAACAGGTGGATTGGCTAACTTCCGCTTTAAGTCCTCAAACGCTTCATCAGTAGCCGAACTCCTGACAAACTGATCCGTCTTTTTCAGCATCTGGTACAAAGGGATGGCCGTCTCCCCAAGGCGACTGATAAACCGGCTCAGCGTGGCAATCCGGCCTGCCAAGCGCTGAACGTCGTTGATACACTTCGGTTTAGCCTGGGAGGTAATAGCTGTAATCTTCTCCGGGTTAGCTTCAATTCCTCTGTTGGACACGAGAAAACCCAATAACTTGCCTGTCGGAACACCAAAAACACATTTGGCCGGGTTGAGCATCATCTTGTAAACCCATAGGTTGTCAAAGGTTTCCTTCAAATCATCAATCATCGTCTCCTTCTCCCTTGACTTGACCACAATATCATCCACATAGCATGCACATTATGGCCGATCTGCTTATGAAGGCAATTCTGTACACATCGTTGGTAAGTTGCCTGGGCGCTCTTGAGCCCAAAAGGCATAGATACATAGCAGAAGGCTCCAAAGGGAGTTATGAACATCATCTTCTCCTGGTCCTTAACTGCCATCTTGATCTGATGATACCCAGAACATGCATCCAGAAAACTCAAATGCTCACAACCCGCAGTGGCATCAATAATCTGGTCAATGCGGGGGAGGGCAAAAGGATATGTTGGACAAGCTTTGTTAAGATCTTGTAATCCACACACATGCGCCAAGTGCCGTTTTTCTTAAGAACCAGCAACGGATTAGCAAGCCACTCTGGATGGAAGACTTCAACGATAAAACCAGCCGCTAAGAGCCTGGCCACCTCTTCTCCAATAACTTTGCGCCTTTCTTCGTTAAACCGGCGGAGAAACTGCTTCACCGGTTTGTACTTGGGATCAACATTAAGAGTGTGCTCAGCGAGTTCCCTCGGTACACCTGGCATGTCAGAGGGCTTCCATGCAAAAATGTCCCGATTCTCACACATGAACTCGATGAGCGCGCTTTCCTATTTCGGATCCAAGTTGGCGCTAATAGTGAACTGCTTGGACGAATCGCCAGGCACGAAGTCAACAAGCTTAGTCTCTGCCGCTGATTTGAACTTTAGATCCGGATCATGCTCTGTAGTCGGTTTCTTCAACGGGGTCATGTCCGCCGGATCAACATTGTCCTTGTAATATTTCAACTCCTCCGTAGCACAAACCGACTCTGCATAGGCCGCATCACCTTCCTCACATTCCAAATTGATCTTGCGGCTTCCATGAACCATTATTGTCCCCTTGTGACCCGGCATCTTGAGCTGTAAACAGATATAACAAGGCCGTGCCATGAACTTGGCATAAGCCGGCCGCCCAAATAGGGCGTGATACGGGCTCCGGATTTTCACCACCTCAAAAGTCAGTGTCTCTGATCAGGAATCATGATCATCTCCAAAAGCCACTTCCAGAGCTATCTTGCCAACAGGGTATGCTGACTTGCCAGGTACCACACCATGGAACACCGTATTAGACGGTTTTAGATTTTTATCCGTTAGCCCCATACGGCGGAATGTCTCATAGTACAGGATGTTAATACTGCTTCCTCCATCCATGAGCACCTTGGCGAATTTATAACCTCCCACCTCAGGAGCCACCACCAATGCCAGCTGACCCGGATTGTCAACCCGGAGAGGGTGATCCTCTCTGCTCCACACGATTGGTTGTTCCGACCAGCGTAAATAACGCGGCATGGTCGATTCAACAGAATTCACCGCTCGCTTGTGGAGTTTCCGATCTCGCTTATCTAAGCTAGTCGTGAAAACATGATATTGCCCACTATTCAACTGCTTTGGATGGCTCTGATAACCCGACTGCTGCTACTGCTGGCTGTAACCACCTTGGTTATTCTGATTATTCTGATTGTTATGTCCACCCTGATTGCCATTGAAGCCTGAACCGTAAGCTCCTCCATCGTGACCCGGCCCATGGAAACCGGATCCTGAGCCACCACCAGACCCATGATCATAACGGAAAGCATTAGAATTTTTGAACTCCTGCATAATGTAACAGTCCTTCCAAAGGTGTTTGGCAGGCATATCCTTCGTCCCGTGCTTTGGACAGGGCTGGTTCAACAAATAGTTTAAGCGATCCGGGTTAGGATTCGGTGCTCCACCACGATTCGCCGCTTTACCCTTACGTCAATGGCCCTTGTCCTGCGCGTTAGTATTAGCCACAAAGTCCATGCTGCCATCCGCTTTACGTTTGCCTCGGTTCCCATGACCTGCCGGGTTGTGTTGATGCCCCTTGGAGTTGCTGTTCTTTTTTCCCTTCCCTGCCTTGTCATCCTCAGACTCGGGATCCTTGGTACTATCAGAATCAGCATACTTCACTAAAGCAACCATGAGGGTTCCCATGTCGTTACACAACCGCTTCATTCGCCCCAATTTTAACTTCAGAGGCTTAAACCGGCAGTTGCCTTCCAGGGTTATAATCACAGAGTCAGCGTTGATATGGTCTGACGAGTGCAAGATTTCCGAGACGCGGCGTACCCAGTGGGTTGTCGACTCTCCTTCCTCATGGACACAGCCCGCTAAGTCCACTATTGACATGGGCTGCTTACAGGTATCTTTGAAATTCTGGATAAACCGGGCTTGCAACTGGGTCCATGAGCTGATAGAATTGGGCGACAAGCTCTTTAACCAAGTACGGGCCGTCCCTTCAAGCATCATGGTAAAGTACTTTGCACATGTGGCCTCATCCACGTCTAGCATTTCCATGGCCATCTCATAACTCTCTACCCATGCTTCTGGAGACAAATCGGCAGTGTAATTTGGTACCTTGCGCGGACCCTTGAAATCTTTGGGTAAGCGCACATTGCGTAGAGCGGGGATGAGATAGGGCACCCCCAAGGAACTAGAAGTGACCCCTGGCTCGACTGAGGTAGTGGGACGAACCTGCGTAAGCTGACGCACCTCGTTTTGCGCCGCTAACTCGGCCTCCCTGCGTGCCCGGGCCCTGTCCACCACTTCCTGAGCATCACGAATACCGCCCGCCGGGTTATTGCCACGGGCCGCTTCACGGTTCCATGCGTTGCTTGATATGGCCGGTTCATCCATACGCCTACTGTAGCTCCGGCTCGGACGAGGGGTGGAATGAATTCGGTCACGGCTGTACGAGTACGCTTCCTGTTGGATCAAAGCAGTCCGAAGGAGCTCCTTAACCCGGCGCGTCTCCACCGCCTGCGGAGAATCACCTTCGATCAGGATGGCCTCCAATCGTGAAGCGGCAGCGACAAGATTATCCATAGGATTGGAATAATGACCCGGAGGTGTCTGGACCGGTGGAGGCATGATATTGTTCTGACGAGGGGTTTCCATTAGGCGGGGTTGGACCGGCGCGCCTGGCCCCGGCGCCTCAGCCCGGTTTACCTCCGGCGGATTACTGGTTCCTGCTCCTGGGGTGTGAAAGAGATTTTTGGTGTCGAAAACTGAAGGCAAGCGGGACCGGTGCTTCCGCTTCAAGACCTCATGCGACGCGTTCTGATCCAGCATAAGCTTATAGGCCTGGGCATCCAAAGCGGCCCGCTCTGCAGCCATCTTGTCGTTCTCAGCTGCTAGGTCGGCTTTGGCCTGAGAGATCTGCTCTCTCACCTTTGCAATTTCTGCGTTGTGGGCATCCTGATCCGCCGGGTTGGCCTCCACCATAAGCACAGCTAGCGCATCGAACAGATCCGATAAGACTTGAGCCGGCAGGCGCACAGGGCCTCCTGCCCCGGGTGCCGTCGCCGCTGACGATCCGGAGAACATTGCTGCTGCGGTCGAAGAGTGGAGGGCCGCTTGTGTATAGGCCATGAATATTCCAACCCTGTTGGTCAGATCGGAGGGGTCCGGAATACTGTCGCCATCGGAACAGCCCCCAATCTGGTCGTCTTGCACCTGATACAACGATTCGGTCTCTCCGGTCGAGGACTCGTCGCCGGAATAGACGACGGTCTAGCTACCATATCCCGACCCATCCTCATATTCTCCTCCGTGGATGACCCCCACGAAGGCACGCTTCACGGCTTGTTTAACCTGGGCAGATCTCGCACGCTGAGCCGTCTCGACGAGGTCGGTGCAAATGTCCGGCTCAGGACCCGGCTCCCCAATCTTGCCGATGAAGACGTGTAGGCCACCAAAGGGGACCCGGTACCCGTACTCAATTGAGCCGGCTTCGGGGCCCCAACCTGCGTCGTCGATGTAGAGCTTGCCGCGACGACTCTTGGTCATCCGGCCCATAGCATAGCCCTTGAGTCCTTCGAACTTGCCCTCCAAGAACATCAAACCATTGTGCGATAGCCCCACGGTGGGCGCCAACTGTCGTGGTTTTGTCACGGCAGATGTCCTCGTGAAAGGACTTAGTCGTGGAGCCATCGCTACAGGTTAACTTGAAGGGGTTAAAGTAGACACAAGGACACGAGAGTTATACTAGTTCGGCCCCTTCGATGAAGGTAAAGCCTACGTCTAGTTGTGATGGAATTAATGGGGTTTCGATGACTAGGGAGCAAACAAGCTTCGCCTAGGCCTCGAGTTGTTGTTGTCTGTCCTGAACCGCCGCCGGGTCGTCCCTTTATATACACAGGTTGACGCCCGGCCTAGAGAGCCCCGAAGCTGACTCATACATAGTGTCCGGCTCGGTCTCTCCTTTCCTAACTTATAGTACAAGTTTACATAGTCATGGCGGTTTACCATTATGGGCCCTAACCCGCCCTTTGGGCTGTGGGCTTCTAAGCTTCGTTACTAAAACGCCATCTTCGGGATCTTCATGGGCTTCAGCATAGTCGAAGGTGAACCAGGCCCTCCTGGCCGGTTTACACTTAGTAGCTATATCCTCAACAATAGAAGTAGTTTCGTCATAAGTATCATGCATGGTAGAAGTGGCATCATCAATAACATGCGACATATCAGAATTGATAGCAGAAGCAGGTTTAGGTGTCGCAAGTTTACTCATAACAGAAGTAGAATCAAGTGCAGAGCTAGATGGCAGTTCCTTACCTCCCCTCGTAGTTGAGGGAAAAATCTTAGTTCTTTTGTTCTTCAAGTTCCTCATAGTGATTAGCAGATATAAATCCCAAGTGACTCAAAGAATAGAGCTATGCTCCCCGGCAACGGTGCCAGAAAATAGTCTTGATAACCCACAAGTATATGGGATCGCAATAGTTTTCGAGGGTAGAGTTCGACCCAAATTTATTGATTTGACACAAGGGGAGCCAAAGAATATTCTCAAGTATTAGCAGTTGAGTTGTCAATTCAACCACACCTGGATAACTTAGTATCTGCAGCAAAGTATTTAGTAGCAAAGTAGTATGGAAGTAACGGTAACATAGCAAAAGTAACAGTAGCAGTTTTGTACTAATTGTAACAGTGGCAACGGAAAAATAACTAAGCAAAGAGCAATATGTGAAAAACTCGTAGGCATTGGATCAGTGATGGATAATTATGTCGGATGCGATGCCTCATGTAATATTTATAGCATAGGGTGACACAGAACTAGCTCCAGTTCATCAATGTAATGTAGGCATGAATTCCGAATATAGTCATACGTGCTTATGGAAAAGAACTTGCATGACATCTTTTGTCCTACCCTCCCGTGGTAGCGGGGTCCTATTGGAAACTAAGGGATATTAAGGCCTCCTTTTAATAGATTACCGGACCAAAGCATTAACACTCAGTGAATACATGAACTCCTCAAACTACGATCATCATCGGTAAGTATCCCGATTATTGTCACTTCGGGGTTAACAGATCATAACACATAATAGGTGACTATAGACTTGCAAGATAGGATCAAGAACTCACATATATTCATGAAAACATAATAGGTCCAGATCTGAAATCATGACACTCGGGCCCTAGTGACAAGCATTAAGCATAGCACAGTCATAGCAACATCAATCTCAGAACATAGTGGATACTGGGGATCAAACTCTAACAAAACTAACTTGATTACATGCTAAATCTGATCCAACCCATCACCGTCCAGCAAGCCTACGATGGAATTACTCACGCACGGCGGTGAGCATCATGAAATTGGTGATGGAGGATGGTTGACGATGACGATAGCGACGGATTCCCCTCTCGTGAGCCCCGAATGGACTCCAGATCAGCCCTCCCGAGAGAGTTTAGGGCTCGGCGGCGGCTCCTTATCGTAAAACGCGATGAATCTTTTCTCTGATTTTTTTCTCCCCGAACGTGAATATATGGAGTTGGAGTTGAGTTCGGTGGAGCTTCAGGGGGCCCACGAGGCAGGGGCGCGCCCCCACCCTCGTGGATAGGGTGTGGGCCCCCTGACGTTGATTCTTTTGCCAATATTTTTATTAAATCCAAAAAGTTGTTCTGTGGATTTTCAGGTCATTTCGAGAACTTCTATTTCTGCACAAAATTAACACCATGGCAGTTCTACTGAAAACAGCGTCAGTCCGGGTTAGTTCCATTCAAATCATGCAAGTTAGAGTCCAAAACAAGGGCAAAAGTGTTTGGAAAAGTAGATACAACGGAGACGTATCACCAGACGTCCACACGTGTGGGCAATAGTCTGCCAATAACGCACACACGTGTGGGCGTTAAGGGATCTTGCCACACGTTTTGTCTAGTGTCTAAGAGGACCAGCCCACACGCCTACGTGTGGGCAAAACAACTAGCACCCACATGCATCTTTTTTTCTCGCAGTCCCTCTCACACGCCTACGTGTGGGCAAAATGGATAACGCCCACACGACCTCTCTCAGCCACATACCTCACGGTCCCGCACGCCCCGCGTGACAGTCATCACGCGTCCCCACAGTTGCGATGGTCCGGATGTCTCTTCAATGCCCGTTTAACTACGGTTGCCATGTCGCTGAACTACAGTTGCCATGTCAGACAACTACAGTTGTCATGGTTGCTCAACTGTAGTTGCCATGTATGATCTGGTCTACTGCAGTTGCCATGATTTCAAAACTTTAGGAGTTGCCACCTACTAACACTAGGCAGTTGCCATGTATGGTCTGGTCTACTGCAGTTGCCATGAATTTAAAACTTGAGGAGTTGCCACCTACTAACACTATGCAGTTGCCATGTAGCACTACAAAAAAGGCATGGCAAAAAAACATGTTTGAGTAAAAGATAGAGTTGCCATGTGCTCAAAAGCACGCTAGGGCAGTTGCCATGTAAAAAAAAGAGTTGACATCTGCTTACGTGACGCTAGGGCAGTTGCCATGTACCATTCAAAAACACATGGCAACTCGGGTAAAAGAGAGTTGCCATATGCTTACAAGCAAAGCTAGGGCAGTTGCCATGTACCCTGCAGAAACACATGGCAAATGACAGCTTTGGGTGTGGGTGAGGAGACGGGTGTGGGCGATGTGATAAACGCCCACACACCAGCCTCTCTGTGTGCGTGAAAACCGGTGTGTGGGCGAATTGCTAAAGGCCCACACACCAACCCCCGTGTGGTGAAACAGGGCGTGTGGGCGACCAGATGAATGCCCACACACCAGCCCAGTCCTACGTGGCACACAAAAACTGCTAGAACGCGTCAAGATTCGTGCAGAATTGGTTGGACAAGGATCCATGCGTGTGGGCGAGTTGCCAAACGCCCACACGTGTGGGCATTGTCTGCCGATAACGCCCACGCATGTGCGCGTTAAGGGATCTGGCCACACGTTTTATGTGGTGTCTAAGAGGACTAGCCCACATGCCTACGTGTGGGCAAAACAACTAGCGCCCACACGCATCTTTATTTTCTCGCGGTCCCTCTCACACGCCTACGTGTGGGCAAAATGGGTAACGCCCACACGACCTCTCTCAGCCACCTACCTCACGGCCCCGCACGCCCCGCGTGACAGTCACGGTCCGGACCTCTCTTCATTGTCCGTTTAACTGCGGTTGCCATGTCGCGGAACTACAGTTGCCATGTCGAACTGCTACAGTTGCCATGGTTGCTCAACTATAGTTGCCATGCATGGTCTGGTCCACTGCAGTTGCCATGATTTCAAAACTTTAGGAGTTGCCACCTACTAACACTACGCTGTTGCCATATATGGTCTGGTCTACTGCAGTTGCTATGATTTCAGAACTTTAGGAGTTGACACCTACTAACACTAGGCAGTTGCCATATAGCACTACAAAAAAGGCATGGCAAAAATACATGTTCGGGTAAAAGAGAGAGTTGTCATATGCTCACAAGCACGCTAGGACAGTTGCCATGTAAAATAAAGAGTTGCCATCTGCTTACGTGCACGTTAGGGCAGTTGCCATGTATCATGCAAAAACACATGGCAACTCGGGTAAAAGAGAGTCGCCATCTGCTTACAAGCAAAGTTAGGGCAGTTGCCATGTACCCTACAGAAACACATGGCAACTAACAGCTTTGGGTGTGGGCGAGAAGACTGGCGTGTGGGCGAAGTGATAAACGCCCACAAACTAGCCCCTCTGCGTGCGTGAAAACTGGTGTGTGGGCGAATTGCTAAACGCCCACACACCAGCCCTCCGTGTGGTGAAAAAGGACGTGTGGGCTACCGGATGAATGCCCACACACCAGCCCAGTCCAGCGTGGCACACAAAAACTGCTAGAACGCGCCAAGGTTCGTACAGAATTGGTTGGGCGAGGATCCATGCGTGTGGGCGAGTTGCCAGACGCCCACATGTGTGGGCGTTAGTCTTTCCATATTTTTTTGAAGAACGTAAATACAAGCGTGCATATTGAGGAATCTGATCACATCACGGTAATTTTTGCTTAATATAAGGGAGGTCTTACGCCAGATTGTTTTTCTGTTATTGGTATTTGCCCGTGCGTTATTACGAGGTATAAATATTCTAGTATGTTAGTCTATTATTTACCTGTCTGTATTATATGATTATGTAAGGAAACTCCTCCGTTTCATCCGGATGTTGATACGCTCGTGACATCCGCCTCCTGCGATCGACACGTCTTGTGGGCTGCACACGCTTCTCTCTTCCTTCCTCCTTGTCTCTTCCAGTTTTCCCAATCTTCTCTCATCCTCATCCAACTGAGTCACGCACGCGCCCAACCAAATTGGACGAGGCCTGCGGTGGCCGGCGCCGGCGGATCTCGCTGCTGCAAGGAGAGCACGCGTTGCAAGGAGTTGGGCCATGTGGGTGCTGCGACTTTCGCCTCCCTCCCTTACATCCTTTCCTCCATGCTTCGTGGATCCAGAGCACCATGGCCCCGGCAATGCTTCAGAGCTTGCCGTCGGCTCCAACACCACCGTCTGCTGCAATGTCGCCGCCTCGCTGGTGCTGCGACACCACGGGTGCTTCGACGAGAGCGGCGGCCGCCGGTATATATCAGATGCCGCGAGGAGATGCTGCCACGCATACCAGCCTCGTCATCCGTGCACACTGCTAGAAGCCACCTCACCGGTACTTCAGAGCTTGCCGTCGGTTGCAGCACCACCATCTACTGCGAGCTCGCCGGCGCCGGGACACCATGGATGCTGTGAGGAGATGATGCCATGCCACCGGCGATGCCGCGGAACAGTCCTGTCGTCGATGCCACCATGCTGCTGCTGTTGCTTCAAGGCGACACACAGATAAGTCCGTCGTCCGTGCGCGAGCTCCGGCAAGCTGCCTCACTAGTGCTTCAGAGCTGATGCTGCAACAGCATCGTCTGCTGCAAGCTCGTCAGCCGACGAGCAGAGGCAGCTTGTCATCGACGCTCCAACAGCTCCAACACCACGTCTTCTGCAAGTCCAGTGGCCGACGAGCAGGGACAGCGGCGCTGCCATGGTGTCCCGACTGGCTGCTTCATTGCAGCATGTGGCTGCGGACCTGCAGTGATGGTGCGAGCTGCCGCGGCGGCGACGCTGCGGAGTCGCCGGTGCTGCCACGAACACTGGCCGCACATCGACGCTTCAATGGAGATTTGGCCGCGCGTCGGCGATGCCGTGACTGGGGGAGAGCGCAGCAGAGACCACGCGCTCGTACGTCTCTTGTTTTGAGAGGAGTTTCTGTTTTTTTGCATTGACTTAATCTTGCGGCTAATAATGTTTGATTAGGATAGATCGAACGACAGAGAAGGCGGATGCTGTTTTGCTCGGTACATCCGACTGCCGCCTAGCAGCCGCCATTATGTAAATACATATGTATCAAATTCCGCCCATGATTTTATTTTGTAATCACTTATTGACTTGTCAAATAGAATATAGTTTATTTGATAAGTCAATAAATAGATGAGATAATTATAAGGATGTTTTTAAAGAATGATCATCAGGATAAATGTGAAATGTTGAACGAAGCACTCTGCCTTGCTGAAAAAGGAGCACTTTTCTTCTTTATTTTTTGAGTAAAAAAAATTAGAGATAGTAAAGCAGTGTGAATGAAACATTTTCTGTCTTATATAATGGCAATGTGAAATTTTTTCACTTTAATACACATCTGATGGCTATAAGTTTTTAATCTAATAAATAAATGATTGGATATTTCTGATGTTTGTGGATTTTTGTAGCTTATTCTTTTTCTGATGAGCTCGTCAAACACTTCTAATATAGATAGAATATAATAACAGTTTTGCTAAGTCTCAGTTGACTGAGACTTCGTTATGTCTCAGTCGATACTATAATTTTTTGATTTTGCATGAAGATTTGTTAAAAAAATTGTTTTCAGTTTTTTTTCTTACATGCTATATCACTTGACTAAGACTTAGTCAACAGAGACCTAACCACACTTATAAAATAATCGGCTTTGCTAAAAATCAGTCGACTGAGACTCGAAGTCTCAGTCGATACTACAATCCGTTGATCTTGCATTGAGATTTGTGCAAACAATTTTTTTTTCAGTTTTTTTTCTTCTTGCATACTACATTGTTTGACTGAGACTTCGCGAAGTCTCAGTCGACTGAGACCTAGACAAACCCTAAAATAATAGATAGATAGATTGTGTACCGGCACATGGGCATGCCACACAATACCGGCCTTACTGCTCGTGTTGAAGCCCCGAGGGAGCAGAGGAGCTTTGTTGCGTCATCTTGTTGACGACAAGCTCCAAGAGAGCAGCGGAGCAATCTTTCTTTAGCTGCTCAAACCCATCCATTGCCATGACAGCTTCCAGATTACCGGGGGAAGACAGGAATCGCATGCATGCCTCCTTCAACACAGGGCAGCGGTGCCGCTCGGCCAAGGCTAAAGTGTCAGACACCGAGCCCATGCCGATGTGCCGGCACAGCGCCTCCTCGCAGACCATCTTCAGCTTCTCCAGCTCATACCTGTCCGCCGCCACGAGAAGCCTCTCGGCCGTCGTCGCCGCCTCAAGCAGGTACGCATGTGGAGGCGAGTCCGTGTAGATGAACTGGAGCAGAGCCTTGAACACCTCGGGGTCCATGCCTTCCACGCATAATAGTTGAGGGGTGCTGTCGTAGATTCTAGAAGCGGGCGAGAGATCCGCCTTGAAGACGGGTGAACGCGCCTCGAGTATCCACCGGTGCGCAGGGAACGTCTCCCGGCCGACCTTGATCTCCACGTCCGGTGTTTCCTTGTTCCAGATGGCTTCCGCGAGTTGCCCATGCAAGTTGAAGGGCGGAACCACCGACGGAATCTCCACGCACTCCTCGGCTCCGGTGCCGACGACGGTGAGATCGCACAGGACGGTCAGGCAGTCATCCTTAAGATGCTTCTCTTTGTCGAAATCCTCGTCAGTCATGAACCACTCGAATCCGCCCCATTGATAGTGGGAGCCATAGCGCTGCATTAGTATGGTTTTGGTGTATGATGCCTCCAAGGCCTGGTTAAGTATACTAAACTGGATCTTTGCCATGATATCCCCGATCGGTTTGTGGCTAGCATGGCGACCGCCATGTTCGAGGAAAAGGGAGATGTGGCCGTCGTGCCAGTGGCCCTTTGGATAGCACAAAATACGCCAGTCGTGGCCGCCGACGGCGAATGTGCTTGATCTCATCTCCAGCCCACGGGAGTCCTTTTGGACCACCATGTTCTTGACTTTGGTGAACTCATTGATCCGAAGTAGGTGCGAGCCGGTCGCATGCCTCGGGAAGATGGTCGAAGCGGAGAGTTGCTTCCGACCGACGCAGCGCAGGGCAGGCAGGAGAGCCGACATTGACATGATCGGCTAGGAGAGCTTTGAGGAAGGAGGTAGCCTGCTAGTACGATATATGTAAATGTGCGGCAAAATAGGAACGGATTGATACAACATGCATGTACAGCCCGAATTTGGTGACTTGGGCTACAATTCATATCCCCACGAAATGGATATGAGACTATCTTTTCTGTGACGCCTACACCTTTGGTATGATATTATACTAGTAAGGAAAATATTATCCTCGTAGCAAAATATCACAAAAGACGAGATGTTTGGATAAGATGAAAATACATTTTAAATAAATAGCAACAAAAGCTACTCCCTCCGGTCTTTTTTAGTCTGCATATAAGTTTTGTTCGAAGTCAAAGCATTACTTTGACCAAACACATCTAAAAAAGTAGTATCAAAATTTACAATGTCAAATCAATATTGTTAGGTTCATTATTAAATGTAGTTTCATAGTGTATATATATACTTGTACTGTAGATGTTGATACTTTTTAAATATCGCGGTGAATTTTTTTCTCTGGGTTTAGTGTATATATATATTTGGTCAAACTTTGCAAAATTTGAATAGACATAAATCTAATACGTGGAGTAAAAAGGACCGGAGGAAGTACTATGTTAAAAATTTGAGCGGTAAGCATTTGGTCTAACTGATGATTACTATGCAATAATTAATTATGCAGATAATTATTGGGCTCCAAAGTGCAAGATTTTATGCGCATCTCCAACGAGGACCCTCAAACCACTTGCATTCGTCTAGACCGCACGGTTCGAACGTGTTACGCCATCCAACACGGTCTTGTATCTGCCCGCAGGCTGGTATGGACATCCCTTTTTCCTGCAACTTGGAAGCAAAACGGAAGGGGAGGGCTTTAAGGGCGTCTAAACCGCGGCCACGCCCTACTCCGACAACCCCGACATACTCAAAACTCTCTCCCTCGCTCGCACCCTTTCCCGCCCGAAGTGGTTGCCTGCATTCATGCCGCTCTGCAGCGGTAGCTCTGCATTGACGCCGACCTAGAACGGACGTGACCTCTCGTTGGTGCATGCATTGAAGCGTCTCATTGACCAAGAACCCCGCCCGCACCGTGTCTCCAGTGTCTGCGCCTATTCAATGTCAGAGAGACGTGAGTTGATGGGATGACACGAATATCTACCGCATTCATACGGGTTTCCTGTCCGTTGGTCAGCCGCCCTTAAACAGAATCATTGGCCGAGAAACCAACTCTGGTGTCCATGCATTGACACACCCCGAATGCTTGGTCTCACTGGCATCCACTATTTATAGGCAGCCACTCCGGGCTCAAACCACACCGTACCAAGTCCGCTGCACATCCTCCTCCCGTGCACCACATGCAGCATGACCGTGGGCGGGAACACATTCTGGAAGAGCCTTTCAACGGGGCAGAAGCTCGAGGTGGCTGCCCTTGTGGCCGCTTGGCAGAGGGTGAAATTTATGGCGAGCGTGCGAGTGAGGAAGTCGTGGCATCCGTTGTCACGGCAAACCCTAACTTCGTCGCTGAGCAGTAGCTCTACGAGGCCGCCCACGCCCATGCCGCCTATCGCAACACAGTCGATGTGCAGCCGACCGTGGTCATGATGCAGCCGATGCAGAGGCAGCGCTGACGATTATGGACGAGAACGCCGCCAGCTACACATCGTACATGCCAACAACGAACTTTCATTGCTACTGGTGGCATTAAAAGCATGTCCATGTCCATTGTCAACCTCACGTCCACCGACTTGGCACGACCCCAAAGTGACTGTTGATGTGGACGACAGTTGAACGTGGTAGAGATGGATAATGGCTGATGATGGACGACAGCTAGGGTTGATGGAGATTATATAGCCGGCCTTCACGGATCTTCTGCCTGGATGCATATTCTTTCCTTTGATTGAAAGGCTCTTGGTAACCAAAGCCTTTCCCAATACACCCCTTGATGCACAAGGAAGTAGTAGGAACAAAGGAGGATGAAATCCATGAAGAATCGAGTGTAATCTTGGCAATTTTGGGCTTTTCCAAGTGTTGTGTGATCACCATTATGACCTAGTGTGGTCATACCATGCGGAATCTTTTGATGTGGACCCATTTAGTAAAGCGCTCATTTTTCTTCATATGACATCTTATTTTGACGTTCTTGGGCTTGTAGAATTCGTATGAACGACGTTAACGCCAAACCCCTTGCATGAGAAAACTCACAACATCATGGAGTGATAAGGCCCATCTGCCCAACACCGTCAGTCCTGCCTACACCAAGGTAATGGAGGTGGACGGACACAAACTTTTGAAACCACTAGGGCAGATGCGAGCACCGAGGATAAAGCCAACAATGACCAGAGGGACCGAACAATGTGAGACGAATCGTCAGCAGCATATGAATCCACAATTAGACATCAAAGAACCACCACGCTACCACGACCTATTACACCCACCAGACAGAGATGAGCCGCTGGGAGGAGGATGTGCTTGTTCTAATGGAGCCACCACCAGATCTAGCTGGTAGTGACCGAGAAACACCGGAACCACGTCCAAAACGTAAACACGACCATGTTAGCGACACTGCAACCCATGGAACAACCACGTATGGCAGCACCACAACCACCAGTCTCACGAGAGACTACACAAGCCAGAGGAACCCTTTCGCAATGGTGGGAGGGGGGGCAGTTTTGGGGCGACGTATCTAGGGTAATGTTGCATAGGGAGCACAGGTGGACACTCAGAACATGCATCAAGATGGCCGGATTTGGCCCCACCAATGTCAACCAAAGGGTCGTAACATGGCCGCCAGCGGTGCAACATGAGACAAAGCAGGGGAACTACCCGTGCGGCTGTAGCCAAGCTCGGAACCACAACGTCCACCCGAGCCTCCAAAGTGTGAGGGCCAACCAACAATTTTTTTGACCGGACATGTCGCCCCTCCACCTCACCAGTCGTCCTGGGCTACTAATGGTCCACATCCTCATTGTGGCTCTGTACTGCACTCCCCTCCCTCGACGCTCCTCTATTGGTTTCGGGTGTCCCACCACTGGATCTGCCGCTTCGCCTTTTTCTCGGTCGCAACATGGACACTCTCCTTTGGTCGACTCGTTCTCCAGGAGTCGGCGTTGGTTGGTCGTTCTTTTGCTTGTTTTGGGAGGGTGTTTTTTTTGTCCATTTATGATCCTTGGCGCATGCTCCATGCCGCATGGTTGATCACTCTCCTTCGGATCTCCCTTTTCTCTGGCTGGATGGGTGGTGGCAGGCTCGGTGATCCACGTTGGGAAGCCGTGCTAAGTCTATGTGGTTGTCTTCTATCTACGGCATGGTTACTCTCGTCGACATTTCGGGATCAATCATGACGCATGTGCTCTTGCAAGCATATATAGTTCTCTTTAGGTTGGTGGTGGATGCCATGACACAGGGATTGCACTTCCATTGTTGTGGGGCTTATTCTCGGGTGCTGCAAGTTACTTCAGTGTAGCCATTGATCTCATGCTTGCCGCCGCTGTTCCCTGTGTGTGCCTATTTGGGTTGATTTTTTTTGAATGATTTGAAGATTGCTCACCATGCCTGCTGCCTGGTTGCCTATTTGAGTTGGTTGTCTATTGCCTTGGTCGTTGGTCATAGGCTCTTGTGTTGGGGACCCTTTGGCCATTTGTCGATCTATAGGTCATGATTCTATTTTTTCGGGCGGTACCATTTTCGGCTCTATATGGGTGGTGCCATCTTTGACATTGTAGTCTTCTTTCTATCTAATTAATATATGCAGCTCTCCTGCCTGATTGGAAAAAAAAATATGAGAGATTATCAACTTGTTTCAAGGGTTTAGTTGTTTTAAGTTTCACTCAAACAAATAGAAATATAGTATATATTTTTTCTAATTTGAGAACATTATATATGAATTTACAATTATATCTCACCCACACAAAAAAAGAATTATGGTTATATATGTTTGTACATATATTATTATGGGCCATCATTGTCATGCTAAAATCCAGACTCGGCCCTGAATGTTTGGGCTCCAAAGATGTTTGTTATCTAAGTTTTGGGAAACAAATATGGGTGACACAAAAAAATCTTTGCTTTATTATACGGCTATATACTATACCAAACCAGTTTGGCGTCGGAGAAACTATACTTTTTTTGTTAGGATAGAAACTATACATTTCGTGGAAAGAAAGGTCTCGAGGCATGAATTGTAGCCCAAGCCACACATGCGCACGATTCGTCAATCAGTCCCCATTTTAGCACAACCTGTATCTCTGCAAATACGTGCGTGATTAACATATATAATAACACACATGTGCATGCACCTCCTGATTCACCGCACATTTATAACGTTGTATATATAAATCGTAAGCCGCTGCCATCTTCTTCCCCCTCAACGCGCCCTTGCAGCACCATGTCCATGTCCGCTCTCCTGTCGACCCTGCGCGGCGCCGGCCGGCATCAGCTCTCCGCTACAACGGTCGCTGCGTGGCAGGCCACCGGCTCCCACCTGTTCCGGATCGACGGGTACACGCAAGCCAGCAAGATAGCGAGTAACAGCGGGCCGCTGAGATCAGACACGTTTAGCGTCGGCGGCCACGACTGGGGTCTTTTATGCTATCCAAACGGCTCCTATTTTGGGTGCTCCGGCATCTCCCTCTTGATCCAACATCAAAGCGACGAAAGCACCTGGGGCTGGGGCAAGGTCCTGTTAAAAGCCCAGGCGAGTATACTCGACTCGGCCGGGATGCCATCCTACACTCAAACTATGACAGAGTTCGCCACCTTCCGTCTTGATTTCGGCTGGAACAACTTCATCAGCCACAAGGAGCTCCACAAGCAGAAGCATCTCATGGACGACGACTGCCTGTCCATCTTGTGTGAACTCACCGTCATCACCGGCAAGTGCACCCAGATTGCCGGGGGCCCGCAGGCGCCATTCGACTTGCACGGGGAACTCGTGGAAGCCATCTGGAACAAGGAGGAACCCGATGTGAGGATACTGGTAGGCGGAGAGACGTTGGCCGCGCACCGGTGGATTCTACTGGCACGATCCCCTGTGTTCGCGCAGGAACTAGAGCTCTCCTCTGAACTACTTGTCGACGACATGGACGCAGAGGTGTTCAAGGCCATGCTCCAGTTCATCTACACCGACTCGCCACCCTTGCTCGAGGCGGCAACGGCGGCGGAGAGGCTGCTCGTCGCGGCGGACAGGTACGAGCTGGAGAAGCTGAAACGAGCCTGCGAGGAGGCGCTGTGCCGGCACGTCGATGTGGGCTCAGTGGCCGCCACTCTGGCGTTGGCGGAGCAACATGATTGCCCGGTGCTGCGTGAAGCGTGCATGCGGTTCCTCTCTTCTCCCGGGAATCTCGAAGCGGTCCTGGCACCGGATGGGTTTGAGCTGCTCAAGACAGGTTGCCCCTCTGCTCTGTTGGAGCTCGTGCTCAAGAAGATGATCCGACACGAGCAATTGACCCAAGAATCCTGAACAAGATGGACGAAATAAAAAAACATACTAAGATGCAAACATGCATGTACCGAAGAATATGAAATTAGAATAAGATTCAGCTCTATTTTATGAGATCACCGCACTAGCTTCAGCCCTCTCCACCATGTCTTTGCTTTTTTCTTTTTTTTTCTTTTTCTTCAGAAACTCAGTGTACAACCTACCGATAGAAACGAAAACAGAGCGTAAACAATCAAAACTGAGTGCGCTGCTACATTTTTTTATACTTCATGACGAAAACATAAACGAATAAGAAAATCTCAAAATGAATGAGGATATATGTACGGAAGATACAAATATGAACGCAAAAGTTTGAGGAACTCAAAACCACTTAAAACCGAAAATGCTAGACTCCCCTCAAAACCCATTTTGCATCTCCGAAGGCCCCGAAACATCCCTCCAACATGTAGATAAAAAAAATACATGTCCACCTCCCGAAGATATAAAATACAATACCTTGTGCTGCAAATTTGCATCTCCACCATATGGAGATGTAAAAACTCAACCGCCCGCCAACTGCCCAACTGTTGTTCCATTCTTTTCCGCGCGACCAGCCGCCGCCCGACTCCCGCCCATGCGCCGCCCGCCGCTGACATGGCCGACGCCGACGACCCTGCTGCCTTCTCAGACTCCACCGCCGGTCCCCTGACCCACCTCGCCGCGGCCGCCGCCTCCGCGCCAACTTTTCCCAATGCGGCCTCCGCATCCATGCCGCCGCCCAGGATTTGCCCCACCCCGGCCAGTCGCTGTCGCGCCGGAGCCTGCAAAGAAACAGCGGGCCACCAGGCCATGCGGTGGAGGCGTGAAGTGGCCCGTGGCGCGGCACGGTAACCCAGCGGGGAACCAACCTCGGCCGTCCAAAATATCAAAGCCGGACGCGGCTACGGCGGGCGATTTGCAGCCACCGCCGACCTTTGAGTTCTCCTCCGGCCAAGGAGCTCCTCATCCACCTCCGCCACCACCGCCGCCGGCCAAGGACGCCGACACCAACCGCATACAACATGTTAGACGATATGTCGCCAAGGTAAAAAAGTTTGTTTGTGCATTTGTTTGTTGTTTCAATTGTAGATTCCAATAGAATGCGAGGTTGACTATGTGTACATCCATTTATAGTCTTGATGATGAAGCTTTCATGCGCGCAACAAATGTGACAAATGATGATTATTCACATGAGTATGCATAACAAGAGTATGAAACTCAACAATATGGCGATGAGAATTTCGACGTGGATGATGAGGGCTTCGTTATGAAGGGAAGAACCGCAAATAATTCCAACGCCGAAGATTTGTTAATTTTCTTCGCATGGAAGAAATTCTCTCAATATGCAACCGTTGTGACCGACCAATCCGCCAACACTTATTGGCAACACAGCAAGGAATACTTTGATGAGCGCAACAATAGCGGCCACTATCGCTCAAGTAACTCCCTTCGTCAACATTGGGGCACCATCAACGCCGAATGTCAAAAGTGGGTCGGTTGCAACTTGATGCCAAGGCAAAGGCATATGTCGAACTTTGTCGCAATGAAATGTTGATGAACAAGAAAATGTTCATGAGAAGCATGATGGGAGGAGGAATGGGAGGTCCCATGGGAGGAATGGGAGGTAGATTGGGCAGGTACATTAATATGATGGAAGGTGCCATGAATGATACATTTGGTGGAAACATGGGAGGCGGCTTTGGTGGCAACATGTATGGTAGCTTCGGTGGCATGGGAGGTGGCTTCAGAGGCAACATGATGAGTAGCATGGGAGGTGGCTTTGGAGGCACATGATGAATGGCATGGGAGTGGCTTCAGCGGCAACATGATGAGTGGTAGGGGAGGTGGCTTCGGTGGCAACATGAGCGGCATAAGAGGTGGCAATGAAGGTTCTTCCGGTGGTGTTTGCGGCAACTAGACTACAACGCAAGAAAAAATCGACCAAGAACTTCATCTGAGATGGAGTAGTCATCAACGGTGAAGTCTATGTGCATTTTCATTTGTTGGACCAAGAACTCATTTGAGAAAATTGAATTTTGCTTGTAGGATTAAAAACTATGGTTGATGATACATTTTTGTTGCTAGAATTGTGAATATTCAATTTGCAAATGTGGCTCTATAGTGGCTGAACAACAGCCGTGCGGCTGGCGGCCGGTTTTACATCAGGTATTAATTTTAGTCAAAACGTGTGTTGCACGTGCACACTGAAGGAAATATGCCCTAGAGACAATAATAAAGTTGTTATTTTATATTTCCTTATTCATGATAGAAGTTTATTATTCATGCTAGAATTGTATTGATCGGAAACCTAAATACATGTTGAATATATAAACAAATATTGTGTCCCTTATAAGCCTCTACTAGACTAGCTCGTTGATCAAAGCTGGTTAACGTTTCCTAACCATAGACATGTGTTGTCATTTGATAACGGGATCACATCATTAGGAGAATGATGTGATGGATAAGACCCATCCATTAGCTTAGCATATTGATCGTTCAGTTTATTGCTATTGCTTTCTTCATGTCAAATACATATTGCTTCGACTATGAGATTATGGAACTCCCGGATACCGGAGGAATACCTTGTGTGCTATCAAACATCACAACATAATTGGGTAATCATAAAGATGCTCTACATGTATCTCCGAAGGTGTTTGTTGAGTTGGCATAGATCAAGATTATGACTTGTCACTCGGAGTATCGGAGAGGTATATCTGGGCCCTCTCGGTAATACACATCATAAGCTTGCAAGCAAATGACTAAGGAGTTAGTAACGAGGTGGTGTATTACGGAACGAGTAAAGAGACTTACCGGTAACGAGATTGAACTAGGTATGAAGATACCGATGATCGAATCTCGAGCAAGTAACATATCGATGGACAAAGGGAGTTACATATGTTTTCATCACAGTTCGACCGATAAAAATCTTCATGGAATATGTAGGAATCAATATGGCATCCAGGTCCCGCTATTGGTTATTGACCGCAGAGGTGTCTCGGTCATGAATACATAATTCCCGAACCTGCAGGGTCGCACGCTTAACGTGAGTTGACGCTATAATAGTATTGGGATATTTGATGAGTGGTAACCAAATGTTGTTCGGAGTCCCCGATGAGATCCCGGACATCATGAGGAGTCTCGGAATGGTCGAGAGGTAAAGATTATATATGGGAAGTCATATTTTGGGTTCCAAAAAAAGTGCAATTTTTTCAGTATTGTACCGGGAAGCTTTTAGAAGGTTCCGGAGGATTCCGGAGGGGTCCGAAAGTCCAAAAGTGGGTCCACCACGACCCAAGGGCTAGCACGGTCTACGAGGTACGTAGACACACTCTTCCCTCTCATTGCTTTGCATCTCCATGGATAGATCTTGCGTGCACGTAGAAATTTTTTGTTTTCCATGCAATGTTTTCCAACAGTGGCATCATGAGCCAGGTCTATGCGTAGATGATATGGACGAGTAGAACACACAGAGTTGTGGGTGGTTATAGTCATACTGCTTACCACCAATGTCTTATTTGATTCGGCGGTATTGTAGGATGAAGCGGCCCGGACCAACCTTACATGTCACGCACATGAGACCAGTTGCACCGACTAACATGCCACTAGTTTTGCATAAAGGTGGCTGGCGGGTGTCTATTTCTCCTACTTTAGTTGAATCGAATTTGACTGCGGCCGGTCCTTATTGAAGGTTAAAACAGCAAACTTGATAAATCACCGTTGTGGTTTTGATGCGTAGGTAAGAACGGTTCTTCCTAGAAGCCCATAGCAGCCACGTAAAACTTGCAACAACAAAGTAGAGGACGTCTAACTTGATTTTGCAGGGCATATTGTGATGTGATATGGTCAAGACATGATGTGATAAACGTTATTGTATGAGATGATCATGTTTTGTAAGATATCTGACAACCGGCAGGAGCCTTATGGTTGTCTCTTTATTGTATGAAATGCAAACGCCATGTAATTGCTTTACTTATCACTATGCGTTAGTGATAGTTGTAGAAGCAATAGTTGGCGAGACGACCACGACGCAACGATGGAGATCAAGGTGTCGAGCCAGTGACGATGGAGATCATGACAATTCTTTGAAGATGGAGATCATGACAATGCTTTGAAGATGGAGATAAAAAGCACGAGATGATGATGGCCATATCATGCCACATATTTTGATTGCATGTGATGTTTATCTTTTATGCATCTTATCTTTCTTAGTAAGACAGTAGCATTATAAGATGATCCATTAACTAAATTTCAAGGTACAAGTGTTCTCCCTGTGTATGCTGTTGCTACAGTTCGTCGTGTTGAGACACCACGTGATGATCGGGTGTGATAGACTCTACGTTCACATACAACGGGTGCAAGATCGTTTTGCACATGCGGAATACTTGGGTCAAACTTGACAAGCCTAGCATGTAGAGACATGGCCTCGGAAAACTTGAGACCGAAAGGTCGAACGTGAATCATATAGTAGATATGATCAACATAGAGATGTTCACCATTGATGACTACTCCATCTCACATGATGATCGAACATGGATTAGTTGATTTGGATCACGTATCATTTAGATGACTTGAGGGATGTCTATCTAAGTGGGACTTCATTAGTAATTTGATTAATAGAACTTAATTTATCATGAACTTAGTCTTGATAGTTTTGCATATCTATGTTGTAGATCAATAGCTCGTGATTTAGCTCCCTTATATTTTTGATATGTTCCTAGAGAAAACTAAGTTGAAAGATGATAGTTGCAATGATGCAGACCGGGTCCATGATCTGATTATTATCCTCATTGCTACACAGAAGAATTACGTCCTTGATGCACCGCTAGGTGACAGACCTATTGCATGAGCAGAAGTAGACGTTATGAACGTTTGACAAGCTTGGTATGATGACTACTTGATAGTTTAGTGCGCCATGCTTTACAGTTTAGAACCGGAACTTCAAACACATTTTGAACGCCACGGAGCATATCAGATGTTTCAAGAGCTGAAATTGGTATTTCAGACTCATGCCCGTGTTGAGAGGTATGAGACATCTGACAAGTACTTTGCCTACAAGATGGAGGAGAATAGCTTAGCCAGTGAGCATGTACCCAAAATGTCTGGGTACTACAATCGCTTGAATGAAGTGGGAGTTAATCTTCCAGATGAGATAGTGATTGACAAAGTTCTCTAGTCACTATCACCAAGCTAGTAGAACTTCATGATGAACTATAATATGCAAGGGAATACGAAAATGATTCCCAAGCTCTTCGCGATGATGAAATCGGCGGAGGTAGAAATCAAGGAGTATCAAGTGTTGATGGTTAACAAGACCACTAGTTTCAAGAAAAAGGGCAAGGGAAAGAAAGGGAACTTCAAGAAGAATGTCAAGCAAGGTGCCACTCCCGTGAAGAAGCTCAAAGCTGGACCCAAACCTGAAACTGAGTGCTTCTAATGTGAAGGAAATGGTCACTGGAAGTGGAACTGCCCCAAATACTTGCGGATAAGAAGGATGGCAAAGTGAACAAAGGTGTATTTGATATACATGTTATTGATGTGTATTTTACTAGTGTTCATAGTAACCCCTAGGCATTTGATACTGGTTCATTGCTGAGATTAGTAACTCGAAACAAGAGTTGTAGAGACTAGTTAAAAGTGAGGTGATGATGTGTGCTGAAAATGATTCCAAGGTTGATATGATCACCATCGCACACTCACCCTACCTCCGGGATTAGTGTTGAACCTAAATAAATGTTATTTTCTGTTTGTGTTGAGCATGAATATGATTAGATCATGTTTATTGCAATACATTTATTCATTTAAGTCAGAGAATAATTGTTGTTCTGTTTACATGAATTAAACCTTCTATGGTCATACACCCAGTGTGAATGGTTTATTGAATCTCGATCGTAGGGGTACACATATTCATAATATTGATGCCAAAAGATGTAAAGTTGATAATGATAGTGAAACATACTTGTGGCACTGCCGTTTAGGTCATATTGGTGTAAAGCACATGAAGAAACTGCATGCAGATGAACTTTTGGAATCACTTGATTATGAATCATTTGATACTTGCGAACCATGACTCATGGGCAAAATGAGTAAAAATCCGTTCTCTGGAACAGTGGAGTGAGCCAGTGACTTATTGGAAATAATATATACCGATGTATGCGGTCCGACGAGTGTTGATGCACACGCAGGGTATCGTTATTTTCTGACCTTCACAGACGATTGGAGTAGATATGGGTATATCTACTTAATGAAACACAAGTCTGAAACATTTGAAAAGTTCAAAGAATTTCAGAGTGAAGTAGAGAATCATCATAAAAAGAAAATAAAGTTTTTACGATCTAATCGCGGAGGCGAATATTTGAGTTACGAGTTTGGCCTTCATTTAAAACAATGTGGAATAGTTTCACAACTCACGCCACCTGAAACACCGTAGCGTAATGGTGTGTCCGAACGTCATAACCGTACTTTATTAGATATGGTGCGATCTATGATGTCTCTTACCGATTTACCACTATCGTTTTTGGGTCATGCATCAGAGACAACCGCATTCACATTAAATACGGCACAATCTAAATCCGATGAGATGACACTGTATGAACTATGGTTTGGCAAGAAACCTAAGCTGTCGTTTCTTAAAGTTTGGGGTTGCGACACTCATGTCAAAAGGCTTCAGCGTGATAAGCTCAAACCCAAATTGGAGAAGTGCGTCTTCATAGCATACCCTAAGGAAAGAATTGGGTACACCTTCTACCATAGATCCGAAGGCAAGATCTTTGTTGCCAAGAATGGAACCTTTCTAGAGAAGGAGTTTTTCTCGATAGAAGTGAGTGGGAGGTAAGTAGAAATTGATGAGGTAATTATACCTTCTCTCGAATTGGAAAGTAGAACATTAGAGAAATTCGTTCCCGTGATGCCTACACCAACTAGAGAGGAAGCTAATGATGATGATCATGAAACTTCAGATCAAGTTACTACTGGACCACGAAGGTCGAACAGAGCATGTTCAGCAGCAGAGTGGTACGGCAATCCTGTCCTGAAAGTCATGTTATTAGTCCATGGCGAACCTACGAACTGTGAAGAAGCTATGATGAGCCCATATTCCAATAGATGGCTTGAGGCCATTAATTCTGAGATAGGATCCATGTATGAGAAGAAAGTGTGGACTTTGGTGGGCTTGCCCAGTGATTGGCAAGAAAATGGATTTTCAAGAAGAAGACAAACGCTGATGGTAATATCGCCATCTACAAGCACAACTTGTCACGAAAGGTTTTTGACAAGTTCAAGGAGTTGACTACGATGAGACTTTCTCACCCGTAGCGATGCTTAAGTGAGTCTGAATCATGTTAGCAATTGCCACATTTTCTAATATAGCAAATGGACATTAAAACTGTGTTCCTTAATGGATTTCTTAAAGAAGAGTTGTATATGATGCAACCAGAAGGTTTTGTCGATTCTAAAAGTGCTAACAAAGTGTGCAAGCTCCAGCGATCGATCTATGGACTGGTGCAAGAATATCGAATTTGGAATATATGCTTTGATGAGGTGATCAAAGCATATGGTTTTATACAGACTTACAGTGAAGCCTGTATTTACAAGAAAGTGAGTGGGAGCTCTGTAGCATTTCTGATATTATATGTGGGTGACATATTATTGATTGGAAATGATCTAGAATTTCTGGATGGCATAAAAGGATACTGGAATAAGAATTTTTCAATGAAAGACCTCAGTGAAGTTGCTTATATATTGGGCGTCAAGATCTATAGGGATAGATCGAGATGCTTAATAGACTTTCACAAAAGAACATACCTTGATAAAGTTTTGAAGAAGTTCAAAAATGGATCAGTCAAAGAAAGGGTTCTTGCCTATGTTACAAGGTGTGAAGTTGAGTAAGACTCAAAGCCCGACCACGATAGAAGATAGAGAGAGAATGAAAGTCATTCCATATGCCTCAGCCATAGGTTCTATGAAGTATGTCATGCTGTGTACCAGACGTATTGTGTGCCTTGCGTTTTTGGCAAGAGGGTACAATGGTGATCCAGGAGTAGATCACTGGACAACGGCCACAATTATCCTTAGGTACCTTAAAGAAGACTAAAGAAATGTTTCTCGATTATGGAGCAAATAAAGAGTTCGTTATAAAGGGTTACCTCGATGCAAGCTTTGACACCGATCCAGATGACTCTAAGTCTCACTCTGGATATATATTGAAAGTCAAAGCAATTAGCTAGAGTAGCTCCATGCAGAGCATTATAGACATAGAAATTTGCAAAATACATACGGATCTAAAAGTGAGAGACCCATTCACTAAAATTCTGTCAGAAGCAAAACATGATCACACCTTAGTACTATTTGGGTGTTAATCATATGGCGATGTGAACTAGATTATTGACTCTAGTAAACTCTTTGGGTGTTGGTCACATGGCGATGTGAACTATGGGTGTTAATCACATGGCGATGTAAACTACATTATTGACTCTAGTGCAAGTGGGAGACCGAAGGAAATATGCCCTAGATGCAATAATAAAGTTATTATTTTATATTTCCTTATTCATGATAAAGGTTTATTATTAATGCTAGAATTGTATTGATCAGAAACCTAAATACATGTGTGAATACATAAACAACTATTGTGTCCTTAGTAAGCCTCTACTAGACTAACTCGTTGATCAAAGATGGTTAAGGTTTCCTAACCATAGACGTGTGTTGTCATTTGATAACGGGATCACATCATTAGGAGAATGATGTGATGGACAAGACCCATCCGTTAGCTTAGCATATTGATTGTTCAGTTTATTGCTATTGTTTTCTTCACGTCAAATACATATTTCTTCGACTATGAGATTATGCAACTCCCGGATATCGGAGGAATAACTTGTGTGCTATCAAACGTCACAACATAAATGGGTGATCATAAAGATGATCTATAGGTATCTCCAAAGGTGTTTGTTGAGTTGGCATAGATCGAGATTAGGACTTGTCACTCCGAGTATCGGAGAGTTATCTCAGGGCCCTCTTGGTAATACACATCATAAGCTTGCAAGCAAATGACTAAGGAGTTAGTCACGAGGTGATGTATTTGTTGGGGAACGTAGTAATTTCAAAAAAATTCCTACGCACATGCAAGATCATGGTGATGCATAGTAACGAGAGGGGAGAGTGTCATCCACGTACCGTCGTAGACCGTAAGTGGAAGCGTTATGACAATGCGGTTGATGTAGTCATACGTCTTCAGGATCGATCGATCATTAGTACCGACCGTACGGCACCTCCGCGATCTGCACACATTCAGCTCGGCGACGTCCCACGAACTCACGATCCCGTCAGCACGACGGCGTGATGACAGTGATGATGAAGCTACCGGCGCAGGGCTTCGCCTAAGCACTACGACGATATGACCGAGGTGGATTATGGTGGAGGGGGGCACTGCACACGGCTAAAAGATCAATAATCAACCTGTGTGTCTATGGGGTGCCCCCTCCCCCGTATATAAAGGAGTGGAGGAGGGGGAGGAGGCCAGCCTCCTAGGCGCGCCCCAAGGGGAGTCCTACTCCCACCGGGAGTAGGATTCCACCCCTTCCATGAGTAGGAGTAGGAGGAAAGGAAGGAGGAGAGAGGGGGAAGGAAAAAGTGGGGGGCGCCGCCCCCCCCCCCCTTCCTAGTCCAATTCGGACCCGAGGGGAAGGGCGCGCGGCCTGCCCTGGCCGCCCCTTCCTCTCTCCACGAAGGCCCGTAAGGCCCATTACACTCCCCGGGGGGTTCCGGTAACCCCCCGGTACTCCAATATTTGTCCAAACTTACTCGGAACCCTTCCGATGTCCAAACATAGTCATCCAATATATCAATCTTTATGTCTTTACCATTTCGAGACTCCTCGTCATGTCCGTGATCCTATCCGGGACTCTGAACTACCTTCGGTACATAAAAACACATCATATTACCGATCGTCACCAAACGTTAAGCGTGCAGACCCTACGGGTTTGAGATCTATGCAGACATTACCGAGACACATCTCCGGTCAATAACCAATAGCGGAAACTGGATGCTCATATTGGCTCCCACATATTCTACGCATAACAACATACGTTGTTCCCTTTGTCATCGGTATGTTACTTTCCCGAGATTCGATCATCGGTATCTCAATACCTAGTTCAATCTCGTTACCGGAAAGTTTCTTTACTCGTTCCGTAATGCATCATCCCGCAACTAACTCATTAGTCACATTGCTTGCAAGGATTATAGTGATGTGCATTACCGAGAGGGCCCAGAGATACCTCTCCGACAATCGGAGTGACAAATCCTAATCTCGATCTATGCCCACTCAACAAGTACCATCGGAGACACCTGTAGAGCACCTTTATAATCACCCAGTTACATTGTGACGTTTGGTAGCACACAAAGTGTTCCTCCGGTATTCGGGAGTTGCATAATCTCATAGTCATAGGAACATGTATAAGTCATGAAGAAAGCAATAGCAACATACTAAACAATCAAGTGCTAACCTAACAGAATGGGTCAAGTCAATCACATCATTCTCTAATGATGTGATCCCGTTAATCAAATGACAACTCATGTCTATGGCTAGGAAACTTAACCATCTTTGATTCAACGAGCTAGTCAAGTAGAGGCACACTAGTGACACTCTGTTTGTCTACATATTCACGCATGTATTAAGTTTCCGGTTAATACAATTATAGCATGAATAATAAACATTTATCATGATATAAGGAAATATAAATAACAACTTTATTATTGCCTCTAGGGCATATTTCCTTCAGTCTCCCACTTGCACTAGAGTCAATAATCTAGATCACATCACCATGTGATTAACATCAATAGTTCACATCACCATGTGATTAAGACCCAAAGTTCACATTGCCATGTGAGCAATACCCAAATGGTTTACTAGAGTCAATAATCTATAAGTTCTGTAACACCCGGATCCGATCGCCGGTGTCCGTCGGTTATTCGCTGTTGTTGCCTTGTCATTTGCTTGCGTGTGCATCTTATCATGTCATCATGTGCATTGCATCATCATGTTTTCAAAACTTGCATCCGTCCGGTCTCTTTGTTCTCTCCGTTGTCCGTTCGAGCTTGCCCCACACACACATCATGCTTGCGCGTCTCTTTGTTCTCTCCGTTGTCCTCGAAATATTATTTTATGTGTGGCATAAAAATGTTCTCGGAATGGGATGCAACTTGTCGTGCGGTCTTATTATGGTGTAGACAGGCCGCCTGCCAAGTTTAAATCGCATTCGGAGTTCGTTTATGCGCTTAACCGTTATATATATAACGCGATATAGTCGGTATATTAAGTCGGGTGTTTTTCGGTCTCCGGAAACCGTGCGGGCTGCATCTCTCCCTCTTCTCTCAGACCAACCCGCTCTTCACAATCCGCGAGCCAATCTAACCCCTCTCGTCAGCCCGCAGCCCTCCTCGCAGCGTCCGAAAGTTGTCCGGACTCGAACGATGCATCGCTACCGTCGTGTCCGGATCATCCCCAAACATCTACAAAAGCGTCCCGTTTCTTTGTTGGACTCTCCTAAGCTATATTTCTCGGCCGTTCGATTTTGATCGGAGAGCCCAAATAGCCTTACCTAATCCACGGCGTATATATATATACATCGGTCAAACCCTAGTTTTAGGCCTCTTGTTCCATCTGTCCCATCGCGCGCCGCCCGCTCTATTTCTTCCCTCGGGATCCATCCCCACCAACCGCAGCCCGACCGACTCCCTTCGCCCTCGGGATCCTCCCGATCCAAATCGACCGAGCTCGCTGCTTCTTCCCAGCGGCGAAGCCACCTCTCCTCCCTCGATCCCTTGGATCGTGAAGCTGCGAGGCCCGGCGGAGGCGCTCGGCCTTTCCCCCGCATGGCAAGCAAGCACGGCCGCCGAGCATCATGAGCCGCCCTCTGCCCTTCCCTTTCTTCCTCTCCCGTCTCCCCCTTCTCTCGTCTCACATCCCTCTCTGCTCTGTCTTTTCCCTTGTGCACATGAGCAACAGCGCCGTCATCCTCTGCATCGAACGAGATCGACCCCGTCCTCTTCTGCGCCCGCTCGAACCTCACCTCGCGCGTGCTCCGCGCCACCGCCGAAGCTGCGTCGTCCCCTCCGTCGTCGAGCTCCCCGACCCGTTCCCGCCTACCTCGCCGGCCGGAGTTCCTGCTGCCGCCGTCTTCGTTCGAGGCCAGCGTCGTGCCTCTGCTTCGAACCAGGGAGCCCCTCCTCGCTCGCGCCTCGTCCCGCCCCTGCGCGTTGACCACCACGGACGCCGCCCCCGAGCTCCACCCGCGCCGGCGTTGCACGGATCCGGCGCCGGTCAGCCGGATCCGCCCCATCTCCACCGTCGCCGGCCTCTGCCGCTTCGCCTCCTCACGCATCGAGCGAGCTTCGCTTCGCCGCTTCGTCCCTTCGCGTTGACGCGGCGCTCTTGAACCAGCGTCGCCGGCGCCGGTCGCCACCTCGGCCAATGACCTAAGCGCCTCCCGCCCAGCTAGCGGGCCCTTCCACCTCCCAAGCCAACGGCCTCAAGGCCCGATGTGAGCAGCTCCCTCACGCATACTGGGCGAGATCGTGATTTGGCCCATGTCGTTTTTTCGGATCGGCGAATTTGCTATTTATCAGGAATTACTGTTTTGCGAAAGCCCTCTTCATCATGCATATTATAACTCACAAACTATGCATCGGAATTAAATAAATTATATATGAAAATTGCTTAGTTTTTCATCTAGTTTCATATTATCCACTTTCATCCATGTTTGAAATGTTTAAAATGCTGTTTGTTTAAATTTGCATAAATGCCATGTTAAAATGATTTATTTCATAACTTAATAACCGTAGCTCGGATTTTAATAAACTTTATATGTAAATGGGGTAGAATTTTGCCTAGTTTAACATGGTGCACTCATCTTGCATGTTTAACAACTCTAAAATTGTGTTTAGGGCAGAACAGTACCAAACCTTAAAATATGCACATGAGGATTTTCCGGAATTTTTATTTATTGTTCCGGCCTCATTTAAACTTGCTTAAATAGATAGTTTACTTATGCTTCACCCCTTGCCATGTTTAACAACATTTAATATTGTTGGGTAGCTTAAACAAGAGAGAACTAAATAATTGATGTGGTGTTCCGTCAATATGCAACTCGTTGCATATTGAGCTCCACTTAATTTGTAGTGTTGTTTGTTGCACTTTGCCATGCCATGCCATGCCTCATTAAACCGGACATGCATCATATTTGTCTGCGCATCATGCCATGATTATGCGATGGTTGTTTACTATGTTGTTTGCTTCTTTCGGGTTGCTCTCTCGTTAGCTTCGGGTTCGTTCCGGAGTTGCGAGGATCCGTTCGACTTCGTCCGTTTGTCTTCTTCATGGACTCGTTCTTCTTCCTTGCGGGATTTCAGGCAAGATGACCGCTACCTTGGATCTCACTACTATCATTGCTATGCTAGTTGCCTCGTTCTTTCGCTATGCTGCGCTACCTATTACCTGTTTGTCCAGCCATCCCATATTGCCATGAACCTCTAACCTTTGACACCATTCCGAGCAAACCGTTGTTTGGCTATGTTACCGCTTTGCTCAGCCCCTCTTATAGCGTTGCTAGTTGCAGGTGAAGTTGAAGATTTCTCCATGGTGGACAGGATTTTGGTTGGGATATCACAATATCTCTTATATTATTAATGCATCTATATACTTGGTAAAGGGTGGAAGTCTCGGCCTTATGCAGTGTTTTGTTCCACTCTTGCCGCCCTAGTTTCCGTCATACGGTGTTATGTTCCCGGATTTTGCGTCCCTTCTGCGGTCGGGTGATTTATGGGACCCCTTGACAGTTCGCTTTGAATAAAACTTGTCCAGCAAGGCCCAACATTGACTTTTACCATTTGCCTCACCACCACCTATCTTTTCCTTGGGAGTCGCTCTCTCGAGGTCATCTTTATTCAGCCCCGGGCCAATGCTTGTCTAAGTGTTGGTCCAAACTAGAAACCACTTGCAGCGCCACCTCGGGAAACTTGAGGCTGGTTCTAGTTATGCGTCTTGCTCATCCGGTCGTGGCACGAGGCGAGATCTGTGCGGCTACTATCGGGATGTCGGCACGCCGGGAGGTCTTGCTGGTCTTGTTTTACCATTGTCGAAATGTCTTGATGTACGGGATACCGAGTCTGATCGGAGTGTCTCGGGTGAAGGTCTATTCGCCGATGATCGCGAGAGCTTGTCATGGGCTAAGTTGGGACACCCTGCGGGGTTTAAACTTTCGAGAGCCGTGCCCGCGGTTATGTGGCAGATGGGAATTTGTTAATGTCGGTTGTAGACAACTTGACACTTGATCGAATTAAAACACATCAACCGAGTGTGTAGCCGTGATGGTCTCTTCTCGTGAGTCCGGGAAGTGAACACGGTTTACGTGTTATGTTTGGCGTAAGTAGGTGTTGAGGATCACCTCTTGATCATTGCTAGCTTCACGACCGTTCCGCTTGTTCTCTTCTCGCTCTTATTTGCGTTGGTTAGCCACCATATATGCTTAGCGCTTGCTGCAACCTCACCACTTTTGCCCTTCCTTTCCCATTAAGCTTTGCTAGTCTTTCAACATTGTCTTGGTTGCCTCGACATTTAGGGGTTGTGGCAGTGTCCCGGGAGTTGAGCTCGAGGTGTTGTCGTCATAATTTTATCGTTGCATTCTGGAATACCGAGTTTAGTCGCCGACATCGAAAATCTCTTTTATGCAGTTGTTGGTGAGATAACCCGCTAACCCAATCTCGAGGTGAGTACGGAGTATTGCCATGACTCGTATAACGGATGCTTTTGAAGGTTGAGGTAGACGATTTCGAAGGTTTCTTGGTTATGTGTTGACGGATGGATACAATTGGATGTAGGGATTGTTAGTTTGGGTGAGATATATTGCTCCCTGTATCCCCAACACCAGATTGCATAACCGTAAAGTTTCGGAGTTTTATAGGTGGGAATTCAAGTAGCTCTTAGGATATCTTTCCGACGGATGTATGATATGAATTGGGGTTCGACGTCTAGTGGTCCGCCTATTCACGGTTGGTTTTGATGGTCTCGTTGTGTCTTAAAGAGTCCTTGGCTATGCCGACTGGGACGCTTCGTATGTCATGTGCCTTGCCTTGTACATGATGGTGCTGCACGATTGAGCCCGTGTAGGCCCCACCACGAAAACTTCGGACGAAATCTCTATCATATGTTTGTTCCGGCTTATTCTGCAAGCCAGTCCTTTGTTTTTGTTTTGAGTTGTGGTATTCGAGTTGCCTCAATGTCAAGTGTTGATTCCATACCTTTCCGTAATGGTGTTCTCGTACTCCGATGTGAATACCAATCCTTCTTGATCATTGAGATTGTCATGTCAATTCTTTCCAACCGGTGTGCTTCTCTTCAAGTGGATCCCATCATTTTTCCCATCCGCTAGATCAATTCTAAGTTTTCTCAACGGTGTTTGTTTCGTTCATCCCAAGTTGCCTTTGTTTCCCGCCCTCCCACCCTTTTTTCTTCAAGGACACAGATTTCTTAATCAAGTATCCATTTATTCATATGAAGTATCTTCATTCTTTCCTTTCAATGTTCTTATCCGGTGTTTTCCCATGAAGATGCTCAACAACTTCAAGTTCATCATCCTTCAATGTTGTCACTTCTCCGGTGGATCCTATTCAAGCTTTCGATTTTCATCATATTCCTTTCCTCATTTCAATGTCTTCTCATACCGGTGCACCTCATTATCATTCTACTTCTCGCTATTTGTTATTCTGGAGTGCTCAAGATATCTCGAAGATTCATGTTTCCACTCTGCATTCGTTCAAGCTCTTTCGAGGTTGTTATCTCATTCAAGTCATTTAATTCAACCGGTGCAATCTCTCTTTAATATCATTCTCAACGGTGTTCTTTTGAGTGGGCCCTAACCCACAGGTCTTTTCCCAGGATCTTACCTGACTCTTCTATTTTTTTTTCCAGAGCTATCCTAAATTCTTCTCCAAGTTTGACGTAAGAATGAGTTATCATCAGTCAAATGCTTTTCTCCAAGATCTTTCAAATTATTTTTCATAGTTGGCTCAACCTCTTCGCTTTTGATTCTTCCGGTGTGCCTCAATAATTCTTGGTGGTGTTTCTCGTTGTCATTCTCATCATTTGAAGACCGAAGAAGAGTTTCTCTTTAATCTTGCTCTATTCTCTTCAAGATTCATGGTGCTAGTATGTTGCCATCCTCTCATGATTGTTTTCGATTGTGAGAATCTTTTCACCCATCCGGAGCATTTCATGAGTTGTTTCCATTTCTTTCCTCCGAAGTCCATCATGTCATAATTCTTCATTCTCAGTGTGTAGCTATCGTTCTCTAAATCATACCGGTGCATCATTCAAGTATTCTCTAATCATCTCTCGTTCATTTGTATCTAAATACCCTCAAGTATCTTCATTCGTTTTCCAATTCTTCCCGGTGAATTGTGCCCTTGCTTCTTTCATTTTCAATTCTTATGGTGGTTCTTTCAAGATCTCTCTTCCTTGTTCATCATATCAATTCATTCGCTCTTTCCAATCCTACCGGTGGTTCGTTGAAGACCTTCCCAAGCTTGCGCCGTATCTATCTTAATCCTTTCTACGAGAATAAGTGGTATGTCAAATCCTTTGTGGGTCATCAATTTAATTGATGAGGGATAAGCATAATGTAATTCTTATTCTTGTTTCATCGAGTAAATTCAATTCCTTATTCCGGAGGTTCATCAAAAATTCTTGGTTTCAATTGCTCATCTTTCTTTTCGGAGTTCCAAGCTCTCTCAATTATCTCGTCGCGAAGCTCCATCTAAATCATTGCAAGGTGTCACCTTGTGTTTTCAACTTCTCTTTCTTTTTATCATCCTTTTATTACCGGAGTTCTTCATGGAGGCTCTACATGGTGGTTCATCAAGGATTCTCTTCATTCTGCAATTGTTCTTCAAGATTTCTCTCGAACTTATGATCCGCCAAGCTATATTAAAAATTAAACATGGTGCTCAACACTTGTTTTGTTTTGAGGAGCTCAAGTATTCTTCATCTTGCATTCCAAAGTGCAATTCTTTCTACCTTATCTTTTGAGGTGGTGTTATATCACTCTTGACAATTTCCTTCATGTTTCATGATTCCTTTGTTGTCAAAAGTGAGGTATTTTAAATCCATCAACTTCTTCGTTGGAGTTATCTTGTGTCATATTTCACCTAAAGCCTTTCCTTAAGGATGTTGCTTTTTGTGGTGCTTATCAATGATCCAAGTTTTCTCCTATCCTCTCGGCGAAAGCAATTTTCATCTCTTCGTTGATCTCAAGCATGCAATTGTTTCCGTTAGTGGCCGGTTGTCACCTCATAATTTTGGGATGTTTTCCATAAGCCCACTACAAGCTTATTCATTTTGTTGTTGGTTTTTCCCAACAACCCCGTTGTAACCTTCTTGGAAGGATGCTTTCCAAGTTCACTTGTGGCAGAAGATGTCATTTTCTTCTCCATTCTGTTATTCCAATGATCTATCTTCTATTCTTTCTTCCGGAGGCATTGTGATGTTTTCTTTGACCCATTATATCATTTTGGAGATCATGTTCTTTTCGTGCTTATCCATTTAACCGGAGTGTCGTGTTTTCATTCGAGTTCTCTCATCTTATCAAGTTTAGCCTTCCTTCTCAACCGGAGTGCGGTTTGTAATGTTTCTTACCCCGTGTGCCATTCTTTCAATTCCGTATGGAGTGTGTTGTTGATTTAATCAAGTACCATCTTATCTTCTCAAGTTCATGTTCAATTCCTTCCATTTACAGTCGGAGTGCTGCCCAAATTATATCTTTCTTCCTCTCTCATCTTGTTTTAACCGGAGTGGTTTCAAATTCTATCTTGTCCATCAAACTCTTGATTCATGTCTTTGCAACCTTCAAGTCCTCGTAATGTTCCTTGTTCCTCTTTTCTAACGGATTGTTTGCAATCTCGTTCATCTCTGTTGTATTCTTTCCTTCAATTGCTCAACCTCTCAAGGTTCATGGTTTTCACACTTTTGTCGAAGAAGCAACTTAGTTTTACCTCTTTCTTCCTCTTCCGTTTTCCCTCCGGTGCCATCCTAGATATCGGGACGAGATCCTCTCGTAGTGGTGGAGTGTTGTAACGCCCCGGATCCGATGCGCCAGGTGTCTGCCAGTTATTCGCTGTTGTTGCCTTGTCATTTGCTTGCGTGTGCATCTTATCATGTCATCATGTGCATTGTATCATCATGTTTTCAAAACTTGCATCCGTCCCGGTCTCTTTGTTCTCTCCGTTGTCCGTTCTGAGCCCACACACACTCGCACGCGCCCGCGGCACCTCCGAAATATTATTTTATGTGTGGCATAAAAATGTTCTCGGAATGGGATGCAACTTGTCGTGCGGTCTTATTATGGTGTAGACAGGCCGCCTGCCAAGTTTCGTCGCATTCGGAGTTCGTTTGTCTGCCCAACCGTTATATATATAACCGCGATATAGTCGGTATATTCGTCGGGTGTTTTTCGGTCTCCGGAAACCGTGCCGGGCTGCATCTCTCCCCTCTTCTCTCAGACCAACCCGCTCTTCACAATCCGCCAGGCCAATCTAACCCCTCTCGTCAGCCCGCAGCCCTCCTCGCGCGCGTCCGAAAGTTGTCCCGGACTCGAACCGGTCTGTCGCTACCGTCGTGTCCGGATCATCCCCAAACATCTACAAAACGTCCCCGTTTCTTTGTTGGACTCTCCTAAGCTATATTTCTCGGCCGTTCGATTTTGATCGGAGAGCCCAAATAGCCCCTTACCTAATCCTCCTGACGTATATATATATACATCAGTCCAAACCCTAGTTTTTAGGCCTCTTGCTCCATCTGTCCCATCCGCGCCGCCGCCGCTCTATTTCTTCCCCTCGGGATCCATCCCCACCAACCGCAGCCCCGACCGACTCCCTTCGCCCTCGGGATCCTCCCGATCCAAATCGACCGAGCTCCGCTGCTTCTTCCCCAGGCGCCCGAAGCCACCTCTCCTCCCCTCGATCCCCTTGGATCGTGAAGCTGCCCGAGGCCCCGAGCAGGAGCGCTCGGCCTTTTCCTCGGGCGGCAAGCAAGCACGCCGAGCATCGCAGCCGCCCTCTGCCCTTCCCTTTCTTCCTCTCCCGTCTCTCCCTTTTTCTCGTCTCACATCCCTCTCTGCTCTGTCTTTTCCTTGTGCACAGGAGCAACAGCGCCGTCATCCTCTGCATCGAACGAGCTCGACCCCGTCCTCTTCTGCACCCGCTCGTACCTCACCTCGCGCGTGCTCCGCGCCACCGCCGAAGCTGCGTCGTCCCCTCCGTCGTCGAGCTCCCCGACCCGTTCCCGCCTACCTCGCCGGCCGGAGTTCCTGCTGCCGCCGTCTTCATTCGAGGCCAGCGTCGTGCCTCTGCTTCGAACCAGGGAGCCCCTCCTCGCTCGCGCCTCGTCCCGCCCCTGCGCGTTGACCACCACGGACGCCGCCCCCGAGCTCCACCCGCGCCGGCGTTGCACGGATCCGGCGCCGGTCAGCCGGATCCGCCCCATCTCCACCGTCGCCGGCCTCTGCTTCGCTCGCCTCCTCTGCATCGAACGAGCTCGCTCGCCCGCTCGTCCCCGCTCGCGTTGACCGCGGCGCTCTTGGACTGCGTCGCCACCAGCCCAGCGGCCTAGCGCCTCCCCGGCCCAGCTAGCAGGCCCACTTCCACCTCCCCAAGCCAACCGGCCTCAAGGCCCGATGTGAGCAGCTCCCTCACGCCCTGGGCCAGATCAGCAGATTTGGCCCATGTACGTTTTTTTTTCCAGATCGGCGAATTTGCTATTTATCCGAGGAATTACTGTTTTGCAGAAAACCCCCTAGAACTCATGCATTTAATAACTAATAAACGGTGCATCGGATTAAAACAAACTTTATATGTAAAATGCTTAGAATTTTATCTAGTTTCACATTATGCCACTTTCATCCCATGTTAAAATGTTTAAAATGCTGTTTGATTAAATTTGCATAAATGCCATGCTAAAATGATTTATTTCATAACTAAATAACCGTAACTCCGATTTTAATAAACTTTATATGTAAATGGGGTAGAATTTTGCCTAGTTTAACATGGTGCACTCATCTTGCATGTTTAACAACTTTAAAATATGGTTTAGGACAGAACAGTACCAAATCTAAAATATGCATATGGGGATTTTTCCGGAATTGTTATTTGTTGTTCCGGCCTCATTTAAACTTGCCTAGTTAGGTAGTTTTGTGATGCTTCACCCCTTGCCATGTTTAACAACATTTAACCTTGTTGTGTATCTAAACGAGATCGAACTAAATAACTTGGTTGTGGTGTTTTGTCAATATGCAACTCGTTGCATATTGAGCTCCACTTAATTTGTAGTGTTGTTTGTTGCACTTTGCCATGCCATGCCTCATTAAACCGGACATGCATCATAATTGGTTGTGCATCATGCCATGATTATGCGATGGTTGTTTACTATGTTGTTTGCTTCTTTCCGGGTTGCTTCTCTCGGTAGCTTCGGTTTCGTTCCGGAGTTGCGAGGATCCGTTCGACTTCGTCCGTTTGTCTTCTTCATGGACTCGTTCTTCTTCCTTGCGGGATCTCAGGCAAGATGACCGTTACCCTGGATCTCACTACTATCATTGCTATGCTAGTTGCCTCGTTCTTTCGCTATGCTGCGATACCTATTACCTGTTTGTCCAGCCATCCCATATTGCCATGAACCTCTAACCATTGACACCGTACCTATGCAAACCGTTGTTTGGCTATGTTACCGCTTTGCTCAGCCCCTCTTATAGCGTTGTTAGTTGCAGGTGAAGTTGAAGATTTCTCCATGGTGGTCAGGGTTATGTTGGGATATCACAATATCTCTTATATTATTAATGCATCTATATACTTGGTAAAGGGTGGAAGGCTCGGCCTTATGCCTGGTGTTTTGTTCCACTCTTGCCGCCCTAGTTTCCGTCATACCGGTGTTATGTTCCCGGATTTTGCGTCCCTTACGCGGTCGGGTGATTTATGGGACCCCCTTGACAGTTCGCTTTGAATAAAACTTGTCCAGCAAGGCCCAACATTGCCTTTTACCATTTGTCTCACCACCACCTACTTTTCCCTTGGGAGTCGCTCTCTCGAGGGTCATCTTTTATAGCCCCGGGCGATTGCTTGTCTAGCGTTGGTCCAAACTAGAGCACCGTGCGGGACCATCCCTTGGCAACTTGGGTTACGTCGGTACCTGTACGCTTAGCTCATCCGGTCGTGGCCTGAGACGAGATACGCGCGGCTATTATCAGGATGTCGGCACGCCGGGAGGTTTTGCTGGTCTTGTTTTACCATTGTCGAAATGTCTTGATGTACCGGGATACCGAGTCTGATCGGAGTGTCTCGGTGAAGGTCTATTCTTCGATGATCGCGAGAGCTTGTCATGGGCTTGTTGGGACACCCTTGCAGGTATAAACTTTCGAGAGCCGTGCCCGCGGTTATGTGGCAGATGGGAATTTGTTAATGTCCGGTTGTAGACAACTTGACACTTGATCCGAATTAAAACACATCAACCGAGTGTGTAGCCGTGATGGTCTCTTCTCGGCGGAGTCCGGGAAGTGAACACGGTTTCTGTGTTATGTTTGACGTAAGTAGGTGTTCAGGATCACCTCTTGATCATTGCTATCTTCACGACCGTTCCGCTTGTTCTCTTCTCGCTCTCATTTGCGTATGTTAGCCACCATATATGCTTAGTCGCCGCTGCAACCTCACCACTTTACCCCTTCCTTTCCTATTAAGCTTTGCTAGTCTTGATACCCATGGTAATGGGATTGCTGAGTCCTCGTGGCTCACCAGATACTTCCAAAACCAGTTTGCGGTGCCTATGTTATCGAAAGCGGTGACGCAACCAAGCTCAAGGAGGAGCTCGATGAAGATCTTGCCCTTTGTGTGGTTTCGTTCTAGTTGATCAGTAGTGGAGCCCAGTTGGGGTCGATCGGGGACCTTTTGTCGCATTTGGGGTTCTTCTTTTATTTTGGTTCCGTAGTCGGACCTTGATTGTATCTGGATGATGTAATGCTTTATTCATGTAATTGTGTGAAGTGGCGATTGTAAGCCAACTATGTATCTCTTTCCCCTTATGTATTACTTGGGTTGTGTGAAGATTACCTCACTTGCGACAATGCTTTCAATGCGGTTATGCCTCTAAGTCGTGCTTCGACACGTGGGAGATATAGCCGCATCGAGGGTGTTACAATTTGATATGTGGGTGGACCGGTGCTTGGGTACTGCCCTTACTTGGACAAGCATCCCACTTATGATTAACCCCTATTGCAAGCATCCGCAACTACAAAAGAAGTATTAAGGTAGACCTAACCATAGCATGAAACTAATGGATCCAAATTAGCCCCTTACGAAGCAACGCATAAACTAGGGTTTAAGCTTCTGTCACTCTAGCAACCCATCATCTACTTATTACTTCCCAGTGCTTCCTATAGGCCCAAACAATGGTGAACTGTCATGTAGTCAACGTTCACATAACACCACTAGAGGAGATACAACATACATCTCATCAAAATATCGAACGAATACCAAATTCACATGACTACTAATAGCAAAACTTCACCCATGTCCTCAGGAACAAACATAACTACTCATAAAGCATATTCATGTTCATGATCAGAGGAGTATTAATATGCATTAAGGATCTAACCATATGATCTTCCACCAAGTAAACCAATTAGCATCAACTACAAGGAGTAATCAACACTACTAGCAACCCACAGGTACCAATTTGTGGTTTTGATACAAGATTGGATACAAGAGATGAACTACGGTTTTGAGAGGAGATGGTGCTGGTGAAGATGTTGATGGAGATTGACCCCCTCCCAATGAAAGGATCGTTGGTGATGACGATGGTGATGATTTCCCCCTACCGGAGGGATGTTTTCCCCGCAAAACAGCTCTGCCGGAGCCGTAGATTGGTTCCGGCAAGGTTCCACCTCGTGGCAGCGGAGTTTCGTCTCGTAAGCTTGCTTCTAATTTTTTTTCAGGGTAAAAGCCTTCATATAGCAGAAGATGGGCACCGGAGGGCCACCAGGGGGCCCAGGAGACAGGGGGCGCGCCCAGTAGGTGTGGGCGCGGCCCCCACCCTCCTGGCCAGGGTGTGGGCCCCCTCTAGTGTTTTCTTCGCTCAATAATTCTTATTAATTCCAAATATAACTTCCTCGGAGTTTCAGGATTTTTGGAGCTGTGCAGAATAGGTTTCCAATATTTGCTCCTTTTCCAGCCAGAATTCCATCTGCCGGCGTTCTCCCTCTTCATGGTAAACCTTGTAAAATAAGAGAGAATAGCCATAAGTATTGAGACATAATGTGTAATAACAGCCCATAATGCAATAAATATTGATATAAAAGCATGATGCAAAATGGACGTATCAACTCCCCCAAGCTTAGACCTCGCTTGTCCTCAAGCGGAAGCCGAAATCGAAAAATATGTCCACATGTTTAGAGATAGAGGTGTCGATACAAATAAAATACGGACATGAGGGCATCATGATCATTCTTATAACAGCAACATATATAGATTTTGTCATATGGTTTCTTATGCTCAAGTAACAATCAATTCACAATGTAAAGTATGGTTCAGAAACTTCATTGAGAACTAACAAACTATAATGTCAGTCATTGAAGCAATTGCAATTTATCATAACATTAGAAAGAGTCAAGAATAGAGCCTTTCAGCAAGTCCACATACTCAACTATCATATAGTCTTCTACAATTGCTAACACTCACGCAATACTTGTGGTTATGGAGTTTTAATCGGACACTGAGAAAGATAGGGGCTTATAATGTTGCCTACCAATGTATTCACCTTTGGGTGATGTCAACAATAATAGTTTATGCTAACTTACATCCAATTGGATATATATATATCAGGATCTTTCCAACACGAGGTGCTTGCCAAAGGATAAAAATGAAAAAGGGAAAGGTGAAGATCACCTTGACTCTTGCATAAAGTAAAAACATAAAGTAAAAGATAGGCCCTTCGCAGAGGGAAGCAGAGGTTGTCATGTGCTTTTAGGGTTGGATGCACAAAATCTTAATGCAGAAGAATGTCACTTTATATTGCCACTTGTGATATGAACCTTTATTATGCAGTCCTTTGCTTTTATTACTTCCATATCACAGGATCGTATAAAGCTTATTTTCTCTGCACTAATAAGTCATACATACTTAGAGAGCAATTTTTATTGCTTGCAACATGACAACTTACTTGAAGGATCTTACTCAATCCATAGGTAGGTATGGTGGACTCTCATGGCAAAAGTGGGTTTAAGGATATTTGGAAGCACAAGTAGTATCTCTACTTGGTGCAAGGAATTTTTGGCTAGCATGAGGGGGAAAGGCAAGCTCAACATGTTGGGAAGATCAATGACAATATACTTTAACTGAGATGTGAGAAAACATAAACCATTACGTTTTCTTCATTGTCCAACGTCAACTCTTTACCATGTCATAATTAATGAGTTCTTCACAATCATAAAAGATGTCCAAGATAGTATATTTATATGTGAAAATCTCTCTTTCCTTATTACTTCCTATTAATTGCAACAATGACCAAAACTATGTTTGTTAACTCTCAACAACTTTTATGCCTCATACTTTTTATATGTGAAGTCATTACTATCCATAAGATCAATATGAACTCTTTTATTTCTTTTTATTCTTCTACTTTCTCAAGATCATAGCAAGATAGCAAAGCCCTTGACTCAGCACTAATCTTTATTATAGATAGCTCACGGACTCAATTACATAGAAGGGATCGCAAAGAAAAACTCAAAACTAATTCATACCAAAACTTCAATCTACTAGATCAAGATATTACTAAAAGGATCAAACTAAGAAAAATGGTAAAGATAGGAGTGTGATGGTGATACGATACCGGGGCACCTCCCCCAAGCTTGGCAGTTGCCAAGGGGAGTACCCATACCCATGTTATTATGTCCTCAGGGGTGATGGAGGTGGTGATGATGATGGTGGATAATCGCACATCAAGCGTAAAGCCTCCTCCAACTTGCGTATGATGCCCTTGAGTCCGACAATATGATCCTTCAAACAAATTTTTTCCTGCGTGAGATACTTGTTTTGTATGCGAGCTAACTCAATCATCTTGAAAGCTTCAATCTCAGTTGGAGTAAATAGAATAGGTAGAGGTTGAGGGATGTCTTCTTCTTCCAGCGCCAGAGCTTGATCCTCCGTGGCCTTCTTGATCCCTTCATCCTTGTTAATCTCCTCCGGTTCTTCTATTTTCAGCTCTATCTTCAGTAGCCAAGCATCCTTGTCTTCATTGTTGAAGGAGGGCGATGTCATGGTGCTCTATATCTATTAGAAAAACAGCTCGAAACAAAAACAGAGGAGTTTTGCGTGATACGGTGGTCAAAACCTTCGGGAGATTATATAATGATTTTTTACCGACCAAAATATGTAACATGCAAGAAAACGGAGTCCGGGAGGCACACGAGGTGGCCACGAGACAGGGGGCGCGCCCAATAAGGGTGGGCGCACCCTCCACCCTCATGGAGGCCTCGTGTCCTTCCCGGATTACTTCTTGCTTTCCAAAATTCTTAAATATTCCAAAACGGAGGAAAGTTGCCATTAGAATTGTTTTGGAGTCGGTTTACTTACCATACCACATACCTATTCCTTTTCGGAGTCTGAAACGTTCTGGAAAGTGTCCCTTATGTATTCTTCCGGGGTTACGGTTTCAAAAATATTAGTTTCAACATTGATAGGATTACCTGAGATATAATGTTTGATTGTTTGACCGTTCAACACCCTCGGACTTGTGCCTTCGTAGTTGTTGATTTTTATGGCACTGGGACGATAGACCTCCTCGATAATGTAAGGACCTTCCCATTTAGAGAGAAGTTTTCCTGCAAAAAATCTTAAACGAGAGTTGAATAGCAACACATAATCACCTACGTTAAATTCTCGCTTTTGTATCCTTTTGTCGTGCCATCTTTTAACTTTTTCTTTGAACAACTTGGCATTCTCATAGGCTTGAGTTCTCCATTCATCAAGTGAGCTAATGTCAAACAACCTCTTCTCACTAGCAAGTTTGAAGTCATAATTGAGCTCTTTAATAGCCCAATATGCTTTATGTTCATGTTCAATTAGTAAGTGACATGCTTTTCCATAAACCATCTTATAGGGAGACATACCCATAGGATTTTTATATGCAGTTCTATAGGCCCATAATGCATCATCAAGTATCTTGGACCAATTCTTTCTAGATCTATTCACAGTCTTTTGCAAAATTAATTTGAGCTCTCTATTGCTCAACTCTACTTGACCACTAGACTGTGGGTGATAAGGAGATGCAATTCTATGATTAACATCATACTTAGCAAGCATCTTACGGAAAGAACCATGAATAAAATGTGAACCACCATCAATCATAAGAGATCTAGGGACTCCGAACCTTGGAAAAATAACTTCTTTAAGCATCTTAATAGAGGTGTTATGATCAGCACTACTAGTTGGAATAGCTTCTACCCACTTAGTAACGTAATCAACAACAACTAAAATATGTGTGTAACCATTAAATGCAGGAAAAGGTCCCATATAATCAAATCCCCAAACATCAAATGGTTCAATAACAAGAGAATAATTCATAGGAATTTCTTGACATCTACTAATATTACCTATTCTTTGACATTCATCACAAGACAAGACAAACTTACGAGCATCTTTGAAGAGAGTAGGCCAATAAAAACCGGATTGCAATACCTTATGTGCAGTTCTATCTCCAGCGTGGTGTCCTCCATATGATTCAGAGTGACACTTGGGTAGGATCTGTTCCTGTTCATGCTCAGGTACACAACGTCTAATAACACCATCTAATCCTTCTTTATAAAGGTGTGGGTCATCGCAGAAGTAATGTCTTAAATCATAAAAGAACTTTTTCTTTTGTTGGTATGTGAAAGTAGGTGGTAAAAATTTAGCAACAATGTAATTAGCATAATCAACATACCATGGAGCAGTACGAGAAGCATTAACGACCGCTAATTGTTCATCAGGAAAGCTATCATCGATAGGCAGTGGGTCATCAAGAACATTTTGTAACCTAGACAGATTGTCTGCAACAGGGTTCTCAGCTCCCTTTCTATCAATAATATGCAAATCAAATTCTTCGAGCAAGAGAACCCATCTAATGACTCTAGGCTTAGCATCTTTCTTTTCCATCAGATATTTAATAGCAGCATGATCAGTGTGAATAGTAACTTTGGAATCAACAATGTAAGGTCTAAACTTATCACAAGCAAATACAACTGCTAAGAACTCTTTTTCTGTAGTAGCATAATTTCTCTAGGCAGTATCAAGAGTTTTACTAGCATACTAGATAGCATTCAATTTCTTATCAACTCTTTGCCCTAGAACAGCACCTACAGCATAATCACTAGCATGACACATAATTTCAAAGGGTAAATTCCAATCAGGTGGCTGAACAATAGGTGCAGTGATCAAAGCTTTCTTAAGTATTTCAAATGCTTCTACACAATCATCATCAAAGACAAAAGGAATATCTTTTTGCAATAAATTAGTCAAAGGCCTAGAGATTTTAGAAAAGTCCTTAATGAACCTCCTATAAAAACCGTCATGACCAAGGAAACTTCTTATACCTTTTATGTCCTTCGGACATGGCATCTTTTCAATAGCATCAACTTTAGCTTTATCAACTTCAATACCTCTCTCAGAAATCTTATGCCCCAAGATAATGCCTTCATTAACCATAAAGTGGCACTTTTCCCAATTCAAGACGAGACTAGTGTCTTCACATCTCTGCAAAACTTGATCTAGGTTGCTCAAGCAATCATTAAAAGAGCATCCATAAACGGAGAAGTCATCCATGAATACCTCACAAATCTTTTCACAAAAGTCAGAGAATATAGCCATCATGCATCTTTGAAAGGTAGCAGGTGCATTACATAAACCAAAAGGCATACGTCTATAAGCAAAAGTACCAAAAGGGCAAGTAAAAGTAATTTTTGATTGATCCTCCGCTGACACAAGTATTTGAGAGAAACCAAAATAACCATCTAGAAAGCAAAAATGTGTATATTCGGATAGTATTTCTAGCATTTGATCAATAAAAGGTAAAGGGTAATGATCTTTCTTAGTAGCTTTATTTAATTTAGGGAAATCAATTACCATCCTATAACCTGTAATAATTCTTTGCGGGATCAATTCATCTTTATCATTAGGAACGACAGTAATACCTCCCTTCTTAGGTACACAATGGACAGGGCTTACCCAATCACTATCAGCAATGGGATAAATTATACATGCCTCAAGGAGCTTTAGTATCTCCTTTCTTACCACTTCATTCATCTTAGGGTTTAACCGTCGTTGGGGATCTCTAACTGGTTTGGCATCTTTCCCCACATTTATTTTGTGTTGGCATAAAGTGGGACTAATGCCATTAAGATCATCCAGAGTATATTCGATAGCAGCACGATGCTTCTTCAGAGTTTTCAATAATCTTTCTTCTTCTTCCTCTGAAAAGTTAGAACTAATAATAACAGGATATATTTTATTTTCATCAAGATAAGCATACTTAAGATTATCAGGTAAAGGTTTGAGCTCAAACACGGGATCACCCTTGGGTGGAGGGGGATCCCATAGAATTTCATCTAGCAAGTTGTGTTTTAGAATAGGACCCTGTTGAAGGAACACTTCATCTATTTCCCTTCTTTCATTCATAAACATATCATTTTCATGGTATAGCAAATATTGTTCTAACGGATCAGTAGGAGGCACGACAATAGAAGCAAGACCAATAATCTCATCCTTACTAGGTGATTCTTTATCACGGGGTTGTCTACGGAATTTAGCAAAATTAAACTCGTGTTTCATATCCCCTAAGCCAATTGTTGCAACATCCTTTTTGCAATCAATCCTAGCATTAACAGTATTCAAGAAGGGTCTAGCAAAAATGATGGGACAAAAGTCATCTTGTTGGGAACCAAGAACAAGAAAATCAGCAGGATATTTAACCTTCCCACACAAGACTTCAACATCTTTAACAATACCAACTGGCTTAATGGTGTCCCTATTGGCAAGCTTAATAGTAACATCAATACCTTCTATTTCAGTAGGTGCAGTATCATGCATAATTTCTGTATATAAGTCAAAGGGTATTGCACTAGCACTAGCACCCATATCACATAAGCCATGATAACAATGATCTCCTATTTTAAAATAAATAACAGGCATGCCTACAACAGGTCTATGTATCTTAGCATCTGGTCTAGCAATATTAGCAGACTGTTCACAGAAGTAAATAACATGCCCATCTAAATTATCATCCAAGAGATCTTTAACCATAGCAAAACTAGCTTCAACTTTAATTTGCTCAGGAGGTGCATAAGTTCTAGTATTACTCTTACAAACAACAGTTGAAGTTTTAGCATGATCCTTTATCCTAATAGGAAAAGGTGGTTTGTCAACATAACTAGTAGGAACAATAGGATCATTATAAGTGATAGTCTTTTCTTCAACTGTAATAGGTGCAAATACTTTTACTTCAATGAGAGGATTATATTTAAACCACTTCTCCTTAGGGAGATCAACGTGAGTAGAAAAAGATTCACAAAAAGAAGCTACTATCTCAGAGTCAAGTCCATACTTAGCGCTAAATCCACGAAAAGCATCGGTATCCATAAAAGATTTAACACAATCAAACTTAGGTGTTATACCTGACTCCTTACCATCGTCGGAACCCCAATCTTCAGAGTTGCATTTAATTCTTTCCAATAAGTCCCACTTGAATTCAGTAGTCTTCAGCATATAAGAACCAGCACAGGAAGTATCGAGCATGGTGCGATCATTGAGAGAAAGCGGAGCATACAAATTTTGAATAATCATTTCTTTTGAGAGCTCATGATTGGGGCATGAATATAACATTTACTTAAGCCTCCCCCAAGCTTGAGCGATGCTTTCCCCTTCGCGAGGCAAGAAATTATATATGTAATTATGATCACGATGAACAAGATGCACAGGATAGAACTTCTGGTGAAATTCCAACTTCAACCGTTTATAGTTCCAAGATCCAGTATCATCACATAGCCTATACCATGTCAATGCATCCCCCTTCAAAGATAAAGGGAAGACCTTCCTCTTGACAACATCATCGGGAATACCTGCAAGCTTAAATAATCCACAAACTTCATCCACAAAGATAAGGTGTAAATCGGGATGCAATGTTCCAGCTCCTGCAAAGGGATTAGCTAGCAGTTTCTCTATCATGCCCGAAAGAATCTCAAAATAAACATTTTTAGTAGGTTCAGTAGGTTGAGGAGCAACTCTTTGCTCTACTGGTCGGGGTGAAGATACCCCGAACAAGCACCTCAAAGGATTAGTTTCCATAGTAACAAGTGACAGAAAATTTCAGCACACTATATAAATGTTTCCTTACCAAGTTCCACTCACCAAAGGCCCTTCACTCCTCGGCAACAGCGCCAGAAAAGAGTCCTGATGACCTACAAGTATAGGGGATCTATCGTAGTCCTTTCGATAAGTAAGAGTGTCGAACCCAACCAGGAGAAGAAGGAAACGACAAGCGATTTTCAGTAAGGTATTCTCTGGAAGCACTGAAATTATAGGTAACAGATAGTTTTGTGATAAGTTAATTTGTAACGGGTAAGAAGCAATGAAAGTAAATAAAGTGCAACAAGGTGGCCCAATCCTTTTTGTAGCAAAGGACAAGCCTGGACAATTTCTTATAATGAGAAAAGCGCTCCCGAGGACACATGAGAATTATCGTCAAGCTAGTTTTCATCAAGCTCATATGATTCGCGTTCGGTACTTTGATAATTTGATATGTGGGTGGACCGGTGCTTGGGTACTGCCCTTACTTGGACAAGCATCCCACTTATGATTAACTCCTATTGCAAGCATCCGCAACTACAAAACAAGTATTAAGGTAAACCTAACCATAGCATGAAACTAATGGATCCAAATCAGCCCCTTACGAAGCAACGCATAAACTAGGGTTTAAGATTCTGTCACTGTAGCAACCCATCATCTACTTATTACTTCCCAATGCCTTCCTCTAGGCCCAAGCAATGGTGAAGTGTCATGTAGTCGACGTTCACATAACACCACTAGAGGAGAGACACCATACATCTCATCAAATATCGAACGAATACCAAATTCACATGACTACTAATAGCAAGACTTCACCCATGTCCTCAGGAACAAACGTAACTACTCACAAAGCATATTCATTTTCATGATTAGAGGAGTATTAATATGCATTAAGGATCTGAACATATGATCTTCCACCAAGTAAACCAATTAGCATCAACTACAAGGAGTAATCAACACTACTAGCAACCCACAGGTACCAATTTGTGGTTTTGATACAAGATTGGATACAAGAGATGAACTAGGGTTTTGAGAAGAGATGGTGCTGGTGAAAATGTCGATGGAGATTGAACCCCTCCCTATGAGAGGATCGTTGGCAATGACGATGGTGATTATTTCCCCCTCTCGGAGGATAGTTTTCCCGGCAAAACAGCTCCGCCGGAGCCCTAGATTGGTTCCGCCAAGGTTCCGCCTCGTGGCGGCGGAGTTTCGTCTCGTAAGCTTGCTTCTGATTTTTTTTCAAGGGTAAAAGCCTTCATATAGAAGAAGATGGGCACCGGAGGGCCACCAGGGGGCCCAAGAGACAGGGGTGCGCCCAGTAGGGGTGGGCGCGCCCCCTACCCTCCTGACCAGGGTGTGGGCCCCCTCTGGTGTTTTCTTCGCTCAATAATTCTTATTAATTCCAAGAATAACTTCCGTGGAGTTTCAGGATTTTTGGAGCTGTGCAGAATAGGTTTCCAATATTAGCTCCTTTTCCGGCCAGAATTCCAGCTGCCGGCATTCCCCCTCTTCATGGTAAACCTTGTAAAATAAGAGAGAATAGCCATTAGTATTGAGACATAATGTGTAATAATAGCCCATAATGCAATAAATATTGATATAAAAGCATGATGCAAAATGGACGTATCACATCGACGTAACCCTTTACGACGAACCTTTTGTGACCTCCATAATCGGGAAACATATCCTTATTCCACTAAGGATAATTTTGACCGCTGTCCAGTGATCTACTCCTAGATCATTATTGTACTCCCTTGCCAAACTCAATGTACGATATACAATAGATCTGATACACAGCATGGCATACTTTATAGAACCTATGGCTGAGGCATAGGGGATGACTTTCATTCTCTTTCTTTCTTCTGCCGTGCTCGGGCTTTGAGTCTTACTCAATTTCACACCTTTGCAACACAGGCAAGAACTCTTTCTTTGACTGTTCCATTTTGAACTACTTCAAAATCTTGTCAAGGTATGTACTCATTGAAAATCTTATCAAGCATCTTGATCAATCTCAATAGATCTTGATGCTCAATATGTAAGTAGCTTTACTGAGGTCTTTCTTTTGAAGAACTCCTTTCAAACGCTCCATTATGCTTTCTAGAAAATTCTACATCGTTTCTGATCAACAATATGTCACTCACATATACTTATCAGAAAGGCTGTAGTGCTCCCACTCACTTTCTTGCAAATACAGGCTTCACCGCAAGTCTGTATAAAACTATATGCTTTGATCAACTTATCAAAGTGTATACTCCAACTCCGAGATGCTTGCACCAGTCCATAGATGGATCACTGGAGCTTGCACATTTTGTTAGCACCTCTAGGATTGACAAAACCTTCTTGTTGCATCATATACAACTTATTCTTTAAGAAATCCATTAAGGAATACAGTTTTGACATCCATTTGCCAGATTTCATAAAATGTGGCAACTTGCTAACATGATTTAGACAGACTTAAGCATCACTACGAGTGAGAAAATCTCATCGTAGTCAACACCTTTGAACTTTGTCAAAACCTTTTTTGACAAGTCTAGCTTTGTAGATAGTAACACTACTATCAGCGTCCGTCTTCCTCTTGAAGATCCATTTATTTTCTATGGCTTGCCGATCATCGGGCAAGTCAACCAAAGTCCACACTTTGTTCTCATACATGGATCCCATCTCAAATTTCGTGGCCTCAAGCCATTTCGTGGAATCTTGGCTCATCATCGCTTCCTCATAGTTTGTAGGTTCGCCATGGTCAAGTAACATGACCTCCAGAACAGGATTACCATACCACTCTGGTGCGAATCTCACTCTTGTTGACCTACGAGGTTTCGTAGTAACTTGATCTGAAGTTACATGATCATCATCATTAGTTTCCTCACTAATTGGTGTAGGAGTCACAGGAACAAATTTCTGTGATGAACTACTTTCCAATAAGGGAGCAGGTACAGTTACCTCATCAAGTTCTACTTTCCCCCCACTCACTTCTTTCGAGAGAAACTCCTTCTCTAGAAAGGATCCATTCTTAGCAACGAATATCCTGCCTTCGGATCTGTGATAGGAGGTGTACCCAACTGTCTCTTTTGGGTATCCTATGAAGACACATTTCTCTGATTTGGGTTTGAGCTTATCAGGATGAAACTTTTTCACATAAGCATTGCAACCCCAAACTTTAAGAAACGACAACTTTGGTTTCTAGCCAAAACACAGTTCATATGGTGTCGTCTCAATGGATTTTAGGTGGTGCCCTATTTAACGTGATTGCAGTTGTCTCTAATGCATAACCCCAGAATGATAGTGGTAAATCGGTAAGAGACATCATAGATTGCACCATATCTAATAAAGTATAGTTGCGATGTTTGGACACACCATTACGCTGTGGTGTTCCAGGTGGCGTGAGTTGCGAAACTATTCCGCATTGTTTCAAATGAAGACCAAACTCGTAACTCAAATATTCTCCTCCATGATCAGATCGTAGAAACTTTATTTTCTTGTTACGATGATTTTCTAGTGCACTCTGAAATTATTTGAAATTTTCAAATGTTTCAGATTTATGTTTCATCAAGTAGATATACCCATATCTGGTCAAATCATCTGTGAAGGTCAGAAAATAACGATACCTACCGCGAGCCTCAACACTCATCGGACTGGATACATCAGTATGTATTATTTCCAACAAGTCGGTTGCTCGCTCCATTGTTCCAGAGAACAGATTATTAGTCATCTTGCCCATGAGGCATGGTTCGCAAGCATCAACTGATTCATAATCAAGTGATTCCAAAAGCCCACCAGCATGGATTTTCTTCTTGCGCTTTACACCAATATGACCTAAACGGCAGTGCCACAAATAAGTTTCACTATCATTATTAACTTTGCATCTTTTGGCTTCAATATTATGAATATGTGTATCACTACGATCGAGATTCAATAAACCATTCACCTTGGGTGTATGACCATTGAAGGTTTTATTCATGTAAATAGAACAACAATTATTCTCTAACTTAAATGAATAACCATATTGTAGTAAACATGATCAAATCATATCCATGCTCAACGCAAATACCAAATAACACTGATTTAAGTTCAACACTAATCCCGAAAGTATAGGGAATGTGCGATGATGATCATATCAATCTTGGAACTACTTCCAACACACATCGTCACCTCGCCCTTAACTAGTTTCTGTTTATTCTGCAACTCCCGTTTCGAGTTACTACTCTTAGCAACTGAACCAGTATCAAATGCTGAGGGGTTGCTATAAACACTAGTAAAGTACACATCAATAACATGTATATCCAACATACCTTTGTTCACTTTGCCATCGTTCTTATCCGCCAAGTATCTAGGGAAGTTCCACATCCAGTGACCATTTCCTTTGCAGTAGAAGCACTTAGTTTCAGGCTTGGGTCTAGCTTTGGGCTTCTTCACGGGAGCAGCAACTTGCTTGCCGTTGTTTTTGAAGTTTCCTTTCTTTCCCTTGCCCTTTTACTTGAAACTAATGGTCTTGTCAACCATCAACACTTGATGCTTTTCTTGATTTCTACCTTCGCTGATTTCAGCATCACGAAGAGCTCGGATATCGTTTTCGTCATCCCTTGCATATTATAATTCATCATGAAGTTCTAGTAACTTGGTGATAGTGACTAGAGAACTCTGTCAATCACTATCTTATCTGGAAGATTAACTCCCACTTGATTCAAGTGATTGTAGTCCTCAGACATTCTGAGCACATGCTCACTAGCTGAGCTATCCTCCTCCATCTCGTAGGCAAAGTACTTGTCAAATGTCTCATAACTTTCGACATGGGCATGAGTCTGAAATACTAATTACAACTCTTGGAACATCTCATATGCTCCGTGGCGTTCAAAACATCTTTGAAGCCCCGATTCTAAGCCGTAAAGCATGGTGCACTAAACTATCAAGTAGTCATCATATCGAGCTTGCCAAACGTTCATAATGTCTGCATCTGCTCCTGCAATAGTTCTGTCATCTAGCGGTGCATCAATGACATAATTCTTCTGTGCAGCAATGAGGATAATCCTCAGATCACGGATCCAATCCGCATCATTGCTACTAACATCTTTCAACTTAGTTTTCTGTAGGAACATATCAAAAATAAAACTGGGAAGCTATTTGCGAGCTATTGATCTATAACATAGGTATGCAAAAACTATCAGGACTAAGTTCATGATAAATTAAAGTTCAGTTAATCATATTACTAAAGAACTCCCACTTAGATAGACATCCCTATAATCATGTAAGTGATCACGTGATCCATATCAACTAAACCATGTCCGATCATCACGTGAGATGGAGTAGTTTTCAATGGTGAACATCACTATGTTGATCATATCTACTATATGATTCACGCTCGACCTTTCAGTCTCGGTGTTCCGAGGCCATATCTGCATATGCTAGGCTCGTCAAGTTTAACCCCAGTATTCTGCGTGTGCAAAACTGGCTTGCACCCGTTGTATGTGAATGTAGAGCTTATCACACCCGATCATCACGTGGTGTCTCGGCGCGAAGAACTGTCGCAACGGTGCATACTCAGGGAGAACACTTATACCTTGAAATTTTAGTAAGGGATCATCTTATAAAGCTACCGTCGAACTAAGCAAAATAAGATGTATAAAAGATAAACATCATATGCAATCAAAATATGTGACATCATATGGCCATCATCATCTTGTGCCTTTGATCTCCATCTCCAAAGCATCGTCATGATCTCCATCGTCACCGGCATGACACCATGATCTCTATCATCTTGATCTATATCAATGTGTCGTCACATGGTCATCTCGCGAATTATTGCTCTTGCAACTATTGCTATCGCATAGCGATAAAGTAAAGCAATTATTTGGCACTTGCATCTTATGCAATAAAGAGACAACCATAAGGCTTCTGCCAGTTGCTGATAACTTCAACAAAACGTGATCATCTCATACAACAACTTATATCTCATCACGTCTTGACCATATCACATCACAACAAGCCCTGCAAAAACAAGTTAGACGTCCTCTACTTTGTTGTTGCAAATTTTACGTGGCTGCTACGGGCTGAGCAAGAACCGTTCTTACCTACGCATCAAAACCACAACGGTTTTTTGTCAAGTATGTGCTGTTTTAACCTTCACAAGGACCGGGCGTAGCCACACTCGATTAACCTAAAGTTGGAGAAACTGACACACGCTTAAGGTTTTCGTTGCGAAGGTTAAAACAGCATCAACTTGACAAACTATCGTTGTGGTTTTGATGCGTAGGTGAGATTGGTTCTTGCTTAAGCCCGTAGCAGCCACGTAAAATTGCAACAACAAAAGTAGAGGACGTCTAACTTGTTTTTGCAGGGCATGTTGTGATGTGATATGGCCAAGACATGATGCTATATTTTATTGTATGAGATGATCATGTTTTGTAACCGGTTATCGGCAATCGGCAGGAGCCATATGGTTGTCGCTTATTGTATGAAATGCAACGCTCTGTAATTGCTTTACTTTATCACTAAGCTGTAGCGATAGTCGAGAAGCAATAGATGGTGTAAATGACAACGATGCTACGATGGAGATCAAGGTGTCGCGCCGGTGACGATGGTGATCATGATGGTGCTTCGGAGATGGAGATCACAAGCACAAGATGATGATGGCCATATCATATCACTTATATTGAATGCATGTGATGTTTATCCTTTATGCATCTTATCTTGCTTTGATTGACGGTAGCATTTTAAGATGATCTCTCACTAAAAATTATCAAGAAGTGTTCTCCCTGAGTATGCACCGCTGCCAAAGTTCGTCGTGCCCAGACATCACGTGATGATCGGGTGTCATAAGCTCTACGTCCATCTACAACGGGTGCAAGCCAGCTTTGCACACGCAGAATACTCAGGTTAAACTTGACGAGCCTAGCATATGCAGATATGGCTTCGGAACACGGAGACCGAAAGGTCGAGCGTGAATCATATAGTAGATATGATCAACATAAGATGTTCACCATTGAAAACTACACCATCTCACGTGATGATCGGTTATGGTTTAGTTGATTTGGGTCACGTGATCACTTAGATGACTAGAGAGATGTCTGTCTAAGTGGGAGTTCTTAAGTAATATGATTAATTGAACTTAAATTTATCATGAACTTAGTACCTGATAGTATCTTGCTTGTCTATGTTGATTGTAGATAGATGGCCCGTGCTATTGTTCCGTTGAATTTTAATGCGTTCCTTGAGAAAGCTAAGTTGAAAGATGATGGTAGCAACTATGCGGACTGGGTCCGTAACTTGAGGATTATCCTCTTGCTGCACAGAAAAATTACGTCCTGGAAGCACCGTTGGGTGCCAGGCCTGCTGCTGATGCAACTGACGACGTTAAGAACGTCTGGCAGAGCAAAGCTGATGACTACTCGATAGTTCAATGTGCCATGCTTTACGGCTTAGAACCGGGACTTCAACGACGTTTTGAACATCATGGAGCATATGAGATGTTCCAGGAGTTGAAGTTAATATTCCAGAAGAATGCCCGGATTGAGAGATACGAAGTCTCCAATAAGTTCTATAGCTGCAAGATGGAGGAGAATAGTTCTGTTAGTGAGCACATACTCAGGATGTCTGGGTATTGTAATCACTTGATTCAACTGGGAGTTACTCTTCCGGATGATAGTGTCATTGATGAATTCTCCAATCACTTCCACCAAGCTACAAGAGCTTCGTGATGAACTATAATATGCAAGGGATGGATAAGACAATTCCGAGCTCTTCGCAATGCTAAAGGCTGCGGAGGTAGAAATCAAGAAGGAGCATCAAGTGTTGATGGTCAACAAGACCACTAGTTTCAAGAAGAAGGGCAAAGGGAAGAAGAAGGGGAACTTCAAGAAGAACAGCAAACAAGTTGCTGCTCAAGAGAAGAAACCCAAGTCTGGACCTAAGCCTGGCGAGAGCTTCTATCGCAAGCAGACTGGTCACTAGAAGCGGAACTGCCCCAAGTATTTGGCGGATAAGAAGGATGGCAAGGTGAACAAAGGTATATGTGATATACATGTTATTGATGTGTACCTTACTAGAGCTTGCAGTAGCACCTGGGTATTTGATACTGGTTCTGTTGCTAATATTTGCAACTCGAAATAGGGACTACGGGTTAAGCGAACACTGGCAAAGGACGAGGTGACGATGCGCGTGGGAAAGGGTTCCAAAGTCGATGTGATCGCGGTCGGCACGCTACCTCTACATCTACCTTCGGGATTAGTATTAGTCCTAAATAATTGTTATTTGGTGCCAGCGTTGAGCATGAACATTATATCTGGATCTTGTTTGATGCGAAACGGTTATTCATTTAAATCAGAGAATAATGGTTGCTCTATTTATATGAGTAATATCTTTTATGGTCATGCACCCTTGAAGAGTGGTCTATTTTTTGATGAATCTCGATAGTAGTGATACACATATTCATAGTGTTGAAGCCAAAAGATGCAGAGTTGATAATGATAGTGCAACTTATTTGTGGCACTGCCGTTTAGGTCATATCGGTGTAAAGCGCATGAAGAAACTCCATCTCGATGGTCTTTTGGAACCACTTGATTGTGAATCACTTGGTACTTATGAACCGTGCCTCATGGGCAAGATGACCAAAACGCCGCTTCTCGGTACTATGGAGAGAGCAACAGACTTGTTGGAAATCATACATGAGATGTATGTGGTCCGATGAATGTTGAGGCTCGTGGCGGATATCGTTATTTTCTCACCTTCACAGATGATTTAAGCAGATATGGGTATATCTACTTAATGAAGCATAAGTCTGAAACATTTGAAAAGTTCAAAGAATTTCAGAGTGAAGTTGAAAATCATCGTAACAAGAAAATAAAGTTTCTACGATCTGATCGTGGAGGAGAATATTTGAGTTACGAGTTTGGTCTACACTTAAAACAATGTGGAATAGTTTCAGCAACTCACGCCACCCGAACACCACAGCGTAATGGTGTGTCCGAACGTCGTAATCGTACTTTACTTGATATGGTGCGATCTATGATGTCTCTTACAGATTTACCGCTATCGTTTTGGGGTTATGCTTTAGAGACGGCCACATTCACGTTAAATAGGGCACCATCAAAATCCGTTGAGACGACACATTATGAACTATGGTTTGGCAAGAAACCAAAGTTGTCGTTTCTTAAAGTTTGGGGCTGCGATGCTTATGTGAAAAAACTTCAACCTGATAAGCTCGAACCCAAATCGGAGAAATGTGTCTTCATAGGATACCCAAAGGAGACAGTTGGGTACACCTTCTATCACAGATCCGAAGGCAAGACATTCGTTGCTAAGAATGGATCCTTTCTAGAGAAGGAGTTTCTCTCGAAAGAAGTGAGTGGGAGGAAAGTAGAACTTGATGAGGTAACTGTACCTATTCCCTTGTTGGAAAATAATACATCACAGGAACCGGTTTCTGTGACGTCAAAACCAACTAGTGAGGAAGTTAATGATGATGATCATAGAACTTCAGATCAAGTTAATATAGAACCTCGTAGGTCGAACAGAGTAAGATCCGCACCAGAGTGGTACGGTAATCCTATTCTGGAAGTCATGCTACTAGATCATGATGAACCTACGAACTATGAAGAAGCGATGGTGAGCCCAGATTCCGCAAAATGGCTTGAAGCCATGAAATCTGAGATGGGATCCATGTATGAGAACAAAGTATGGACTTTGGTTGACTTGCCCGATGGTCGGCAAGCAATTGAGAATAAATGGATCTTCAAGAAGAAGACTGACGCTGACGGTAATGTTACTGTCTACAAAGCTCGACCTGTTGCAAAAGGTTTTCCACAAGTTCAAGGGGTTGACTACGACGAGACCTTCTCACCCGTAGTGATGCTTAAGTCTGTCCGAATCATGTTAGCAATTGCCGCATTTTATGATTATGAAATTTGGCAAATGGATGTAAAAAATGCATTCCTGAATGGATTTCTGGAGGAAGAGTTGTATATGATGCAACCAGAAGGTTTTATCGATCCAAAGGGGTCTAACAAAGTGTGCAAGCTCCGGCGATCCATTTATGGACTGGTGCAAGCCTCTCGGAGTTGGAATAAACGTTTTGATAGTGTGATCAAAGCATTTGGTTTTATATGAGACTTTTGGAGAAGCTTTGATTTACAAGAAAGTGAGTGGGAGCTCAGAGCATTTCTAATATTATATGTGGATGACATATTATTGATTGGAAATGATATAGAATTCCTGGATAGCATAAAGGGATACTTGAATAAAAGTTTTTCAATAAAAGACCTCGGTGAAGCTGCTTACATATTGGGCATTAAGATCTATAGAGATAGATAAAGACGCTTAATTGGACTTTCACAAAGCACATACCTTGACAAAGTTTTGAAGAAGTTCAAAATGGATCAAGCAAAGAAAGGGTTCTTGCCTCTATTGCAAGGTGTGAAGTTGAGTAAGACTCAAAGCCCAACCACTGCAGAAGATAGAGAGAAAATGAAAAGTGTTCCCTATGCTTCAGCCATAGGCACTATCATGTATGCAATGCTGTGTACCAGACCTGATGTGTGCCTTGCTATAAGTCTAGCAGGAGGTACCAAAGTAATCCAGAGTGGATCATCGGACGGTGGTCAAGAACATCTGAAATACCGAAAAGGACTAAGGATATGTTTCTCGTATATGGAGGTGACAAAGAGCTCATCGTAAATGGTTACGTTGATGCAAGCTTTGACACTGATCCGGACGATTCTAAATCGCAAACCGGATACGTATTTACATCAAACGGTGGAGCTGTCAGTTGGAGCAGTTCAAAGCAAAGCGTCGTGGCGGGATCTACGTGTGAAGCGGAATACATAGCTGCTTCGGAAGCAGCCAATGAAGGAGTTCATATCCGATCTAGGTGTCATACCTAGTGCATCGGGTCCAATGAAAATCTTTTGTGACAATACTGGAGCGATTGCCTTAGCGAAGGAATCCAGATTTCACAAGAGAACCAAACACATCAAGAGACGCTTCAATTCCATCCGGGATCTAGTCCAGGTGGGAGACACAGAGATTTGCAAGATACATACGGATCTGAATGTTGCAGACCCGTTGACTAAGCCTCTTCCACGAGCAAAACATGATCAACACCAAGACTCCATGGGTGTTAGAATCATTACTATGTCATCTAGATTATTGACTCTAGTGCAAGTGGGAGACTGAAAGAAATTTTCCCTAGAGGCAATAATAAAGTTATTATTTATTTCCTTATATCATGATAAATGTTTATTATTCATGCTAGAATTGTATTAACCGGAAACATAATACATGTGTGAATATATAGACAAACAGAGTGTCACTAGTATGCCTCTACTTGACTAGCTTGTTAATCAAAGATGGTTATGTTTCCTAACCATGAACAAGGAGTTGTTATTTGATTAACAAGGTCACATAATTAGTTGAATGATCTGATTGACATGACCCATTCCGTTAGCTTAGCACCCGATCATTTAGTATGTTGCTACTGCTTCCTTCATGGCTTATACATGTTCCTATGACTATGAGATTATGCAACTCCCGTTTACCCGAGGAACACTTTGTGTGCTACCAAACGTCACAACATAAGCTGGGTGATTATAAAGGTGCTCTGGTGTCTCGAAGGTACTTGTTGGGTTGGCGTATTTGAGATTAGGATTTGTCACTCCGAATGTTGGAGAGGTATCTGGGCCCTCTCGGTAATACACATCACTTAAGCCTTGCAAGCATTTCAACTAATGAGTTAGTTGCAAGATGATGTATTACGGAACGAGTAAAGAGACTTGCGGTAGCGAGATTGAACTAGGTATTGGATACCGACGATCGAATCTCGGGCAAGTAACATACCGATGACAAAGGAACAACGTATGTTGTTGTGCGGTTTGACCGATAAAGATCTTCGTAGAATATGTAGGAACCAATATGGGCATCCAGGTCCCGCTATTGGTTATTGACCGAGACGTGTCTCGGTCATGTCTACATTGTTCTCGAACCGTAGGGTCCGCACGCTTAAGGTTTCGATGGAGTTATATTATGAGTTTATGTATTTTGATATACGAAGGTTGTTGAGTCCGGATGTGATCACGGACATGACGAGGAGTCTCGAAATGGTCGAGACATAAAGATTGATATATTGGACGGATATATTTGGACACGGAAAGGTTCGGATGAGATTGGGATTATACGGAGTTAGGAAGGTTACCGGAACCCCGGTAAATATATGGGCCTTATTGGGCCTTAGTGGAAGGGAGGAGAAGGAGCAGGGAGGGCGCCCCCAAGCCCAATCCGGGTGGGAGGGCGGCCCCCTTTCCTTCTCTCCTCCCCCTCTTCCTTCCTCTCCTACTCCTAATAGGAAAGGGGGCCAAACCTACTTGGAGTAGGTTTGCCCCCCCCTAGGGCGCGCCTCCCCCTTGGGGCGGCCTCCTCCTCCCTCCCTCCTTTATATACGGGGGCGGGGGGGCACCCCAAAGACACACAAGTTGATCATTGAGATCGTTCCTTAGCCGTGTGCGGTGCCCCCCTCCACGATATTACACCTCGGTCATATTGTAGCGGTGCTTAGGCGAAGCCCTGCGACAGTAGAACATCAAGATCGTCACCACACCGTCGTGCTGACGGAACTCCTCCCCGTGCCTCTGCTGGATCAGAGTTCGGGGTGCGTCATCGAGCTGTACGTGTGTCAAGAACTCGGAGGTGCCGGAGTAACGGTGCTTGGATCGGTTGGACCGGGAGGACGTACGACTACTTCCTCTATGTTGTGTCAACGATTCCGCTTCGGTCTACAAGGGTATGTAGACAACACTCTCCCCTCTTGTTGCTATATCATCACCATGATCTTGCATGTGCGTAGGAATTTTTTTTTTGAAATTACTACGTTCCCCAACAGTATGACTATTATCGCCCACAACTCACTTGTGTTCTACCCGTGCATATAACATCTACGCATAAACCTGGCTCGTATGCCACTGTTGTGGAACGTAGTAATTTCAAAAAATTTCCTACTCACACGCAAAATCATGGTGATGCATAGCAACGAGAGGGGAGAGTGTCGTCCACGTACCCTCGTAGACCGTAAGCGGAAGAGTTATGACAACGCGGCTGATGTAGTCGTACGTCTTCACGATCGACCGATCCTTAGTACCGAACGTACGGCACCTATGCGATCTGCACACGTTCAGCTCGGCGACGTCCCACGAACTCACGATCCAGTAGAGCTTCGAGGGAAAGCTTCATCAGCACGACGGCGTGATGACGGTGAAGATGAAGCTACCGGCGCAGGGCTTCGCCTAAGCACTTTGACGATATGACCGAGGTGGATTATGGTGGAGGGGGGCACCGCACACGGCTAAAAGATCAATCACCAACTTGTGTGTCTATGGGGTGCCCCCTCCCCCGTATATAAAGGAGTGGAGGAGGGGAAGGACGCCGGCCTCCTAGGCGCGCCCCAAGGGGAGTCCTACTCCCACCGGGAGTAGGATTCCACCCCTTCCATGAGTAGGAGTAGGAGGGAAGGAAGGAGGAGAGAGGGGGAAGGAAAAGGGGGGGCGCCGCCCCCCTTCCTAGTCCAACTCGGACCAGAGGGGGAGGGCACGCGACCTGCCCTGACCGCCCCTTCCTCTCTCCACCAAGGCCCATGAGGCCCATTACACTCCCCGGGGGTTCTGGTAACCCCCCGGTACTCCGGTATTTGTCCAAACTTACTCGGAACCCTTCCGATGTCCAAACATAGTCATCCAATATATTGATCTTTATGTCTCGACCATTTCGATACTCCTCGTCATGTCCGTGATCCTATCCGGGACCCCGAACTACCTTTGGTACATCAAAACACATAAACTCATATTGCTGATCGTCACCGAACGTTAAGCGTGCGGACCATACGGGTTCGAGAACTATGCAGACATGACCGAGACACGTCTCCGGTCAATAACCAATAGCGGAATCTGGATGCTCATATTGTCTCCCACATATTCTACGAAGATCTTTATTGGTCAAACTGCATAACAACATACGTTGTTCCCTTTATCATCGGTATGTTACTTGCCCGAGATTCGATCGTCGGTATCTCAATACCTAGTTCAATCTCGTTACCGGCAAGTCTCGTTACTCGTTCCGTAATGCATCATCGCGCAACTAACTCTTTAGTCACATTGCTTGCAAGCCATATAGTGATGTGCATTACCGAGAGGGCCCAGAGATACCTCTCCGACAATCGGAGTGACAAATCCTAATCTCGATCTATGCCAACTCAACAAGTACCATCGGAGACACCTGTAGAGCACCTTTATAATCACCCAGTTACGCTAGACGCTTGGTAGCACACAAAGTGTTCCTCCGGTATTCGGGAGTTGCATAATCTCATAGTCATAGGAACATGTATAAGTCATGAAGAAAGCAATAGCAACATACTAAACGATCAAGTGCTAAGCTAACGGAATGGGTCAAGTCAATCATATCATTCTCTAATTATGTGATCCCGTTAATCAAATGGAAACTCATGTCTATGGCTAGGAAACTTAACCATCTTTAATTCAACGTGCTAGTCAAGTAGAGGCACACTAGTGACACTCTGTTTGTCTATATATTCATACATGAATTAAGTTTCCGGTTAATACAATTCTAGCATGAATAATAAACATTTATCATGATATAAGGAAATACAAATAACAACTTTATTTTTGCCTCTAGGGCTTATTTCCTTTAGTATTACGGAACGAGTAAAGAGACTTGCTGATAACAAGATTGAACTAGGTATGAAGATACTGACAATCGAATCTCGGGCAAGTAACATACCGACGAACAAAGGGAATTACATATGTTGTCATAACGGTTGGACCGATAAAGATCTTCGTGGAATATGTAGGAATCAATATGGGCATCCAGGTCCCGCTATTGGTTATTGACTGGAGAGCTGTCTTGGTCATGACTACATAATTCCCGTACCCGCGGGGTCGCACGCTTAACGTTCTTTGACGCTAGAGTAGTATTGGGATATTTGATGAGTGATAACCAAATGTTGTTGGAGTCCTGGATAAGATCCCAGACATCAGGAGGAGTCTCGGAATGATCGAGAGGTAAAGATTTATATATGAGAAGTCATATTTTGGGTTCTAGAAAAAAATGCAGTTTTTTCGATATTGTACCGGGAAGCTTCTAGAAGGTTCCGGAGGATTCCGAAGGGGTCCAAAAGTCCAAAAGTGGGTCCACCAAGACCCAAGGGCTAGCCTGGGCTGCGGGGAGGTGCCCTGGCCTTATTGGGCTAGGCGCACCAAGTCTTCGAAAGCACATGTGGCTAGGGAAAGCAAAAAAGGAAGGAGCCCTAGTAGGAATAGGATTGGACTTGGAGTCCAAGTCCTCTCCCCGTAGTTGCGCTCTAGGTCTTGGAGGGACTGTTTCCCATGCCCCTCCACCTATATATAGAGGGGAGGGGCGCCCCAAGAGGACACACCAAGCCCTTGGCGCCCCTCTCTCTCCCGAAACTCCATAGTTCCACCGCCTCGTCTCGGCGACGCTTAGCGAAGCGCTGCCGGTACTCCACCACCATCACGACCACACTGTCGTGTTGGTTGTGATCCCATCTACTTCTCCTCTCACGCTTGCTGAATCAAGAAGGAGATGACGTCATCGAGCCACACGTGTGCTAAACTCGGAGGTGCCGTCCGTTCGGCACTAGATCAGTTGGATAATGATCGGATCATGAAGAGTACGACTACAACAACCGCGTTGTTAAACGCTTCTGCTTACGGGCTACGAGGGTACGTAGACACACTCTCCCCTCTTGTTGCTATGCATCTCCATGGATAAATCTTACGCGTGCGTAGAAATTTTTTGTTTTTCATGCAACATTTCCTAACACACGCTTACTAGTACATCTCTAGTTTGCATCTTCTGTTGGAGTTGCTCTTTTACATCTCCATTTTGCACCGTCCGTTGGAGTTGGCACTTTTTTGAAGATGTAAAAAACACTTCTATTGGAGGTGCTCTAAGGTGTATTGGTCTTCTAGTAAAAAAACTGAAAAATATTCAAAAAATGATGCATAAAGTGGGATTGAACACACAAGTTTTGGGGAAAGACACGCTAGAGGCTCAATAACCAATTGTGCTAACAACAATTTGTGATTTATTAATGGTTTACATCTAATATTATGTGCATCATTTGATGTGAGGTCAAGTTTTAAAAAATTACATTAAATATTTCGGTTTTTTGTCGCAATTGAACCGGCTCCTGACCACTATAAAAACCTAAAACGACAGCCTCACCGGTAATTGCCGGTTCCGTTTTTCAAACTATGTGTGATAGTCTTTCCCTACAAAAATGACAGACTGAATTGTAGCCCAAGTCAAGACTATGTATCACCCGCAAAAAAAAAAACTATATATTCGGCCTGTGCATATGTCATGAAAGCTGAGATATTAGAACCTGAAGATCTGGTGCGTATCAATCAATTCCCAATTATTCAACACAATCCGTGTCTCTGCAAATACCAGCTGCATTTTGCAAGACAGCTAGCCGCTGCCATCTTCTTCCCCAAGCCGCGCCGATCACATCATGTCAATGTCCGCGCTCGTGTCCGTACTGCGCGGCCCCGTTAGGCAGCAGCTCTTCTTTTCAACCACCGCCATGACCGTGAGGCAGGCGACGGGCTCCCACCTTCTCCGTATCCCTGAGTTCACAAAAGTCCGAAACATGGTGGCCATGGGGATGAAGATGAGATCAAGCAGGTTCCCCGTCTGCGGCCACAACTGGCGTATCAAGTGCTTTCCAAACGGCTTCACAGAGAAGCACGAGGCCTCCCACATCTCCCTGTCCATCGACAGTGCCAGCAGCAGCTCATGGACCAGCAGTCTATGGGCAAAGGCCCAGGTGAGTGTACTTGACCACGCCGGAACGCCATGCTACACTCAAAGCTCGCAGGGTGACTTCTCCTTCACTTGGAGCTTGCTAGAGTTTGTCCGCCACGAGGATCTCGACAAGGAGAAGCATCTCAAAGACGACTGCCTGACCATCCTGTGCGACCTCACCGTCACCGTCAAGGTTGCGCCGATGCCGCCGTTCGCCTTGCGCGGTCAGCTCGCCCAAGCCATCTGGAGCAAGGAAAGGCCGGACGTGAAGATCGAGGTCGGCCATCAGACCTTCGCCGCGCACCGGTGGATACTGGAGGCCCGATCCCCCGTCTTCAAGGCGGATCTCTCGATCGCCTCGAGAATCAACCACCACGACGACACCGACCGACTACTACGCCTGGACGACATGGACCCGCAGGTGTTCAAGGCTCTGCTCCAGTTCGTCTACACCGACTCGCCCCCCGAGACGAGCCTGCTGGACGAGGCGTCGACGGCGGAGGGGCTGCTCGTCGCGGCGGACAGGTATGAGCTGGAGAACCTGAAGCGCATCTGCGAGGAGGCACTGTGCCGGCGCATCAGCATGGGATCTGTGGCTGACACTCTGGAGTTGGCGGACCGGCACCGTTGCCCCGTGCTGTGGGAGGCGTGCATGCAGCTCCTCTCTTCTCCTGGCAATCTTGAAGCATTCATGGCGGCAGATGGGTTTCGACAGCTAACAACGCATTGCCCCTCTGCTCTGTCAGATCTCGTCATCAAAAAGATGGCATGCCAAGAGACCAAGAATAACGCCGGCGTGCATCGCTAGCTAGATAGTTGTCAGTTGTAACGAGCTTTTGCGCATTTTTCTTGATACGACACTTTTTCATATTATTACGGAATTCCAATTCGGCTCTCGGAAACATATGCTCCTGCGAGCAAAAATGCTATATGCAAATGTCAATTTTTTTTGGAAAAAAAGTAGATATGTTCATTGTCACACTCAAATGCTATCTGCATATTTTTAGGTGAAAAGCTTAAGCATTTTGACATGCACAAAATAAAAACAAGTCGAACACCAACTCAAATGTAACACTTAATTATTATTTTTTGCACCGACGAAAATTGTCAAGGATGCTTGTTACACTAACATGAACATCTAATAAATAAATAAAAATAATTTACTGCTCATTGTTTTTTTTAAATCAGAACTAATAAAAACTAGAAGTCTATATAGGCAGGGACGATTTCAAGGGGGGGCGAGACCCCCCATAACGATCACGTTTCCCCTTAATAGCGATTAGTTAGTAGCAGTTTTTTCTTGTACGCTCACAATTTCTGGCTTGTCTCCCCCCCACCCCTTTGGGGGAAAGCAAAGCTTTATAACTTAACGGTGCCCGGCTAAATCGCCAGAGACACAAATCGCCACCTGAGACGGTACATCATCGTTCCACAAGATACAATTATTGGACATACACTGACGCCCCACTTGGGCAAGTTCATGCGCGACTGAATTTGCCTCCCTACGACATACCTGCACCTGTTGTTTTGAGAACCACATCCTTAATTGGAGCTTGGAGTCTTCTAAGAGTGCTGCATACGGTGAAGCGTCGATCCTCCGTCGGTTCAGCGCCTCTTGGAGTAGTTGTGAATCGGTCTCAAACACCACACGCAGAGCCCCCAGTGAAGGAAATATGCCCTAGAGGCAATAATAAAGTTATTATTTATTTCCTTATTTCATGATAAATGTTTATTATTCATGCTATAATTGTATTAACCGGAAACATAATACATGTGTGAATACATAGACAAACATAGTGTCACTAGTATGCCTCTACTTGACTAGCTCGTTTATCAGAGATGGTTATGTTTCCTAGCCATGGACAAAAGAGTTGTCATTTGATTAACGGGATCACATCATTAGGAGAATGATGTGATTGACTTGACCCATTCCGTTAGCCTAGCACTTGATCGTTTAGTATGTTGCTATTGCTTTCTTCATGACTTATACATGTTCCTGTAACTATGAGGTTATGCAACTCCCGTTTACCGGAGGAACACTTTGGGTACTACCAAATGTCACAACGTAACTGGCTGATTATAAAGGAGTACTACAGGTGTCTCCGAAGGTACATGTTGAGTTGGCGTATTTCGAGATTAGGTTTTGTCACTCCGATTGTCGGAGAGGTATCTCTGGGCCCTCTCGGTAATGCACATCATTATAAGCCTTGCAAGCAATGTGACCAATGAGTAGGTTACGGGATGATGCATTACAGAACGAGTAAAGAGACTTGCCGGTAACGAGATTGAACTAGGTATTGGATACCGACGATCAAATCTCGGGCAAGTAACATACCGATGACAAAAGGGAACAATGTATGTTGTTATGCGGTTTGACCGATAAAGATCTTCGTAGAATATGTAGGAGCCAATATGGGCATCCAGGTCCCGCTATTGGTTATTGACCGAGAATAGTTCTAGGTCATGTCTACATAGTTCTCGAACCCGTAGGGTCCGCACGCTTAAGGTTTCGATGACAGTTATATTATGAGTTTATGAGTTTTGATGTACCGAAGGAGTTCGGAGTCCCGGATGAGATCGGGGACATGACGAGGAGTCTCGAAATGGCCGAGACGTAAAGATCGATACATTGGACGACTATATTCGGAGTTCGGAAAGGTTCCGAGTGATTCGGGTATTTTTGGGAGTACCGGAGAGTTACGGGAATTCGCCGGGGAGAAGTATTGGGCCTTATTGGGCCCTGTGGGAAAGAGAGAGGGGCTGCCTAGGGCAGGCCGCGCGCCCCCCCATGGCCTAGTCCGAATTGGACTAAGGGGAGGGCCGCACCCTCCTTCCTTCCTTCTCTCTTCCCTTCCTAGTCTCCTACTCCTACTACATGGAAGGACCCCTAGTTGGACTAGGAAGGGGAATCCTACTCGGTGGGAGTAGGACTCCCCATGGCGCCCTCCTAGGGCCGGCCTCCTCCTCCCTCCCTCCTTTATATACGGGGGCAGGGGGCACCCCATAGACACACAAGTTGATCTACGGATCGTTCCTTAGCCCTGTGCGGTGCCCCCTTCCACCATATTCCACCTCGATCATATCGTCGCGAAGCTTAGGCGAAGCCCTGTGCCGGTAGAACATCAAGATCGTCACCACGCCGTCGTGCTGACGAAACTCTCCGTCGACACTCGGCTGGATCGGAGTTCGAGGGACGTCATCGAGCTGAACGTGTGCTGAACTCGGAGGCTCCGTACGTTTGGTGCTTGGATCGGTCGGATCGTGAAGACGTACGACTACATCAACCGCGTATTGCTAACGCTTCCGCTTACGGTCTACGAGGGTACGTGGACATAGACTCTCCCCACTCGTTGCTATGCCATCACCATGATCTTGCGTGTGTGTAGGAAATTTTTTGAAATTACTACGTTCCCCAACAGTGGCATCCGAGCCTAGGTTTTATGCGTTGATGTTATATGCACGAGTAGAACACAAGTGAGTTGTGGACGATATAAGTCATACTGCCTACCAGCATGCCATACTTTGGTTCGGCGGTATTGTTGGATGAAGCGGCCCGGACCGACATTACGTGTACACTTACGCGAGACTGGTTCTACCGCCGTGCTTTGCACACAGGTGGCTGGCGGGTGTCAGTTTCTCCAACTTTAGTTGAACTAAGTATGGCTACGCCCGGTCCTTGCGAAGGTTAAAACGGAGTCTATTTGACAAACTATCATTGTGGTTTTGATGCGTAGGTAAGAACGGTTCTTGCTCAGCTCATAGCAGCCACGTAAAACTTGCAACAACAAAGTAGAGGACGTCTAACTTGTTTTTGCAGGGCATGTTGTGATGTGATATGGTCAAGACGTGACGAGATATAAGTTGTTGTATGAGATGATCATGTTTTGTTGAAGTTATCGGCAACTGGCAGAAGCCCTATGGTTGTCTCTTTGTTGCATAAGATGCAAGTGCCAAATAATTGCTTTACTTTATCGCTATGCGATAGCAATAGTTGCAAGAGCAATAGTTGGCGAGACGACCATGTGACGACACATTGATATAGATCAAGATGATGAAGATCATGGTGTCGTGCCGGTGACGATAAAGATCATGACAGTACTTTGGAGATGGAGATCAAAGGCGCAAGATGATCATGGCCATATCATGTCACATATTTTGATTGCATATGATGTTTATCTGTTATACATCTCATTCTTGCTTTGATTGACGGTAGCATTTTAAGATGATCTCTCACTAATTATCAAGAAGTGTTCTCCTTGAGTATGCACCGTTGCCAAAGTTCGTCGTGCCCAGACACCACGTGATGATCGGGTGTGATAAGCTCTACGTCCATCTACAACGGGTGCAAGCCAGTTTTGCACACGCGGAATACTCAGGTTAAACTTGACGAGCCTAGCATATGCAGATATGGCCTCGGAGCACGGAGACCGAAAGGTCGAGAGTGAATCATATAGTAGATATGATCAACATAGTGATGTTCACCATTGAAAACTACTCCATCTCACGTGATGATCGGTTATGGTTTAGTTGATTTGGATCACGTGATCGCTTAGATGACTAGAGAGATGTCTGTCTAAGTGGGAGTTCTTAAGTAATATGATTAATTGAACTTAAATTTATCATGAACTTAGTCCTGGTAGTATTTTGCAAATTATGTTGTAGATCAATAGCTTGCGTTGTTGCTTTCATATGTTTATTTTGATATGTTCCTAGAGAAAATTGTGTTGAAAGATGCTAGTAGCAATGATGCGGATTGGATCCGTGATCTGAGGTTTATCCTCATTGCTGCACAGAAGAATTATGTCCTTAATGCACCGCTAGGTGACAAACCTATTGCAGGAGCAGATGCGACGTTATGAGCGTTTGGCTAGCTCAAAAGGATGACTACTTGATAGTTTAGTGCACCATGCTTAAACGGCTTAGAATCGGGACTTCAAAGAGGTTTTGAGCGTCATGGACCATATGAGATGTTCCAGAGTTGAAGTTAATATTTCTAGCAAATACCGAGTTGAGAGATATGAAGTCTCCAACAAGTTCTAAAGCTAAAAGATGGAGGAGAATCGCTCAACTAGTGAGCATGTGCTCAGATTGTGCAGGTACTTCAATCGCTTGAATCAAGTGGGAGTTAATCTTCCGATAAGATAGTGATTGACAGAATTCTCTAGTCACCATCACTAAGTTACTAGAACTTCGTGATGAACTATAGTATGCAAGGGATGACGAAAACGATTCCCGAGCTCTTCGTGATGTTGAAATCGACGAAGGTAGAAATCAAGAAAAGACCATCAAATGTTGATGATTGACAAAACCACTAGTTTCAAGAGAAGGGCAAAGGGAAAGAAAGGGAACTTCAAGTGGAAAGACAAGCAAGTTGTCACTCCTGCGAAGAAGCCCAAAGCTGGACCATAGCCTGAAACTGAGTGTTTACACTGCAAAGGAAATAGTCACTGGAAGCGGAAATGCCCTGAATATTTGGTGGATAAGAAGGATGGCAAAGTGAATAAGGGTATATTTGATATACAGATTATTGATGTGTGCCTTACTAGTGTTTATAGTAGCCCCTGAGTATTTGATACTTGTTCAGTTGCTAAGATTAGTAACTCAAAACAGGAGTTACAGAATAAACAGAGACTAGTTGAAGGGAAAGTGACGATGAGTGTTGGAAGTAGTTCCAAGATTGATATGATCATCATCGCACACTCCCTATATTTTCGGGATTAGTGTTAAACCTAAATAAATGTTATTTGGCGTTTGCGTTGAGTATGAATATGATTTGATCATGTTTATTGCAATAGGTTATTCATTTAAAATCAGAGAACAATTGTTGTTCTGCTTACATGAATAAAACACCTTCAATGGTCATACACCCAATGAAAATAGTTTGTTGGATCTCGATCGTAGTGATGCACATATTCATAATATTGAGGCCAAAAGATGCAAAGTTAATAATGATAGTGCAACTTATTTGTGGCACTGCCGTTTGGGTCATATCGGTGTAAAGCGCATGAAGAAACTCCATAAAGATGGATTTTCAGAATCACTTGGTTATGAATCATTTGATACTTGCGAACCGTGCCTTTTGGGCAAGATGACTAAAACTCCGTTCTTCGGAACAATGGAACGAGCTACCGACTTATTGGAAATAATACATACCGATGTATATGATCCAATGAGTATTGATGCTCGTGGCAAGTATCGTTATTTTCTGACCTTCACAAGATGATTTGAGCAGATATGGGTATATCTACTTGATGAAACATAAGTCTGAAATAGTTGAAAGGTTCAAAGAATTTCAGAGTAAAGTGGAAAAATCATCGTAACAAGAAAATAAAGTTTATGCGATCTGATCGCGGAGACGAATATTTGAGTTACGAGTTTGGTCTTCAATTAAAACAATGTGAAATAGTTTCACAACTCATGCCACCTGGAACACCACAACGTTATGGTGTGTCCGAACGTCGTAACTGCACTTTATTGGATATGGTGCGATCTATGATGTCTCTTACCGATTTACCAATATTATTTCGGGGTTATGCATTAGAGACAGCTGCATTCACATTAAAAGGGCACCATCTAAATCCGTTGAGACGACAACATATGAACTGTGGTTTAGCAAGAAACCCAAGTTGTCGTTTCTTAAATTTTGGGGCTGCGATGCTTGTGTGAAAAGGTTTCATCCTGATAATCTCGAACCCAAATCGGAGAAGTGCGTCTTCATAGAATACCCAAAGGAAATAGTTGTTGGGGAACGTAGCAGAAATTCAAAATTTTCCTACGTGTCACCAAGATCAATCTATGGAGATTCTAGCAACAAGAGGAAGGAGAGTGCATCTACATACCCTTGTAGATCGCTAAGCGGAAGCGTTCAAGAGAACGGGGTTGAAGGAGTCGTACTCGTCGTGATCCAAATCACCGGAGATCCTAGTGCCGAACGGACGGCACCTCCGCGTTCAACACACGTACAGCCCGGTGATGTCTCCCACGCCTTGATCCAGCAAGGAGGGAGGGAGAGTTGAGGAAGACTCCATCCAGCAGCAGCACAACGGCGTGGTGGTGATGGAGGAGCGTGGCTATCCTGCAGGGCTTCGCCAAGCACCGCGGGAGAGGAGAAGTACTTGGGAGAGGGGAGGGCTGCGCCAGAACTTCGTGTGCAGCTCCCATGCGCGCCCCCACTATATATAGGGGTGGAGGGGCTGGTTTCTTGCCCTCCAAGTCCATTGGGGCGTTGGCCAAGGTGGGAGGAAAGAAATCCCATCATTTCCTTCCCCACCGATTGTTATCCCCCCTTTTTAGGGATCTTGATCTTATCCCTTTGGGATATGATATTATTCCTTCTAAGGGGGGATCTTGGTGCGCCTTAACCAGGGGTGTGGGGCCTTGCCCCCACTACCCACGTTCATGTGGGTCCCCCCATGCAAGTGGGCCCCACTCCGAAACCTTCTAGAACCTTCCCGGTACAATACCGAAAAATCCCGAACATTTTCCGGTGGCCAAAATAGGACTTCCCATATATAAATCTTTACCTCCGGACCATTCCGAAACTCCTCGTGACATCCGGGATCTCATCCGGGACTACGAACAACATTCGGTAACCACATACAAACTTCCTTTATAACCCTAGCGTCATCGAACCTTAAGTGTGTAGACCCTACGGGTTCGGGAGACATGTAGACATGATCGAGACGTTCTCCGATCAATAATCAACAGCGGGATCTGGATAGCCATGTTGGCTCCCACATGTTCCACGATGATCTCATCGGATGAACCACAATGTCAAGGACTCCATCGATCTCGTATACAATTCCCTTTGTCTAGCGGTATTATACTTGCCCGAGATTCGATCGTCAGTATGCCGATACCTTGTTCAATCTCGTTACCGGCAAGTCTCTTTACTCGTTACATAACACATCATCCCGTGATCAACCCCTTGGTCACATTGTGCACATTATGATGATGTCCTACCGAGTGGGCCCAGAGATACCTCTCCATTTACACGGAGTGACAAATCCCAGTCTCGATCCGTGTCAACCCAAAAGACACTTTCGGAGATACCTGTAGTGCACCTTTATAGTCACACAGTTACGTTGTGACGTTTGATACACCCAAAGCACTCCTACGGTATCCGGGAGTTACACGATCTCATGGTCTAAGGAAGAGATACTTGACATTGGAAAAGCTCTAGCAAACGAACTGCACGATCTTTGTGCTATGCTTAGGATTGGGTCTTGTCCATCACATCATTCTCCTAATGATGTGATCCCGTTATCAACGACATCCAATGTCCGTAGCCAGGAAACCATGACTATCTGTTGATCACAACGAGCTAGTCAACTAGAGGCTTACTAGGGACATATTGTGGTCTATGTATTCACACGTGTATTACGATTTCCGGATAATACAGTTATAGCATGAATAAAAGACAATTATCATGAACAAGGAAATATAATAATACTTTTATTATTGCCTCTAGGGTATATTTCCAACAGTCTCCCACTTGCACTAGAGTCAATAATCTAGTTCACATCGCCATGTGATTAACACTCACAGGTCACATCGCCATGTGACCAACATCCAAAGAGTTTACTAGTGTTACTAAACTAGTTCACATCATCATGTGATTTAGACTCAATGAGTTCTGGGGTTTGATCATGTTTTGCTTGCAAGAGAGGTTTTAGTCAATGGGTCTGCAACTTTCAGATCCGTATGTACTTCGCAAATCTCTGGGTCATATTGTAAATGCTGCTTCCACGCTCCACTTGGATCTATTCCAAATGGTTGCTCCACTATACGTATCTGGTTTGCGACTCAGAGTCACTCGGATAGGTGTTAAAGCTTGCATCGACATAACCCTTTACGCCGAACTCTTTATCACCTCCATAATCGAAAAACATGTCCTTATTTACTCCAAGCACAATTTTGACCGCTGTCCAATGATCCATTCCTGGATCATTCTTGTACCCCTTAACTGACTCATGGCAAGGCACACTTCTGGTGCGGTACACAGCATAGCATACTATAGATCCTACGTCTGAAACATAGGGGACGACCTTCGTCCTTTCTTTCTTTTCTGCTGTGGTCGAGCTTTAAGTCTTAACTTCATACCTTACAACTCAGGCAAGAACTCTTTCTTTGACTGATCCATCTTGAACACCTTCAAGATCATGTCAAGGTATGTGCTCATTTTGAAAGTACCATTAAGCATTTTTGATCTATCCTCATAGATCTTGATGCTCAATGTTCAAGTAGCTTAAACCAGGTTTTCTCTTGAAAAACACTTTTCAAATAACCCTATGTGCTTTACAGAAATTCTACATCATTTCTGATCAACAATATGTCAATAACATATACTCATCAGAAATTCTATAGTGCTCCCACTCACTTCTTTGGAAATACAAGTTTCTCATAAACTTTTGTATAAACCCAAAATCTTTGATCATCTCATCAAAACGTACATTCCAACTCCGAGATGCTTACTCCAGTCCTTAGAAGGATCGCTGGAGCCAGCATACCTTTTAGCATCCTTAGGATCGACAAAACCTTTCTGATTGTATCACATACAAACTTTCCTTACAAAAACTGGTAAGGAAACTTGTTTTGACATCCATCTGCCAGATTTCATAAATGCAGCTAATGCTAACATGATTCCGACGGACTTAAGCATCGCTACGGATGAGAAAATCTCATCGTAGTCAACTCCTTGAACTTGTGAAAAACTCTTTGCCACAAGTCGAGCTTCATAGACGGTGACATCACCGCCCACGTCCGTCTTCTTAAAGATCCATTTATCTCAATGGCTTGCCGATCATCGGGCAAGTCCACCAAAGTTCATGCTTTGTTATGATACATGGATCCTATCTCGGATTTCATGGCTTCTAACCATTTGTCGGAATTTGGGCCCACCATCGCTTCTCCATAGCTCGTAGGTTCATTGTTGTCTAGCAACATGACCTTCAAGACAAGATTACTATACCACTCTGAAGCAATACGCATCCTTGTCACCCTACGAGGTACGGTAGTGACTTGATCCGAAGTTTCATGATCACTATCATAAGCTTCTACTTCAATTGGTGTAGGTGTCACAAGAACAACTTCCTGTGCCCTGCTACACACTAGTTGTAGTGACGGTTCAATAACCATATCAAGTCTCCACCATCCTCCCACTCAACTTTTCGAGACAAACTTTTCCTCGAGAAAGGACCCGATTCAAGAAACAATCCCTATTGCTTTCGGATCTGAATTAGGAGGTATACCCAACTGTTTTAGGTGTCCTATGAAGATGCATTTTATCCGCTTTGGGTTCAAGCTTATCAACCTGAAACTTTTCACATAAGCGTCGCAGCCCCAAACCTTTAAGAAATGACAGCTTAGGTTTCTCTAAACCATAGTTCATACGGTGTCATCTCAACGGAATTACGTGGTGCCCTATTTAAAGTGAATGTGGTTGTCTCTAATGCCTAACCCATAAACAATAGTGGTAATTCGATGAGAGACATCATGGTACGCACCATATCCAATAGGGTGCAACTATGATGTTCGGACACACCATCACACTATGGTGTTCCAGGCGGTATTAATTGTGAAACAATTTCCACAATGTCTTAATTGCGTGCCAAAGCTCGTAACTCAGATACTCATCTGTATGATCATATCAAAGACATTTTATCCTCTTGTCACGATGATCTTCAACTTCACTCTGAAATTACTTGAACCATTCAATAATTCAGACTTTTTGTTTCATCAAGTAAATATACTCAACATCTACTCGAATCATCTGTGAAGTAAGAACATAACGATATTCACTGCATGCCTCAACACTCATTGGACTGCACACATCAAAATGTGTTACTTCCAACAAGTTGCTATCTTGTTCCATCTTACTGAAACCGAGGCTTTTCAGTCATCTTGCCCATGTGGTAAGAGTTGCATGTCTCAAGTGATTCAAAAATCAAGTGAGTCTGAACGGTCCATTTGCATGGAGTTTCTTCATGCATATACACAAATAGACATGGTTCGCATGTCTCAAACTTTTCAAAAACGAGTGAGTCCAAAGATCCATCAACATGGAGCTTCTTCATGCGTTTTATACCAATATGACTTACATGGCAGTGCCACAAGTAAGTGGTACTATCATTACTATCTTATATCCTTTTTGGCATGAAAATGTGTATCACTACGATCGAGATTTAATAAACCATTCCTTTAGCTGCAAGACCATTGAAGGTTTTATTCAAATAAATAGAGTAACCATTATTCTCCTTAAATGAATAACCGCATTGCGATAGACATAATCCAATCATGTCTATGCTCAACGCAAACACCAAATCTCGATGGTAGAGGGAGCGTGCGATGCTTGATCACATCAACCTTGGAAACACTTCCAACACATATCGTCAGCTCACCTTTAGCTAGTCTCCGTTTATTCCGTAGCTTTTATTTCGAGTTACTAACACTTAGCAACCGAACCGGTATCTAATACCCTGGTGCTACTAGGAGTACTAGTAAAGTACACATTAACATAATGTATATCCAATATACTTCTATCGACCTTGCCAGCCTTCTCATCTACCAAGTATCTAGGGTAATTCCGCTCTAGTGACTAATCCCCTTATCACAGAAGCACTTAGTCTCGGGTTTGGGTTAATCCTTGGGTTTCTTTACTGGAGCAGCAGCTGATTTGCCATTTCATGAAGTATCCCTTCTTGCCCTTGCCCTTCTTGAAACTAGTGGTTTCAACAACCATCAACAATTGACGCTTCTTCTTGATTTCTACTTTCTCGGTGTCAAACATCGTGAATACCTCAAGGATCATCATATCTATCCCTGATATGTTATAGTTCACCACGAAGCTCTAGCAGCTTGGTGGCAATGACTTTGGAGAAACATCACTATCACATCTGGAAGATCAACTCCCACTCGATTCAAGTGATTGTTGCACTCAGACAATCTGAGCACAAGCTCAACGATTGAGCTTTTCTCCGTTAGTTTGCAGGCTAAGAAAATCGTCGGAGGTCTTATACCTCTTGACGTGGGCACGAGCCTGAAATCCCAATTTCAGCCCTCGAAACATCTCATATGTTCCGTGATGTTTCGAAAAAATCTTTGGTGCCTCAACTCTAAACCATTTATCTGAACTATCACGTAGTTATCAAAACGTGTATGTCCGATGTTCGCAACATCCACAAATGACGTTTGGGGTTCAGCACACTGAGCGGTGCATTAAGGACATAAGCTTTCTACTGTCCGCATAATCGCTACTGTCAACTTTCAACTATATTTTCTCTAGGAACATATCTAAACAGTGGAAATAAAGCGTGAGCTTATGACATAATTTGCAAAGATCTTTTGACTATGTTCAGGATAATTAAGTTCATCTTATGAACTCCCACTCAGATAGACATCCCTCTGGTCATCTAAGTGATTACATGATCCGAGTCAACTAGACCGTGTCCGATCATCACGTGAGACGGACTAGTCATCATCGGTGAACATCTTCATGTTGATCGTATCTACTATACGACTCATGCTCGACCTTTCGGTCTCGTGTTCGAGGCCATGTGCGTACATGCTAGGCTCGTCAAGTTAACCCTAAGTGTTTGGCGTGTGTAAATCTGTCTTACACCCGCTGTATGTGAACATAAGAATCCATCACACCCGATCATCACGTGGTGCTTAGAAGCGACGAACTTTAGCAGCGGTGCACAGTTAGGGAGAACACTTCTTGAAATTTTGTAAGGATCATCTTTATTACTACCGTCGTTCTAAGTAAACAAGATGCATAAACATGATAAACATCACATGCAATCAAATAGTGACATGATATGGCCAATATCATTTTGCTCCTTTGATCTCCATCTTGAGGCTCCATGATCATCATCGTCACCGCATGACACCATGATCTCCATCATCATGATCTCCATCATCGTGTCTTCATGAAGTTGTCTCGCCAACTATTACTTCTACTACTATGGCTACCGGTTAGCAATAAAGTAAAGTAATTACATGGCGTTGTTCAATGACACGCAGGTCATACAATAAATAAAGACAACTCCTATGGCTCCTGCCTGTTGTCATACTCATCGACATGCAAGTCGTGATTCCTATTACAAGAACATGATCAATCTCATACATCACATATCATTCATCACATTCTTCTTGGCCATATCACATCACATAGCATACCTGCAAAAACAAGTTAGGCGTCCTCTAATTGTTGTTTGCATGTTTTTATGGCTGCTATGGGTTTCTAGCAAAACGTTTCTTACCTACGCAAAACCACAACGTGATATGTCTATTGCTATTTACCCTTCATAAGGACCCTTTTCATCGAATCCGTTTCGACTAAAGTGGAGAGGCGGCACCCGCTAGCCACCTTATGCACCAAGTGCATGTCAATCGGTGGAACTTGTCTCACGAAATGCGTGTAAGGTCGGTCCGGCCGCTTCATCCCACAATACCGTCGAAACAAGATTGGACTAGTAACGGTAAGCATATTGAACAAAATCAACGCCCACAACTACTTTGTGTTCTACTCGTGCAAAGAATCTACGCATAGACCTAGCTCATGATGCCACTGTTGGGGAACGTAGCAGAAATTCAAAATTTTCCTACGTGTCACCAAGATCAATCTATGGAGATTCTAGCAACAAGTGGAAGGAGAGTGCATCTACATACCCTTGTAGATCGCTAAGCGGAAGCGTTCAAGAGAACGGGGTTGAAGGAGTCGTACTCGTCGTGATCCAAATCACCGGAGATCCTAGTGCCGAACGGACGGCACCTCCGCGTTCAACACACGTACAACCCGGTGGCGTCTCCCACGCCTTGATCCAGCAAGGAGAGAGGAGAGGTTGAGAAGACTCCATCCAGCAGCAGCACAACGGCGTGGTGGTGATGGAGGCGTGGCTATCTGCGCAGGCTTCACCAAGCACCGCGGAGAGGAGAAGTACTTGGGAGAGGGAGGGCTGCGCCGAACTCGTGTGAAGCTCCCATGCGCCTCCCCACTATATATAGGGGTGGAGGGCTGGTTTCTTGCCCTCCAAGTCCATTGGGGCGTTGGCCAAGGTGGGAGGAAAGAAATCCCATCATTTCCTTCCCCACCGATTGTTATCCCCCTTTTAGGGATCTTGATCTTATCCTTGGGATATGATCTTATTCCTTCTAAGGGGGATCTTGGTGCGCTTGACCAGGGGTGTGGGGCCTTGCCCCACTACCCACGTTCATGTGGGTCCCCCCATGCAGGTGGGCCCCACTCTGGAACCTTCTAGAACCTTCCCGATACAATACCGAAAAATCCCGAACATTTTCCGGTGGCCAAAATAGGACTCCCCATATATAAATCTTTACCTCCGGACCATTCCGGAACTCCTCGTGACGTCCGGGACCTCATCTGGGACTCCGAACAACATTCGGTAACCACATACAAACTTCCTTTATAACCCTAGCGTCATCGAACCTTAAGTGTGTAGACCCTACAGGTTCGGGAGACATGTAGACATGATCGAGACATTCTCCGATCAATAACCAACAGCAGGATCTGGATACCCATGTTGGCTCCCACATGTTCCACGATGATCTCATCGGATGAACCACGATGTCAAGGACTCCATCGATCCCGTATACAATTCCCTTTGTCTAGCGGTATTATACTTGCCCGAGATTCGATCGTCGGTATGCCGATACCTTGTTCAATCTCGTTACCGACAAGTCTCTTTACTCGTTCCGTAACACATCATCCCGTGATCAACCCCTTGGTCACATTGTGCACATTATGATGATGTCCTACCGAGTGGGCCAGAGATACCTCTCCATTTACGGAGTGACAAATCCCGATCTCGATCCGTGTCAACCCAAAAGACACTTTCGGAGATACCTGTAGTGCACCTTTATAGTCACCCAGTTACGTTGTGACGTTTGATACACCCAAAGCACTCCTACGGTATCTGGGAGTTACACGATCTCATGGTCTATGGAAGAGATACTTGACATTGGAAAAGCTCTAGCAAACGAACTACACGATCTTTGTGCTATGCTTAGGATTGGGTCTTGTCCATCACATCATTCTCCTAGTGATGTGATCCCGTTATCAACGACATCCAATGTCCATAGCCAGGAAACCATGACTATCTGTTGATCACAACGAGCTAGTCAACTAGAGGCTTACTAGGGACATATTGTGGTCTATGTATTCACACGTGTATTACGATTTCCGGATAATACAGTTATAGCATGAATAAAAGACAATTATCATGAACAAGGAAATATAATAATACTTTTATTATTGCCTCTAGGGCATATTTCCAACAATAGTTGGGTACACCTTCTATTACAGATCCGAAGGCAAGATATTCGTTGCTAAAAAATGGATCCTTTCTAGAGAAGGAGTTTCTCTCGAAAGAAGTGAGTGGGAGGAAAGTAGAACTTGATGAGGTAACTGTACCTGTACCCTTATTGGAAAGTAGTTCATCAGAGAAATCAGTTCTTGTGACAAATACACCAATTAGTGAGGAAGCTAATGATATTGATCATGAAACTTCAGATCAATTTACTATAGAACCTCGTAGGTCTTCCAGAGTAAGATCCGCACTAGAGTGGTGTAGTAATCATGTTCTGGAAGTCATGTTACTAGACCATGATGAACCTATGAACTATGAGGAAGCGATGATGAGCCCAGATTCCGTGAAATGGCTCGAGGCCATAAAATCTGAGATATGATCCATGTATGAGAACAAAGTATGGACTTTGATTGACTTGCTCGATGATCAGCAAGCCATGTTAAATGAATGGATCTTCAAGAGGAAGACGGACACTGATAGTAGTATTACTATCTACCAAGCTCGACTTGTTGCGAAAGGTTTTCAACAAGTTCAAGGTGTTGAATACGATGAGATTTTCTCACTCGTATCGATGCTTAAGTCTATCTGAATCATGTTAGCAATTGCCACATTTTATGAAATCTGGCAAATGGATGTCAAAACTGCATTCCTTAATGGATTTATTAAAGAAGAGTTGTATATGATGCAGCCGAAGGTTTTGTCAATCCTAAAGGTGCTAACAAAATGTGCAAGCTCAGCGATCCATCTATGGACTGGTGCAAGCATCTCGGAGTTGGAATATACGCTTTGATAAGTTGATCAAAGCATATAGTTTTATATGGACTTACGATGAAGCCTGTATTTACAATAAAGTGAGTGGGAGCACTACAGCCTTTTCGATTAGTATATGTGAGTGACATATTGTTGATCGAAATGATGTAGAATTTTACGCAAAGCATAAAGGAGTGTTTTAAAGGAGTTCTTTAAAAGAAAAGACCACGAGAAAAGCTACTTACATATTGAGCATCAAGATCTATTGAGATAGATCAAGGCGCTTGATAAGATTTTCAATGAGTACATACCTTGGCAAGATTTTGAAATAGTTCAAAATGGAACAGTCAAGGAAAGAGTTCTTGCCTGTGTTGCAAAGGTATGAAATTGAGTAAGACTCAAATCCCGACCGCAGCAGAAAATCGAAAGAGAATGAAAAGTCATTCCCAATGCCTCAGTCATAGGTTTCATAAAGTATGCTATGCTATGTACCAGTCCTATTGTATACCTTGCTCTGAATTTCGCAAGGGAGTACAATAGTGATCTAGGAGTAGATCACTGGACATTGGTCAAGAATATCCTTAGTAAGGACTAAGGAGATGTTTCTCGATTATGGAGGTGATAAAGAGTTTGTTGTAAAAGTTACATCATTGCAAACTTTTACACCGATCCGATGACTCTAAGTCTCAACCTGGATACATATTGAAAGTGGGAGCAATTAGCTAGAGTAGCTCCGTGCGAGCATTGTGGACATAAAATATTTGCAAAATACATACGGTTACGAATATGATGAGACCCGTTGACTAAGCTTCTCTCACGAGCAAAACATGATCACACCTTAGTACTCTTTGGGTGTTAATCACATAGCGATGTGAACTAGATTATTGACTCTAGTAAACCCTTTGGATGTTGGTCACATGATGATGTGAACTATGGGTGTTAATCATATACAGATATGAATATTGGTGTTAAATCACATAACGATGTGAACTAGATTATTGACTCTAGTGCAAGTGGGAGACTGAAGGAAATATGCCCTAGAGGCAATAATAAAGTTATTATTTATTTCCTTATTTCATGATAACTGTTTATTATTCATGCTAGAATTGTATTAACCGGAAACATAATACATGTGTGAATACATAGACAAACATAGTGTCACTAGTATGCCTCTACTTGACTAGCTCGTTTATCAGAGATGGTTATGTTTTCTAGCCATGGATAAAAGAGTTGTCATTTGATTAACGGGATCACATCTTTAGGAGAATGATGTGATTGACTTGACCCATTCCGTTAGCCTAGCACTTGATCGTTTAGTATGTTGCTATTGCTTTCTTCATGACTTATACATGTTCCTGTAACTATGAGGTTATGCAACTCCCGTTTACGGAGGAACACTTTGGGTACTACCAAAGCGTCTGGCGTAACTGGGTGATTATAAAGGAGTACTACAGGTGTCTCCGAAGGTACATGTTGAGTTGGCGTATTTCGAGATTAGGTTTTGTCACTCCGATTGTCGGAGAGGTATCTCTAGGCCCTCTCAGTAATGCACATCATTATAAGCCTTGCAAGCAATGTGACCAATGAGTTAATTACGGGATGATGCATTACAGAACGAGTAAAGAGACTTGCCGGTAACGAGATTGAACTAGGTATTGGATACCGACGATCAAATCTCAGGCAAGTAACATACCGATGACAAAAGGGAACAATGTATGTTGTTATGCGGTTTGACCGATAAAGATCTTCGTAGAATATGTAGGAGCCAATATGGGCATCCAGGTCCCGCTATTGGTTATCGACCGAGAATAGTTCTAGGTCATGTCTACATAGTTCTCTAACCCGTAGGGTCCGCACACTTAAGGTTTTGATGACAGTTATATTATGAGTTTATGAGTTTTGATGTACCGAAGGAGTTCGGAGTCCCAGATGAGATCGGGGACATGACGAGGAGTCTTGAAATGGCCGAGACGTAAAGATCGATATATTGGACGACTATAATCGCAGTTCGGAAAGGTTCCGAGTGATTCGGGTATTTTTCGGAGTACCGGAGAGTTACGGAATTCGCCGGGAGAAGTATTGGGCCTTATTGGGCCCCTGAAAGAGAGAGGGCTGCCTAGGGCAGGCCGCGCCCCCATGGCCTAGTCCGAATTGGACTAAGGGAGGGCCGCACCCCTCCTTCCTTCCTTCTCTCTTCCCTTCCTAGTCTCCTACTCCTACTACATGGAAGGACCCCTAGTTGGACTAGGAAAGGGAATCCTACTCCGGTGGGAGTAGGACTCCCCATGGGCGCCCCTCCTAGGTCCGGCCTCCTCCTCCTCCCTCCTTTATATACGGGGCAGGGGGCACCCCATAGACACACAAGTTGATCTACGGATCGTTCCTTAGCCGTGTGCGGTGCCCCTTCCACCATATTCCACCTCGGTTATATCGTCGCGAAGCTTAGGCGAAGCCCTGCGCCGGTAGAACATCAAGATCGTCACCACGCCGTCGTGCTGACGGAACTCTCCCTCGACACTCGGCTGGATCGGAGTTCGAGGGACGTCATCGAGCTGAACGAGTGCTGAACTCGAAGGCTCCGTACGTTCGGTGCTTGGATCGGTCGGATCGTGAAGACGTACGACTACATCAACCGCGTTGTGCTAACGCTTCGCCACGGTCTCACGAGTGCGTGGACATACACTCTCCCCTCTCGTTGCTATGCCATCACCATGATCTTGCGTGTGCGTAGGAAATTTTTTAAAATTACTACGTTCCCCAACACCCAGATCGGCAGCCATGTTGATGGCTTCGGTGAATGCTGTAATTTCGGCACCAAACGGACCCGCCACTTGCTCCGTCTTGCCTGCACGGGCAGTGATGACATCTCCCGATTCGTCTCGGGCCACTACTCCCCACGTTGCAAAGTTATCGCCCGGTCTAACAGCACCATCCAGATTTATCTTGATCATACCATCGCTCGGAGGTCGCCACTTTAGGTTCTCCTTCTTCTTGGTTTTTTTCTGGAACAGCTCCAAATATTCCAGCGAGTTTGCCAGTACACGCCGTGTTAACTCATGTATGCGTATATACAAGTAGTGTGATTGCAGGCAACAGGTCAAAGGCCCAATATGAGGAAAAGAAAAAAGCAGCCCATCGTGGAAGAGAAAGGATCCAGGCTTAAGCAGGACGCACGTACACGGCAGTTTTATCACTGTTCTACTCGCTTCGTTTCCAATCGGCGAGTTTCTGCGATCGGAAAAAACTGCTCGCGGTAGCCGGCCGCCTAGTAGATCGTCTGCGGTTGAAAAGAGAAAGCGACAGGCAAACGCCGTGCTGCCGTCGCGCCGATACAAAGGAGCATTCTGGCCGGCCGGCCGCACGAACCAGCGACCAAACAAAAAAAAAAGGTTAGTTTATTTTTAGAATTAGATTACTTTGTTTTATAATGTAATTGTAGAACCACAGACATTGAAAACTAATTAGAAATTTTTCAATTGTCTAATTGTGTTTGTGAATTTGTGTAGACATGAAGAAGAAGAGAGATGAATCAATTTATATATTTTTCTAGCCAATTTGTTCAATCTGTCAGTTATGTGAGCATGATGCAAATGCAAAAGATGTGCAACCCAGCCAAGACAACAACCCTAGTCCTGCTGAAGGTGATGCTGAACCTGATTGTCCAAGCCTTGTATGTCCCCATTGACAAATGTGTTAGCCTATATAAAGGGGATCAGCGGAAGCACCAGCACCATGAGCGACCATGGAACTATGCATGACATCCTCTATGCCTTCATGGTACGACCCTTCTTAACAACTTCAAATTTCTAATTTAATTCGACTAACATGAATGATCATTGATTGGTGGACATGAAAATTGGATTTGAATCAATTATTTGTAGTACAGTGTGCCAAAATTTTCTATATAAATTCAAAAACTGAATTTGTGTTTATCAAGATGGACAATTTGGTAGTATTCTTCTAGTGTTTACATCATCGAAAACAAGATTTCAGTTTAGGCATTTTTTCATGGTTAAATGTTCTATAGTTGGGTCGATGCTCATTAGTCCGGAAGAGCTCAAGTGTAGAGCTCGCCCCCCCCCCCTATACCAAATTCCTGGCTCCGTCCCTGTATATAGGGTGCACCTAGACACAGGAACCAAAGATCTGCTTCATCATTTCCCTTGTCTATGTTTAAACCAGTTAGATATTTGCTGTTGGTATATAAATCGCGTGACCAACTAAAGTTCAAAAAAGTTATCAAATACATGTGAGGTTTAGACATTTGAATCTGAGAGAGTAATAAAAGTCTAGAGGAAGGGGTGTCAAATATGTGATCACCATGTTCCACCGAAGCCACACTGCAAGCTGCATCAACACATTAGTTGTGTGCATAAGGCTGTTTGGATTGTGCCCCAGCTAGCCCTACCAAATTATTGGTGTGACAAAATCAAGGGCATTACCAAAAAATTGGCAAGTTGTAGCTGTTTCGATTGTAGATTTGTAGCCCATAGTACTTGCCAATTTTTTTGGCCAAACCATTGGCTATCATTTGGTTTGAAGGCAAATAGTTGGCAACTATGATTGACCTTTCTTTGATTTGTTTCCAATTTTTGGCATCAACTAAGCTCGCATATATAACATGGCAGGGATACAAAATTGTGATTTAACTAACACACAAAAATAAGCAAGCCTTCATAGAACTTTAGAATAACATTGTTCAGTTTATACATTAAGTAGCCATATGTTGTTCAGTACATAAGATTCATCGAAAAGACCAAATAAAGTTCACATATTAACATGCCATCCAAGACATGATAGACAGCCATGCACCATGTCTTCTTTATATAAACAAAATACGATGCATCCAAGTCTACTCCATATCGACAATGGAACAACATTGTTGGCCGCCCGGTGATTGTAGATCGGGAATGTGGTATTTTTTTTTCCGTGCGTATAGGTGAGAAGAGAGAAGGGGAAAGTGCTGACATGTGAGAAAAGTCGTCGCATCCTTTATACCTCGGTGACCGGTTCACACCAGATTTGGAAACCAATTTTTGGCGGACGATTTCCACGCACTGTTTTGCCCGCGAGTTGACAAAAATAAGATGTGGGCAGGACGAAGTTGACGATGGCGAGCCAAAATAAGTGGCAGACCAAACGGTAGCCAAAATCTATGGGTGTGACTAATATTTTCGTAAGGTAAGATTTGGTCCCAATTCAAATTGCCCATATAAATCGCTTCCCGCGTGTTAGGTGGGGTGCTCGCCCACATCGCGTGGGGGGGACCGGCCCACTACACTATATGATAGAGGTTGGTGTGGGCCACGTATGGTTTCTTATCCACGCAACCTATATGCGAAAATATTTTTATTTTCTTAAATTTATGAAAAAAAAATTAACATGTATTAAAAAATTCACCAGCTGTTATTAAATGTTCATCATGTATTCATAAATAATATATCACGTATTAATAAATTATCCATCTTCTATTTCAAACATTCATCTTGTAATTAAAATTTGTCCATCATTGCGTTAAGAATTGTTGAACGTGTATTTGAAAATATTCATCATGAATTCAAAAAGAATTTCATCTTCTAGTAAATAATCTTAAATAATTTTCATCACGTATTGAAATTATTTTTATCCTATATTTGCAAAATGTTCACCAAATATTTTTAAAAGTATATACTGTAATTGAAAAGAATGTTTATTATGTATTAAAAATTGTTCACATAATAAGTTGAGTGTTCATTGTGTATTTCATGCAGTTCAGAGGCATCCGAACCATGCCCTTGCCCTGTTTTTTTCTGGAATTTTTTTCAAAGTTTTTTTCTAAATGCCAAATCAGTTATCTAATATTTTCAAAAACATAAAAATATTCAGTCATTGGAACAAAAATTGGTCCTTCCCCCTAGTTGCGGATTGAGTGTGGAGTTGCAACTAGGACAAAATTGGTTGGGCCCCGGTTGCATAATGAGGATGGACTTAGAACAAGGATAAACAAAATGCAGGCCCTCAGTTACATGCGGATGGTGGACTTGCAACCGTGTGACAAGAAAAAAGGGCGGGGGCCCCAAATTGCAGCCCAAGTCATGAGTATGTACATGTACCAAAGCTGAGATGTCACGAGATCTCATTTTTGTTTCTACACATCGGAGTTAAATAGTAATTCAAACCTGATCTATATATCTCTGCACATATACCAGAGCCGTTCTAGCCATATATACTCGAGCATGCACCTCCTGATTTTCAGCAAACCTCGCTTGGCTAGGACTAGAGGAAAACACGTCGACAAAAATAACAAGCACAATCAAATCCATCAGTAAACTGAGAGCCAACAAGGACAGACCGACATTATCCTTAAAGGCAATTAAGATAACCGGATTATCCCAACAAGAGAACTAAATTGTGGTATGCAAAATAGAAATACATTCCGCATTCAAAGTTTTAGGGTCATTTTACGGTGCATCCGGACGATATGGACAGTCCGTCGGAGCGAATTCGACAGTCCAGATCCGATGCAATACGCTGATGTCACATGTATTATATCAGATCCCGAGGGGCATTTTCGGAAGAATTTTTTTTCGAACTGATCTGATTTTCCCTCCCAAATATTTCGAGGGTATTCTCGGTACGAATTTCAGCGCTTTTTTCGGTTCGGTTTTTATCCCGTTCTTATTCCTCGCCGCCGCTAAGGTTTTATCCCGTTCTTATTCCTCGTCGCGGCCCCTCCCTGCCTCGTCGCCGGCACGATCTAGCCGCGCGTCGCGGCCCCTCCCTCCCTCGTCGCCGGCAGGATCTAACTCCCTCGTGATCTCGCACCACCTTTTCAACGAACAGTAGAAAAGGCCCACTGCCCTCCACGCAGCGGCCGACGACGAAGAGTCGGCGCCATCCCACCTCCCAGTCCTCCATGCGGGTCCTCCAATTGGTTGTTAATTTGCGTCCTCTACATATCATTTCTCAGCCATGGCTATAGCTTTGATCTGGCCATGCATTATAGATCATGTTCTGAGGGACTAGATGAAGCCGGCCGCCGGCCTCGACGGCCAGCCCCATTCGTCCAGCCCGGACTGCATGATCTACGAACGTTCATTCGTTGCATTCAACATGTATTCTTTCAATTTGGCTGATAGGTGAGATTTGGAGATCAATAGGGATGATAAGCTATTAATTTTAGAATGTACTATAAACAATTCATAGCTTATGTTGCTCAATATTTATGATGCTCTCTTCTTCTTATGCAATTGCTGGACTAGGATCAACAGACTTGGCATGTGCTTTATATGAAAAATTAGATTCACATGGGATATCCACCTTTTCAAGATTGCTGTTAATTCTTATTATGATGTTTTAGCCTTGTTAAAGGGAGAGTAATGGTCCTCGCAAAAAGCAGAGAGAAAGGAATGAGCATTTCATTGTTCCATATGTTGCATTTTATTCTTCCGTGTTTAGTTATGTCCAACATTTGTTACATGCACACACTTGACAAGGTTAGTACAAGTAGTAATTTTTCCTCTGTTTTGCAGGGCTATGACAGAACATGCTATGTGATTCCCTGAGGCAAGATGGATGTACCATGGCCACACCACTGTGCTCCTGAAGGTGATCGCTTCAATTCAGCGTTGCAGCACCTGCAGAGGCCCCCTATGGTACGTGCTTTACTTTTGTTATCCTATGCTCTATTTTTTGGCATTGCGGCCTGCCTATGAGACATAGCTGGGATTGTTATTTCTCTCGTATGAAAATAGACATATCATAATCCACTATTCTTCTAGGGTTGCCCCAGGCACCATTACTGTCACATGGTACTAAAAAGCAAATATAGATTTCTACGAGATACCGTAGAGACCAAATTTATTTCAAGCAAAATATAGTAACCAATATTATTGAAGTTTTACAACTTGACTCATGTGCAATGGACTAAGAACACGGCTAGGAGACCTTCTTCGGGACTAAAACCCAACCACACCCTACTCTATCGCTTTATGGCCAAGTGAACACTCCACACTGCTGGACTAACTGCTTGCATCTTCGTCGTCTTCAACCGCAGCTGCATCCGATAGCCTAGCATGGTACTGCTTGAACCTATTCCTGTACTTCATTTTGTTGTAGGGTGAATCGACAAGCACAACAGGTAGCTCTTTTCTGAATTCCTCGATGTACGCCTTCATGCAAGGATATGTTAGTATCGTTCCTTTACCTTCAAAAAATGACAAAATTTTAGGTGTTACTCTACGTACTTCGTCATACTGCTTGCTCAGTTTTAGTCCCGTAAATAATTTGATGTTCTTCAGCATGTACAGTGCAGAACAAGAACTGCGACATTTTATGTTGTTAGATCAACATTTCACATATTAACAATCTAAAACAAAAACAAAAGCTAATATTTTGAATGACGTTTCATCGGATTTTGGCACATTAATGTTCCGTACTGGCCATTGCGTCACGTTAATGTCTTCCCATGCATTGCTTTCTATCCCATTGACTCGCCTCGCTGCTCTCAGATGTGCTTCCATCCCACGTACCTGCAAGCCCAATGGGATGAGAAGTTGCCTACGACTAATACTAACATACGATGTCAAATCCTTTGTTATAATTAAATATGTTGAAATTCTCACTACGTTATGTACTTCTTTGGGTACCATACAGTGGAAAAGTGAATCAAGAACCTGAATCTCCTTCCTTCTGGGGTTTACGACCACAAGTAACCAGTGGACGCCTTTGCTGTTCGTAGGTAGGAAAACCTGGATTGCACAGATAATTTGAACAACGTGTATAGTAATAAAAAAATTTGTTCAAAGTCAGGTTAAAATAACATATCATGTTTCAGGTAGCTGGTGCCTTGTGTTGTTTCAGGAATGCCTGCCAAAGCGTCCTTGTAGCACTCCTCTATCCTACCATCTCTTTCGAGCTTAGCGACGCCGGCCACCCTCTCAATGTAAACCAGTTGGCCGTCCCTTGTGTCAATTGGGTCATCATGACGCATGAGCTGGATCGCAGCATCAACCACCTACAACAATAATCAAGTTAATTGTATGGTACAAAAATGAAACTTCATAAACTAATTTATGAAATACCTTACTTCATCACCCAACCATACGGCTTCTTCAAATCCATCTTTTTGGGTGAGGCATTGCAAATGCTTCGATAGCACGACAATGTCATCAACTAAGACCACTTGTTTTTCATGATTTGTACTGTTGATTAGTGACGCCACGAAATCCTGTCGAACCACATCTAGCTGGTCCCTCTGGGTTTCAGTAACTTCTGACCTCTTTTTTAAGTTGCTAGAGCCCATTTTCCTCTTTTTATTGTTCGTGTCCTCGGAATCATTTGTAGACTCTGATGGAGTCTTGTTTTTCCTTTTTTTTTCTCAGTATCATACGAAGCATACTCGTCATTCTTAAATAATTGTCCTACAAAAATTTATATGAAGTGTCCGCTTTCCAAAACGGTTCTTGTGTTGTTTACGGGCGAGTATATTTTAATACATGGAGTATTATTAGAAAGAAAATTCAGCCAAAGAGACTTCCTTTCTTCTTTTTCTTCTTTCTAAAAGAAACCAAAGCATATCTTTGCTCCTTTTTTGCGGGTATGACATTTCTTTGCTGCATAGAAGAATGGCTACAATTTATAGAAGAACCAAACCTGGGTTACTTGTCTCTGCGAGAGTGCTAGCCACTTTTTTCTGCTTTGTTTGTATCTTTTTATTTTCATCAGGGGTGTTCTCGTAAGGCTCGGACTTGGCTAAATTATGGCTTCCCATGGAAATAACCCTCAAAACATTCCATGGGCATGGAAATGAACATGCAAAAAAATGTATACTACTTAAAGAGTATCTAAGATTTCATCTTTCACTCAGTTTTCTCCCACCACCTTTACATCCAACCGTCCACTCCACCGATTTTTCCTCTTGTTTCATCCTCTTCTAGTTTTCATCAAACCAATCTTTGGTAATTTAATAAACCAGATCAATAAATAGTATAGCAAAAATTCATGATCCGTAAATAAATTGTTTCTTATGATAGAACCTCATACCTACCTTTGGTAACTGAATAAATAGCAATAAATTGATGGCCAAGAAGTAAATATCAATCAATCTCTTATATTTGGCAACCCAATCAAGCAGATTAATCATGGGCGTATATCTATTTCATAAGTTTAAGAAATAGCTGAAAAATCTATACTTTACAGCCAAAACATAATCTTATTTTGTTTGTCCTCTTTTATTGTGTTAGAAAATATTTGACCCCTGTGGCTGCGCACCGGCACATATCTAGTATATTAAAAAATAGAGGGGCTTATATTGCAGCCTCTGCATCATGAGAAGTAAACAAGCGTCAACTAAATTAATTTCTCAATCGCTGAAATAAAGCCCAAAAATGAACCAAATTTTTTTTTGAAAGGAAAATTAACCAGGATTAGAAAGGACAAATGCATACCGAATAATCAACTGTTTCACTTGTTATTATTTTTGACAGGAAATCCAACGGCAAATTACAATGCGCATTATAAAAGCGCACTATACATATGGCAAGAGAAACAATTGATCGATAAGTCTAGTCAACAGCACCAGAGAGTCGCTCCTCAAGTACCCAGAAAGTCAATCGATCGATAAGGTTCGATCTGCTTGATTGATCAGCTAGAGAATAAATTACTAATCACTAGTTCTTGAAAACGGCGGCGGTGGTGAGCGCCTGCCTGAACTGGTGGACGGCGCAGGGGACGCGGAGGATGCCCTCCTGCTTGTACCCGAACTCCTGCGCCGCCATCTCCAGCAGCGCCGACAGCGACGGGTGCCGCAGCGCCTCCACCGGCACCACGAGCCGCTCGCACTCCTCGTCGCCGTCGCCCACCACCAGCACCGGCACGCACCCACGCGGCACGCCGCCGCTGCCGTCGCTTACCCGGTCCGAGAAGCTCAGCCGCCGGATCAGCTCCCTCATAGTCGGTGGATCGCTGACGAACGAACTGATCACGTAGGAGATAGTATATATGGTATATAGCTAGCTGCTAGCTACAGTAGATCATAGGTCTTGATCGATGTGAATGCATATGTGCCGAGTTTGTGATTCTTGGCGTTGGTTTGGGGCTCTCCTTTTATAGACGATGGAATGTTTGATTGGATCATGAGCACCCGAGCGTGTGGTGAGAGAGAGAGAGATGTGGCGGGTAGAAAGAGAGAGAGGAATTTGGTTAGCTTACTGTTCTGTGGTGGCGTTTGCAGTCGTGGCTGGGGTCAACCTCCACTGGGTTCAAACATGTTGGCTGTCGTATCATCAGCATCGTTGAAAGTTATGACCGTGGAATTTGGTTAGCTACACGCATTATAATACAAATACTATTGTCCTCATTTACCCAGCTACTAGCTAATAAGACCCGGCTGGTCAGTGTGCCAGAATTTTAAAAGTTGAAACAGCTCGTGCATGGGCAATGATTTTTTTTTTCAAAGCTGGATTTGACAAGAAGAATTTATGCTTCGTCGAGATGCATGTATGTTTGTTAATTAGAGTGCGAATTGACATGCACTAAAGTTTTTTTTCTTCAGGAAAGAAACACTATATTAATGCAGATATATACAAAAAATGCGCATGCATCCTGTGACATGTACTGAGCTCACGCAGAGTTTCATACAAACGCACGCGTGCAACTGAAATATGCGTGTGCATCCATGATCCAGTTATACAGATCATGTATGCTAACTAACCACCGTTGAAGATTACGAAGAGTCCTCTGAACATTGACAAGACATGTTCTTCGTGAATATGAATCAGTTTGAAATTGAATCAAACCTAGCTACCGCCAGCAGCTACAAGACGGTGCCACATGCATGTATGTTTCTGTTCTGGCCTACAAATTCTTCTTTTTTGTTTGTGTGAGGTGGACTTTGGGGTTCTAATTAACATGCATGTAAACCGGTATTCTATGGTGGGCTCGGCTTTGACAGCGCTATAGATGGAGAAGGGAACGTGAATGATCTCTACCATATATGATCTACCAACGAAACTTCTCAACTTTTTTTGAGGATTTTGCACTTGTCCATAACTCGATCGACCAGTAAATTAAACGGAAGTGTGACTTTTTTTTCCTACAAAGAAGAGGCGGGAGTGCATGCGCATCACATAGGCACTTAAGGACGCATGGGATTAATGAGAGAAGTCGGTCATGAATCCACTAATGAGCTTGTCATCGGTGTATCTTGTCGACCGTGAACAACATCAAGAAATCCAACCAATGAAGCATAATTTTTTTGCTAGAAATGATCACTAGTAGAAAAGAGGGCTTTGGTCCAGGCCGGGTTAGCCCATCAGTTCCGGTTCAGTCCAGAACCGGGACCCATGGGGGCATTGGTCCCGGTTTGTGAGCTCAGGGGGTCGGCCGGGTCACGTGGGCCATTTGTCCCGGTTCGCCTGGACCTTTTGGTCCCGGTTGGTGGGACGAACCGGGACCAATGGACCTGGCTCCTGGCCCACCATCATTGGTCCCGGTTGGTGGTTTTAACCCGGACAACAGGCTGCTCTTTAGTCCCGGTTCGTGCCACGAACCGGGACCATTGAGGTGCCTATATATACCCCTCACCCGCGAGCAGAGCACTCCACTGCTCTGTTTTTCTCTGGCCGGGGGGGAGGGCTTTGTGGTGCTCTAGCTTACCTCCTATGCACATGAGGTGTTCGATGAAATGCCCGAGCCACACTAGTTAAGCTTTCTCCTCTCGAAGCACGACCTCCGAACTCTATTTTTCCCGAGATTTTTCTAGGTTTATATTAGCGGCCCGTCACGCCCCGTCCCCGTCTTCACTGTGTTCGATCGCCCACGCCGATCTCATCGCCGGCACCACCGTGGTGAGCCTCTTGTTCTTATCTTCTTTCTGAAAGAAAAAATTCTTGCTTTAGAGATATATACTTGTCTAATTTTCTTACTATTTTATTGCTTGTTATTATATAGTGTGATGGTTTTGGTATCCGCCCCCGTCGGCCCTCGTCCCGTTTATGATTCGGATGTGGTATATATTATCTTTATAACTATTGCTTCATTTATTGTTTATGAAAATTGTGCCGACCAACGTGACATAGATTTTATTTATCTAGGAGGTATGTGAACCGGAAACTCCAACTGACCCTATTGTCGAGAGGTTAAATTTATTTGAAGAAGAAAACAATTTCTTGAAGGAAAAAATAAAAAAAATTAAGGAGGAGAAGATGATATTGGAGTTGCATGTTGCGGATGTCGTCGATGATGACAAGATCAAGATGGATGCAATGCGCTTGAAGATTAGAAAGATTAGAAAATATGTCATTCATACTGAGGCTTGGTATCATTATGCCGTTGGATCAATTGTTACCTTGGTTGCGATTATGATCGCATTTGTTTTCGCATTGAAATGTTTTACATAGTTTCAATATATGTTTAATTAATTTAGATGCTCTACAGAGCTTTATGTTGTTAGATGAGAACTATGTATGTACTTTGGTTTTAATGTGATGATGAACTTCTATTAATTTGGTCACTTAATTATCTGTTCATGATGTTCTTGTTGGGGAACGTAGTAATTTCAAAAAAAATTCTACGCACACGCAAGATCATGGTGACGGCATAGCAACGAGAGGGGAGAGTGTATGTCCACGTACCCTCGTAGACCGTTAGCGGAAGCGTTTAGCACAACGCGGTTGATGTAGTCGTACGTCTTCACTATCCGACCGATCCAAGCACCGAACGTACGGAGCCTCCGAGTTCAGCACACGTTCAGCTCGATGACGTCCCTCGAACTCCGATCCAGCCGAGTGTCGAGGGAGAGTTCCGTCAGCACGACGGCGTGGTGACGATCTTGATGTTCTACCGGCGCAGGGCTTCGCCTAAGCTTCGCGACGATATGACCGAGGTGGAATATGGTGGAAGGGGGCACCGTACACGGCTAAGGAACGATCCGTAGATCAACTTGTGTGTCTATGGGGTGCCCCCCGCCCCCGTATATAAAGGAGCCAGGGGGGAGGAGGCCGCCGGCCTAAGGGGGCATGCCAGGGGGAGTCCTACTCCCACCGGAGTAGGACTCCCTTTTCCAAGTTGGAGTAGGAGAGAAGGAGGAAAAGGGGAGGAGGGAAGGAAAGGCGCCGCCCCTTCCCTTGTCCTATTCGGACTAGGAGGGGAGGCGCGGCCCCTCCTTGCTCCTTCCTCTTCTCCCTCTTGGCCCATGTAGGCCCATTAACCTCTGGGGGTTCGGTAGCCTCCAGTACTCGGTAAAATGCCGATTTCACCCGGAACCATTCTGATGTCCAAATATAGGCTTCCAATATATCAATCTTTATGTCTCGACCATTCCGAGACTCCTCGTCATGTCCGTGATCATATCTGGGACTCCGAACAAACTTCGGTACATCAAAACTTATAAACTCATAATAAAACTGTCATCGAAACGTTAAGCGTGCGGACCCTACGGGTTCGAGAACTATGTAGACATGACCTAAAACCATTCTCGGTCAATAACCAATAGCGGGACCTGGATTCGCATATTGGCTCCTACATATTCTACGAAGATCTTTATCGGTCAAACCGCATAACAACATACTTTGTTCCCTTTGTCATCGGTATGTTACTTGCCCGAGATTTGATCGTCGGTATCCAATACCTAGTTCAATCTCGTTACCGGCAAGTCTCTTTACTCGTTCCATAATACGACATCTCATAACTAACTCATTAGTTATATGCTTGCATGGCTTAGGTGATGAGTATTACCGAGAGGGCCCAGAGATACCTCTCCGACAATCGGAGTGACAAATCCTAATCTCGAATTATGCCAACCCGACATGTACCTTCGGAAACACCTGTAGAGCACCTTTATAATCACCCGATTCGTTGTGACGTTTGGTAGCACACAAAGTGTTCTTCCGTAAGCGGAGTTGCACAATCTCATAGTTACAGGAACTTTGTATATGTCATGAAGAAAGCAATAGCAGTATACTAAACGATCAAGTGCTAGGTTAACAGAATGGGTCATGTCAATCACATCATTCTCCTAATGATGTGATCCCACTAATCAAATGACAACACATGTCTATGGTCAGGAAACATAACCATCTTTGATTAATGAGCTAGTCAAGTAGAGGCATACTAGTGACTATAGTTTTGTCTATGTATTCACACATGTATCATGTTTCCGGTTAATACAATTCTAGCATGAATAATAAACATTTATCATGATATGAGGAAATAAATAATAGCTTTATTATTGCCTCTACGGCATATTTCCTTCAGTCTCCCACTTGCACTAGAGTCAATAATCTAGATTACATAGTAATGATTCTAACACCCATGGAGTCTTGGTGCTGATCATGTTTTGCTCGTGAGAGAGGCTTAGTCAACAGGTCTGCAACATTCAGATCCGTATGTATCTTGCAAATCTCTATGTCTCCCACTTGGACTTGGTCCCGAATGGAATTGAAGCGTCTCTTGATGTGCTTGATCCTCTTGTGAAATCTGGATTCCTTTGCCAAAGCAATTGCACCAGTATTGTCACAGAAGATCTTCATTGGTCCCGATGCACTAGGTATGACACCTAGATCGGAAATGAACTCCTTCATCCAGACTCCTTCATTTGCTACTTCCGAAGCAGCTATGTAATCCGCTTCATATGTAGATCCCACTACGACGCTTTGTTTAGAACTGCACCAACTTACAGCTCCACCGTTTAATAAAAACATGTATCCGGTTTGCGATTTAGAATCGTCCGGATCAGTGTCAAAGCTTGCATCGACGTAACCGTTTACGACTAGCTCTTTGTCACCTTCATATATGAGAAACATATTCTTAGTCCTTTTCAGGTATTTCAGGATGTTCTTGACCGCTGTCCAAATGATCCACTCTTGGATTACTTTGGTACCTTCCTGCCAAGCTTATTGCTAAGCATACATCGGTGCAGTACACAACATTGCATACATGATAGAGCCTATGGCTGAAGCATAGGAACATTTTTCATTTCTCTCTATCTTCTCCTATGGTCGGGCATTGAGTTTGACTCAACTTCACACCTTGTAGCACAGGCAAGAATCCTTTCTTTGCACGATCCATTTGAATTTTTTCAAAATTTTGTCAAGGTATGTGCTTTGTGAAAGTCCTATTAAGCGTCTTGATCTATCTCTATAGATCTTGATGCCCAATATGTAAGCAGCTTCACCGAGGTCTTTCATTGAAAAACTTTTATCCAAGTATCCCTTTATGCTATCCAGAAATTCTATATCATGTCCAATTAATAATATGTCATCAACATATAAAACTAGAAATGCTCTGAGCTCCCACTCACTTTCTTGTAAATACTGAGGCTTCTCCAAAAGTCTGTATAAAACCATATGCTTTGATCACACTATCAAAGCGTTTATTCCAACTCCGAGATGCTTGCACCAGTCCATAAATGGAACGCTGGAGCTTGCACTCTTTGTCAGCACCTTTTGGATCAACAAAACCTTACAGCTGCATCATATACAACTCTTCTTCTAGAAATCCATTCAAGAATGCAGTCTTGACATCCATTTGCCAAATTTCATAATCATGAAATGCAGCAATAGCCAACATGATTCGGACAGACTTAAGCATCGCTACGGGTGAGAAAGTCTCATCGTAGTCAACCCCTTGAACTTGTCGAAAACCTTTCGCAACAAGTCGAGCTTTATAGACAGTAATATTACCATCAACGTCAGTCTTCTGCTTAAAGATCCATTTATTCTCAATGGCTTGCCGATCATCGGGCAAGTCAACCAAAGTCCATACTTTGTTTTCATACATGGATCCCATCTCAGATTTCATGGCCTCTAGCCATTTTGCGGAATCTGGGCTCATCATCGCTTCCTCATAGTTCGTAGGTTCATCATGGTCAAGTAACATGACTTCCGAATAGGATTACCGTACCACTCAGTGCGGATCTTACTCTGGTAGACCCACGAGGTTCAGCAGAAACTTGATCTGAAATTTCATGATCAATATCATTAGCTTCCTCACTAATTGGTGTAGTTGTCACGGGAACCGGTTCTCGTGATGAACCACCTTCCAATAAGGGAGTAGATACAGTTATCTCATCAAGTTCTACTTTCCTCCCACTCACTTCTTTCGAGAGAAACTCCTTCTCTAGAAAGGATCCATTATTAGCAACGAATGTCTTGCCTTCGGATCTGTGATAGAAGGTGTACCCAACAGTCTCTTTTGGGTATCCAATGAAGACACATTTCTCCGATTTGGGTTCGAGCTTATCTGGTTGAAGTTTCTTCACATAAGCATCGCAGCCCCAAACTTTATGAAACGATAACTTTGGTTTCTTGCCAAACCACAGTTCATAAGGCGTCGTCTCAACGGATTTTGATGGTGCCCTATTTAACGTGAATGCGGCCGTCTCTAAAGCATAACCCCAAAACGATAGCGGTAAATCGGTAAGAGACATCATAGATCGTACCATATCGAGTAAAGTGCGATTACGACGTTCGGACACACCATTTCGTTGTGGTGTTCCAGGTGGCGTGAGTTGCGAAACTATTCCGCATTGTTTCAAATGTAAACCAAACTCGTAACTCAAATATTCTCCTCCACAATCAGATCGTAGAAACTTTATTTTCTTGTTACGATGATTTTCTACTTCACTCTGAAATTCTTTGAACTTTTCAAATGTTTCAGACTTGTGCTTCATTAAGTAGATATACCCATATCTGCTTAAATCATCTGTGAAGGTGAGAAAATAACGATATCCGCCACGAGCCTCAACATTCATCGGACCACATACATACGTATGTATGATTTCCAACAAATCTGTTGCTCTCTCCATAGTTACGAGAAGCGGTGTTTTAGTCATCTTGCCCATAAGGCACGGTTCGCAAGTACCAAGTGATTCATAATCAAGTGATTCCAGAAGTCCATCAGTATGGAGTTTCTTCATGCGTTTTACACTGATATGACCCAAATGGCAGTGCCACAAATAAGTTGCACTATCATTATCAACTCTGCATCTTTTGGCTTCAACATTATGAGTATGTGTATCACTACTATCGAGATTGAATAAAAATAGACCACTCTTCAAGGGCGCATGACCATAAAAGATATTACTCATATAAATAGAACAACCATTATTCTCTGATTTAAATGAATAACCGTCTCGCATCAAACAAGATCCAGATATAATGTTCATGCTCAACGCAGGCACCAAATAACAATTATTCATGTCTAAAACTAATCCCGATGGTAGATGTAGAGGTAGCGTGCCGATCGCGATCACATCGTTTCCCACGCGCATCGTCACCTCGTCCTTGGCCAGTGCTCGCTTATTCCGTAGTCCCTGTTTCGAGTTGCAAATATTAGCAACAGAATCAGTATCAAATACCCAGGTGCTACTACGAGCTCTAGTTAGGTACACATCAATAACATGTATATCACATATACCTTTGTTCACTTTGCCATCCTTCTTATCCTCCAAATACTTGGGGCAGTTCCGCTTCCAGTGACCAGTCTGCTTGCAGTAGAAGCACTCAGTTTCAGGCTTAGGTCCAGACTTGGGGTTCTTCTCTTGAGCAGCAACTTGCTTGCCGTTCTTTTTGAAGTTCCCCTTCTTCTTCCCTTTGCCCTTCTTCTTGAAACTAGTGGTCTTGTTGACCATCAACACTTCATGCTCCTTCTTGATTTCTACCTCCGCGGCTTTCAGCATCGCGAAGAGCTCGGGAATAGTCTTGTTCATCCCTTGCATATTATAGTTCATCACGAAGCTCTTGTAGCTTGGTGGCGATGATTGAAGAATTTCATCAATGACACTACCATCGGAAGATTAACTCCCGGTTGAATCAAGTGATTGTTATACCCGCACATTCGAGTATATGTTCACCGATGAACTATTCTCCTCCATCTTGCAGCTATAGAACTTATTGGAGACTTCATATCTCTCAATCCGGGCATTTGCTTGAAATATTAACTTCAACTCTGGAACATCTCATATGCTCCATGACGTTCAAAACGTCGTTGAAGACCCGGTTCTAAGCCGTAAAGCATGGCACATCGAACTATAGAGTAGTCATCAGCTTTGCTCGCCAGACGTTCTTAACGTCGTCGGTTGCATCAGCAGCAGCTGGCACCCAGCGGTGCTTTCGGGACGTAACTCTTACGTGCAGCAATGAGGATAATCCTCGAGTTATGGTCCCGATCCGTGTAATTGCTACCATCATCTTTCAACTTTGCATTCTCAAGGAACGCATTAAAATTCAACGGAATAACAAAGACGAGCCATCTATCTACAAACAAACATAGACAAGCAAGATACTATCGGTACTAAGTTCATGATAAATTTAAGTTCAATTAATCATATTACTTAAGAACTCCCACTTAGACAGACATCTCTCTAGTCATCTAAGTGATCACGTGATCCAAATCAACTAAACCATAACCGATCATCACGTGAGATGGAGTAGTTTTCAATGGTGAACATCATTATGTTGATCATATCTACTATATGATTCACGCTCGACCTTTCGGTCTCCGTGTTCCGAGGCCATATCTGCATATGCTAGGCTCGTCAAGTTTAACCTGAGTATTCTGCGTGTGCAAAACTGGCTTGCATCCGTTGTAGATGGACGTAGAGCTTATCAGACCCGATCATCACATGGTGTCTCGGCACGACGAACTTTGGCAACGGTGCATACTCAGGGAGAACACTACTTGATAATTTTAGTGAGAGATCATCTTAAAATGCTACCGTCAATCAAAGCAAGATAAGATGCATAAAGGATAAACATCACATGCAATCAATATAAGTGATATGATATGGTCATCATCATCTTGTGCTTGTGATCTCCATCTTCGAAGCACCGTCGTGATCACCATCGTCACCGGCGCGACACCTTGATCTCCATCGTAGCATCGTTGTCGTTTACGCCGTCTATTGCTTCTACGACTATCGCTACCGCTTAGTGATAAAGTAAAGCAATTACAGAGGCGTTGCATTTCATACAATAAGCGACAACCATATGGCTCCTGCCGATTGCCGATAACCGGTTACAAAACATGATCGTCTCATACAATAAAATATAGCATCACGTCTTGACCATATCACATCACAACATGCCCTGCAAAAACAAGTTAGACATCCTCTACTTTGTTGTTAAAAATTTTACGTGGCTGCTACGGGCTTAGCAAGAACCGTTCTTACCTACGCATCAAAACCACAACGATAGTTTGTCAAATAGACTCCGTTTTAACCTTCACAAGGACCGGGTGTAGCCACACTCGGTTCAACTAAAGTGAGAGAGACAGACACCCGCCAGCCACCTTTAAGAACGAGTGCTCGTAACGGTGAAACCAGTCTCACGTAAGCGTACGCGTAATGTCGGTCCGGGCCGCTTCATCTCACAATACTGCTGAACCAAAGTATGACATGCTGGTAGGCAGTATGACTTATATCGTCCACAACTCACTTGTGTTCTACTCGTGCATATAACATCAACGCATAAAACCTAGGCTCGGATGCCACTATTGGGGAACGTAGTAATTTCAAAAAAATTCCTACGCACACGCAAGATCATGGTGATGGCATAGCAACGAGAGGAGAGTGTATGTCCACGCCCTCGTGAGACCGTAAGCGAAGCGTTTAGCACAACGCGGTTGATGTAGTCCTACGTCTTCACGATCCGACCGATCCAAGCACCGAGCGTCACGGAGCCTCCGAGTTCAGCACACGTTCAGCTCGATGGCGTCCCTCGAACTCCGATCCAGCCGAGTGTCGAGGGAGAGTTCGTCAAGACGACGGCGTGGTGACGATCTTGATGTTCTACGGCGCAGGCTTCGCCTAAGCTTGCGACGATATGACCGAGGTGGAATATGGTGGAAGGGGGCACCGCACACGGCTAAGGAACGATCCGTAGATCAACTTGTGTGTCTATGGGGTGCCCCCGCCCCCGTATATAAAGGAGCCAGGGGGAGGAGGCCGCCGGCCTAAGGGGTCGTGCCAAGGGGGGAGTCCTACTCCCACCGGGAGTAGGACTCCCCTTTTCCAAGTTAGAGTAGGAGAGAAGGAGGAAAGAGGGGAGGAGGGGAAGGAAAGGGGGGCGCCGCCCCCCTTCCCTTGTCCTATTCGGACTAGGAGGGGGAGGGGCACGCGGCCCCCTCCTTGCTCCTTCCTCTTCTCCCTCTTGGCCCATGTAGGCCCATTAACCTCCTGGGGGGTTCCGGTAACCTCCCGGTACTCCGGTAAAATGCTGATTTCACCCGGAACCATTCCGATGTCCAAATATAGGCTTCCAATATATCAATCTTTATGTCTCGACCATTCCGAGACTCCTCTTCATGTCCGTGATCATATCCTGGACTCCGAACAAACTTCGGTACATCAAAACTTATAAACTCATAATAAAACTGTCATCGAAACGTTAAGCGTGCGGACCCTACGGGTTTGAGAAATATGTAGACATGACCTAAAACCATTCTCGGTCAATAACCAATAGCGGGACCTAGATGCCCATATTGGCTCCTACATATTCTACGAAGATCTTTATCGGTCAAACCGCATAACAACATACTTTGTTCCCTTTGTCATCGGTATGTTACTTGCCCGAGATTTGATCGTCGGTATCCAATACCTAGTTCAATCTCGTTACCGGCAAGTCTCTTTACTCGTTCCGTAATACGTCATCTCATAACTAACTCATTAGTTATATGCTTGCAAGGCTTAGGTGATGAGTATTACCGAGAGGGCCCAGAGATACCTCTCCGACAATCGGAGTGACAAATCCTAATCTCGAATTATGCCAACCCAACATGTACCTTCGGAAACACCTGTAGAGCACCTTTATAATCACCCAGTTACGTTGTGACGTTTGGTAGCACACAAAGTGTTCTTCCGGTAAACGGGAGTTGCACAATCTCATAGTTGCAGGAACTTTGTATATGTCATGAAGAAAGCAATAGCAGTATACTAAACGATCATGTGCTAGGCTAACAGAATGGGTCATGTCAATCACATCATTCTCCTAATGATGTGATCCCACTAATCAAATGACAACACATGTCTATGGTCAGGAAACATAACCATCTTTGATTAATGAGCTAGTCAAGTAGAGCATACTAGTGACTATAGTTTTGTCTATGTATTCACACATGTATCATGTTTCCGGTTAATACAATTCTAGCATGAATAATAAACATTTATCATGATATGAGGAAATAAATAATAAGTTTATTATTGCCTCTAGGGCATATTTCGTTCAGTTCTGTAATGGTTTTTGACACACTTAATTATATATAATGCACGCAGATGAACCGGCAATGGATGTACGGTGACAGACACACCTCCGAGTACATTAAGGGCGTGCATGATTTTCTCGAAGTGGCTGAGGCAAACAAGCAGAATGGTTTTATGTGTTGTTAATGCCCTATATGTGGGAATACGAAGTCTTACTCTGACCGAAAAATCCTTCACACCCACCTGCTTTACAAGGGTTTCATGCCACAGTATAATGTTTGGACGAGGCACGGAGAAATAGGGGTTATGATGAAAGACGGCGAAGAAGAAGAGTACGATGACAACTATGTGCCCCCTGAATACGGTGATGCTACTGAACATCAATTAATCAATTTCACCCTACCGCCAGAGGAGGATCTGGAGAAGCCATTTATAGAGCAATTAATCAAGTCTTTTGCTCTTAAGAAGATGGCAGGCCTATTCAGGAGATGGAGGAAAGAGCTGAAAAGGTTTGTCGACAAAGAAGAGACACCAGAATTCATCGGCAAATATGAGAAGATCAGAGATCACTGGCCCACATTTGTGGCCCTAAAGACATCAGAAAAGAGTAAGAAGATGTCTGCGACAAACAAGAAAAATGTTGCGAAGAATAAGTTTCACCATCGCACGGGGTCAGGTGGCTACCTCAAAGCCCGGCCTAAGTGGGCCAAGGTTGAGAATGATCTGCTTGATAAAGGGATTCAACCAGAGACAATGAACTGGCTAGACCGTTGCCGGACTTGGTTCTTCGAGGCTGGCAGAACCTTGGACCCTGTATCAGGGAAGTGCCGTAGGACGGACGAGCAACTGAAAATACCAGTCAAGAGGCTTCGGCACTATATCGACGCAGCGCGGCAAGGGACGTTCGTGTTGGGGAACATAGTAATTTCAAAAAAATTCCTACGCACACGCAAGATCATGGTGATGGCATAGCAACGAGAGGGGAGAGTGTATGTCCACGTACCCTCGTAGACCGTAAGCGGAAGCGTTTAGCACAACGCGGTTGATGTAGTCGTACGTCCTCACGATCCGACCGATCCAAGCACCGAACATACGGAGCCTCCGAGTTCAGCACACGTTCAGCTCGATGACGTCCCTCGAACTCCGATCCAGCTGAGTGTCGAGGGAGAGTTCCGTCAGCATGACGGCGTGGTGACGATCTTGATGTTCTACCGGCGCAGGGCTTCGCCTAAGCTTCGCGACGATATGACCGAGGTGGAATATGGTGGAAGGGGGCACCGCACACGGCTAAGGAACAATCTGTAGATCAACTTGTGTCTATGAGGTGCCCCCCGCCCCCGTATATAAAGGAGCCAGGGGGAGGAGGCCGCCGGCCTAAGGGGGCGCGCCAAGGGGAGAGTCCTACTCCCACCGGGAGTAGGACTCCCTTTTCCATGTTGGAGTAGGAGAGAAGGAGGAAAGAGGGGAGGAGGGGAAGGAAAGGGGGGGGCGCCGCCCCCCTTCCCTTGTCCTATTCGGACTAGGAGGGGGAGGGGCGCGCGGCCCCCTCCTTGCTCCTTCCTCTTCTCCCTCTTGGCCCATGTAGGCCCATTAACCTCCCGGGGGTTCCGGTAACTTCCCGGTACTCCGGTAAAATGCCGATTTCACCCGGAACCATTCCGATGTCCAAATATAGGCTTCCAATACATCAATCTTTATGTCTCGACCATTCCGAGACTCCTCGTCATGTCCGTGATCATATCCGGGACTCCGAACAAACTTCGGTACATCAAAACTTATAAACTCATAATAAAAATGTCATCGAAACGTTAAGCGTGTGGACCCTACGGGTTCGAGAACTATGTATACATGACCTAAAACCATTCTCGATCAATAACCAATAGCGGGACCTAGATGCCCATATTGGCTCCTACATATTCTACGAAGATCTTTATCGGTCAAACCGCATAACAACATACTTTGTTCCCTTTGTTATCGGTATGTTACTTGCCCGAGATTTGATCGTCGGTATCCAATACCTAGTTCAATCTCGTTACCGGCAAGTCTCTTTACTCGTTCCAGAATGTCGTCATCTCATAACTAACTCATTAGTTATATGCTTGCAAGGCTTAGGTGATGAGTATTACCGAGAGGGCCCAGAGATACCTCTCCGACAATCGGAGTGACAAATCCTAATCTCGAATTATGCCAACCCAACATGTACCTTCGGAAACACCTGTAGAGCACCTTTATAATCACCCAGTTACGTTGTGATGTTTGGTAGCACACAAAGTGTTCTTCCGGTAAACGGGAGTTGCACAATCTCATAGTTGCAGGAACTTTGTATACGTCATGAAGAAAGCAATAGCAGTATACTAAACGATCAAGTGCTAGGCTAACAGAATGGGTCATGTCAATCACATCATTCTCCTAATGATTCGATCCCACTAATCAAATGACAACACATGTCTATGGTCAGGAATCATAACCATCTTTGATTAATGAGCTAGTCAAGTAGAGGCATACTAGTGACTATAGTTTTGTCTATGTATTCACACATGTATCATGTTTCCGGTTAATACAATTCTAGCATGAATAATAACCATTTATCATGATATGATGAAATAAATAATAACTTTATTATTGCCTCTAGGGCATATTTCCTTCAGTTCGTTCCAGACAGGGAGAACGACGAGCTCACAATGGCCCTCGGGGAATCCTGAGCACCCTGGACGGACACGAGGCACGCCAGGCTCCGTTCCATGGAAGGTTGGTTTTCCGGACGCAGGCGGTTACAAATGCCAGGAGAGGAGGAAGAAAGTGCAGCAGACCGAACTGCAGGCGCTGCACACAAGGGTACAAGCGATAGAGGAACGAGAAGCAAATCGCAGCAAACGAACTACCGAGGCTTCCCCCGAAGCTACCCCGCCATCTCAGCGGAGAAGCAGCGTGGCTTCCACCGAGCTGCTTTAGCCGGAGCATGTCTTGACGGCTCCTGATAGCTACCCCGTGGATTTTATCACGGAGTCTCAAAATTGCCACCTTATGACGTAAAGGCGGAACTTAAAAGTTAAGGCGGATGTCGGCCAAGTTCGACCTTCTGAACCTGGTGCAACTTTTCACTATCGTCCGATTCTAGAGGGATATGCTAGGATGACGGTGGACGAAATAACGGAGGGATTTGAGGACCTCCAGCTTGACCACCCTACCGGCGAAGGGGAGACTCAGCTGGGTTCTGCTCTAAAGACTCCATGCCTATGGCGGAAGGAGTTCATCAACCTTCCGAACTAGACGCCTCCTCCTCCTCCTCCGGTGAGTCAGGGCACTCCGCCTCCTCCACCGCCTCCTCTTCCGGCGAGTGACGATCAGGGCACTCAGCCTCCTTCTCCGGCGCGTGGTGGCACTCCGCCTGCGCCGGCGCACCCGAGCAGCCAGCAGCCTCCTCCTTCTCTGCCTCGCCAGCAAGGGCGGAAGAGACCCGCCGCCGCCCCGGCTGCTCTGGCGCGTCGTAGTCCTTCTCCTCCGCCTCGTAAGCAAGCATGAAAGAAGACAGCCGCAGCCGCTCCGTCTGCTCCGGCGTCTAGTAGTACAGCCAGAGGCGGGAGGCAATACAGATAAGGTCCACCTCTCAAGCCTCTAGAGAAGTTACCGTACGAGATGACCGTGGAGGAAAACAAGATGATCGTGCGGACCAAAGTGAAGGACTTCTTTGAAGGGTTGAAAGCGCAGAGACATCCACCTTCGGAGGAGAAGGTAGATCCGGTGAAAGCAAAGCGCACTATCGATGCCCTGAGGAAACCAGCAAAGTCTCCGCCAAAAACCAACTATGAGCGCTTTACTGAAAAGGCATATCTTGAAGCGGAGCAGTCGGGAAGTACTGTCAGTGATCAAAGGTTAAAAGAACGAGCAGCTGGGAAAAAAATTGCCCAGCTCAGCGAACAAGCAAATCAATCGTGCCCTCCGCTCAATGTGTCTAGCGACATCGTAGCTAATGCCCCGGGTACGGTGCCCGGTTATAGCAATCTTGGAGATTACCTGCCTGACGATGTAAATTTTGATTTCATGGAGGTGGTCGAACATAGATACGAGTACGGGAAGCCTCTCGTCAAAGATGAAAAATCTCTAACAATGATGATGCGAAGATTCCATAATTGGTACATGAAAACCTGCAGAGAGTCTGGGGGGACGAATACTTTGTATCTGAGAACTAAAGAGGAGCACGACCTCGTTGGAACTGATATGTTGACTGTTCCATTTGAGGAGTTCTTTGAGTTCTTCAATCAAAAGGCCCTCGATAAATTAATGGTCTTTTGCTACTATCTGTAAGTACTATTTTATGTCATTAAGTCTGTATATATAGCTCAGCTCTTTCATTGCAGGTATTTATAATTAATTATCCTCACTCTATTATGCAGATTGAAGATCGTCGAGTGCAGAAAACAAGAAATGTATGATATTGGGTTCATTAACACAAATATCATAGATGAAATTCAGGTTAAAAAGCACGCCGAAGAGGCCGAGGCCAACTTGCTACAATTGTTGAACAAAAATCAAAACAAAGATACCATACTCTTTCCTTACAACTTCGAGTGAGTGTTACTGTCGTGTGCATATTCGGTTTCCCTTATTACTCGAGCGAGGTTATAGTAATGTAATTGATGAGTTATGCATGCGTGCGCAGCTTCCACTATGTTCTTCTGGAAATTAAGCTTGAGCGGGGGCTAGTAACCGTCTTAGACTCGAGACGAAAAGATCTCGAAACATATGCGTACATGACTAAAATGCTCAACAAGTAAGTTCAATCGATCATTATCGCACCATATCGGCAAATTTTTGTTCATTTCCTGATATCTCAAGCAATAATAATTATTTTCTTTGTCTTGCAGGGTTTGGAAACAGTTCACCGCAGAAGCTCCGGGACTGCCGAAGGAGCTGCGATATACATACCCGAAAGTAAGTACTACTAGCTAGCTAGTTGCGTGCATCTCCCGTTGATTCTGTAGCTATACTTTCATCAATGCCATTTATAATGCTTCATTTTAGTTTGATTGACCTCTATTTCTCGTAAAGTGCTTGTGGCAGGAACAAGGAATAATTACTGTGGACACTACGTGTGCGAGTTCATCTACAACGCGACTTTGAAAAATAAGCGGGGCTACTCTAAAAGACAATATGAAGTGCGTAAGCAATAATATTCACAATGTCATTTTCTTACACCATCATTTCTATTGAGTTTCATTCATATATATGTATTAACCCCCTTCTTCAAATTAGACGTGGCAGATGCGGAATGAACTCCTACCACAAGATCGCATTAAAGCAATTCAAGAGGAATTGGCGGCATTCTTTCTTGACCACGTCATCAATAAAGCCGGAGAATACCATGTGGAAGTTGATTTCAAATGCTAGGGGATTGTAAGAGATCTTACATATTGTATATGTATGTAGCCAGTAGCGTCGGATAGATAATACGAAAACTTGTTGTTCGACCAATCTCTCGGAGAAGGAGAGGTTGATCGATCACTTCTCTCGGTATGCATGACGAACTTCTGTACTTAATGGTTTCCTTCATTTTCTTACAACCTAGCATATTGAGGGCCTCTCTATGTATAGTACGTAGCGTCGACCAAGCACGGACATAAGAGAGGACACTTCTCTCTATTAATTAGCTAGCTAACACAATATATGAAACACCTAAACCTCCCAAAACCCCCAACCACTCCCCCCCCCCCTTTCAAAAAAAACCCCAGCCCCTGAAATGCTGACGCGTGGATGCCTTTTGGTCCTGGTTGGTGCCACCAACTGGGACCAAAGGCCCTCCTGCCTGGGCTCGGCGCACTGGCCACGTAGAGGTCCATCTGTCCCGGTTCGTGTTTGAACCGGGACTAAAGGTCTAGGGCATTAGTAACGACCCTTTAGTCCCGGTTCAAGAACCGGGACAAAAGGCCCTTACGAACCGGGACGATAGGGGGTTTTTCTACTGGTGCATGGAAGTACATGCGAAGACTTGTAGAGGAACAACTTCGTTGAATCAGCACAATAGTAGATTGTTGCGTATGAGTGAGTAAGCAATCTCACCAAGCTAATTCACAGGGGGATCATCGTCGATCTAGGCAAGTTATCACACTAGTATTGCGAGACCTAGCTAACGACCTTGTTTGCAATGATCGATATAAGAGATCCAAAGACAACGATACTGTCGTCGAAGATGTGCATGGAGTCATGCCGATAGACCGCACAAATGACGAACATGTCGTCCTGAGAACGTGCTTGAAACCAGAAGACATTTATTTAAGATGACAATGTCATTATTGTTAGAGTGACAACTCGTGACACTAAAACCCACTCCCATCCATCCCATGGCATCAGAGCCGAGGCCGAAAGGGATAGGAGATTCATTTTGATTTATATAGTCTGTGCTTGTGGCTAAATGTTGTTCCTGCCAAGGTCGCAGGACACAAAGAGATTGAATCGAACCCATGATTGCCACTGAAAGCCAGATTTGCTACGTACGCCTACTTGGCTAGACGTGCATGTGTTGCAACGCAAGAAATTGATTAGGTTGTCTATGTGCTAGATTACGGTGGTGCTCCATGGCTGTTGGTGGCTGCCAGGCCGGCTACAGGATCGTCAGCTGCCAGATCTTGCCACTCGTACGACTCCACGCTTCTCCGGCTGTAAATTGGGTGGTATGGGCTCCCTCTCATGCTTGGATGAAGCAGCGGCCAGCGGTATGGCTGCTATGCCTAGATCTGATGCGCTGCTCCTTGTGGCGGCTGGGTCATCTCGCACCGGCAACGCTCTCGATGTGGATTGCAGTGGCCATCGAAAGATCTTCGTGAGGTTTTCTCCGTCCAGATTCGATGGATGACTTCAGTGGTGAGATGCAAACTATGGACGATGACTTGACGTAGAGGGATGGTGGTGCAGCTGCCACTATCAATCACATGTAGCTGCTGGGATCGTGGAAAAGTGATGGCGACTACACTTGATTGACTTGATGGGGTGCTACTCGAGCACCCGGTCTTCGAGCTCCGGGGTGAAAGCGTAGGTGATCCTATTGGTCATGCCTGGCAATGGTGATGTTTTTACTCGTTACCTTGTTGAAGGCATTGCTTGGATATGCTTGAACTGTTTTTCCAGGGTGAAACCCTAGATTCCGACCGTGAGTGGTTGGATCCGGTAACGGCGGCTATTGAGCATCCCTCCCTTCTTGAAAGCGTCGCTGTTGAAGAACCTCGTCATTCTATGGTGTTATGACATGGTTTGGTGCGGATAAGGTCATTGATGTAGTTTGCTGATTGTGGATCTGATCGTTTTAGGGTCTTTTCCTCGCCTACACATAGCTTTGGTCTGATATGACTTCATTATCTGTTTGTATGTTTTTGTGTGCATGTGCTGGTGTTGGCTGTGTGCATCCTAACTATGCAGAAGCAGGGTGTGCTCATTGTATTTGTATCCTCTTGATGCTTCATTTTGAGCCAATAAAATTCACCCTTTGTAAAAAAAAAAGCTTATAAGACATTTTTTAGAATAGCTTATAAGATGTACATGCAATAATTTTGTCTCACAAAAATGGCGCCCATGCACAGGCCAGTTCTCCGGTGCACGCAAGGCCCGTCTGCTTGCAAGTTGCAGCCGAAGAACTGGACCGGCTGATCCACCTGCATTAAAGAAAAAATTGATCTCCACCTGAATTAGTAGTTTAATCCAGAAAAAATTGATCTCCACCTGAATTACTTTAATCCAGTTAATACTATAATCAAGCAGGGCGGCGGTGGCTCAGTCGGTGGTTCGTTCTGAGTCACCGGCTGAAGTGCTGGACGAGTCTGAGTCGATCGGCGACTTGACCCGAGGGCACGGCTCGATCACAGCACGGACTGCACCATACATTGCCCCCGACCTGTATATACTACCGGACAAACGGCCGGTCTGGCAGGACTACGCACGTACAATACATGACATGTCCATGTAATAGAAATTTCGTCGACAGTTGCTCCATCTCACCGTGTGGATCGATCATCGATCATGCGGTCCATAGTGTCTGTTCGTGTCGATCGTGCGGTCGCCCGGCGAAGCTGCTGCCGAGCTTCCAATCCATGAGAGAAGAGAGAAACAGTTCATTTGGACGAGGTACGTACGGTCATTTCATGCCGCCCTGAGATTCTCCTTTGGCTGGTTTTACTGGTCCTACTTTGCTTACGTCGCACACACGTGCTTAATTGCATTACTGATTGAGATTAAGATTGCACTTGCACGTGAGACAAGGACTAAGTACGTCCAATGCATCTCGTTCAACTCTTCAAACTGAAGCAGCAGCACTGATCAGAATCATCAGGCCAACTTTTATATCTACCTCGACCCTGGAAACTGGGGAGCCTTAGGGTACGGTACACTGTACATGATAGCACTCCAAAGTTAGTACTAAATTTTTTTTGTCACGTTTCAAGTATTCACTCTAGACTCGCGTACAGAATTTGGATATTGTCGCAGCCTGACTACTGTGATTAGCGGCTGTATCTCTCTGTCTCTCTCCTAAGAAGTATAGTACTCCATGACACTACTAGGGAAAAGTCTATACACAGAATCTTATCAGCGGCGCGCTTCAAAATAACTCGTTGCTGCTAACTAGCAGTAGCGCGTACAGACGAAACTCGCTGCTGAGACAAATATAGCAGTAGCGCGTCACCCGAAAGACGCGCTGCTGCTATAATTCCTACGAGGCCGCCGCGAGGCTAGTTATAGCAGCAACGCGTTAGCGTGATGTGCGCTACTGCTACGTGGCTTAGTAGCATCGCATTTCTCGGATAAGCGCTACTGCTAAGTTTCCTACAAAAATTTAGTCCCACCTCGCTCCGTGAAGAGAGTTTCTACCACCTTAAATATGTTACTTCTCACACTTTGACAAGCACTTGATCTTCATTGAACTCTATGTGTAGAATTTGTGGCTGCAATATGAGTCTTCACCTGTTCCTAAACCGGTGAGGACTCATATTGTCAAATCAGATTGTACACAAAAAGATCGTTGATGATCAATGTGTTTTTGATATATTGAACAAAGTCTATGTTGGCATGCTGACACATAGCAGTAGCGCTTTACTGTGAAAGGCGTTGCTGCTAGATAGCTTAGCAGTAGCGTCTTTTCCTGAAGAGCGCTACTGCTAAGCCATCCATCTCCCTCATCTCCTCCCTTCGGATCCACTCACACACAGCCACTCAAATCCTCTCCGATCCGTCTGCGCCGCGCGCCCCCGTCGCCCCTCCTCCGTCTGCGTCGCGTGCCGTCACCTCCTCCTCCTTGCTGGACTCGGTACCGGCCTCCTCCTCCGTCCTCCCTCTCCACTCGCCGCTGGCCGGCCCCTCCTCGCTCCGCCTTCCTCGTCCGTCCTCCCTCAACTGGCCGCGCCGGCCGGCCCCTCCTCGCTCCGCCTTCCTCCTCCGTCCTCCCTCAACTGGCCGCGCCGGCCGGCCCCTCCTCGCTCCGCCTTCCTCCTCCATCCTACTCTCTTCTCCCTCCTCGAGTCGCCCTCCTTCTCCCTCCTGCTCATATGCAACATTTTGATTTAGTTGATATAATTTAGTTGACTTAGTAGGCTAGTTGATTTAGTTGACTTAGAACATTTTGATTTAGTTGATTTAGTAGGCTAGTTGATTTAGTTGACTTAGAACATTTTGATTTAGTTGATTTAGTAGGCTAATTCATTTAGTTAATTTAGTTGACTTAGAACATTTTGATTTAGTTGATTTAGTAGGCTAGTTGATTTAGTTGACCTAGAACATTTTGATTTAGTTGACTTAGTAGGCTAGTTGATTTAGTTGACTTAGAACATTTTGATTTAGTTGACTTAGAACATTTTGATTTAGTTGATTTAGTAATCCTTTGCTCATATTGCTTTAGGAAGAATGGCGCCACCACCACCACCACTATGTCAACTGTGCAAGTCAAGATGCGCCACAGCCTTGCAACTGGCAAGCTGTTTCGCATCTACTTCCAGCCGAGTTTTAAGTCATCGGCGGTAAGAAATTAGATGAAATGTAATAACTATTTTATTTTTAGTGTTGGCATTACTGCATTGTGTCATTTTGCTTATTTTACACAGATCGTCCCACGCAATGTGAGGTTGAAATTCAACAAGCTGACAGGAGACACTGTGACATTTGAGGCTCCTCGGGGGCCGTACACTATGGAGGTCAAGAAAGGACGCAATATGTCGCAGATTGGAGGAGATGGATGGGCCCGTTTCGTCGCTCGCATGCATCTTACTGGTGGTGAGTTGATCAGCTTCAACTTCCGAGCAGAAAGACCCAAGCTAGCTGTCATTTATCTCAACCTGGTGGAAGATGATGAAGATGACGAAGATGATGAAGATGATGAAGATAATGAGGACCCACTTGATGAAGAGGATGAGGACCCACTTCATGAAGCCATCGTAGCTCAAAGAACAAGGCTGGGTGAGGAATAGGTGTCCAACCTGTGGGACATAATTCCGCCACGTGCTGACTTTGTCGGGTTGCCATTCGTGACCCGCTTGACAAATACCATGGTTGATCGACATGATATGGTATGTTATACTTACAAATGCAAATTAATAGTGTGAATTACTTAGTGTACAGTCCAATGATATGGTATGTTGTGTGGAATCTAGTCGATATATATATATTTTAGTGTAGAGTTCGATCACATGCTTATTAATTGATATTTTTTTCTTATTCAGAAATTGGCAAAGAGCATATCTGTGAGTTATGGTATCGAGCCTGATGAAGAAGGCTCAGCTGGACTACGCCTTACTGCAAGGGGCTCCGTCACAACCTGTACTTACCGCGTGGACACGGACGGTCGCACACACTTAAACTCGGTTGGGTGAAAGAAATTCCTCGATGGCAAGAATCTTCGTGTTGGACAGGCCATCCTAATTACTATCAGGAACACCAACCGCCCAGGCTTGAGGATGATGATTGTCTTCGATACCATCTAGAACTACATATGTGTGTGTGCCTATATCATCTAGAACTACATATGTGTGTGTGGCTATATCATCTAGAACTACATATGTGTGTGTGGCTATATCATCTAGAACTACATATGATGATCGTCGTCGATATCATCTAGAACTACATATGATGATGGCCGTTGATATGACCTTGTACTGCTTGAGGATGCATGTTGGCTATGCATGAAATTGTTATCTAGTACTCCCTTCGTTCCAAATTACTCGTCGTGGTTTGAACTAAAACCACGACGAGTAATTTGGAACGAAGGGAGTACTACCGTACCTAGTAATGGTTTATGAATTTGATATCTACTAGCAGTACCTAGTATCTAGTATCTGAAAGGAGAACTGAAAGGGAATGGGGCAGTGGGAAAATGATGAAAGATATAGCAGTAGCGAGGGATGGCGAAATCGCTACAGCTAGTTAATAGTAGCACGTTCAAAAAAAGCGCTGCTGATATCGTCCACAGTAACCAACCCGCGCTACTATGAGTTAGCTGTAGCGCCTTATTTGTAGCGCGGCCACCCGCGCTGCTGCTAGCCTAAAAACCCGCGCTGCTGCTAGCCCTTTCCCTAGTAGTGTGAGAATGAGAGGTAAAATTTGCATATTTTATATGCCAGTGGGAATTTGAGATTGACCATCTGTAAAGTTGCAACTCTAAAAGCTACTCCCTTCGTTTGTAGATATAAATTGTTCTAACTTTTTTTAAATTAGATGTATAGAAATATTTTAGTGTGTCTTTCAATTATTTTAATTCGTATATAATACTTATTTTAGTTGGTTCAAAATAATATTCAAAATATCTTATATTTGTGAACGGAGATAGTATTTGTGTATACATCCGATTTTTATCTAGACATGTTTTAGTGTTATATATATCGGTATCTAGACAAATATAAAATAAATAATTTGAGACGAAGGAAGTATATAGCAACTAAGTGATCTTATGAGAGTTTGAGATAAAAAATCAATATCGTCCTTCGTGTTGAGTAGTCATTTGGAATGAAAATATATTCGACGGAAAGAACATTTGATCGATCGACCAATCAAACGATCGGACGCAATCTCATTGGGTCACTGTCAGATAACCAATGCTCCGAGAATAGTCTGGACCAGCGGTTTCGCGTACGTGAGAAGGACGCTGACTTTAAGGGCATCTCCAGCCGTTCGGCCCCCCAGGGCGTCAAAATAGAGCGGCCTGGGTGCGTGCCGGCGCTACTTTGGCCCCTGGGGGCGACCTAACTCCCAGTCACGCCCCCACGCGCCGGCCCCAAAATGCGGGAAATTTAAACTTGGTCGTTCCCGCTCTCAAAAGACGCCGCAAATCCGGCGATCGAGCGTAGTCTGGCGTTACAAAAAAACAGAGGAGTCGGCGTAATCCGGCGATCGTGCGCAATTCACTCGGCGGGGTCGGCTCCAGGCGTTGGCGGAGTCGGCGTGCGCGGGCTCGGCGGCGTTGGAGCTGCTTCGGTGCTCGGCTGCGTCGGCGCGGCTTCGGCACTGCTGGGCGGCGATGTAGAGTCGTCTGTCGGGCTTGGCGTCCGTGTGGTCGTGGGCGTCGTCGGCGTCGTCGGCGTTGCCGTCGACAGCTCGTTCAGGATGAGGCCGCGCTGCACCAGGTACCATGCCTTGAGCTTCTCGTCTTTGCTCTGGATCATGTCCGCCCCGCCAATCAGAAAAGCCATGTCGGTGTTCCTCTTCTTCGCGGCGACGTTCGTCAGGAGCAGGTCCAGCTTGATGGCGTTGTTCTTCATTAGTGACGACCACCGCGCCTCGGTCTTCTCTTCGCGTAGGACGGCCCGAGCCTGGGCGTCGGCGAGGCAATGCTCGATGGACTCCTGCACTCGCGCGGTTGCCGCGTCGGCGTTCTTCCCCTTCTTTGCCAATTTGTGGCCGTCCGGCCGCCCCTCTGATGCGCCCGGAGTCGGCGCGTCCGGCTTGTATGTCTCCTTGGCCTTGTCGAGGGCATGTCGGACTTCCGCCCACTTGTCGCACTTGCCAATGCGCTTGTAGACGTGGAGGTGCTTGAAGTCGGCGTCTTGGTTGTCGCCCCGATACATGGCGAACATACGCAGCAGCTGATCCTCAACGCTGGCGCCGCTCTCCGGGCGAGCCGCGACCTCCTTGACGATTCCATGTCATTTGTTGCACGCCAACTGGATACGCCCCCAATGGTTCGCCATCGCCTTGAAGCCGTGCTGCATGTAGATGCCTTTGAAGTAGGGGTCGACGAGTTTCCACTCGTCGAACTCGGCCTTGATGCGGTCCCAGTACGTCTCGAAACTCTGGTTCGTGCCGGTGGTCGGGTCGAGGCAGATGACTTTCCATGCTTCGGCGAGGCATTCTTCCTCCTTGGACGTCCACTTGATGCGCGGTTCGCCTGCACCTGCCGCCCGCTTCTTCTTCTTCTTGCGCCCCTTCGTCGGAACAGGAGCCGGCTCCTCCTCCTCCTCCTCCTCCTCCTCCTCGGGTTCCTGCGCGTCGTCGCCGTAGACGTAGCCGAGCTCGGCCTCCATGTCGCCGCTGAGATCCACTACCTCGTCCTGGGTGGCGAACCCGGGAGACGCGGCGGCCGCGGTCGATCCTGTCGCGATGATATCGTCCATGTCGGCTCCCGTGTCGTCGGCGTCGCCGAGGTGCGAGAAGGGTAGTGGTCCACGATAGAGATGGGGCGTCGGTGTGGACGCGTAGGCGGCGGGCGGCGAGTAGTTGTATGGAGGGTACTGCACGCCGGCGAAGGCGGCGAGGGCGTCGCGAAGCGGGTGACCATGAGGAAGGTCACGTTTGGTTGAACCCACGTGCGGCGTGCCGCCATCGGGTAGCCGGCGACGATGAACCCCATGGAGATCCGGCGCCTTGCTGTCCCTGGCGCGCATCGGGCGTGGTGACGACGGTGGATTCATCCCGCTGGTCGACCGATGAGGAAGACGCCGCCTTGTGCCGCGTTGTCGCGGGCCTTCTTGGCTATGGCCTGTTTCGCTGTCGGCGGTGATCGCCGTGACGCTGAACTTCTACCTCCACTCGGCGTTCGACAGGCCCGGTGGCCGATGGCGGCGCCCTCGGCTTCCTCTGCTTCGGCTGGGTCACGGCGCCAGTCGTGGTTGCCGCCGCGCGCGGCATGGCGTACTTCTTCGTCGGCATGGCGACGACTGGAAGGCGAGCGGGCACTAGTAGAAAAAGGGTCAAACGTGAAGAACATTAGTGCCGGTTTGTAACTAATATGATCAATAGTACCGGTTCGTGGCGGCGATCAATAGTACCGGTTCGTAATGAACCTTTAGTACCGGTTCGTGCCACGAGCCGGTACTAAAGGGGTGGTGGCAGGCTGGCGTCAGGCCAGGGCCCCACGAGCCCCTTTAGTGACGGTTTGTGACACAAACTGGCACTAAAGGGCTAACCTATAGTACCGGTTCGTGGCACGAACCGGTACTAAAAGGGTTTGACCTATATTACCGGTTCGTGGCACAAACCGGTACTAAAGGGCAATTTTCAATCTCTACCCCGCGTATATCGCCATTTCAGTTTTGAAAAATACAAAAGAAAATGATTAAAAATTCAAAAAATAAAATTCTTCGAGATGTAGTTATATTACTACATCTACTAGTTAGGAAAATTAAAAAACTTAAATTTGGACATGTTTTGCAAAAAGTGTAGGGAAAATGTAAAAACGGCTATAACTTTTGTATACGATGTCGGAAAAAAACGTATAATATATCAAAAAATTCAGCACGAAAATCCGCATCCGATAGAGACCGCCTACGGCCTGTTTGGAATTTTTTAGAATCCTCATATTCCAAAAGGAAAAAAGATATGGTCAAATTTCAGTTTTAAAAAAAAATGGTTAAATCTGGTCAAACTACTTATTCAAGAAGTATTAATGTTACTACATAATTATTCAAGAATATTAGTGTTACTAAATAATTATTTCAATTTTTTGAATTTTGGTCAAATCTGGTCAAACTATGATCAAACTTATTCAAGAAATATTAGCGTTATTAAATAATTACTGTTTTTTTAGAATAATAGTTTCAAACTCAAACGGTGAAATGTGTCACTTCATGCTCAAGCTAAACTCCTGAGGGTTAATAGGATTGACATCTTACTATTGTCAGGAAAACAACAAGTGCAGACTCGGAAACGAAGGAGAATAGAACCCGAAAGTTAAGCGTGCTCGGGCTGGAGTAGTTAGAGGGATGGATGAGCCGTCGGAAAGTTTGATAATTTGGAATGAGTGATCCACACTTGAGCAGTTAAGAGAGGTGATTAGAGACTAAATCATCAAATAATTCAAAAAAATAAAAATCGAAAAAAAATCAATTTTTTTCCAAAAATAAAAAAAATCAAAAAAAAAACCTTTAGTACCGGTTGGTAACACCAACCGGTACTAAAGGTCCCCCATACCGGGGCGCGAGCTCACGCCACGTGGTGGCACTTTAGCGCCAGTTCATGCCGAACCGGTACTAAAGGGGGGGGCCTTTAGTGCCCACACTTTAGTGCCTGTTCCATAACCGGCACTAAAGGCACTTACAAACCGGTTTTAAAACACCGTTTTCTACTAGTGGGGAGGGGGTTTGGCGGGAGAAAGGGAGAGAATGGCGGGAGGAAGGCGAGCGAGCGGTAGAGATGCGAGGGAAAAGCGTCAAGAAACAGCGGGAAAAGGCCCTCGGGTCGCTTCCAGGGCGGGCCCACGCGCCTTTTTCGCTTGCGCTGGCTCCCCAAGCGCCCCCAGGGCGCCGGGTTCGGCCTGGGTCCGCCAGCACCAGTTTTGGCCCGAGCCGGCGACAAACGGGCTTCTGGGGGCGCGACTGGGGCCTTTTTTTGGCGCCAGCGCGGCAAAATCGCCTGGGGAGGGTCTGTTGGGGGCGCGGCTGGAGATACCCTAACAATCCACCCAAAAGTTTTGACCAGGGCAATTGCGAAATGATTGCCGACATCTCTTCGGCCGCTCCAGATCAAGCCTTCACCGGTCGGTCAGGTAAATTAAGGTGTTGTAGCTTTTTGCGGAGAAAGGTAAATTGATTAGCTAGCGTAGTTATTCTTATCCAACAAGGTGAATCCGTCCAATTCACCGTTCTAGAAGCCATGTGAAGAGCAATAACGCTTAGTCGATTCTTTTAAGTAAGACTGAATGCATGCCAACAATATTACAACGAACATTAGAAATAATAAAAATTACATTAAGATTCGTAGACCACCTAGCGACGACTACAAGCACTGAAGCGAGCTGAAGGCGCGCCGCTGTCATCGCCCCTCCCTCGTCGTAGCCGGACAAACGTAGTTGTAGTAGACAGTCGGGAATTCGTCATGCTAAGGCCCCGTAGAACCAACGCACCAGAACAGCAACCACCGCAGATGAAGAGTGTAGATCAAAAGGATCCAACCTGAAGACACACGAACGAAGACGAACGACGAACAGATCCGGGCAAATCCACCAAAGATAGATTCGCCGTAGACACACCTCCACACGCCCACCGATGATGCTAGACGCATCACCGAAACGGGGGCTAGGCGGGGAGACCTTTATTCCATCTTCAAGAAGCCGCCGCCGTCTCACCTTCCTGAGCAGGACACAAACCCCAACAAAGCTCAAAAAAATTCTGAAAACGGAGCCCTCCCATCGGCAAGGGCCGAGATCCACTCCGTCTCAGTGGCCCTAAGGCCACCGAAGATGGAACGGATCATGATGCTATAGCATTCATGTTAGATTCTGTGATATCTTGATGGATTGACGACTCTACGCGGCAAGCATGAAAATGTGTGAGGGAATATAATTGAGACCACATATAATGGCCGAAATGGATACTTCTAACCGAAATTGCTAATGAAAGTCGAGGTCCATCAAGCTCAAAATTTTAAAGATTTGAAATTTAATTTGATAGGTTCCAAAAAATCTGAAAAAAGATACAAACATATCTTATTTGTATCTGTTTGTTTTATCAATTTATACAAAGGTCTCTTCACCAAGAACTCTTCAGCAACGATCGATGAACTAGCCTCCCTGCAGCGGCGGGGCGGCTTTTTTCTTTTAAAGAATAACACTTGGACGATTACGAAAGTACCCTACTCAGCTCGAGCTTAAACGAGCTCCGATGAACAGTAAAATAAAAAAAATCATAAAATTTTGAGTTTTTCTATGGTCAGCTTTGACAAATGTTTAAAGCGTTTGCAAAGTTTCAACATGAGATCACATTCTTGGACGGCTTCGAGGATGGCGGTCTGCTCCGCCATATCTGTCGTCTAAGCGACCTCGATCCTCCATGCATAAGCCCGCAGCCGTCTCCGCCGCATCGTCCGCTTCTGGATCCTCCTCTTCTTCTTCTTCCTCCTCCTCCTCCTCCTCCATGGGCTGGGTGTCATGCTCCGCTTCTGGCTCCTCCACCTCCTCCGACTCAGGCGAATCCAGAGACAGATTGGCAGCAAGACAGGCGGTGCGCCTGGCCCGGATCTCCTCCTCAATCTGCTATCGGCGTTCCAGCGTCAACATTGCATAGGTGGCAATCCTGTTCGGACCATGGTTACGGGGTGGTGGGAGGGAGAGGGAAGTTGGCGGCGTGGTGGAAGGGAGAGGAAAGGAATGAGATGGGCTAGGGTTTTGCGGTCGCTATCTAGCTTAAATAGACGGGCTTGCTCCCTTAGGCGGCACACCTGAGTGACGCCACGTGGCGCCGTCAATGCATCCACATCGAGAACCGGAGGAGGTGTCCGTCGGACTAACGATCTCTACGTGTGACCGTGTGGGCCCTGGCAGCCAGTCCGATGCGGCGAACATGTCTGGGTGCGTCCGGGCCTCCTCATCCACTACTGGAATCAACTTCTTTGCTGTCCACCATGGCAGACGGCAAAGGCATAGATCCCGGACGGCAAACTTCTTTGCCGTCTGCCAGCAGAGGGCAAAGTGCCCGTCTAAACAGGTGCCAGCAAAGGCCTTTTTTGCTGTCCGCTTCTTAGAAACGGACGGCAAAGGATTGTGTCGTCCGCCATCTGAGGCCAGCAGACGGCAAAGACAACGGACAACAGTGGGGTGGGATCAGAGCCGTTAGGGGGTTAACGGCGCTCTTTGCCGTCCGCCAGCGGACGGCACAGAGTCAAAGCTCTTTGCCGTCCACTGACAGACGGCAAAGAGCTCAGTTAGGCCAGCACTGGCAAGCCGCCACGTGGCCAGCTATGTCGTCTGCCAGCAAACGACAAAGATTCAAAGGTCTTTGCCGTCAGCCAGCAGACGGTAAACTGACCAAATAGGCAGTCAGTGTTCCTAGTTTCTACTGGTAGCTGCCACGTGTCCTCTTTGCCGTCTGCTAGTATACGGCAAAGCTCTTTGCCTTCCGCTAGCAGACGGCAAAGAGGCTATATATCCCCTGTTTTTATTTATATCCATTTAATTTTACTGAAATTCATACAGATATATATATATATATATATATATATATATATATATATATATTTCACAGGCACAACAGACATATGATGTATCCAACACATAGCTCCATCCATGACAACATACATACATAAGAAACACAGTTTCATCCATACATCTTACACTAGTATCACAATGTCCATCCAACACATTGTTCCATGCATCCATATAACAAGTTCCACATTATTCTTCGATACAAACGAAAAGAAGAACAGGGAAACAAGCACTCCATCCATGCAAGCTTCCATATAGTGAATTAAATCTGCAAAATGGGAAACAAGAAAGTTAGAAGAAGAAGAAGAAAACTAGAAGAAGAAGAAGAAGAAGAAGAGGAAGAAGAAGAAGAAGGAGAAGAAGAAGACTAGAAGAAGAAGAAGAAGAAGAAGAAGAAGTAGTTCTACTTCTTCTTAAGAAGAAGAAGAAGAAGAAGAAGAAGAAGAAGTAGAACTTCCTCTTCTTATTCTTCTTCTTCTTCTTCTTCCTATTCCTTCTTTTCTTCCTCTTCCTTGATTTTCTTCATTTTCTTCTTCTTCTTCTTCTTCTTCTTCTCCCTTTTCCTCTTCTTAAACCTAGCACTAACCTAAAAAACAGGAAAAAAGTACACCTAAACCTAGCACTAACCTAATCCTAAAAACTCAAAACTACTCCTAAACCTAGCACTAACCTAAACCTAAAAACTCAAAAGTACACCTAATTAAACCTAGCACTAACCTAAAACAAAACAGGAAAATAGAGAACAAAAAAACAGGAAAAAACCAAAAAAAATTACCTCTTGTCCGGCGAGGTCGGCCGGTGGGGCGGGGCGGCGCAGGGGCCTCGGGAGGGGTCCGGCGCAGCTGGGTAGCTGGCGAGCCTCTCCCGCGACGGGCGGCGCAGACCACGGGAGGAGCACGGCAGCAGGTGGGGCAGCGCAAGGGCCTCGGGAGGGTCCAGCCAAGCCGGGCGGCCAGGCCTGAGCCTCTCCGGCGAAGGGCGGCGGGGGCACGAGGCTGGGAGGAGGAGGGCAGCAGGGGTGGGAGGGGGGCGAGAGGGCTAGACGGCGGTGGGGCTGGGTCCGGGGGGCGGGGCGGGCCGACGGCGGCGACAGCGGCGACAGAGGAGAGAGGCGGGCGCGCGGGAGGGAGAAAGATAAAGAGAGAGAGAGAGAGAGAAGGGAGGCGGCTCGGCCGTTAAGTGGGCCTTCCTTGCCGTCTGCTAGCAGACGGCAAAGAGGACGACCGTTAGGGCTTGCCCACACCTCCTCTTTGCCGTCCGCAACGGATGGCAAAAGAGTAACATTGCCATCTGCTAGCAGACGACAAAGCAGTCACCTCTTTGCCGTCCGCTAGCAGACGACAAAGAATCTGAAATAGCCACGTCATGCCCTGTGGGGCCCACCTGGCTGACGGCAAAGAAGCAGCTGACGGCAAATAGCCTTTTTGCCATCTGCACTTTCTTTGTCGTCCGCTTTATGGAGGCGGACGACAAAGAGCCTCTTTGCCGTCAGCTGGTAGACGGCAAAAAGGTGGCAGACGGCAAAATTCCAGATTCCAGTAGTGTCATATCCGCCCTAGATATGGGCTGGATACGAGGAGTGCTGGTCAGTTTTGGCTTTTGGACTGGCTATGAAAAGCTCGGTTGAGTGCGTTTTTTTCTGTTCGGGCACGGACCAGGCAGCCCGTAGGACATATGGCAGGACCATCTCATGTCAACATCACTTGGCCGGAAAACGAACTCTGTTCACACTGCCATCCTTGACATGCGGATTAACACGCGCATATCCGGGTCAGCGGGTCAAGTGCCAATTTCTTTCGGGGAAGAACAACACAAGGTTCAAACATCTTTAGATGTCAAAAAAATCGGTTTTCTCTACGTCTATCTATATCAGTTATTTTGAAAGGGACGCCGATATCCATCACACGTGTGGTACATTCGATATGCGCCCACACACCGTATGTGATGTGAGCAGGAGGCAGCCCACACGGGTTGTGTGTGGACGGACATTAGAATTGCCCACACGTGTGGGTGCTACTTCGTGCCACACGCCCAACAAGCACTACTTATCTCCACCCCGTGCGTGTGGCACGAAGGAAAAATGCGCACACGTCCTGGCGCAGCTACGTTAGGTACCCCACGGGATGACGATTTAGATGCCATCCTAGTTGGCAGATATAGTTATCCGGGATGACAAGTGTAGTTGTAAAAGCATGGAAACTCTATTTATTTTGGTTAACTATAGTTGCCATGTCTAATTTATGATAGTTGCCGCGTGTAATCACACCGTAGTTGCCATGTGTGATTAACTACTTGCCACACATGGTCAAACAGTAGTTGCCATGTGCGTTTACCTAGTTGCCACGTGTGGTACAACCATAGTTGACATGTATTGTTAATCACAGTCGTCATGTGTATTTATCTGGTTGCCACGCGCGCGCAACTGCAGTTGCCATCCAGCAAAGAATCACAGTTGCCATGTGTGTTTACCCAGTTGCCTCATTCGCGTAACTGCAGTTGACATCAACAACGTAGGAGTGTCGTGTAGGCAAAAAGCTGTTCGCTCACACGCGCATGAACTAGGTGGTGGGTGTGTGGGCAGAAACTAGTTCGCCCACACAACGCAACTGGCAAACAGCGTGTGCGGACGTGTGGGCAAACTCTCCAACGCCCATACACCAGCCCCGTCCTATGTGGCACACCAAATCCATTTTTTCATGTCAAGATTCATTGAAAAGACAGTGAACGACGATTCAAACGTGTGAGCGAGTTAGGAAACGCCCACACGTGTGGACGTTAATGTTTCCGTTTGAAAATTAATAATTTGGCATCTGATGAATTGAATGACGGGCTGAGTTTTGCATGCATGTCTTGTACATCCGCTCTCCTCACAAAGTGTTCTACGCTTGTTCCTTGGTTATATTCTACTATGTTTCTTTACAAATGGAGGCAAATTATTAGTCTTATCCATTAATTACGCAGAAGAGTATTACCCAATTAGTTAGTATAAATCAGACGAAATTAGTTACAAAATTGTTCTACGAAGGCAAACAAGCAAAACCCTTTGAGTCATGCGGACTTATCCCAAACCATGAAGCCGCACGGCCACATAGGTATACCAAGAAACACTTTCATGGTCCAACGTGCTACTCTTTAAAACCCCAGGCAAAATGGTGGGGGTCTCAAAATTGCAGAGGTACCCCCATCGGTCGGCTAGGACCAGAGGAAAATACATCAACAAAGATAACATGCACAACCAAATCCACCAGTAAATTGAGAGCCAACAACAAGGATGGACTGCCTTTATCCACGAAGATAACTGGATTTTCCCAGCAAGAAATAATTTGTTGTGTGCAAAATAAAAAATACATTCAGCATTCAAAGTTTATATTTAGAGACTATTAAAGTAAAAAAATATACTAAATGGCCATTTGGTGTTTTTTTGCATGGATATTTTTTAATATTCCAGGTAAGGTCTTACAAAAAATGGTATGAAGTGCCCGCCTTCAGAAACGGCTTTATAAATGAACGTATTTAGAATTAAAATATGTCTTGATACATTCATTTATCTGACAAGTATTCTCGAACGAGGGGGTATATTTTAAGAAAGCAAGATACATGGAGCATTATGAGCAAGAAAATTCAGCCAAAGATATTTTATTTTCTTCTTCTTCTTTCTACATGAAACCGAAGCATTTCTTCGCTGCATAGACATAATGGCTAAAATTTATAGAACAACAAAAAACATGGGTTTACTTGTGCCCGGGATAGAGCTAGCCACTTTTTTTTGCTTAAAAACATGAATTTATGTTTGTATTTTTCGAAAAAAAAGGTGTTCTCGTGAGGCTTCGACTTGGTTAACATATGCCTTCCCATGGTAATAACCCTAAAGAAAATCCATGGGCAGAGAAATGAACAAGCAAAAATAAATGAAAACAATAGATGACCTTATATCTCAACCTCTGCATCATGAGAAGTAAACATGCGTCCACTAAATTAATTTCTCACTCGCTAAAAAAAACAGCCCAAAAAATGAGCCATATTATTTTTGGAAGGGAACTTAACCAGTATTAGAAAGGAGACACATGCATAGCGAATAACCAATTGTTTCAATTGTTATTTTTGGCAGGAGGTCTAACCGTAAATGACAGTGCGCTTTATACAGCCCACATGCATATATATGGCAGGCAACCATCTCATGTCATTCCCCAACCCGAAGAAATCAAAATGGAAAGAGAAGAAAAGATGGGAAGGAGACTCAAGTAGTCAACAGCACAAAAGAATCGCTCCTCAAGTACCGAGAAATCCAATCGATCGATAAGGTTCGCTCTGCTTGATTGATCAGCTAGAGAATTAATTAGTAATCAGTAGTTCTTGGAGACGGCGGCTGTGGTGAGCGCCTGCCTGAACTGGTTGACGGCGCAGGGGACGCGGAGGATGCCCTCCTGCTTGTACCCGAACTCCTGCGCCGCCATCTCCAGCAGCGCTGCCATCGACGGGTGCCGCAGCGCCTCCACCTGCACCACGAACCGCTCGCACTCCTCGTCGCCGTCGCCCACCACCAGAACCGGCACGCACCCGCGCGGCGTGCCACCACTGCCGTCGCTCACCCGGTCCGCGAAGCTCAGCCGCCTGATCAGCTCCCTCATCGTCGGTTGATCACTGACGAACGAACTGATCACCTAGGAGATAGTATAGGTACGTATATGGCTAGCTGCTAGCTAGAGCTTAGGTCTCGATCGATGTGAATGCATATGTGCCGTGTTTGTGATTCTTGGCGTTGGCTTGGGTCTCTCCTTTTATAGCCAATGGAATTTTTGATTGGATCATGACTACCCGAGAGAGAGGGAGAGAGGAATGGAACGCTTGCTGTTGTGTGGTGGCGTTTGCAGTCGTCGCTGAGGTCAACCTCCACTGGGTTCAAACATGTTGGCTGTCGTATCATCAGCATCGTTGAAAGTTATGGCCATGGACTTTGGTTAGGCTGGTCGTAATGGTAGTATCATAGCTAGTATCATGCATGCCAACTAGGCAATTTTGATGAGGTGGCATAGCATTAAATGAAGAAAGAGAGGGTGTAGTATCATATCATGATACCGTATCATATTAAATGCTATGCTACTTTGTGTCATGCATGGCAATAAATATAGTACAACATGATACTAATATATGATACTATGCATTAGGGAGGTAGTATCATACACTAGTATCATATGCATGATACTAGTATATGATACTCCCCATTACAACCAGCCTTAGCTACACGCATTACAGTACAATACACCATTGTCCTCATTTACCCAGCTATTAGCTAATAAGACCCGGCTGGTCAGTGTGCTAGAATTTCAAAAGTTGAAACAGCTCGTGCATGGGCACTGATTTTTTTTTCAAGGCAGGATTTGACAAGAAGAATTTAGACTAGCCACATATACTACTCCCTCCGGTCCTTTTTTCTCTGTGTCTAAGGTCCAACCCGCATACCAAGGAGAAGAGCAATTAGCAAAAAATGGACTGTTTTGCCCCTGGATTCATCCGAGGAGACCCTGGTTGCATGCGAGATTGGCTCAGACTTTGCATGCATGTCGGCTCTCTCTCTCTCCCTGCACGCATGCGCCTCTCCCTCTCTCTCTCTCCTGTTTCTGCATGCAAGCAGCTCTTTCTGCCTTGGGAAGATGCGAAGCACATGAGAAAGAGATATGTGATTACTGCAGGCACGCATGCGGTGGAAAGGAATGGAGGGCACGGTTGGAAAGAGCATTGCGGGGAAAACGAAATTTTCTTAGACGCAGACAAAAAAGGACCAAAGGGAGTATCTTCATAGTGGGTAGTAGTAACATAAGTGTGGTAACATGCAAAGCTTCATTTATTAGGTTATAGACTCATCTTGCATTGGGACATGTGATGTTACAGTAATTTAGCTAGTTACTGTAACTACCTCTCTCCTCATTAACTCATTGCCACATAAGCAAAGTTGCTGGGTTGGACTCGATGTTACTACTGAAGTTACTCTCACTGTGGCTAGTCTTATGCTTCTTGGAGATGCATGTATGTTCCTTAATTAGGGTGCGAATTAGACATGCACCAACGTATTTTTTTTCAGGAAATAAACACTATATTAATGCACATATATAGTACAAAAAATACGCATGCATCTTTTGACATATACTGAGCTCACGCAGAGTTTCATACAAACGCACGCGTGCAACTGAAATATTCATGTGCATGCATGATCCAATTATATAGTCATGTATGCTAACTAACCACCGTTGAAGATTATCACATAGGGACGTAAGGACGCATGGGATTAATGAGAGAAGTCGGCCATTAATCCACTAATGAGTTTGTCATCGTTGTATCTTGTCGACAGTGAACAACATCGAGAAATCCAACCAATGAAGCACGTTTTTTTGCTAGAAACGACTGAACTACATGCGAAGACTTGTAGAGGAACAACTTCGTTGAATCGGCACAATAGTAAATTATTGCGTATGACTGAGATAGCAATCTCGCCAAGCAAATTGTCAAGGGGAGGGGGGGGGGGGTCACCGTCGATCTAGGCAAATTATCACACTAGTATTGCGAGACCAAGCTAACGTCCTTGCCTGCAATGATCGACATAAGAGATCCAAAGACGATGATACTGTCGTCGAAGATGTGCATGGAGTCATGCCGATAGACAGCACAAATAACAAACACGTCATCCATGAGAATGTGATTGAAACCAGAAGACATTTATTTGAGATGACAATGTCATTATTGTCGGAGTGACAACTCGTGACACCAAAAACCCAGTTAGATAGGAACAAGAGACGTGAATCCACTCCCATCTGTCCCACATATTTGTCTTAGAATTGTCTAAATATTGATGTATCTAACTTGGAGGGAGTACCTCTTATCCTAACTGTTAAATACTCTCTCCATTTCTTAGAAAGTGTATTTGTTTTTTGATAAAATTCCATAATGTAAGGTGCATTTTTTCTAAATCCTTGTAATTCTCTTTTTATCCCTTCAGAAAGAGGAAAGTATCTCTCATCTGATTGGTTGTATCTCTTCTTGTATCAAAAGAAGGAAACTATCTCTCTCACCTGATTGAGCAGTAGTATTTCACCTTTTCCCAACTCTCTCTCTCTCTTTGCAGTATATGATTAGTCGATGATTGTTTTGGGAACAAATAGTAATACATACACTTATTAGACGTACATGCAATAATTTTGTCCCAGAAAAATGGCAGCTCATGCAAATGCGAGTTCTCTGGTGCATGCAAGGCCCGTGTGCTTGCAACTTGCAGCCGAAGAGTGGAGGGAAAGTGGCAGGAGCTCCTATATTCCCCAAGACCTCCTATTACCACTTTAGCATCTCCCAGATCGCATCTCACGGAGCCTCTGCCCCGACCTCGCCGCCGCCCCAGCCCCAACTCCGGCGGCCTTCTCTCCCTTCAGCGCTGCCGCTCCACCCCTCCTTCTCTGTCAAGGGAGGGAAGGGAAGAGAAGGCCCCAGATCCGCAGCGGCGATCCGAAACCCATCTGAAACCTAGCCGCCTCCCGTGTCGCCTCCGCCCGGGCGACTTCGGAGGATCCTCCCCCATCCCCTCCAGCCCCTTTCATCGGTGTGCCCCTGGCCGCTGCCACCGCCGATGCCGGTAGAGATGACGGTGGCCTGCTCTTCTAAAGACGGAGGGGAGGAGAGTGCACCATGGTGGCGGCTCCATCGACGGTTCTGGGGTGGTGGCAGTGGTTCAAGGGCGGGGCGCCCTGTAGCCGTGGCCTGAAGCCGGAGTGGCGTCTTTGCGGCGGGTGGTGCGCAGCATTGGCACCAATCTTCGGCGGCGCGGTGGTGCATCGGATCAGGGCATAAGGGTCCGATCTGGTTCGCTCCCTGCCATGGACTGTTTATGGTTGTGCGTTGCGGCTGCCTTCTTCGATGCTGCTCCGACTGGCGGTGTGCGGGCCTGCTGGTGTGCTCGGATAAAGGCGGCGGTCCTAGGCTTCCTCTTGCACCAAGACGAAGATCTGCCTGACGCATGTCCTTCCTGATCTGGCTGGAGTGGTAGGTTCCGGAAGTCTCCGCCGGCGAACTCCCATGGGCGTGTTATGCCTGGAGATTGCTGGATTGGGAGGGATTCGGTCGTGCCCATTGGTTCTCCGTTAAGGAGCGAGCGGCGGAAGCTCTGCTATCTATTGCCATCAGGAGATATGTTTAGCTCCATGGTGAAGTGAGAGGCAAAGAATGTCATGGAAGCCGAGATTGGAGGACTAGTAGTGTTGATTGGAGCCTACGGCGTTGAGGAACTTGTTTGGCGTTTCGGGATTCGTAGCAGCGGTATGTAAGTGGGGGGTGACATCACAAGTGAATGTCAAAGTCTTGCCTTTCAGGGTGAAAAATCCAAGGTCTAACTTTAATTGGTTGTGCCTAGCAATGGTCTTGTTGAAGGCATTATTTTGAGAGCGAGGATTATCTCCGGGGTGAAAATCCAAGATCTAAGATTGGGCAGCGACGGTGTTGGTGCACTATTTTGTCCTTGGAGGCATAGCTTTTGGAGAACCTGGACATCAGGTGTTGTCTTGGTGGTGGTTGTGCTGCTGCTGCAAGGCATGGAACACTTTAGCGGGACTCTTTTTTGGTTGTGTGCACCCGTCTTGTCATTAGGGCATTGCGTTGTGGCAGAGGCTGGATGTGATTGGTATCTTCACAATATTAATATATAACCTTTATAAAACAAGTTGCAGCCGAAGAACTGGACCGGCTTATCCACCTGCATTAAAGAGAAAAGGGATAAGTATATTTTTTGTCCTCGAACTCTTCTGAGAGTATATAAATCGTCCCTCAACTCCAAACCGAATAGTTTTCGTACCTCAATTATCAAAACCTGATAGTTTTCGTCCCTCGTGCCACTTCGGGCGGTTTTAGTACGCGGGTAAACGGTAACTCGATGAACAGTAAAATAAAAAAATAGCAAAAAAAAAACTGAAATTTTACAGCATCGAAGATACTTTGGTGCGCAAGACCCTTGCAAAATTTCGTGGTGTTTCGACATTCGAGCAGCTCGTGCCAAACAAAAAGCTGTAAATATATACGTTGGTGAACAGTAAATTCAAAAAAATAGCGAACGAAATCAAAACAGTATGAATTTTGTTTGGCATCAAAGAGGCCTTGGTGCGCAACATGGGTGCAAATTTTCGTGGTGTTTGGGCATTGTACGAACTCGTGGCAAAAAAAAATTGGCTCAAATTTATTTTTTTGAAAAAGTGCGCTATTTTGTTTTTTTTGCTAGAGCTCCTCGTATGTCATTTGATCACGAAATTTTGCACGCATCTTACGTACCTGAGCATTTTTTATGCCAAAAAATTTCATTTTTTTGCTATATTTTTTAATTTACTATTCACCGACGTACATATTTACAGTTTTTTGTTTGTCACGAGCTGCTCGAATGTCGAAACACAACGAAATTTTGCAAGGGCCTTGCGCACCAGAGTATCTTCGATGTTGTAAATTTTCAGATTCTTTTGATTTTTTTGCTATTTTTCGATTTTACTGTTCATCGAGTTACTGTTCATATCTTTCTAAAACAGCCCGAAACGGCACGAGGGACAAAAACTATCCGATTTTGATAATTGAGGGACGGAAACTATCCGGTTTAAAGTTGAGGGACGATTTCTAAATTCTTGGAAGAGTTCAAGGACGAAAAATATACTTATCTCAAAAAATTGGATCTCTACCTGAATTAATTTAATCCGGTTAATACTAATCAAGCGGGGCGGCGGTGGCTCAGTCGGTGGTTCGTTCTGAGTCACCGGCTGAAGTGCTGGACGAGTCGAGTCGACCGGTGACTTGACCCGAGCGCGCGGCTGGATCACAGCACGGGCCGCACCACAGGTTGCCACCAACCCGTACATTACATGGCATGTCCTATAGCAATAGAATTTTCGTCGAGAGTTACTCCATCTCACCATTTGGATCCATCGTACGATGCCCGTGTCGTGTTAGTGTCGTACACATATCGTCGTCCTCGGTCGCCCTGCGAAGCTGCCGCCGAGCTTCCGATCCATGAGAGAGTCAGAGAGAGCACAGAGAAACAGTCATTTGGACGAGGTACGTACGGTCTTTTCATGTCCTTGCCCTGAGATTCTCCTTTGGCAGGTTTTACTGGTCCTACTTGCATACGTCTCACAACGTGCTTAATTGCGTTACTGATTGACATTGAGATTGCTCTTGCACGTGAGACAAGGACTATTCTCTTGGCATAATTAAGTACGTATACAATGCATCTCGTTCAACTCTTCAAACTGAAGTAGCAGCACTGACCAGAATCATCAGGCCAACGTTTTCATCTACCTTACCATGGAAACCGGGAAGCCTTAGGGCATCTCCAAGACGGGCCCGTAAACCGCCCGTACCCATTCGGACCGCGGAAACCATCCAACGCGGTCTTGTATAGGTCCGCGGCGCGGTCCGGACGCGTTTTCTTTCGCAAATTGGAGGCAAAATGGGGAAGGTTTGCGGGAGTCCGGACAACAGAAATGTAGGACTCCGACACCACCGGCCCACCCAAAACCCCCTTCCCGGTCCCATTACTTTCCACTCATGCTCTTGCTTTGCGTCTGCACCCTCCACCTCCGCCGCCGCTGTTGTACGTCTCCGGCGGTCACAGATGCATTGCCGGTCGTCTGCATCCAGCACCAAAGCGCCCACCCAATGTTACGACGGAGCTGTCCACCTTGGAGACGTTTCTACCAGTACACTCCTCCCCCCGGTTGACGACCTCCATGGCGGACACCACGCTCGCCATGTGTTAGGTCAAATGCCATTGAACTTATTTCCAAATGCTATGTCCTATGTCTTTTTTAGAGAGGATGAGTTGTTGTGCGATGCGTGGTTGGCTGTATCTGCAGATTTCATAGGCAGGAGCAAAGGGGAGGTCTTCTGGCAGCAAGTGCATGAAACGTTTCATGCACGAAAGCACATTGCGCCCTAGGACATGTACACCGTTCAACATTACAACGTGAGGTCATTGTAGTATCACTGGCACACTATTCAGACCAGCGTCACGAAGTTTTTGCGACGTGGTTCGTCAGCTCGAAGCAAGGTGGCCATTGCACGCGGCAGAGGACGAGATCGTAAGTTTTGATTCCTTGTGCTCAAGTTGTTAATTGATTCATTCAGTCAATGTTGGTCCATACATTATATGTAGCCCGCATGCGCTGCTATGATGTACCACAGGGCCGAGGGACGGCCATTTATGTGTACACATTGTTGGATGAAGCTGAAAGGGAAGTTTTTGTGGAACGACATGATCTATTGATGAAAAAATTGTTGGACATTCAAAATCTAGACGAATATGAGACATTGTTGTACTAGACTTAATTTGCATGTTACGTATGGATGATTTGTGCTATTTTCTATTCAAACTTTGATGAATATCATCCGGTATATATGAATTTGATCCAGTTTGTTTAAATGTTGGTCGAAATGTATGCGGCCACGGTTGGATTGCGTCCTCCCGCATCCGTGTACACGGACTGGTCCCCCTTGTCCGCGGATAGATGCGGGAGAAAATTTGCAGGTTGCCACTAGAGATGCCCTTACAGACTACTTAATAGTGGGGATAAATTGGAAGAGGATTTGTAGCACCTGGTGCTCCACACCCCTATATAAACATTATGTTTAAAAAATGGGATTTTTTTAAAAAAATTGGGGTTTTGGGATATGAACCCTGGGTGTCCAATCTACTTTCGTGTGAAAGTTTGTGAAATAATACCAAAAAACGTATCCGTGGGAAAAAAGGCAAACAAATTTGTACGTATAGAAAAAAAATGTTTAGATGGATTTTAGTTCCGACTGTATTTTCTTGGCCATGGATATATTCACTAGTATTTTTCTATGAAACTTCATACGGGGGTAGATTTGGTACCCAGGTTTGAGATCTCAAGATTTCAGATTTTTTGAATTTTCCTGGTATTTTTTAATATAATTTTCATAAAGGGGGTGGTCCACCTAGGTGCTCATGTGTATTGCGCGGAGTAACTTAGACTAGTAACATGTCGTGCATATTTATTAGTCTTTGTCGGTTTCTTCCCGATGGCATTGCGAATGAAGAACCTCGTTATATTTTGGAGTCAAGATATAGTTGGTGCGGATATGGTAGTTGTAACTTGTCGATCGTTGTTGCTAGCTTCAGAGGTAAAAAACACGCTTATGCATTGCTTTGGTCTGGTACGATTTTGCTATTGGCCGGCGTGTTTCGTGTGTGTTGTCGTTGGAATTGTGCATCCTAACTATGCAGAGGTCGAGCATGCGCTCATTGTGTTTATATCCCCTTGATGCTCCATTTGAGTTAATAAAGTCCACCCTTTCTCGAAAAAAGTAGACATGTTTCGTGTGCTTGTTTACTCTCTTTTTTAACACGAGGAGGGGATGTGAAGGCCCCGAAAGCTGCTTTCATATATAAAAAATTATAGCACACTACAAAGACACTGTAAGAAAGTAAGATTACAATCATGTCCTTCCTAATTGCAAACAGGACCCTCAAAGAAATGGAACAAGCAAACATGTCCTGCTGCAACCAGTGATCTCGGCGGAGCTGCGGCTGCCACCATCTCCAGCGTGATCCTTGCCAACTCTGGGCAAAGGAAGAAGGGCCACTCCATGGAGGTTGTAGAAGTGCTCGCCGGAACCATCTCCTTGTCTGATCTTCTGTTCTGGCAGCGGGGGTCGAAGTAGTGGGAAAAACTTGACCGAGGAACTCCATGCAACATCCATCCCCTGGATTTTCTTGACCAGAAGAGTAGCAAGCACAAAGCCCGCTTCACTCGACCAAGAAATCCACCGAGCTTATTTGGGAAGCTCCGGCCAGATCCGCCGTGTACAGCCACCGTCCACCGAGAACGGTGAGAGGACTGAGGGATCCATCCGCTTCCGACGCGGCTCGAGCACACCGAACAGAAGCTACTCATTGATAACGGCATAAAGCCAGTCCTAAAGACAACTCTAGCTAGGCTAATTTATATACCTAATTACTTCATGGTGCACGCACACTTTTTAAACAAAAGGAGCGGCCTCGCTCTCACAGCACATGCATGCGTTAATTTATTTGTCCGCTAGTGCATGTAGGCGTGGCATTAAATGCGTTCACACTGTTCCTTTAGTTTTAGAAAGACAAATCCATCTGCATTTATTTCGGGTTTTCAAAAATTCAAAAAGCTATATCTTTCAAACCGCGCATCCGAATTCAAATGCGTTTTCACCATTGGAATCCTCGCGACGAGATCTTTGAAACTAGATCCCGCATGGGTATATTTCGACAAATTTTTTTCGATGCCAACTCTGGGGCTATATGGTGTAACTTTAGTATTGCATGGTGCAACTTTTTAAAAAAAACCAATTTTAGAGCTGCATGATCCAACTTCCGATGAGGCTACAACATAGCAATCATAACAACCGACTTTTGCGATGTGCAACTAGTCTACTACCTCGACCAACCACCTTGTAGTAGATGTGCAACCATCCTTCCTACTTGTGGATGCCTATTTGTTAGCACACCCTGCACCACCTCCCCTACCAGCGATATGTGCAACTTAGTATGTTGTTCAAGCCAACCGTCTACTCGTCGTTGTGCAACTCTTTCCCCTCCCTACTTGTAGATATGTAGTTTCGGTTGGCGGGGACAAAAAACGGAGTTGCACATAGCTTGCTATGCAGTTGGCTAAAAAAACATACGAAGTTGCACATCTCACAGGCAAGGATAGTTGGATGGTGTTCCACTTTCACGAGGATAGTGAAAAGTTGCATATAGACAGGGCGCCGAAGTTGCAAATCTCACTAGCAGGGGTGGTTTGGACCGGTTGCTAGAAGGGAAAACTACACATGCATGGGGGTGCGATGAAAAGTTGCACATCCCTGTTAGACAGTTGGTCGTGTCAGTATACGGAGTTGCACATCTACTGCTAGGTAGTTGGCGGATGCAGCAAACAGTGAAAGCACATCCACATGCAGGGGAAAGTTGCACATCAAGTACTAGGTAACTGGCCTGAGCAATAGACGAAGTTGCACATGCCACTGGAAGGGGTAGTTCGAGGGGGTGGAGGTGACATCAGTGAAAATTGCATGTCCACGGGGTAGGCGGAAAGTTGCACATCCACCGTCAGCTAGTTGCACATCGCTTCTAGTCAGTTGCACAAAAAAAATTCATCAAAACATACCCATGCGGGATCTAGTTTCGAAGAGCACGTCGCGAGGATTCCAACAGTGAAAACGGATCTCAATTCAATGCACGGTTTGAAAGTTATGGTTTTTTGAATTTTGTAAATCATAAATTAAATGGTAGAAAGTCATCCATGCCCATGCAGTAAAAGAAGGCGCAGCGGATGCATGTGGATCATTTAATATGCATGTTCGTTGGCTATTTCTTGTTAACTAGTTGGAATCGGAGGAATCTTTCCTAATCAGCACAAGTGGACAAAACACTTTCTATAAATTACCAGCCGCTCGCGAAGGCCAGCAAGCAGCCGGCCGCTACATAGACCTGCCCATTTATATATAAGGAGGACCCGAGCACCTCTTCATAGCCTTTGCCATCTGGCAACGCCGTCGGACGAGGCGTAGGATTGGGCCAGGGAGCCCTGGACGGCTCTCAAGAGGAGGGGTGATGGAAGAGAGGGGAGGAGAGTGCATGTGTTTGTTTACTCATTTCAATCCAGATATACTAGATATTGAAATATCCAAAATATCTTATATTTATGAACACAAAGAGTATATAGCAACTAAATAATCTTATGGGAGTTTGAGATCAATGTTTTTTTAGTAGTCATCCTTTGTGTTGATAAAATAGTCATTTGGAATGGAAACATGTTATACTAGACAATGCCCCGCGCGGTGCTGCGGAAACCTTGTAAAAATATGTATGGATAAGTGGTAGAAGACTAAAATTAATGCAAAAACAAATATAAAAGTGTCGTACATGACTTAATTCCCCGAAAAAAAGTCATGCATGAGGCGGTATGCTTTGCATGAAGAGATAAATGGAGAAAGTAACTTTGGAGTACATGCATGATTTGATGATGCGGCATTGTTGCATGGTGAGGAAAATTAGATAGTGGGCTGTGGCTATTTAAGAATAGAATATGTATGAACAAGGGGTAGAAGACTAAAATTAATGCAAAAACAAATATAAGAGTGTCTTATTTGACTTAATTCCCCGGGGAAAAAAAGTCATGCATGAAGAGATAAATGGAAAACGTAGCTTAGGACTACATGTATGATTTCATAATGTGGCATTGTCGCATGGACAGAAAAATTATATAATGGGTTGTACCTATTTAAGAATAGAGGATACGGAAATAACATGTGATAGATCGACGAATCAAACGAGCGGATGCAATCTCATCGATCGGGTGACTGTGAGATAACTAGTGCTACGAGAATAGACCTGACCAGCGGTTTCGCGTACTCCCTCCGTCCGAAAATACTTGTCATCAAAATGGATAAAAAAGATGTATCTAGAACTAAAATACATCTAGATACATCCCTTTTTTATTCATTTTAATGACAAGTAATTCCGGACGGAAGGAGTACATTAGAAGCACGGAGACTTTACAAAATCTACCCAAGAGTTTTGACCAGGGCAACGGCAAAATGATCCCCGACGTCTCTTTTCCAGTGAAAAGACCTTCTTCAGCCGCTCCGGATCAAGCCTTCACCGGTCAGGTCAATTAAGGTGCAGTAGCCTTTTGCGGAGAAAGGTAAATTGATTAGCTAGGGACGTCAGTCTTCTGCAACCAGGTGAATCCGTCCAATTCACCGTTCTAGAAGCCATGTGACGAGCAGTAATGTTTAGTCGATTCTTTGGGTAAGACCGGATGCAAGCCAACAATATTGACCGGGACAAGTGGATCGTGATGCTATAGCACTCATGCTAGATTCTGTGATATCTCGGTCAATTGACGACTCGACGCTGCACGCATGGAAACATGTGAAGGAACATAAGTGAGAACACGTATAATGACCGAAACGGATACTTCTAATGGGATTCGGCTTGCCTGCTCCCTCCCCATGCTCCCAGCATGGATGGGCACACGTGCGGGGAGCAGGCAAGTCTCGTCCCTTCTAATGGAAATTGCCAAAGAAACTCGAGCTCCATCAAGCTCGAAATTTTAAAAAAATATTTTAAATATTTTAAAGTTTTAATAAATCTGAAAAAAATACAAACATATCTTATATGTATCAGGTTGTTTTACCAATTTATCCAAACGTCTCTTCACCAAGAACTCTTCGGCAACGATAGAGGAACTAGCCTCCCTGCAGTGGTGGGGCGGCTTTTTTCTTTTAAAGAATAAGACTTGGACGATTACAAAAGTACCCTTCTGAGCTAGAGCTCGAACGAGCTCGGATAAACAGTAAAATTGACAAATGTTTTGACAAATATTTGAAGTGTCTGCAAATTTTCATCTTGAGATCACATTCATGGAAGGTGTGGCAAAGAAAATACAAAATCAGTGCTTCAAAATGCTTTAGGAAGTAGCATTTTTGGATCATCGGTTTTTTTGTCACGCCTTCCACAAATGTGGTCTCATGATGAAAATTTGCAAACACTTAGAAAATTTGTCAAAATTTACCACAAGTTTTAAGAAATTTTTAAATATGTTTCTCACTTTTTTTATGGTTTTACTGTTCATCCGAGCTCATTTCAGCTCGAGCTCAGATACTCCTCATCTGGACAATTATTCCTACTCTCGGTAGCTTATGAGTTTACGTTAATCATTGATCGGTTATATATTTCATTATTTTTATTCCTTGCAGCCATTACCCAAATTCACGCAAGCGTGGAAATACATTTTTATGAGAGCTACAAAAAAATGTCTAGCACATGTACTACTGACTGTAAAAGTACATGATTTTTCATTTTTACAGCTCACATCCAACGCATTTCATAATGAAGATTTACTACGTCTAGTATACATCTGTAAGTACTTGTGTATTTATTTTCAGATTTTTTTTAACCAAAAAAGATTTAGTTATGAATTTTTGAAAATTTTGGGCTTCATGGAGCCCAACTTCCCAAGAGCCAAAAAGCCTTACTCCTTTTAACAAAAATTACTAATGAAGTTCGAAATTTGATGTTATACACATATATGTTCCAAAAAATAGCTCCAGTGCCCTATTTGGTCCAAGTTTTTTCTTCAGAAATGCACTCCATCCAAATTTCATAAACGGGTCATTTGATCTGTACGGTTGCAATCTAAACGAGTTTTTTTTGGTAATTAATACATCTACACAATGTTTTTATCAAGGTTGGGTCCAACAGATTACAAGTTAACATAACATAGTGTGCATCACAAAAGTGTGTAATTGATAATTGTTTACGTTCCAAACTCTAAAATTGTTAAAACGTATACAATGAGGTAAATGCTCTAGGATGCAGTTGCGCATGACCAAAACACACCGACTCGGTCGGTGCCTTGTCGGTGGCACTGGCGCTACTTAACATTTGTGCATGACTACTCACCTGTATTATTTGTGCGCATGATATATTGACTTTGACAAAAAATTAACATGTGTTTTGAATTTACAATATTTCTGTATGACGTTCAAATTGAGAGGTGTACCTACGTAATACGTACATATCTAAACTACTCATCGTCAGAGATGTCCACTATCTCTGTGCCCGGCTCTGGGTAGATGGACGCATGTGGCTACTCCGCCACGTGCGGCAGCTCCGGCTCTTCGCCGTCTGAACTAGAGGCGAAGAGCCGGTTGATCTCAGCCCTCCGCTGCCTGATGAAGTTCCAATTAAACTCCACATATGCCTCATCTTGGATGGATTCGAGGATGGTGGTCTACTCTCCGCCATCTTCGCCGTCTGAGCGACCCCGAACTCCGCCATGGCGACGTGCATGCCGAAGCCCACAGCCGCTCATCCTTCGGCTCCGCCGCGTCATCCGCTTCTAGATCCTCCTCCTCCTCCTCCTCCTCCTCCTCCTCCTCCATGAGCTAGGTGTACTGCCCACTTCCGGCTCCTCCACCTCCTCCTCCTCCTCCTTCTCCAACTCACGCGAATCCAGAGACAAATCGACAGTGACACGAGCGGGGTGCCTTGCCCGGATCTCCTCCTCAATCTGAAACCGGCGCTCTGGCATCAACATTGCATAGGTGGTGATCCTCTACCGGGCCATCGTTATGGGGTGATGGGAGGAACAAGGAAGTTGGCGGCGTGGTGGAAGGGAGAGGGAAGGAATGAGACGGTCTAGGGTTCCTCTACTGCCATCCGGCTTAAATAGACGGGCTTTCTGCCTCGGGCGGCACACTAGAGTGGCGCCACGTGGTGTCATGAATGCATCTGCACCGAGAACCATCGGTCTCTGCGTGTGACCGTGCGAGCCCTTATGGTCAGTACATATCGTGGCGGGCGTGTCTGGGTGCGTCTAGGCCTCCCCATATCCGCCAAAGATATGGGTCGGATATGGGAGTGCCGGTCAGTCCGGACGTTTGGGCTGGCAATGGGAAGCTCGGTTGAGTGCGTTTTCTCTGTCCGGGCACTGACCAGGCGACCCGTCCGGACGTTTGGTGGGTCTCCGGCTGTAGATGCTCTTATCATTTTAAATGTTTTCGACGAAATGAAGCATGGATGCGCGGCTGGAAATAAATCCTATTCAACATCACTTGGTTGGAAAACAAACTCTGTTCATATTGCCATCGTTGACATGCGTATGAACACGCGCATATTCCGGTCAGTAGGTCAAGTGCCAATTTCTTTCGGGGAAACAACGACACAAGGCTCAAACATGTTTTGATGTCCAGTCATTTCTCTCTACGTTTATCTACTTCTGTTATTTTGAAAGTTAATAATTTGGCATCTGATTAATTGAATCACGCGCTGCATTTTCCATGCATGTCTTGATTTTTGTACATCCGATCTGCTAACAAAGTGTGCTAGGTTTGTTTCTTGTTATATTTTAAGTTTTTTTTCAGATGGAGGCAAATGATTAGTCTTAACCATTAATTATGCTGAAGAGTACCGCCCAGGTAGTTAGAATAAACCGGACGGAAATTGTTACAAAATTGTTCTAAAAAAACAAACAAGCGTTACTCGCAAAAAAAAAAAAAAGCCAAACAAGCGAAACCCTACGAGTCATGCGGACTAATCCCAAACCATGAAGCCACACGGCCACACAGGCATACCAAGAAACACTTCCATGTTCCAACCTGCTACTCTTTAAAACCCCAAGCACATGGGGGGTCTCAACCTTGCAGAGGTACCCGCATCGATTGGCTAGGACTAGAGGAAAACACATCAAGAAAGATAATATGCACAAATCAAATCTACCAGTAAATTGAGAGCCAACAACAATGATGAACTGCCTTTATCCATGAAGATAAGATAATTGGATTTTCCCAGCAAGAACTAAGTTGTTGTATGCAAAATAAAAGTAAATTCAGCATTCAAAGTTTATATTTAGAGATTATTAAAGTAAAAAAATACTTAATGACCATTTCATGTTTTGATTTTGTTTTTCCATGGATAATTTTAAATATTTCCAGTAATGCCTTGCAAAAAATGGTATAAAGTGCCACCTTCCAAAACGACTCTCGTAAATGGATGTATCTAGAATTAAAATACGTGTAGATACATCCATTTCTCCGACAAATATTTCAGACTGAGGGAGTATAATTTAAGAAAGCAAGATAGATGGAGCATTATGAGCAAGAAAATTTCAGCCAAAGAGACTTTTTTTCTTCTTTTTTTTTCTACAAGAAACCAAAGCATTTGTTAGCTGCGCAGACAAAATGGCAAAAATTTATAGAACAACAAAAAACCTGGGTTAGTTGTGTCCAGGATAGAGCTAGCCACCTTTGTTTTTTTGCTTAAAAACATGAATTTGTGTTTGTATTTTTCAAAAAAAAGGGTGTTCTTGTGAGGCTCGGACTTGATTAACATATGCCTTCCCATGGAAATAACCCTAAAAAAATCCATGGGCACAGAAATGAAGAAGCAAAAAAAAACAACAAATGGGCTTATATCTCATGAGAAGTAAACATGGGTCCACTAAATTAATTGGGCAGTCATAGGCGCCGGCGCGCCGGCCCAAATTTCGGCCGATCACATCCGGGATGTCTGAGACACCCCTTTTAACCGTCAGATACATGACCCTTTGGTCCCCACCACACTGTTTCCTTCTCTTTTCCCCTGCAAGTCGAGCGCCATGGACAGGCGACATGGCCCGTCGAATCTCCGCCGCCCACCGGATCACCGCTGCGCGCTTGATCACCGCCGCTCGCCGCTCTCTCCGCAGCCCTAATTCGCCATCGTCACACGCCTTCCACATCTCGCCGTCGTTCCAACAACTCCCTGCCGGATGCAACTCTGCCAAATGCCGGTTCCAGCAACTCATGCCGCCCAATATAGCACGGCTCCGCTGCTCCTGGCTCGCCGTCGTCGTGGACCTGCACCACCGGATAGCAGCAGGAAAATGCATCTCAGCATAAAAAACGACTCCGGTGGTCGGTTGCAGCAAAATCAAAAACTGATTCCAGCAAAAAAAAATGCAGTTTCCAGCAAAACGACTTGAGCAACTAGTAAACCCAGTAAAAGGCTTGAAGCAAAAAATGACCATGATTCCAGGAAAAAATAACTAAGGTTCCAGCAAAAACAACCTATGCAATTCCCACGTCGTGCTGAATCCATCGTCTGTTCCAGCAAAACAATTGCATGGTTGTAGCAAAATCAACTGATGGTTCCAGCAAAAATACATCTCTCTCCCGCCGCCCTCTGCTAGTTGTAGCACCGCAGATTGCTGGTTGCAGCTATATGTAAGCTGGTTGCAGCTCCCTTGAGTGCCGGTTCCAGCAAACAGCGATGTGCCGTCGCAGCTTTGGCGTAACCAGTTCCAACTCCCCGCGGTGCTGGTAGTAGCACCACACGATGCCGGTTGTAGCAGCCCATGAAACTGGTCGAATCACCGGTGTCCCCTGGCTCGCCGTTCGCAGGGATGGTTGCCTGGGCGCCGCATCTGCGCCTCCGGCCCTTGCAGCATGCTATAGAAAAAAAATAGGGCCGATGAGGTGGGAAGGAGGGAAGAGAATGGAGGAGCTCGCATTGGATAAGAGGGTTATAGTGGGAGGGGAGCTCGCCGAAGAACCAAGCCGGCGGATTGAAAAGAGAGGTGTTCCATTGATGGCTTGAGAGAGACGGGAACGATGGGAGAGAGAAAAAGAAAACAACGATGTCGGAAGAGATAAGAACGAAAGCCAGAGAAGTGCGTGGCAGTTTGGATGTGGGTCCACATGGGACGTGCGTCACGCGAGACCGGCCCAAAACTTAGCCGGTCGTCCGGCTGTAAAAGTTTACCAAATTAATTTCTCACTCGCTAAAAAAAACAGCCCAAAGAATGAGCCATATTTTTTTTTTTGAAAGGGAAGCTAACCAGTATTAGAAACGAGACTGACGCATACCGAATAATCAATTGTTTCAATTGTAATTTTTTACAGTGCGCCTTATACATCGCACATGCATACATATGGCAGGCAACCATTTCATGTCATTCCCCAACCAGAAGAAATCAAAATGGAAAGTGAAGAAAAGATGCGCAGGAGAGTCAACTCGTCGGGAGAATCAAAATGGACCAAAGAATCGCTCCTGAAGTACCCAGGAAGTCAATCGATCGATCGGGGGTCGGTCTGCTTGATTGATCAGCTAGAGAATTAATTACTAATCAGTGGTTCTTGGAGACGGCGGCAGTAGTGAGCGCCTGCCTGAACTGGTTGACGGCGCAGGGGACGCGGAGGATGCCCTCCTGCTTGTACCCGAACTCCTGCGCCGCCATCTCCAGCAGCGCTGCCAGCGACGGGTGCCGCAGAGCCTCCACCCGCACCACGAACCGCTCGCACTCCTCGTCGCCGTCGCCCACAACCAGCACCGGCACGCACCCGCGCGGCACGCCGCCGCTGCCGTCGCTCACCCGGTCTGAGAAGCTCAGCCGCCGGATCAGCTCCCTCATCGTCGGTTGATCGCTGATGAACGAACTGATCACGTAGGAAATAGTATATATGGTATATAGCTAGCTGCTAGCTAGAGCTTAGGTTTCGGTCGATGTGAATACATATGTCCCGTGTTTGTGGTTCATGGCCTTGGCTTGGGGCTCTACTTTTATAGCCAATGGAATTTTTGATTGGATCATGAGTACCCGAGCGTGTGGTGGGAGAGAGAGAGGAATGGAAGGTTTACTGTTCTGTGGTGGCGCTTGCAGTCGTGGCTGGGGTCAACCTCCACTGGGTTCAAACATGTTGGCTGTCGTATCATGAGCATCGTTGAAAGTTATGACCATGGAATTTGGTTAGCTACACGCATTATAATACAAATTAGTACTACTGTCCTCAATTACTCCGCTAGCTAATAAGACTAGGCTAGTTAGAGCCAGTGTCCTAGAATTGTAAAAGTTAAAACACCTCGTGCATATGGGTATGATTTATTTATTTCAAGGGCACGATTTGACAAGAACCATTTGTGGTTGATGTTTAGAGGGACAGTGGTATCTTAGCCCACCAGGGTTCAAGTTCTGGTGCTCGCATTATTCCTGGATTTATTTCAGGATTTCCGGTGACCTCAGTCTCTCGAAGTTGCTCATAGGGGTAGGATGTGCGTGTGTGCATTCATAAGGATGAGTGTATGCGCGTATGTATGAGCGCTTGCGTCTGTACTATGTTAATAAAAAGACAGGATTTGACAAGAAGAATTTATGCTTCTTCGAGATGCATCTATGTTCCTTATAGTGCAAATTAGACATGCACCAACTTTTTACCCTCAAAATGAAAACTATATTAATGCAAATATATACAGAAACATGCGCATACATAGAGCTCACGTGGAGTTTCGTACAGACGCACGTGTCCATTTGAAATATGCATGGTCCCTAAAAAAAATGAAATATGCGTGTGCATGCATGGTCCAGGTATATAGATTAGCGAAAAATGTGTTGTAAGTTTTACATTTTTTATATTTGTGGTCAAATGAAGTCTTTGAACATATGCATATGTATATTATGGGCTATGGCACTTCACACATATTTTGCTAGTAAAATTAACGACATAAGTTCTCATGTCAGACATTTTTCCCATCCGAAGGGAGTATCGAGTATGTGCTAACTAACCACCCTTAAAAATTAAGGTCAGCCCTTCTCAGACGGTGACAAGACAAGTTCGTCGTGGACTAATCAGTTTGAAATTGAATCAAACCAAGCTACCCGCAGATGCTACAAGACCGTGCCACATGCATGTATGTTTGTGTTCTGCCCTACAAATTCTTGTTCTTCTTGGTGTGAGGTAGACTTTGGGGTTCTACTCCCTCCGTTCCTAAATACTTGTCTTTCTAGAGATTTCAACAAGTGACTACATACGGCGCAAACTGAGTGAATCTACACTTTAAAATATGTCTACATACATCCGTATGTTGAGTCTATTTGAAATGCCTAGAAAGACAAGTATTTGGGAACGGAGGGAGTAATTTACATGCATGCAAAGTGGGGTATTCTTCGGTGGGCTAGGCTTTGAAGTTGTCGATAGCGCTATCGATGAACAGGGGACCACGAATGATCTATTGATGGAGAGGTTGACCACGAATGACCTCTACTATATGATCAACCAGCGGAACTTCTCAAAATGTTCCAAGGATTTTGCACTTCGAAATAACTCAATTGACCTCTTACAAGGAAGAGGTGGGCATGCATGAGCTAACAACCTTGTTTGCAGATGATCGACACGGAGATTCAAACATGATGATACAGTCGTCGAAGATGTAAATGCAGCCATACTGAGAGGAAACACAAACGGTGAACATGTCATCCATGAGGACAAGATTGAAACAGGAAGACATTTATTTGAGATGACGCTGTCATTCTTGCTAGATGACAATTCGTGACACGAAAACCTAGTTAGACAAGAATGAGATTTAGGAATCCCCTCACATCCGCCCCACGGCTTCAGAGGCGAAGCTGAAAGGGAGAGGAGATTGATCTTGATGCGGCTAGGGTTTCTTAACACTTCCTTTCATAGAACAAGCCATATCCTGGTGCCTAACTACTATTGCATCTTCTCCCAACTCTCTCTTCTTTTTATGCGAAAATCCTAAGATCATCTACAACCGGGCGCCCCAAACCCGCCTCATACGCCTGGGCTCAATCGAAGAGAGGAGAGTGATCAACCGGGATAGGGTGTTATTTTGCACAATATGATTATCGAGGATGCGGGTAATGGTGTAGCCTAAACCAATGATTTTGAAGAACCTAGAGAAGAAGTTGAAATCCTGGAAGATCAAGATGCAGCTCATCATATGAACTTTCTGCAGATGCATCAGAATCTTCAAGATTATCAGGTGCACAAGCAGCTACTCAATGATCTTGTGGAGCACATGTGGACCCATAAATTTTATGTAAACACTATTTATGCTCGGTAACAAAATTTGTTATTTACGTGCGACATTGTTTTGTATGATCGACGTGCATGGATTTTGCTTGAATTTGAGAGTCCGAATTTGAGATGTGTCGATGCTGGGAGCGAAATATTAGGCCCCGTCCTGATGCGTGAACGGACGTATAGTGGGTCAAATTAGGTGACCGCGGCTGTAGATGCTCTAAGGTCAGATATTAAGAATCACATGTCCTTCCAAATACACACATATTAAAAAATAACACTACATTCAGAATTTTGAGGATGTCAAAGTCTTCTACCTCCTGTGTCAATTAACGGCACGCCGTGAGCATAGCTCGATGCTGCCTTTTGGCCTCCATCTTTGCAGAGCAAAACTATTTAAACCCAGGAGCTTGTAGAACATCGATTAGGAAGTCATCGATTCAGACCAGGAGACACAAGTGGCCACGGTCTGCAAAGCAAATCACTATTCTCGAGAAGAAGGCGTTAATAACGGCCTGTAAAAATTTTGAAGACCGTGAATGCTGGTCGAATCCAAGCGGATCTATCTAAAACCACGGATCCGTGGAGACCAGCCGGTTGACAACCATAGTCACAACTCCACACGCCCTACAGTAGTGATAAGCACATCAAGGAATGGAGAAAGAGCAGGGAGAACATTATTTCTACATTGGAACAACACCGCCACCTCACCGACTCAAACCAAACTCAAAGACTCACTAAAGAAAACCTTAAAAATAATCTTTCATGTTATTGCACGACATGTCCAAGTCTGATGTTGAGCTCGCCGTCGTCCAGGACAATGCACCAACTCCCTTTTCTCGAGTGACCTAGCCAGGCCAGGCACCCGCTGAAGATATATCGCGGCGCTGAATCATGAACGTTGTTGTAGAGCACTACCCGACGAAGATCGTCACTCGAGCACACATCTCCTTCGCCATCCCGCTCCAGTCTTCCAAAGCCTCAATAAGTAGGGCGCCCCCGATCAGGACCTCCCTGCCACGGTTTGCACCGGATGGGCTTTGTCCGGCGACACGCCCTCAGGATTGCAGTATGGGGATTAGATGGGAGGGTAACTAGGGTTCAGTCGCCCGCTTGGCGCCTCTCTCCACCCCCAACTCTCTCTTCTTTGCAGCAAATGATCAGTCGGCTATTATTTTGTGAACAACTATTAATACAAAGTGCATGCAAAGCATTTGTGCTTGCAAGTTGCAGCCGAAGAACTGGACTAGCTGATCCAACTGAACTAAGACTACCCAAAGTGGGAGTAACATAGGTGGTAACATCACACATCGCTAGGCAAAACAGATGATGTGGCGAGTAATTAATGAGAAAAGAGAGGCATGTGGTAACATAGCTAGTTACTGTAACATCAACATACCAAGATATAAGATGAGTCTACAACGTAATAAATGAAGTGTTGCACTACATCACACATATGTTACTCCCACTATAGAGGTAGTAATTAATATAGACTAGTAACATATGCATGTTACTAGTCTAAGTTACTACCCACAATGGGAGTAAAATAGGTGGTAATATCACACATATCTAGACAAAATAGATGATGTGGCAAATAATTAATGAAGACAAAGAGACATGTGGTAATATACTTAGTATGAGTAACATCACACATACCAAGACAAGATAAGTCTACAACCTAATAAATAAAGTGTTGCATGTCATCACACATATGTTACTCCCCACTATAGAGGTAGTAACATGCATATTTTACTAGTCTAAGTTATTCTCCACTTGGCTAGTCTAAAAACAAATGGATCGCCACCTGAATTAATTTAATCTAGTTAAGTAAACCTATTAATCTACGGGTGAAGGGCGACCAATCAGCTATGCCACGTGGCGCAAGCTAGTTGGCCGTGGTGAGTAATCTTTTGAAAAAAAATTAGATGGAGGTGAGGATTATTTTTAATTCTTTTAGATAGAGATAAGGATCTCTTTTATTTCTTAAATGAAGGGTTATGCAAGGTGACGTTTGCTGGTAGGTTGTGGTGATTTTTTTTACTTCTTTTCTTGGATGAAGATAAGGATTTTTTTAGATGTTTTTAGACAAAGGCAAGGATTCTTTGTATTTTTTAAAATGAAAACATACCCCGGGTGACGCCCAACCACTAGTACCTCCCTCTTAAAATTAATGTCTCAACTTTATACTAGTTCTAGTATAAATTTGTACTAAAGTCAAGACATTTATTTTGAGACAGGGGAGTATTAATCAAACGGGGCGGCGGTGGCTCAGTCGGTAGTTCGTTGGAAACTTGGACGATTGGAGTCACCGTGTAGTGCTGGATGAGTCGAGTCGATCGACGACTTGACGCGAGCGCGCGGCTCGATCACTGCAAGGACCGCACCACACCTTGCCACCAACCGTGCATACTACCGGACAAACGGCCGGTCGGGTGAAAAAATAACCGGACAAACGGCCGGTCGGGCAGGACTACGTACGTACAGGACATGTCCTGGTGTTCAAATTTGGTCCAGAGTTACCATCTGGATCGATCGTACGGTGCATGCTGTCGTCATCGTGCCGTGCCGTGTCGTACGTACGTCGTCCTCCCTGCCGCCCGGAGAAGCTGCCGCCGAGCTTCCGATCGATGAAACAGTTCATTTGGACGAGGTACGTACGCTCGTTTCATCTTTCATGTACCTGCCCAGAGATTCTCCTTCGGCAGGTTTTACTGGTCCTACTTGCTTATGTCGCACACACGTGCTTAATTGCGTTACCGATTGAGATTGAGATTGCACGTGAGACAATGACCATTCTCTTTGTATAATTAGAGGATGTAGCCCGATCTCTTATACGTACTCCCTCCGTTTCTTTTTAGTTTGCATATAAGGTTTGGTCAAAGTCAAGCTTTGTAAAGTTTGACTAACTTTATATTAAAAAATATAAACATTGATAATATGAAATCAACATTATCAGATGCACCATGAAATGTATTTTCATACTATATAGTTTTAATTTTGTAGATGTTCATATTTTTGTTTATAAATTTGGTCAAACTTTATGTAGTTTGACTTTGACCAAATCTTATATGCGGGGTAAAAAGAAACGGAGGGAGTAACTTTTTATATGCCTTTGTAAACTTTAGTTCCTTATAATTTGAAGAGAAGGCGACCAGATATAAATTGAACCCTAAAATTTAACTCAAACGAACATCTTTTCTTCTCCTTTCTTATTTCTTTCGGACTAGTCTGGATGATGACAACGGCGGGCCGGGATAGGCCATTGGAAAAGTGAGGAAAGGTTGGACGCATACACGCAGAGCATGCACATGCCCAGCACACACGCAGCAGCAGGTGCATCACACACACACGCACGCACACAGAAACAGCACACACAAGCACGCACACGCACGAACAGTGAATCGCCCAAGAAAACTCCAATTGTTGCCGCCAGCGAGAATCCAACGCCGGCAAGGGCAGCCTCTATGTTTCTACTCCACCCTTTAGCTAGCTTCCTAAAGGTTCTAACCTTATGCTGCCAAATATCTATAGGATTATTACTGTTACACCTACTAGACCAAGCACATGGAGTCTTGCCGACATGCAACACAAATTGTTAACCCGTTGTCCATGTGAATGGCATGGAAGCCGGAGGACTTTTATTTTAGATAATCCCCTCATCATCATAGAAATAAAGACGAGTGACACTAGCCGAAGGAGATACTAGGAGATTGATCTTATTAGTATCCGGTTGTTAACTAGTGCTACCTCCATTCCAAAACAATTAATGTTTTTGCTTTGTCCCAAGTCCAACTTATTTTAAGTTTGACCAAGCCTACAGAAAGTATATTAGCAACTAGAAAACGAAATGAGTCTCTGAAGATTCTCTATGAAATATATTTCATACCATGTGTATTTGGTGTTATGGATCTTAATACATTTTTCTATAGAGTTTATTAAACTTAAGCAAATTCGTCTTTCCCAATGATGTGTATAAGACATACTCCTACTCCTTCTGTAAAGAAATATATGATCGTTTGGATCATCACTATATTAATTATCTGAATGATCGTATATTTCTCTACAAAGGGAGTACATGCCATAATTTTGAACCAGAAAAATGTCAGCCCCTGCACATGCCAGTTCTCCGGTGCACGCAAGGCCCGTGTGCTTGCAAGTTGCAGCAGAGGAACTGGGCCGGCTGATCCACCTGCATTAAAGAAAAATTGGATCTCCACTTGAATTAGTTTAATCGAGTTACTACTAATCAAGCGGGGCGGCGGTGGCTAAGTCGGTGGTTCGTTTGACGGTTGGAGTCACCGGCTGTAGTGCTGCACGACGAGTCGAGGCGATCGGCGACTTGACTCGAGTGCGCGGCTCGATCACAGCACGGACCACACCATGCGTTGCCACCAACCCGTACATTACTACCGGACAAACGGCCGGTCAGGCAGGACTACGTACGTATTTCCTTCATTTATTTTGAAACGGAGGGAGTACATATGGCATGTCCTGGTCAATGGTACGTAATAGAAATTTCGTCGACAGTTACTCCATCTCACCATGTGGATCAATCATCGATCGTACGGTCCATGGCGCATGTTCGTGTCGTACGTACTTACGTCGTCATCCCGGTCGCCCGGCGAAGCTGCCGCCGAGCTTCCGATCCATGAGAGCACAGAGAAACAGTTCATTTGGACGAGGAGGTACGTACGGTCTTTTCATGTCCCTGCCCAGGGCCGTCTCCAGAAATTCGGGGCCCCGGTGCGAAATGCCAATTGGGCCCCTAAAATTTCTTGGTACTTGCCTTTTTATATAAACAAATATGAATGAACTCAAACACTGCCCAAATTATAGGCTTATCAAGAAATAAAAACAAAAAAGAAGACTAAACCTGAATTTTTGACGAACAACTATTTGGGAAATCTTGGTGTGTGATAGCTTGGAGCCTACTATATATCATCCCTGAACAATTTGATTGATGAAAACTGATTCATATGCACATGTACTCACTAATATTGTAATTCAGTAGAACATAGTCTAATTTAAACAGGGATTCAGTTTGAGAAAACTTGGTGGACAGATCGGTGATGCCATCACCTTGGCCTTGGCCACCCGCTGCTTCTACTTGCGCAGTGCGATTTGTGACTTGCCGAGTCCCCAACGGCCAACAGAATTTGCCGAGTCCCCAACGGGCTGCAATTCTTCATGTTGGCAAAGCTGTGAGCTACATCTGAGGGCAAGAGACGAAGGTATTGAACGAGGCAACCCCGGGGCGGCGCTGCCCTTGGGAAATCCTTTCGCGACCTAGATCGATCGACAGGTTGAGGAGCAGGCCCAGTTCGGGAGAGCCAGGGACTAGCTGACCGGGCCCAATTTTGTGCTAGTAGTGAAAAGAAAGCCCAAAGCAAAAATAATATACAGGACATTGGCCCTAGATCGGGGGCCCTTGGAATTTGGGGGCCCTGTGCGGTCGCACAGCCCGCACAGGCCCCTGGACGGCCCTGTCCCTGCCCAGAGATTCTTCTTTGGCAGGTTTTACTGGTCCTAGCTACTCTCTTCATTTTAAAATAGATGACTCAACTTTGTATTAACTATAGTATAAAGTTTGGTCATCTATTTTAAAATGAAGTACTTTCTTCGCAGTCGCACACACGTGCTTAATTGCGCTACTGATTGAGATTGATCTTGCACTTGCACGTGAGACAAGGACTATTCTCTTGGCACACTAGTAGAAAAGGGGGCAATGGTCCAGGCCGGTCCAGCCCATTAGTCCCAGTTCAACCCAGAACCGGGACCAATGGGAGCATTTGACCCGGTTTGTGAGCCCCGGGGGCCGGCCGGGCCACGTGGGCCATTGGTCCCGGTTCGTCTGGACCTTTTGGTTCCGGTTGGTGGGTTGAACCGGGACCAATGTGCCGCACTCCTGGCCCACCACAATTGGTCCCGGTTGGTGGCCTGAACCGGGACCGAAGGCAAACCTTTAGTCCCGGTTCATACGACCAACCGGGACCAATGGTGGTGCCTATATATACCCCCCTCGCGCAAGAGCAGAGCACACTGCTCTGTTTTTTCTGGCCGAGGGGGAGAGGGCTTGGTGGTGCTCTAGCTCACCTTCTATGGACACAAGGTGTTCGATGGAATGCCCGAGCCACACTACTTAGGGTTTCTCCTCTCCAAGCTCGACCGCCAAGCTCCATTTTCCTCCATATTTGTCTAGGTTTAGCGGTCCGTCACGCCCCGTCCCCGTCTTCAACGTCGTCGATCACCCGCACCGATCTCATCGCCGGCACCACCGTGGTGAGCCTCTTGTTCTTATCTTCTTTCCGAAAGGAAAAATATTCTTATTTGTATGTTTAGATAGATATATACTTGTATAATTTTCTTACTTTTATTATTGCATCGTATATAGTGCGATGGTTTTGGTATCCGCCCCCGTCGGCCCTCGTCCTGTCTATGATTCGGATGTGGTATATATTATCTTTTCATAACTATTGGTTTATTTATTGTTTACGACAATTATGCCGACCAACGTGACATAGATTTTATTCATCTAGGAGGTTGTTGAACCGGAAATTCCAACCGACCCTATTGTCGAGAGGTTAAATTTAGTTGAAGAAGAAAACAATTTGTTAAACGAAAAAATTAGAAAAATTGAGGAGGAGAAGATGATATTGGAGTTGCATGTTGTAGATGTCGTCGATGGTCACAAGATCAAGATGGATGCAATGCGCTTGAAGATTAGAAAGATTAGAAAATATGCCATTCATACCGAGGCTGGTTTTCCGGACGCAGGGGGTTACAAAACCCACGAGAGGAGGAAGAAACTGGAGCAGGACCAAATGCAGGCGCTGCTTGGAAGGGTAATGGGGCTAGAGGATCGAGAAGAGGAACGAAGCAGCAGATCGCAACAAACGACATGCCGAAGCTTCCCCGGCTACCCCGCCATCTCGGCGGAGAAGCAGCGTTGCTTCCACCGAGCTGCTTCACCGGAGCATGTCTTGACGGCTCCTGCCAGCTATCCCGTGGATGGTATCACGGAGTCTCAAAATTGCCACATTATGGCGCGATGCATGAATTTGAAGGTCAAGGCGGCTGTTGGCCAAGTTTATCCTAGTGAACCCGACACAACTTATCACTGCCAGTCGATTCCAGAAGGATTTGCTAAGGTGATGGTGGATGAAATAACGGAGGGATTTGAGGACCTCGCGCTTGAGCACCGTATCGGTGAAGGGGAGACAAGGCTGGGTTCTGCTCTGAAGACTCCATGCCTATGGTGGAAGGAGCTCATCGACCTTCTAAACTGGACGCCTCCTCCTCCTCCTCCTCCTTCGGCGAGTCAGGGCACTCCGCCTCCTCCACCGCCTCCTCCTCCGGCGAGTGACGATCAGGGCACGCGTGGCGGCACTCCGCCTCCTCCACCGCCTCCTCCTCCGGCGAGTGAAGATCAGGGCACGCGTGGCGGCACTCCGCCTCCTTCTCCGGCGCGTGGCGACACTCCGCCTCCTCCTTCTCCGCCTCGCCAGCAAGGGCGGAAGAGACCCACCGCCGCCCCGGCTGCTTCGACGCGTCGTAGTCCTTCTCCTCCGCCTCGTAAGCAAGCACGAAAGAAGACAGACGTCGCAGCCGCTCCGTCTGCTCCGGCGTCTAGCAGCACAAGAAGAGAGAGGCAATACAGATACGGTCCACCCTCTAGAGAAGTTACCGTACGAGAGGACCGAGGAGGAAAACGATACGATCGTGCGGACCCACGTGAAGGAGTTCTTTGAAGGGGTGAAAGCAAAGATACATCCACCTCCGGAGGAGAAGGTAGATCCGGTGAAAGCAAAGCGCACTCTCGATGCCCTGAGGAAACCACCAAAGTCTCCGCCGAGAACCAACTATGAGCGCATTACTGAAAAGACATATCTCCAAGCCAAGCGGTCGGGAACTACTGTCAGTGGTAATAGGTCAAAAGAACAACGAGCAAAGGGGAACAAAATTGCCCAGCTTGGCGAACAAGCACAGCAATCGTGCCCCCCGCTCAATGTGTCTAATCCTCCGGGGACGGTGGCCGGTTATGGCAATCTTGAAGATTACCTGCCTGACGATGTACTTCCTGATTTCATAGAGGTGGACTTATTCAGATACGAGTACGGGAAGCCTCTCGTCAAAGATGAAAAGTCTCTGACAACAATGATGCGAAGATTCCACAGTTGGTACATGAAAACCTGCAGAGAGTCTGAGGGGACGAACACTTTGTATCTGAAAATTAAAGAGGAGCACGACCTCGTTTCAAATGATGTGTTGGCTATTCCATTTGAGGAGTTCTTCAAGTTCTTCAATCAAAAGGCCCTCGATAAATTAATGGTCTTTTTCTACTGCCTGTAAGTACTATTTCTGTCATTAGTCTGTATATATAGCTCGGCTCTTTCATTGCATGTATTTATAATTAATTATCCTCAATATATTATGCAGATTGAAGATCGTCGAGTGCAAAAAAATGAAATCTATGATATTGGGTTCATTAACACAAATATCATAGATGTCTTTCTGGTTGAAAAGAACGTCGAAGAGGCCGAGAACAACTTGCTACAATCGTTAATCAAAAATCAAAACAAAGATACCATACTCTTTCCTTACAACGGCCCATGAGTGTTACTGTCGTGTGCATATTCGATTTCCCTTATTACTCGAGCGAGGTTAATGTAACTGATGAGTTATGCATGCGTGTGCAGGTACCACTATATTCTTCTGGAGATTAAGCTTGAGCGTGGACTAGTAACCGTCTTAGACTCTAGACGGAAAGATCCCAGCACCTATGCGGACATGACTGAAATGCTCAGCAAGTAAGTTCAATCGATCATTATCGCACCATATCGGCAACTTTTTGTTCATTTCCTGATATCTCAAGTAATAATAATTATTTTCTTTGTCTTGCAGGGTTTGGAAACAGTTCACCGCATAAGCTCCGGGACTGCCGAAGGAGCTGCAATATGTATACCGAAAGTAAGTACTCATTGGCGCATCTCCGTTGATTCTATAGCTATACTTTCATCAATGCCATTTATATAATGCTTCATTATCAGTTTGATTGACCTCTATTTCTCGTAAAGTGCTTGTGGCAGGAGGAAGGGAATGATATCTGTGGATACTACGTGTGCGAGTTCATCCACAACGCGACTTTGAAAAACAAGCGGGGCTACTCTAGAAGACAATATGAAGTGCGTAAGCAATAATATTCACAATTTCATTTTATTACACCATCATTTCTATTGAGTTTCATTCATATATATGTATTAATTAACCCCCTTCTTCAATTTAATTAGACGTGGCAGATGCGGGATGAACTCCTATCACCAGATCGCATGAAAGCAATTCAAGAGGAGTTGGCGGGATTCTTTCTTGAACACGTCATCAGTAAAGCCGGAGAATACCATGTGGAACTTCATTTCAAATGCTTGTGGTTTGTAATTAAGAGATCTTATATAGATTGTACATGTATTTAGCCAGTAAAACTTGTTGTTCGACCAATCTCTCGGAGAAGGAGAGGTCGATCGATCACTTCTCTCGGTATGCATGACGAACTTCTGTACTGAATGGTTCTCTCGATCACTTATGTATATATACTACGTAGCGTCGACCAAGCACGGACATAAGAGAGGACACTTCTCTCAATTAATTAGCTAGCTAACACAATATACGAAACACCTAAATTAACCCCCCAAAACCCCCAACCCCCCTCCTTTAAAAAAAAAACCCAGCCACTAGAATGCAGACACGTGGATGCCTTTTGGTTCCGGTTGGAGCCACCAACCGGGACCAAAGGCCCCCTGACTGGGCTCGGCGCACAGGGCCACGTGGAGGCACATTGGTCCCGGTTCGTGTTTGAACCGGGACTAATGAATTGAGGTATTAGTAACGACCCATTAGTCCCGGTTCCCGAACCGGGACTAAAGGCCCTTACGAACCGGGACTAATGGGTGGTTTTCTACTAGTGGCATAATGAAAAGCCTGTTTGGTACTGCTCGGCTCCTTAGCTCCGCTTTCAAAACACAAGCCAAATAAGGTAGCTCCATAATATGCCGCTCCGCGAAAAAACAAGAATCTGGGATACAACTTTTATAAAGCTCTTCAGGGATGCTTCAAAAAAATCTAGAAGCTGGAGTTGGGTGAAAATTACCCATCAGTGCCATCAGTAAGTTGATACCCCCCCCCAACCAATCAAATAGATCATTTTCACCAAATTTCCCCTTCTTAAAGCTAAAGCTAGATGGAAGTCAAACATTCTCTTCAGTAGTACTACAACTTCTGGATGAAACAACTCAAAGTGAATTTAGTGGAGCGAAACCGATTTTCGTGAAGCGGAGTAGTCCCAAACAGGGCTAAGTACGTACAATGCATCTCGTTCAACTCTTCAAACTGAAACAACTACACTGACCAGAATCATCAGGCCAACTTTTACATCTACCTCGACCATGGAAACTGGGGAGCCTACAGCCGCATTCGACAAATCCGACCGCTCAAACGCTCGCGGACGCGCCACGGCGCGTCCACGGGCACTGACCGAGCACGCCTTATATTTCGTCTTTCACACTCACGTTACTCATATCCAAAACCTCAAACCATGCAATTCATGCAACGCCGCGTAAAACACATGATCATAGTGCAGTTCATTGGATTAGCCGGACAAAACAAACATGATCCATCGGAGTTCAACGGCGATAGTGCAAATCCATACTACAAACTTATGAAACCTAGATAAAATATAAAGAACGAGGAAGGGCGGAGGAAATCACCATTTCCTCACCGGCCCTTTCCCCTTCCGACCGTCGACGTGGATGTGTCCCTCCTCCGTGTAGGCATCGGCGTGCGGAGGCGCGTCGTCGTCGGAGCTGGAGGTGGACCCATTCGTCATATCCGAGTCGGAGCTGCACCTCATGCCCGACAACCTGTGAAGCAGGCCGTCCTGCTCCTTCGCATGGCAGGCCGCCTTCGCCTTTGCCGCCTCCTCCTTTGTTTCCTCCCGCTCTGACAACTCAAGGGCGAGTCGGCGCACCTTGGCATTCTTGCGGCGGAGGCGTCGCGCCTCCGTCTCCGCCGTCGTGAGCGAGCGATGGAGGACAGAAGCGAGGAGCGCTGCCTCAGGATCGACCGGCGCACGAACATCGACTCAGGAGCCGCTGGCCTCTCACTCGCCCCCTGCCGCTCGAGATGGGTTGCTCGTGCCTCCGACTCTGGCGTCCGAGTGCGCGCCGGCCCCGCCACGGGCACAAGGACCCAGCGGCGGCCGGGCACAACCTCCGGAGCATAGGGTGCTGGTGGTGGGCGGCGTACCTAGAGTAGCGGAGCGGAGTGGCCGGACCTACGTGCCGGGCGGGAAGGGTCGACGACGTCGCCAGCGCTGCGTCGACGGGCGCCGACGAACCGCCTTGCTCGACGACGGAACGCCTCAATGTGACGCGGTGGACGACCTCCTCCACATCGTTGGGGTCCGCTTTTGCGCAGCATGCTAGACCGGTCGTCGTCGGAGCCGGAGACCCCACCGAAAGCAGTGCTACTTCGGCCGCCGGCCATCGGATGCGTTTGGAGGGGATTATAAGTGGAGTGGACGGAGAGGGGAGTGAAGTGGAGTTCGGCTTGACTGCGGTCTAGGGTTTTCTGGACGGCGATATTTGTGGGGCAGGCGTGAGCCAGGCTGGGCCAAGTCGACGTGTCAGGCGCGTCCGGCCGCCCCATATCTGCTCCATATTTTGGGCTGGATATGAGGGGTGCTTGTCAGCCCAGACGTTTGAGGGCGGGTTGAGAGGTCCGGTTGGATCGAGATTTTATGACCGGGCGGCCTGCCGGGGCTTTTGAGCCGAGTTGAGAAGTCCAGTTGTAGATGCTCTTAGGATACGGTACATCTGTACATGATAGCATTACAAAGTTAGTATTCGAAAAATATTGTCACGTTTCAAGTGCTACTCCTAGATTTGAATATTGTCGCAGCCTGACTACTGTGATTAGCGACCGCCTCTCTCTGTCTCTCTCCTAAGAAGTATGGTACTCCATGAATGGTAAAATTTGCATATTTTATAGGGTTTTATCATTGATGTTATGAGTTGTGTCTCATTACTCAGTTTTGCCACTAAAAATTTCAACTGCTCAAAAACGCCATCGCCTCGTTAGGCGCATGGTCAAAAATGCCACTGGACACCATTACTGTCAACTCAAATCTCTTTTGCCATATGATAATGACATAGATTAAATACCTATGGACTAACATATCAGCTCTCCCTCTATCCCACTACAATAAAGTGTGGGTCTCACTTGGTCCCAACAACATTCTTATTTTCCTGTAAAATTATTCGCTTACTTACTCCTGACAAGTGAGGCCCGGAGTTATCATTCTGAGATAGAGAGAACTGACATGTTGGTCTAGGGGTACTTTTGTCATTTAACATGCTCAAAAGGTTTCACCTGACAATAACAATGTCTAATTATATTTTTGAGCAAACATCTAAAAGAACGATGACGCTTTTAGATATGTAATGGCATTTTGGAGCAAAGATCTCACACAATGAAGGCATTTTTGAGCAGTTGTATTTTCTAATGGCAAAACTGAGTAGTGTGACACAATTAATGACATAAATGACAAAAACCCTATTTTATATGCCAGTGGGAATTCTAGATTGATGATCTGTAAAGTTACAACTCTAAAAGCTACTCCCTTTGTTAATAAATGTAAGCTGTTCTAACTTTTTCTAAATCAGGTGTATAAACATATTTTAATGTGTTTATTCATTCATTTTAATTCATATTAAAATATTCAACATGTCGGTTCAAAAGAATATTCAATATATCTTATATATTTGTGAACAGAGATAGTAAACGATGGACTGCCTTTATCCACTAAGATCGGATAACTGGATTTTCACAGCAAGAACTATGTTGTTTTATGCAAAATTGAAAAACAATCACCATTCAAAGTTTATATGTAGATACTATTAAAGTAAAAAAAAAACTTAATGCCAATTTTGTGTTTTGATTTGTGTTGCATGGATAATTTTGAATATTTCAAGTAATACAAAAAATGGTATAAAGTGTCTGCCTTCCAAAACGTCTCTTGTAAATGGATGTTCATTTCTCTGACAAGTATTCCAGACTGAGGGAGTATATTTAAGAAAGCAAGATACATGGAGCATTATGAGCCAGAAAATTCAGCCAAAGAGATTTCTTATTCTTCTTCTTCTTTCTACAAGAAACCAAAGCATTTCTTAGCTGCATAGACATAATGGTATAGAACAACAGCAAACCTGGGTTTACTAGTCTCCAGGTAGAGCTAGCCACATTTTTTTCTTAAAAAACATGAATTCTGCTTGTATTTTTTTGAAAAAAGGGGTGTTCTCGTGAGGCTCGGACTTGGTTAACATATGCCTTCCCATGGAAATAACCCTAAAGAAATCCATGGGCACAGAAATGAACAAGAAAAAAAATTAAAACAATAAATGGGCTTATATCTCAACCTCTGCATTATGAGAAGTAAACATGCATCCACTAAATTAATTGCTCATTTGCTAAAAAAAACAGCCCAAAAAGTGTGCCATAATTATTATTTTTGAAAGGCAAGTTAACCAGTATTAGAAAGGAGACACATGCATACCGAATAATCAAGTGTTTCAATTGTTATTTTTGACAGGAGGTCTAACCGTAAATAACAGTGCGCATTATACAGCCCACATGCATACATATGGCAGGCAACCATCTCATGTCATTCCCCAACCAGAAGAAATCATCAAAATGGAAAGGGAAGAAAAGATGGGGAGGAGACTCAACTAGTCAACAGCACAAAAGAATCGCTCCTCAAGTACCCATAAAGTCAATCGATCGATAAGGTCCGGTCTGCTTGTTTGATCAGCTAGAGAATTAATTACTAATCACTAGTTCTTGGAGGCGGCGGCGGTGGTGAGCGCGTTCCTGAACAGGCGGACGGCGCAGGGGACGCGGAGGATGCCCTCCTGCTTGTACCCGAACTCCTGCGCCGCCATCTCCAGCAGCGCCGCCAGCGACGGATGCCGCAGCGCCTCCACCCGCACCACGAACCGCTCGCACTCCTCGTCGCCATCGCCCACCACCAGCACCGGCACGCACCCGCGCGGCACGCCGCCGCTGCCGTCGCTCACCCGGTCTGAGAAGCTCAGCCGCCGGATCAGCTCCCTCATCGTCGGTTGATCGCTGATGAACGAACTGATCACGTAGGAAATAGTATATATGGTATATAGCTAGCTGCTAGCTAGAGCTTTAGGTTTCGGTCGATGTGAATACATATGTCCCGTGTTTGTGGTTCATGGTGTTGGCTTGGGGCTCTCCTTTTATAGCCAATGGAATGTTTGATTGGATCATGAGTACCCGAGCGTGTGGAGAGAGAGAGAGAGAGAGAGAGAGAGGAATGGAAGGTTTACTGTTCTGTGGTGGCGCTTGCAGTCGTGGCTGGGATCAACCTTCACTGGGTTCAAACATGTTGGCTGTCGTATCATGAGCATCGTTGAAAGTTATGACCATGGAATTTGGTTAGCTACACGCATTATAATACAAATTAGTACTACTGTCCTCAATTACCCAGCTAGCTAATAAGACTAGACTAGTTAGAGTCTGTTAGGAATAACCACGACGTGTACATAGCCGTATCCGGTTTAGTGTCCGGTTTAGTATATGTGCATGTACGAGTCCGTGTAGCTTTCTAACAATTCATCGAGTAGGAGTAGTATTAGCCAGGTTTGCTAATATATATACCTATGTACCCCAGGTTGTAAACCAGACCGTGGAAATTAATAAAGCAAGGAACAACAGGTACGATACGTACCTGTGGCAATAAGCCGGCGTCTCGCGTGCGTTCGTGTGTTCCGGCCGGCTGGCCGTTGTGTGCCTGCGTGGAGTACTAATTGATCCAAAGAAATTGGTCAACTAGTTGGAGCTAGCTTGCCACGTTCCTTACTACGGTGCATCTCGGCGTAAAAGCAATTCGTCGAGTTTGTCAGCGAGCTTTGTTCGTCATCGTCGTTCGTCGTCGGTCGTATCGCCGTCGCCGGAAGTACTCGGCGTCGGGACTGGGCCAACAATTGGTATCTAGAGCAAGGTTGATCTTCTAGTAACGGGAGATCATGTCGGACGACGAGAAGACCAAGCAGCTGGCGGAGTACTCCGGTGCGGCTAAAGTATTTGCTGCTCCGGCGAGTTCGTCGTACCCACGATTTGATCGCGAGAACTTCGGGGTCTGGAAGGCCCTCATGGAGTGTGGTCTCCGCGCCAACGAGCTATGGGACGCGGTCGACCCAGGAGGCGACGCGTTCAAGAAGGAGGGAGCCGAGCACCGGAAGGATCGGCAGGCGGCGTCGGCGATTTACTCGGTGATGCCGATGGATGTCCTCCAACACCTAATCACCAAAGAAACGGCGAAGGAGGTGTGGGATACTTTGAAGCTCATGTTCGAGGGACACACCCGCGTCAAGCAAGCCAATCTCCAAACTCTGCTAAGGAACTACGAGACTTTGGTCATGGGCGACAATGAGTCCGTGGATGCGTTTGCTTCACGGGTGGCTACTCTCGTCTATCGGATTCGAGCGCTTGGAGAGAACCTCACGGAGGCCTCGGTTGTCCGGCGGTTCTTGCGCGCGGCCCCTCCCCGGTACATGCAAATTGTCACGGCGATCGAAAGTGCGTCGATCTCGCGACTCTCTCCATCGACGATCTTGTCGGACGGTACAAGGCTCACGATGAGCATATGCGGTACAGTCTTGGGGACGGGAAGAACGACGAGCTTGTGATGCTCACAAAGGCGCAGTGGATCGCCCTGGAAAAGCGAGGCGGATCCATAAGCAGTAGCAAGAAGAAGGGGAAGCAGCGTTCGACGAGAAAGAACTTCGCCGACTCGGACGACGACTCAGACGATGAGGCTGCACCTGCACCACCGAGGAGGAAGTTTGACATCAGGAAAGTGAGGTGTTATAACTGTGGCCTCCTTGGTCACTTCAAGGCTGACTGCGAGGAAGCACCGAAGCAGAAGGCGCTCATGGCCCAGCAAGGTGACGACGGTGACATGATGTTGATGACTGAACTCGTGGATGAGGAGGATCCAGTTCTTCGACGCCCGGCTAAAGAAATTGTCGCTTCGTGGAAGAAAAAGTTTGCCATCATGATCATGATTCGAAACTCGTGTCGAAGCTACAGATGCGGAAGTAATTCAAACTTATGTCGATTGCTATGGACGTAAGTGCCAACTTTGCTGGAGCGGATGCAGCAATAGCTGCGTGTGCTGGACCATGGAGAAGTAATCTTTGTGCTGTTCAAAGATCCGTAGGTGGCCACAAAAATAGCACTGGACATGGTGTCTCGCTGAGTAGGCCGAAAGCACCAGCCGCAGGCACCAAAGCTGGATCCCTTGTGCGGAGTAAGGGCGCCTCGCACCCAGCAGCGAATGCTGCACAAGGAGCCTCCAAGACAGCTACGTGTGGTGGCCTAGCCACAAGAGAAGGCTTGCATGGTGGGCTACAAACAAGTCCAGCAGGAGGGCTTGGTGGCTCACGTGGTGAGCTAGGGCCATCTATACCTAGTGACGTTGCAAGTGATCCAGGAGATATGCAAGGTCCATTACCAGCGCATGTACGTACAGTTTTGCCATGCTTGGCCACTATAATGCAAGAAGATGGGAACGGCAAGGTAACGACCGTACCCGGGGATGAAAGTCTAGCTTTGCCAAAAGCAATGTGCGAAGCAAACGGTGAGGAGTTACTCCTGAAAGTACAAGGAGCCATGCAAATAATGTCGTCTCCGAAGGCACAAGAGACGAGGACAACGCCACCTACACCCGTTCTGCTACAACCGGTGTTACACCCATATTCGGAGAAGACTCTTCAGACGATTGACCCGGCAAAAGTGAAAGGGAGTGGGCAACGGTGTCTAGCAAACGCCGAGGAACCGGCGGAATTCAAGGGCGCAAATACGAAGGAGTATTGGCGTCAGGCTATGGAAGAAGAGTTGAGGTCGATCCACGACAACAATGCATGGGAGCTTGTGGATCTTCCCAACAATGAAAAAGTCATGGATCTCAAGTGGGAATTTAAGATCAAGAAAGATGTTGAAGGGTGCACGAAACACAAAGCGAGGCTAGTAGCCAAAGAGTATGTGCAAGAGAAAGGTGTGGATTTCGAAGAAGTGTTCTTTCCCGTTGCAAAGATGGAATCGGTGAGATTACTCATCGCTCTCGCGGCTCAGGAATCATGGAAAGTACATCACATGAATGTAAACTCCGCGTTTCTGAATGGCGAGATAGAAGGAGATGTGTATGTGAATCAACCTCCGGGTTTCATCAAAGAGGGAGAAGAGCACAAGGTACTAAAGTTACACAAAATCTTGTATGGGCTACGGCAAGGACCTCAGGAGTGGAACATCAAACTTGATCAGACATTTATTTCTCTTGGATTTGAGAAAGCCCCACTAGAGCATGCAATGTACAAGAGAGGTGAAGGAAGGGATCGTCTACTAGTTGGCATCTACGTCGACGACCTATTAATTACCGGAGCAGATGAAGAGGCGATTGCAAAGTTCAAGCTACAGATGAAGGAGCTTTTCAAGATGGATGATCTAGGCTTTTTGGGTTGCAACCTCGGGACAGAGGTATATCAAAAGCTGGAGGGGATCACACTATGCCAGGAGGCATATGCAAGAAAGGTACTTGAAAGCCGTGGCATGAAAGAATGCAATCACATTGTCGCTTCAATGGAACCTCGTTTTGAGCTGAGCAAGAAGGAGATAGTGAAACTACTTGGCTACAGTGGTAGTGACAAGGAAGGAATTGTTGGCGACCGAAAGTGTACCTCGGGTGTGGCATATTTCCTTGGTGGAAGCGTAGTAAGCTGGCTATCACGAAGACAAAAAGTGGTGACATCGACTTCAAGTGAAGCAGAGTGTCAAGGTGTGTTGCTAGGACGACTACACAATGATCTCATGAATCGAGATCCAGAACAAGTGGTGTTCGACGTTGACAGTGAGTCTACGATATTTCTACGCGAGGATCCAGTGCGGCATGACAGGAGCAGGCACATTGATACGATGTATCTTTACATAAAGGATTGCGTGAAAGAAGGGATGACGAAGATCAACTACTGTTGCACGAATGATCAGCTGGCGGACATCCTAACCAAGGCTTGGGTCGGCGTCGAGCTGTGACATGATGACGTCGTGTTTAAGGGGGTGATTGTTAGGAATAACCACGACGTGTACATAGCCGTATCCGGTTTAGTGTCCGGTTTAGTATATGTGCATGTACGAGTCCGTGTAGCTTTCTAACAATTCATCGAGTAGGAGTAGTATTAGCCAGGTTTGCTAATATATATACCTATGTACCCCAGGTTGTAAACCAGACCGTGGAAATTAATAAAGCAAGGAACAACAGGTACGATACGTACCTGTGGCAATAAGCCGGCGTCTCGCGTGCGTTCGTGTGTTCCGGCCGGCTGGCCGTTGTGTGCCTGCGTGGAGTACTAATTGATCCAAAGAAATTGGTCAACTAGTTGGAGCTAGCTTGCCACGTTCCTTACTACGGTGCATCTCGGCGTAAAAGCAATTCGTCGAGTTTGTCAGCGAGCTTTGTTCGTCATCGTCGTTCGTCGTCGGTCGTATCGCCGTCGCCGGAAGTACTCGGCGTCGGGACTGGGCCAACAGAGTCGTCCTAGAATTGTAAAAGTTGAAACACCTCGTGGTATGATTTATTTATTTCAAGGGCACGATTTGACAAGAACCATTTGTGGTGGATGTTTAGAGGGACAGTGGTATCCTCAGCCCACCAGGGTTCAAGTTCTGGTGCTCGCATTATTTCTGGATTTATTTCAGGATTTTTGATGATGTGTTTTGAATGATATGCCGGCTCAGTCTCTCGAAGTTGCTCATAGGGGTAGGATGTGCGTGTGTGCATTCATAAGGGTGAATGTATACGCGTATGTATGAGCGCTTGCGTCAGTACTGTGTTAATAAAAAGACAGGATTTGACAAAAAGAATTTATGCTTCTTCGAGATGCATGTATGTTCCTTATAGTACAAATTAGACATGCACTAACTTTTTACCCTCAAAATGAAAACTATATTAATGCAAATATATACAGAAACATACGCATACATCCTATGACATGTACTGAGCTCATGCGGAGTTTCGTACAGGCGCACGTCCATTTGAAATATGCATGTTCCCTAAAAATTGAAATATGCGTGTGCATGGATGGTCCAGTTATATAGATTAGCGAAAAATGTGTTGTAAGTTATAAAAAATGTATTTTTATATTTGTGGTCGAATGAAGTCTTTGAACATATGTATATGTATATTATGGGCTATGGCACTCCACACATGTTTTGCTAGTAAAATTAACGACATAAGTGCTCATGCCAGACATTTTTCCCATCCGAAGGGAGTATGTGCTAACTAACCACCCTTAAAAATTAAGGTCAGCCCTTTTCAGACGGCGACAAGACAAGTTCGTCATGGACTAATCAGTTTGAAATTGAATCAAACCAAACTACCAGCAGATGCTACAAGACCATGCCACATGCATGTATGTTTGTGTTCTGCCCTACAAATTCTTGTTCTTCTTGGTGTGAGGTGGACTTTGGGGTTCTAATTTACATGCATGCAAAGTGGGGTATTCTTCGGTGGGCTAGGCTTTGAAGTTGTTGATAGCGCTATCGATGAACAGGGGACCGCGAATGATCTATTGATGGAGAGGTTGACCGCGAATGACCTCTACTATATGATCAACCAGCGGAACTTCTCAAAATGTTCCAAGGATTTTGCACTTTGAAATAAGTCAATTGACCTCTTACAAGGAAGAGGCGGGCATGCATGAGCTAACAACCTTGTTTGCAGATGATAGACACGGAGATTCAAACACGATGATACTGCCTTCGAATATGTAAATGCAGCCATGCTGAGAGGAAACACAAACGGTGAACATGTCATCCATGAGGACAAGATTGAAACAGGGAAGACATTTATTTGAGATGACGCTGTCATTCTTGCTAGATGGCAACTCGTGACACGAAAACCTAGTTAGACAAGAATGAGATTTAGGAATCCCCTCACATCCGCCCCACGGCCTCAGAGGCAAAGCTGAAAGGGAGAGGAGATTGATCTGGATGCGGCTAGGGTTTCTTAACACTTCCTTTCATAGAACAAGCCATATACTGGTGCCTAACTACTATTGCATCTTCTCCCAACTCTCTCTTCTTTTTATGCGAAAATCCTAAGATCATCTATAGCCGAGCGCCCCAAACCCGCCTCATACGCCCGGGCGGGCCGCTCGGTCAGTGTCAGGTCACGAAATTACGACCGAGATGGGCGCCTCAAACGGACCTCAAACGTTTGGGCTGACCGGCACCCCTCATATCCAACCCAAATATGGGGCGTATATGAGGCGCCCGGGCACGCCCGCCATGTCGGACCCGACAGCCCGCCCCCACCGCAAATTGCAACTAATCCACCCCAGACCTACGGGGTCTATTTGATATCTCTCCTCGTCTTCCTCCTCTGCACCGTCCATCTCGCAGCTCCGCCGTCGGGTGTGCTCTGGAGCCGTTCCTAATCTCCGCGCCGCTAGCTCCAGAAGAGCAGTCCTCTCTCCCGTCTTCGCCGCGGGGGACGTCATCTCCGGCCCGGATGCCACCACAGTACGTCCGACAGCTCTTTGACTCTGCCGTGCGCTTGATGTGTTCGACAAATTGTCTGACCGATTTTTTGTGATTTTATTAGGGAAAACGATGGATTCTGATACTTCGTCGGACAAGGGAGTATGGGCCAACGGAACTTGATCAAATGATTCGAGATGAGTTCTTTGATACCTCGGATTCGAACGAAGAAGTGGACATGATCATGCTCATGAGCATGCGAGAGGAAATTGACCTGCAAGTGGAGCATGTTCTCAACTTCAAGGGCTCAATCGAAGAGACAAGAGTGATCAACCGGGATAGGGTGTTATTTTGCACAATATGATTATCGAGGATGAGGGTAATGGTGTAGACTAAACCAATGATTTTGAAGCACCTGGAGAACAAGTTGAAATCCTGGAAGATCAAGATGCAGCTCATCATATGAACTTTCTGCAGATGCATTAGAATCTTCGAGATTATCAGGTGCACAAGCAGCTACTCAATGATCTTGTGGAGCACATGTGGACCCATAAATTTTATGCAAACACTATTTATGATCGGTAACAAGATTTGTTATTTACGTGCGACATTGGTTTGTATGATCGACGTGCATGGATTTTGCTTGAATTTGAGACTCCGAATTTGAGATGTGTCGATGCTGGGAGCGAAATATTAGGCCCCGTCCTGATGCGTCCACGGACGTATAATGGGTCAAATTAGGTGACCGCGGCAGTAGATGCTCTAATTAAGGTCAGATATTAAGAATCACATGTCCTTCCAAATACACACATATTAAAAAATAAAACTACATTCAGAATTTTGAGGGTATCAAAGTCTTCTACCTCCTGCATCAACTAACGGCACGCCATGAGCATAGCTCGATGTTGCCTTTTGGACTCCATCTTTGCAGAACAAAACTATTTAAACCCAGGAGCTTGTAGAACATCGATTAGGAAGTCATCGATTCATACCAGGAGACACAAGTGGCCACGGTCTGCAAAGCAAATCGCTATTCTCGAGAAGAAGGCGTTAATAACGGCTTGTAAAAATTTTGAAGACCGTGAATGCTGGTCGAATCCAAGCGGATCTATCTGAAACCACGGATCCGTGGAGACCAGCCGGTCGACAACCATAGTCAACTCCACACGCCCTACAATAGTGATAAGCACATCAAGGAACGGAGAAAGAGCAGGGAGAACATTATTTCTACATTGGAACAACACCGCCACCTCACCGAGTCAAACCAAGCTCAAAGACTCACTAAAGACAACCTTAAAAATAATCTTTCATGTTATTGCACGACATGTCCAAATCTGATGTTGAGCTCACCGTCGTCCAGGACAATGCACCAACTCCCTTTTCTCGAGTGACATATGTATAATACAAGTCTAAGTTACTACCGTTGTGACTAGTCTAAGACTACCCATAATGGGAGTAAAATAGGTGGTAATATCACACATATCTAGACAAAATAGATGATGTGACAAATAATTAATGAAGACAAAGAGACATGTGGTAATATACTTAGTATGAGTAACATTACACATACCAAGACAAGATGAGTCTACAACCTAATAAATGAAGTGTTGCATATCACCACGCATATGTTACTCCCCACTATAGAGGTAGTAACATGCATATTTTACTAGTCTAAGTTATTCTCCACTTGGCTAGTCTAAAAACAAATGGATCGCCACCTGAATTAATTTGATCTACTTAATTGAACCTATTAATTTGATCGCCACCTGTATGCCACGTGGCGCAAGCTGGTTGGCCGTGGTGAGAAATCTTTTGAAAAAAAAATTAGATGGAGGTGAGGATTATTTTTATTTTTTTTAGATAGAGATAAGGATCTATTTTATTTCTTAAAATAAGGGTTATGCAAGGTGGCGTTTGCTGGTAGGTTGTTGTGATATTTTTTTTACTTCTTTTCTTGGATGAAGATAAGGATTTTTTTTAGATGTTTTTAGACAAAGGCGAGGATTCTATGTATTTTTTTAAAATGAAAACGTGCGTATAACTTTCTCTCAAACGACACCGCCGGGTGACGCCCAACCACTAGTACGTCCCTCCCAAAATAAGTGTCTCAATTTTATACTAGTTTTAGTACAAATTTGTACTAAGCTCAAGACATTTATTTTGAGACGGGGGAATATTAATCAAACGGGGCCGCGGTGGCTCAGTCGGTAGTTCGTTGGAAACTTGGACGATTGGAGTCACCGTCTGTAGTGCTGGATGAGTCGAGTCGGATCGACGACTTGACCCGAGCGCGCGGCTCGATCACTGCAAGGACCGCACCACACCTTGCCACCAACCGTACATACTACCGGACAAACGGCCGGTCGGGTGAAAAAAAAACCCGGACAAACGGCCGGTCGGGCAGGACTACGTACGTACAGGACATGTCCTGGTGTTGAAATTTGTCGAGAGTTACCATCTGGATCGATCGTACGGTGCATGCTGTCGTCATCGTGCCGTGCCGTGCCGTACGTACGTCGTCCTCCCTGCCTCCCGGAGAAGCTGCCGGCGAGCCTCCGATCGATGAAACAGTTCATTTGGACGAGGTACGTACGCTCGTTTCATGGACCTGCCCAGAGATTCTCCTTTGGCAGGTTTTACTGGTCCTACTTGCTTATGTAGCACACATGTGCTTAATTGCGCTACTGATTGAGATTGAGATTGCACGTGAGACAAGGGCCGTTCTCTTTGTATAATTAGAGGATGTAGCCCGATCTCTTATACGTACTCCCTCCGTTTCTTTTTAGTTTGCATATAAGGTTTGGTCAAAGTCAAGCTTTGTAAAGTTTGACTAACTTTATATTAAAAAATATAAACATTGATAATATGAAATCAACATTATCAGATGCACCATGAAATGTATTTTCATACTATATAGTTTTAATTTTGTAGATGTTCATATTTTTGTATATAAATTTGGTCAAACTTTATGTAGTTTGACTTTGACCAAATCTTATATGCGGAGTAAAAAGAAACGGAGGGAGTAACTTTTTATATGCCTTTGTAAACTTTAGTTCCTTATAATTTGAAGAGAAGGCGACCAGATATAAATTGAACCCTAAAATTTAACTCAAACGAACATCTTTTCTTCTCCTTTCTTATTTCTTTCGGACTAGTCTGGATGATGACAACGGCGGGCCGGGATAGGCCATTGGAAAAGTGAAGGAAGGTTGGACGCATACACGCAGAGCATGCACATGCCCAGCACACACGCAGCAGCAGGTGCATCACACACACACGCACGCACACAGAAACAGCACACACAAGCACGCACACGCACGAACAGTGAATCGCCCAAGAAAACTCCAATTGTTGCCGCCAGCGAGAATCCAACGCCGGCAAGGGTCGCCGGAGATGAGGGGGCGTTGGGGTTCCAATTTTCTGGTCATCGGGGTGGTGGATGGCAGGCGACGGCGGACGAGAGCAGAAGAAGAGGAAAATACATCAGAAGTGGTGCCGAACGAGTAAAAATAAGAGACCTGGATTTTAGGGGATCGTCTAGAGATGATCTTAAGTACGTGTAGTGAATCTCAACTCTTCACACTAAAGCAGCAGCATTGATCAGAAGCCTTCAGCCAACTCTTACATCCCCCTTGACCATACAAACTGGGAAGCCTAGTCCATCGTCTGGTACATCCATGCATGATAGCATCCAGCGGGAGGCTAGGCTGCTTCAAATTTCGTTTTTTTAGAAATGGATGAGGGGCCCCGGTCTCTGCATCTGGACGATGCATGCAGCTATTTTATTAATTATTTACACAAGACCTTACAAAGTCATACAACGATAAGACTGCAGGCAACAAACTGTCGCTACTCCTATCTAATTGATGAAGGGATGCAGATAGTCTGGGCTAATACCAAACAGACCTCGCAGCCAAACCTAACATCTAAGACCTGAGATCCCAACCAGGACGCCTGCCGGGTATGGGGCACCCACCAGTCCGGCGCACTCCTCAACCAAGACGCCTGCCGGGTAGGAGGCTGCCGCAACCACCTGCCACCAATCCATCCTCAGTGTTGTACTGTTGCATCTACCTTGTCCGGTCTAGCTGCGGTCGACGCCACCATGACGCCAGACAACGCCACCATCCTGCGCGAGTCCATCTCCGTGCATCGGGCGCCGAGTCTCCACTGCGCCACGCCGCCGAGACCCGCCGCCATAAATGGGCAATGTGAAACACCGATCTTCCTCTTGTCCCCTCCAGCCAGCACTTGCTCCAAAATGATGCCCCCAGGAGGGAGAACGACATCGAAAGCGCCATCATCGTCCGATCCGGTAAACCAAGATCTAGGGTTTCCCCCGGAACATCCGGATCAGGTTGACGTGACCTGCAACGAAGATGCCTCGAGAAGGGAACGACGTCCAAGACGCCGCCATCATCCGCCAAGACCGCAGTCAGGCGCGATTTTCACCGGAAGCCACGTCGTCCCGATCTCTCTCGGCTGGTTGGAACCGAGCGCGGAGCCTCGCCACGAAGACATACGCCGCCGTCGGTACTCCGGCGGAGATCCGTTATCTCCTCACCGGTCCCTCCACGCGCCGCCGGTCGGCGCAAGGCCACCTCGCGGCGGATCCGATCGGGGCGTTGGATCCACAGCCACCGCCGTCACCATCTCCGCACAGACCAGCCAACCCCGCCGGATGGGCGCTGCCACCGCCGCCGTCCATCTCAGGGCCGCCGCTCCGCCGGCCATGGAACTGCGGCCATAGCCGCGCGGCATAGGGTCGCCACCCTCGGACTCCCACGATTCGTTGCTGCTGGTGTGTGAAAGGCCGAGCTGCTTTAAATATTTCACGTGGCGCAATGAAGAAGCTGAAACTTACCTCCCGCGCCAAGGGTTGGGTTTGGAGCGAACTCCATACTAGCCCTTCGCAGCCATAGATGCGAGCTTGTTTGTGGAGCAAGCTTCATAAATTATGACAAACGACAGCCGTATGACGATTTCGTTAGTGTGTCATTTTAGTTTAATCATTATATTAAAGACTATAATGATGTTCGGGTATATATGACGACTCTACTAGAGTTACTCTAAAGTTGCAACTCTATAAGCTATGTACAACAACAAAATAATCTTACTAGAGTTCAAGATCGAGAATTATAGTATCGTCCTTTGTGTTGATAAAAATAGTCATTCTGAATGAAAATATTTTCTACGGAAATAACATGTGAGAATCGACCAATCAAACAAGCAGATGCAATCTCATCGATCGGGTCACTGTCAGATAATCAGATAATCAGTGCTACCAGAATAGACTTGACCAGCGGTTTCGTGGACGTGAGAAGCACGGAGACTTTAAAAAATCTACCCAAGAGTTTTGACCAGGGCAACGGCGAAATGATCCCCGCCGTCTCTTGTCCCGAGTGAAAAGGCCATATTCGGCCGCTCCGGATCAAGCCTTCACCGGTCAGTCTTCTACAACCAGGTGAATCCGTCCAATTCACCGTTCTAGAAGCCATGTGAAGAGCAATAATGTTTAATCACTTCCTTTCAGTAAGACAGGATGCATGCCTACAATATTGACCAGGACCAGTGGACCGTGATGCTATAGCACTCATGCTAGTAGGTTAGATTCCGTGATATCTCTGTCGATCGACGACTCAACTTTGCACGCATGGAAAATTGGAAATGTGTGAGGGAATATAACTGAGACCACGTATAATGGCCGAAACGGATACTTCTGACGGAAATTGCTAGTGGAACTCGAGCTCCATGGAGCTTCGAATTTAAAATTTTCAAAAATCAATTTTTTGGTTCAAAAAATTCTGAAAGAACTACTAGTGTACCTAAGGAAGTTACTATTTATATCAACTAAATAGCAAAAACTACCGGTCTCAGGGTTAGGACGTCATAAAAGTATCCTTTTTTTGTTGTTGATACCTACCATGAGTTTGGTTTTTGGTTTAAAAAACTCAAATTACTATTTGCTTAAAACAGACCAAACGCCCGTCATTAGATTTGCTCGGTCCGGTCGGACCAGGTCAAAACGGCCCAAGCCATCCCCCCGCATCTCAGTCTGCTCTCAGTCCCCCCCCCCCCCTCTGTCCATTGAGCTCGACGCCTGCGACGACCCCACCGCTCATTGTAGACCAGCCCCACCCCACGGCTACTCCTTGGAGTACATGCGACGCCTATTAGACATGATCTTGGAGCACTTCACTCGCAATGAGTTTAAGCATGTGATCCCTAGTGGATCTAATCGAACATACGAGTAAATCATCTGTTTGGCGAGGAGAGAGGGTGACTTTTCTCCATATCCCACTACCAGGGCGCGCCTGCTTTCTTTCTTGTACCCATGATCATGTAACTCTCGTTTAACGCATTTTGGACCAATGTGTGAATCTTTCTTGTATGGATCTTTGTGGTCAAATGGATCTTTGAGATGAACTAATGTATGAACCTTTGTGATCAAATGAATCTTTGTGATGAACCTATGTATGAATGTTTGTTACCAAATGAATTTTTGTGATCAACCTATGTATGAAACTATGTACCGGCGATGTCGCATCACACCGTTAATTTGAAGCTTCTTGTGATCACACATGTAGCACTTTTGACTAGACATGTAACATTTGTTTTGTGTATATCAAATTAGAAAGAACACCATAATTGGGCATAGTGTATCAAATAACTAACAACATGATCTCAGTCTTTACAAAAAACACCAGCATGATAGTACGATAGTTTGACAAGTTCAAGTTGAACATCAATACTTACATGATCAAGTTGAATACATCACACACACAAATAGTTTTGGGAATGTTCAACAATAACATCACAAACAAATAGCAAGCTCAATACCGACATGCTCAAGTTCAGTACATCACACACATAAATAGTTTTAGGATAGTTCAATAGCAACATCACAGAAAAATAGCAAGCTCAAGCTCATCAGGACAAATAAATAGTTTTAGGATAGTTCAATAGCAACAACACAAACAAGCAACAACAACTATTTGGCATCATCTTCCTCTTTGGCCCGGCCCGCACATCAGATGAACTAGAAGGTCTCGGTGCATTGTAAGCTCTAGATGCATCTCTAGCTTCTCTTGCATTTCTCGTGTTTTGGTTGGAGAGGTAGTAGAAGACCTTATGTTTTTGGTAGGTGCAGATGGAATTCTTCTCTCTCTTGATGTAAAGGTACCAGTTCCAGCTATTGAAGCTACTGTTGTTGAAACTCTTATTGGAGGTGGAGCAGGTGCAGAAGCATCTCAAGGTGGAGTAGGTACAGAGGAAGTTGGTTGTGCTCTAGGAGAATTGGGGATTTGGTGGGCCTTGTAGTACTAGCTCTTGTTGCATAAGATCTAGGTGGTAGGTGCAAAATAAGAGGGGCTGAAAGTGCAATTCTCTATCTAAGTCGGTTTTGGCGATAATGCCAATATGAATTGAAGACTAATCTTGTGCGCTAAGTTTATAAAAGATGGATTAGTCAAAAAGATTGGAGCAAAGGTGGATGTGGACCCCTAATATAATTGTCAAAGAGAAAAGATGGTGGTATACTCAATGATCATACCATTTTACATTTTTGAAGTATAGGAAAACCACACTATTAAGAGGGGTGCTCAATGAAATGATGGTGAAACTCATGCTCCTTTGGTACATTCGAAATACACATATCTTGTTCCTTGCATCATACACATCATATGGCATCGAATAGCCAAAGATTCCATCATGAACAATCAAATGGGCTTCTCTTACACTGCCTAGAAGTTCGGTCCGAAACATTTGGAAGCTACTTCTAAACACTACCAAATCCTACATCTCTTTTTGAGTACAACAGTCACTTTGGAAATATGTTATGCACTTCCAACGGTCACTTTTCTGAGTGGGCCTATATAAGCTCACTTCATCTTCTCCAAGTGGCTTCTAGAAAGCCTCAAATCCTCCATTTCCCTCCATCAAAACACTTCACACCTTTGAGGGAAAAGATAAAGGAGCTCCCTACCTACGTTTCGGCCAAACTAAAATGAGTTCTCCTTTTATTTCATTGAGCATTTTTTACTCTTGGAGGTTGGAGATTCTTAGGCGGATAGGGGGTCTCCAGTGAGGAATCAACTTGTGATTTAGCCGAGAAAGTTTGTAAAGGTTTGAAGGTTGCCTTGGTGTCTATCACTAATGGTTGAGGATCACCTTGGTGGTGATATCTCAAAGAGAATAGGGTGAGCCTTTGTGGTTTTGCTAGAGCTCTCCATGGGCCTACGCGGGTTGTGCGACTGCACAAGGCCCACAAAATACATGATTGGATCCGTATGTGGTCGTTACGATACCATGCGAAAGAGTGGGCGCTTACGGTATCTAGGGGTGTGTTTGGTTTCGATCATGGGCTGGAATGTAACGTGTCAGACCCTTACGTGGGCCTCATTCCTGCGTTCGATTGGCAAGTAGAACCGGAACCCACGCGTTCCTCGGAAGCGAATATTCCACCAAGATCTGGAACATGCTCATACCTCCAATTGAAGGAATCATGCGGAACCGAGTCCCGCTCTCATATTCCCCGTGGCGATGCTCCCTCTCTCCTTCCGCAGCGCCTCGACTCTCTCTCGATCTGCGACACGGCAATGGAAGTAGATGGGGTCATGACCAAACAAAAACAGTGTGGCGGGCGTCTGCTACGGCAAGCAAGCAGCGGGAGTTCCCATTCCCCTCTCCCTCTCATCTCAGCGGTGGCAGCTAGAAGCGAGAGCAGACAATGCGGACCTGCTACTCTGCAAGGTGGAGGAGGAGCATAGACGGCATTGTAACTGACAAATTCACGGCTGCCTTCATCTGGTGCCGAGGTGGGGCGCCAGATTCATGCGCTCGCCACCAAACTTAGCCTGGACGCCTGGCTAGCGGCCCCTTCATCGGTGTTCCTCGTCTGTATGTGCGCCCACACTCCGTCGGCGTCTCGAACCAGTCCAATTGCTGCTTGTAGTAAAACCTAATCCTTCCGTCCTTATCTTTGATAGTAGTACTACTATCTAACTTCACGAGCGACATCGATAAATTGGATCTATAGTTTCTAGTGCTACTGTTAGGTCTTGTTGCAACGTTTTAGCAGTGGTGGTTTCTGTTAGTGCCCGGACATGGCCATTATTATGTTTTTACAATGATTGGTCTCTCTTTGCCATGTGTTATTGCTCTAATTTACACACGCATACGAGGTAACCTCATCTTTTCCATGCAAAAAATAATTTAAACTAAATTGATTGCATCATATATCTCCAACCAAACATGGAGACCGAATCATTCCATTCCATCTTTTAGCGCGCACCACACACCAAGAATGGAATCGACTCATTCTAGTTGAGTATAATGAAACCATGACATTCCATTCCATTTGGTTCCCAAACCAAACACACCCCGAGTGCAATCGGTGAGAAAAGTAGAATGAGATAGCACTGGTACAGCGAGGTGCTATACAAACGGTTTTTAACCCCTTTCCGCGACGGTGTTCTGAACCATTGCCAAGTGAGTGACTGCGATAGGGATCCTTCCCACACGACCCAGAAACCATCAGGGATAGGCCCTCCTAGCACACACGCTCGGCAAAATGAGGTCGTATGCGATGGGCGAGCGATCAAATACGGATACATGCAGTTGTGTTAAATAATAATTATTATACAGGCCAAATCGTTTCCGGTTGAAAGTACATCTCATACAGTCAGTCTCGGCTAAACGTTTCCGTTCGTATGTATATTCTATACAGTCAATCCAAGGAATACGTTTCTATTATTATGTACATCACATACAACTAATTTAAGAAGTACGTTTTCGTTCGTATATACATCACACACAATTACTCCAAAGAAAACGTGTCCGTTCGCAGGTACATCACACACAATTTTCCCCATTAAATCATTTTTGATAACATTGCCATTGTAGACGATATTAACATTTTACCATTTTCGTTATTGAATGCATCACACACGGTGTATAGAAGAAACTGTGTGGCATAGGTTGTCCATCACACACACTTTTTATGTTGTAAACGTTTGCGTAAGGTGGCCAAACGCAAACAGTTTTCAAGAGAATGTCATGTGTGCTTGTTCATTCATCCAACACGGTTTATTCCTAGAAACTGTGTGCGTTGTCTGAGGTCATCGCCCACGGTGTTTTCTGAATAACTGTTTGCAATAGAAAAACCCAATTAGCATGCTAATTGTCCTATTATTAATAATCCATATATTAATATAATTGATAATTCATATTAAGCACACAATATATTTCATTTTCATATTAAGGAAGCAGTATTTCATAATTGAAATACATCAGAGTACAACATCATATAGCTTCAGCACTCAGCTACCCCATCACACAACTGCATCAGCACCAAGTTTCACATCCAACATCTATAACCTTTCGAAATTAGCATCATAGTGTTGGGGAACGTAGTAATTTCAAAAAATTTCCTACGCACACGCAAGATCATGGTGATGGCATAGCAACGAGAGGGGAGAGTGTTGTCCACGTACCCTCGTAGACCGTAAGCGGAAGCATTAGCACAACGCGGTTGATGTAGTCGTACGTCTTCACGATCCGACCGATCCAAGTACCAAACGTACGGCACCTCCGAGTTCAGCACACGTTCAGCTCGATGACGTCCCTCGAACTCCGATCCAGCCGAGTGTCGAGGGAGAGTTCCGTCAGCAGGACGGCGTGGTGACGATCTTGATGTTCTATCGCGCAGGCTTCGCCTAAGCTTTATGACGATATGACCGAGGTGGAATATGGTGGAAGGGGCACCGACACGGCTAAGGAACGATCCGTAGATCAACTTGTGTGTCTATGGGTGCCCCTGCCCCCGTATATAAAGGAGGGAGGGAGGAGGAGGCCGGCCCTAGGAGGAGGGCGCCAAGGAGTCCTACTCCCACCGGGAGTAGGATTCCTTCTTCCTAGTCCAACTAGGTCAAGGGGGAAAGAGGGAAGTGGAGAAGGAAGGAAGAGGGGGCGCGCCCAAACCCTTTGTCCAATTCGGACAGGGCTTGGGAGGCGCGCGCCTCCCTGGCTCCTTCCCACTAAAGCCCATTAAGGCCCAATACTCTTCCCGTATTCCCGTAACTCCCGGTACTCAAAAATACCGAATCACTCGAACCTTTCCGAACTTGAATATAGTCGTCCAATATATCGATCTTTACGTCTCGACCATTTCGAGACTCCTCGTCATGTCCCCGATCTCATCCGGACTCGAACTCCTTCGGTACATCAAAACTCATAAACTCATAATATAAGCGTCATCGAAACCTTAAGCGTGCGGACCCTACGGGTTCGAGAACTATGTAGACATGACCTAGAACTATTCTTGGTCAATAACCAATAGCGGACCTGGATGCCCATATTGGCTCCTACATATTCTACGAAGATCTTTATCGGTCAAACCGCATAACAACATCGTTGTTCCTTTGTCATCGGTATGTTACTTGCCCGAGATTCGATCGTCGGTATCCAATACCTAGTTCAATCTCGTTACCGGCAAGTCTCTTTACTCGTTCCGTAATACATCATCTCGCAACTAACTCATTAGTTGTAATGCTTGCAAGGCTTAAGTGATGTGCATTACCGAGAGGGCCCAGAGATACCTCTCCGACAATCGGAGTGACAAATCCTAATCTCGAAATACGCCAACCCAACATCTGCCTTTGGAGACACCTGTAGTACTCCTTTATAATCACCCAATTAACGTTGTGACGTTTGGTAGTACCCAAAGTGTTCCTCTGGCAAACGGGAGTTGCATAATCTCATAGTCATAGGAACATGTATAAGTCATGAAGAAAGCAATAGCAACATACTAAACGATCGGGTGCTAAGCTAACGGAATGGGTCATGTCAATCAGATCATTTAACTAATGATGTGATCCCGTTAATCAAATAACAACTCTTTGTTCATGGTTATGAAACATAACCATCTTTGATTAACAAGCTAGTCAAGTAGAGGCATACTAGTGACACTCTGTTTGTCTATATATTCACACATGTATTATGTTTCCGGTTAATACAATTCTAGCATGAATAATAGACATTTATCATGAAATAAGGAAATAAATAATAACTTTATTATTGCCTCTAGGGCATATTTCCTTCACATAGATGGTACGTAGACAGATGAATCTCATCTGAAAAACTGCTGAAGCGGAAGGCGAATATTGAGCCTTCATTGATGTTGAAGGTCTTTGCAACTTTAGGCCAGTGCCTGTGGATGACTAATCATACATCCTTCATCCTCTTCAGGAACACTTCAATATTGAACCGTGTGTGTTGTATGAATACATTCCTCGCCTCCTGACCATACAGGTGGTTTAAGAGGTAATCATTAGTGAACTGCTTTGCAAAGGCCTGAAAGCAAGGATGTGCATAAATATCTTCTCTATATTGGAAATGAGGCAAAAGAATAAAAACAGCAGGGTATAATAGTTAGTACCATCCTGTAGTGAACTGATGTCTTCTTCATTGTTCAAACAAAGATCTTGTTGTTTTTTGTCGTTAATTTTTTTATCCTAACAATATTTTTGAGTTTCTACACTTGACTGATATTCATGGAAACTTATTTCCCCATATGAAAAAAGGGTCGAACAGTGGGTAAAAACCTCTGACAGCAGGACCTACATGTGCAAGACCAAATTGTTCAAACGTAAAAGAATAATTTCTGCAATTGCACAATAATGTGCTATTAGACAAAGAACCGTGCATGTGTGAACCTACATTATAAACCTCGGTGTTTCCCATTGTTTCCCTGCAACATATATAAGGTACTTAGTGATCAGGTTAAATGAGGGTTCGCATGCTATTAGTAAAATATGTTGATAAAAAATAAGCACATTACAAATTCATCAGATTAATTCGAGTCACATGAAAAACTCATTTATCCGAACCAAGCACGATTAAGAAGTAGGAAATATAGCAATTCTATATGTTTCTCGCAATTGTATATGTTTCTCGTGTATTAAGTGCATCCAAATTCGATTTATTCCTCATATGCACAACAATACAAAATTCTACCCACGACAATTGGACATCGCATTGCAGAATTGAACCAAGTAGTAAACTAAACACCACAACAAATGAACCAAATATTAACTGAGCACCACATTGCACAATATAACATACTCCTAATAGAAGATCAGACAGTGAACCAAACCAAACATGCTTAACAACTTGGAAATACAGCAATTGTATTTGTTTCTCATGTATTTACTACAGCCAAATCCGATTTATTTCTCACATGGTATACAATAACAAAATGCACCCATGATAATTGAACATTGCATTGCAGAATTGAACCAAACAGTTAACTAAACACCAAAACTAATGAACCAAACATTAATTGAGCACGACATTGCACAATATATAACATACTAGAAGATCAGACAATTAACCAAACCAAGCATGCTTGACAACTTGGAAATATAGCAATTGTATTTATTTCTCATGTATTTCGTATAGATAAATTCAATTTATTTATCACATGAAAGACAATACAAAATTCCACCCTGAAGAATTGAACATCTCATTAGCAGAATTGAACCAAACAATTAACTGAACATGACAACTAATTAACCAAACAGTAATAAGTGAGCACGACATATAGGACATATACACTAGAGCAAGAGATTGCATGGTAAAAGTAGATAGGACAATTCACTTGAATTTGTTAAGGAAAGGCAGGAGCAGCTCATGCAACAGGTGAACCGAGCATGCTTAACCGGCGTAGCTAGCAAACTGAACATAATTCCCTATAGTGAGATAATAAGACAAGCTACTCCTCATCGTCGGAGATATCGATGATGATTGGTTCCTTGCACATGGAAGAGGGCGAGGCCTCCACATCGTGGGCACCCTCGTCGTAGTGGTGAGTTGCCTGAGCCGCTCCGGGCACCAAACTGCTGGCTCTCGAGTTGAGGTAAGCATGGGCACGCTAAGAAAACACATCTTAGTCTTCCTCGAAGGCACCGATGATGGCCTCGAGAAAATGCCACGAACTGTCGTTTAAAGCAACCAACTGCATCGCGGCGTCGGTGTGCTACTTCTTGAGCTTGCGTTGGTTTTTCCCTTGAAGTGGAAAGGGTGATACAGCAAAGTAGAGATCAGTATTTCCCTCAGTTTGAGAACCAAGGTATCAATCCAGTAGGAGACAACGCACAAATCACCGAATACCTGCATAAACAATCAAACAAACTTGCACCCAAGGCGATAAAGGGGTTGTCAATCCCTTCATGATTACATGCAAAAGTGAGATCTTATAGCGATAGATAAACAGTAAAGTAAATATTTTGGTTGTTTTTGGTTTATAGATTGGAAAGTAAAAGATTGTAAGAATAGTAGATCGGAAACTAAAATTGTAGATCAAAAACTTATATGATGGAAAATAGACCCGGGGGCCATATGTTTCACTATAGGCTTCTCTCAAGATAGAAAATAATACGATGGGTGAACAAATTACTGACGAGCAATTGATAGAAAAGCGCAAAGTTATGATGATATCTAAGGCAATGATCATGAATATAGGCATCACGTCCGTGTCAAGTAGACCGAAACGATTCTGCATCTACTATTATTACTCCACACATCGACCACTATACAACATGCATCTAGATTATTGAGTTCTAAAAAGAACGGAGTAACGCATTAAGTAAGATAATATGATACAGAGGAAATAACTCAAGCAATATGATGAAAACCCCATCTTTTTATCCTCGATGACAACAATACAGTATGTGCCTTGCTGCCCCTACTGTCACTGGGAAAGGACACCGGAAGATTGAACCCAAAGCTAAGCGCTTCTCCCATTGCAAGAAAAACCAATCTAGTTGGCCAAACCAAATCGATAATTTTAAGAGAATTACAAAGATATCAAATCATGCATATAAGAATTTAGAGAAGATTTAAATAATATTCATAGATAAGCTGATCATAAATCCACAATTCATCGGATCTCGGCAAACACACCGCAAAAAAGTATTACATCGAATAGATCTCGAAGAACATCGAGAACATGGTATTGAGAAACAAGAGAGAGAAGAAGACATCTAGCTACTAGCTATGGACCCGTAGGTCTGTGGTAAACTACTCACGCTTCATCGAAAGGGCAATGGTGTTGATGTAGAAGCCCTCCATGATCGAATAACCCTCCGGCAAGACGCCGGAAAAGGCCCCTAGATGGGATCTGACTGGTACAGAAGGTTGCGGCAGCAGAAAAGTGTTTTCGTGGATGCCTTTGTTGGTTTGGGGATATATGGGAATATATAGGCGAAAGAATTAGGTCAGGAGGTGCACGAGGGGCCCACAAGGGTGGGGGCGCGCCCTACCTCCCCTCCCTCCTGGGCGCCCCCTTCGTCCTTGTGGCCTCCTCGTGGCTCCTCCGACTTCATATCCAAGTCTCCTGGATGTCTTCTGGTCCAAGAAAAATCATCGCGAAGGTTTTATTCCGTTTGGACTCCGTTTGGTATTCCTTTTTTGCGAAACTCAAAAACAGCGAAAAACAAGAACTGGCACTGGGCTCTAGCTTAATAGGGTAGTCCCAAAAATAATATAAAATAGCATATTAATGCATATAAAACATCCAAAACAGATAATATAATAGCATGGAACAATCAAAAATTATAGATACGTTGGAGACGTATCAGTGCATGAGGCGTCGGCGGTGGCCTCGATGACGAGGTGCTCCTCCAAGATCTTGGGGTCAGCACAAATGGCAGCCATCGCGACCTCATCCACACGTGCGACCGCGATTTGCTTCTCCGCTGCCAAATGCTCTTTAAGCTCCTGGCTATACTGCGTGCACCATGGCTTAGGGCGGCGCTTATTTAGGGGAGGAGTCGGTGATTTGGGTGGAACGTGTCGAGACGGCGGTTGGGGCATGTGGGATGTGGAAGGAGGAGGAGGATGGGGGTCGAGTGTGGATTACCTGCCTGGATCGACGAGGCCGAGCAGCGTGAAGGAGGGTCACAGATGAGGATGCGGTGCTACAAGCAAGGAGGGAAGGTTTCAACTTGGAAAGGGAGGCAGAAATAGGGGAAATGTGGGTTTTGGTAAGGGGGAGGGGGCGGGGAGGTAGATATTTTCGCGGGGGCCGAAAATTTTGGATCGGTGCAGTGAAAAAACTGGCGCGCAAAGTGCCATCAGATACAGTCCCTTATTCAACACTATGTGCAATATGTGAACATCACAAACAATTCATATAGCTTACCCCGTGTGTAATGAGTTTGAGCTAGAAATCACTAGAACTATCTAATTTTTGTAACTAAAATTCAGTAATTAAGTATAGATTTCATTCATAGATTAAGCAGTCGTTCTTTATACAAGCAGTTCAACTCGACGACTGAACCGACCAAACTATTTCTCAATTGTTGCCAACCACGTACTGAAATAGCGAGTTCAACTATATACACTAGCTAATTTTAAGTACGTTGTACAGTTCAACCACATCTATAGTCAAAATGAACTAAACAAAATAGCCCCTAAATACTACTACTACGGAGGGGCTTTGTACTACTTCCGGCAGCCTCTCCTCTGTCGAGCGCTCTCTGTAAGAGGCAAAGGAGGAGGAGTCAACCGACGAGATGGACAACTGCAATACGGTGCCTGTCGTTGCCGCACCTTCAGCCACGCTCACCTCGAACGTGCTCTGCCGCTCCAGACGACCCCCCTCTAAGTGACGGGACTCCCCGTAGACCTCCTGATTCCACGCCTTTGCGGTGGCGTATGCTGCGGCCACGGCGGCGGTAAGGCTCTTTGCGTGCTCGGCGAGGCGCTCCTCCTCCTCCCGCAAGAACTCGATGTAGCGTGCAAGGTCGCTGAGGCACGTGCAGGCTTCCACCTCCGCCCCCCGCCTTCGGGCAGCGGTGGCGAAGCGGGTGATGACCCCGAAGATTGATGGTGGGCTGGCGGCCACGGCAGCCGATGATGGGATGGTGGCCACGACCACCACCTCCCGCCTTCGGGTCACGGTGGCGGAGTGGGTGGTGGCCACGGTGGCCGACAGTGGGGTGGCGGCCACGATGGCCACCTCCCGCCTTCGGCCGCGGGGGCGGAGCGGATGATGGCCCTGGCTTTCGACGGTGGTGTGGCGGCCACGGCGGCAGATGGTGGGGTCATGGCAACGGCGGCCGGCAACAGATGCCGACAGGCAGTGGCGGCGGAGCGTGTGGTGGGTGTTCCGCGCACACCCAACAGGGATGCCACGTGCACTACACTACACTGGGGACTATGCCGCCACCGCGGTGTAGCTGGCCCTCCCAGCTGGAGCTGTCCTCTGATGACGGCGGAGTGGATGAGCGACGATGACGACTGGTGCCATTGGTGATTGTGGAAGCAGAAGAGATAAGCTACAAGGAGGGAGGGGATGCCACACAGGACTCGCCGGTTGTGAGGGTTTATATAGCAGGCCGGTAAGCACTGGGATTTTGGGGGATTTCACTGAGTCGGGTGGGAAGCTTCCGCGGGAACCTGCGCGGTTGCGCGGGAACGGGCTCACCACCGTTTGGCCAAAAGAATGCCCCTGCGCGCTGCTCAAGCTTGCGTCGAAGCCGTCTGCGGCAGCGGGGGGACAAGATGTATGAGAGGAGGACGAAAGGACACGTACACATACGGTTAATAAAAAAAATGCAATTTAATTACCTACTACCGGTGCCCTGGTTTATAAGTCGTCTATGCATATCTGTCCAAATTTTGACTAGAGATTTAACTAATAAAATATAAATGCATGTCTCAAGAGATTATATCGTTGGATTCGTACTTGAACATAGTTTCTAATCATATAATTTTGTAACATGCATTAATATTTTGTTGGCTAATTTAAGGTCAAAATATGGCACAAAATATAAAGGGGGATAATAGACCAAGACGGAGGTAGTAGCACACGGCCGCACTCTACGCAGCGTCGCAACTGCCGACCAGCTTGTAGACAACCATTTTCTGCGTATTCAACTGCTCTATGCATTTGGTTGCTCGCGGTTGAGGCGGCCGCGGTGCACTTTGCTCGCGTCCCGCCGCGCGCGCTCTGCTCTCGCGTCCCTCCGGGCGCTCTGCTCTCGTCCATCCACGCGCGTTGTTAGTGTTTGGGGCCATCGCACGATCATGTACGTTCGTGCTGCAATTATGCATGTGGTTGCGCCAGGCGCGGCACCACGATGCAGTTACCCGCTGCAAAAACTGCCATGTAGACATGCCGATCGAGAATCCAGGCCGCCTGACCCCCATTTATTCCTATGGCCATTTACCTTCATCTCTCCCGCCAAACGACACAATAAGCACACTCACGACAACACATACAGAGAGGACATCTAATGGTTCCAATGGCGCTCCCAGCGGCCGACGACGACAACGGGGGCCATTTCGCCACGCATCACGTAGTGGACACCCACGTGAGGGGGAAGGCCATCTCGGTGGTGTACATGGACGAGCCGGTCTCGGTGGAGAGCTCCATCCGGACTATGGAGCAGTTGCTTGCTGAGCACAAGTACGAAGTTGTCGGCTTCGACCTCGAGTTCACCAGCGGTCATGCTGGGCACGATCAGAAGATTTTCGTCGCCCAGTTGTGCATGCGACATGACGTCCTCGTCTACCACTACCGCCTGGCCACAAGGCCTTGCGAGCATTTCTCCAGGTTTATCAACAGCTTCGACTATAATTTCGCTACTTTGGACACCACCAACGATCTAAAAGCGCTCGAGCTTTCGGGCTTGACCTGCTAGAATCTTGTCAACATCCGTGACCACTACATGGTCTGGGGCAACGAGGACAACAAACAGAACTCCCTAGTTGACGTCGCCTTGGTCATCATTGACCCCTACAACACGAAGATGAAGGAGAGAGCAAGAAGGACAAGAATGCCTGACACAGTGTCTGGCATCAGAGACTGGATGAACGATATGTTAAGTACGCAGCCAACGAGGCGTACACTAGCTACGAGATGTATAGGCGGATCGTTGCCATGAGGAAGTGTCTTCTTCCTGACCCAGACAAGGGATGGAGTCACAAAGCAGTGGCCAGAGCGTCACAAGAAGTAGATGACTAGACGATTGTTTCTCCTAAATTAGTATGCGTGCAATTGTTTATTGGGGTGTGTGTGAATGATTTGTATAGTCACTTATGTAATTGGATCTTTATTTCAGTTATATTTGTGTGTGTGTGTGTGTTATTCTTCTGTAGATAGAGCAAATCACATGGCTTATTAGAAGCAATCATCTATGTTATTATTGGTCTTCGCACACATTTCTGATTACGGACCTGTTTGTCGCGTATCACATATCTTTTTTAATTGAATTGTTTCTGTTGTCTTGGCTCATCACAAATAGTTCATCCGAGTGAACTGCATGCCCTCCATCGTACACACCTTGATCTGCCATACTGTTTCTATTGTGTTACCTAATCACACATAGTTTATCTTAGTGAAATGTATGTCGTATATCGCACGCACCCTTATTTGGCTGCCCGTTTCTGTTGTTCTACCTCATCGCAAACAATTTATTGAACTGAACCGTACGCCCCACATCACACACGGAACTAAAATTTTAACCATGTTTGATGTATCCGTCATCGCAAACGTTTTGCATCTTTTTGACATTTTTTATATCACTGTCTGTAATTAATGCATCGAACATAGTTTCGTCGAAGGGTCTCTGATTGGATTGTGGCGTTTGGACCAACCTATAGTAGTGTTTGTACAAGTGGTTTGGATGGTGATCCAAATTCAGCTATGTGTGGGCATGTATCCCTATTTCTGCCTCTTGTGCCTTTATTTTTATTTTGGCAATCTTGTACTTCACTGCTAGAGCTTCTTACTTAGATTTTGATAGATACACCCTTCGTCTCTTACATCCAATCATAATATAAGATCTTATTGAAGGAAATATGCCCTAGAGGCAATAATAAAGTTATTATTTATTTCCTTATTTCATGATAAATGTTTATCATTCATGCTAGAATTGTATTAACCGGAAACATGATACATGTGTGAATGCATAGACAAACAATATGTCACTAGTATGCCTCTACTAGACTAGCTTGTTAATCAAAGATGGTTATGTTTCCTAACCATGAACAAAGAGTTTTTATTTGATTAACAAGGTCACATCATTAGTAGAATGATCTGATTGACATGACCCATTCCATTAGCTTAGCACACGATCGTTTAGTATGTTGCTACTGCTTTTATCCATGACATATACATGTTCCTGTAACTATGAGATTATGCAACTCCCGTTTATCGGAGGAACACTTTGGGTGCTACCAAACGTCACAACGTAACTGGGTGATTATAAAGGAGTACTACAGGTGTCTCCAAAGGCAGATGTTGGGTTGGCGTATTTCGAGATTAGGTTTTGTCACTCCGATTGTCGGAGAGGTATCTCTGGGCCCTCTCGGTAATACACATCATTGAAGCCTTGCAAGCATTACAACTAATGAGTTAGCTGTGAGATGATGTATTACGGAACGAGTAAAGAGACTTGCCGGTAACGAGATTGAACTAGGTATTGGATACCGACGATCGAATCTCGGGCAAGTAACATACCGATGACAAAGGGAACAACGTATGTTGTTATGCGGTCTGACCGATAAAGATCTTCGTAGAATATGTAGGAGCCAATATGGGCATCCAGGTCCCGCTATTGGTTATTGACCGGAGACGTGTCTCGGTCATGTCTACATTGTTCTCGAACCGTAGGGTCCGCACGCTTAAGGTTTCGATGACGATTATATTATGAGTTTGTGTATTTTTGATGTACCGAAGAAGTTCGGAGTCCCGGATGTGATCACGGACATGACGAGGAGTCTCGAAATGGTCGAGACATAAAGATTGATATATTGGAAGCCTATATTTGGAGTTCGGAATGGTTCCGGGTGAAATCGGGATTTTACTGGAACACCGGGGGGTTACCGGAACCCTCCCGGGGGCTATTGGGCCTTAGTGGGCCACGAGGGAGAAGAGGAAGGGCTGGCCAGGGCAGGCCGCGCGCCCCCTCCCCCCCTAGTCCGAATAGGACAAGGAGAGGGGGGCGGCGCCCCCCTTCTCTCTTCCCCCTCCCCCAATCCTACTCCAACTAGGAAAGGGGGGGAGTCCTACTCCCGGTGGGAGTAGGACTCCTCCGGCGCGCCTCCTCTAGGGCCGGCCGCACCCCCCCCCTTGCTCCTTTATATACGGGGGCAGGGGGGCACCCTAGAACAGACACAAGTTTGATCTACGGATCGTTCCTTAGCCGTGTGCGGTGCCCCCTTCCACCATATTCCACCTTGGTCATATCGTCGCGAAGCTTAGGCGAAGCTCTGCACCGGTAGAACATCAAGATCGTCACCACGCCGTCGTGCTGACGGAACTCTCCCTCGACACTCGGCTGGATCGGAGTTCGAGGGACGTCATCGAGCTGTACGTGTGTCAAGAACTCGGGGGCGCCGGAGTAACGGCGCCGGGATCGGTCGGATCGCGAGGAGATCGTACGACTACTTCCTCTACGTTGTGATCGCTTCGCCGGTCTCACGAGGGCGTAGACAACACTCTCCCCTCTCGTTGCTATACATCACCATGATCTTGCGTGTGCGTAGGAATTTTTTTGAAATTACTACGTTCCCCAACAGTGGCATCCGAGCCTAGGTTTTTATGGTTTGATGTTTTGCACGAGTATAACACAAGTGAGTTGTGGGCGATACAAGTCATACTACCTACCAGCATGTCATACTTTGGTTCAGCGGTATTGTGAGATGAAGCGGCCCGGACCGACAATACTGCAGACGCTTACGTGAGACTGGTTTCACCGCCACGAGCACTCGTTGCTTAAAGGTGATTGGCGGGTGTCTGTCTCTCTCACTTTAGTTGAACTGAGTGTGGCTCGCCCGGTCCTTGAGAAGGTTAAAACGGAGTCTATTTGACGAAGTATCGTTGTGGTTTTGATGCGAGGTGAGATTGGTTCTTGCTTAAGCCCGTAGCAGCCACGTAAAATTTGCAACAACAAAGTAGAGGACGTCTAACTTGTTTTTGCAGGGCATGTTGTGATGTGATATGGTCAAGACATGATGCTATATTTTATTGTATGAGATGATCATGTTTTGTAACCAAAGTTATCGGCAATCGGCAGGAGCCATATGGTTGTCGCTTTATTGTATGAAATGCAACATACTGTAATTGCTTTACTTTATCACTAAGCGAGAGCGATAGTCGAGAAGCAATAGGTGGCGTGAGCGACAACGATGCTAAGATGGAGATCAAGGTGTCGCGCGGTGGCGATGGTGATCATGATGGTGCTGCAAAGATGGAGATCACGAAGCACAAGATGATGATGACCATATCATATCACTTTATTGATTTGCATGTGAGGTTTATCTTTTATGCATCTTATCTTGCTTTGATTGACGGTAGCATTATAAGATGATCTCTCACTAAAATTATCAAGTAGTGTTCTCCCGAGTATGCCTTTGTTGCCAAAGTTCGTCGTGCCTGGACACCATGTGATGATCGGTGTGATAAGCTCTCGTCCATCTACAACGGGTGCAAGCCAGTTTTGCACACGCAGAATACTCGGGTTATACTTGACGAGCCTAGCATATGCAGATATGGCCTCGAACACGGAGACCGAAAGGTCGGCGTGAATCATATAGTAGATATGATCAACATAAGATGTTCACCATTGAAAACTACTCCATTTCACGTGATGATCGGTTATGGTTTAGTTGATTTGGATCACATGATCACTTAGATGACTAGAGAGATGTCTGTCTAAGTGGGAGTTCTTAGGTAATATGATTAATTGAACTTAAATTTATCATGAACTTAGTACCTGATAGTATCTTGCTTGTTTATGTTTGATTGTAGATAGATGGCTCGTGCTGTTGTTCCGTTGAATTTTAATGCGTTCCTTGAGAAAGCAAAGTTGAAAGATGATGGTAGCAATTACACGGACTGGGTCCGTAACCTGAGGATTATCCTCATTGCTGCACGAAGAGTTACGTCTGGATGCACCGCTAGGTGCAGTGCTCGCTGCAGGAGCAACACCGGATGTTATGAGCGTCTGGCGAGCAAAGCTGATGACTACTCTATAGTTTAGTGTGCCATGCTTTACGGCTTAGAACCGGGACTTCAACGACGTTTTGAGCGTCATGGAGCATATGAGATGTTCCAGAGTTGAAGTTGATATTCCAACAGTAATGCCCGGATTGAGAGATATGAAGTCTCCAATAAGTTCTATAGCTGCAAGATGGAGGAGAATAGTTCGTCGGTGAGCACATACTCAAAATGTCGGGTATTACAATCACTTGACTCAACTGGAGTTAATCTTCCGGATGATTGTGTCATTGATGTAATTCTTCAATCAACGCCACCAAGCTACAAAGGCTTCGTGATGAACTATAATATGCAAGGGTTAGTAAAGACTATACCGAGCTCTTCGCAATGCTAAAGGCTGCGGAGGTAGAAATCAAGAAGGAGCATCAAGTGTTGATGGTCAATAAGACCACTAGTTTCAAGAAGAAAGGCAAAGGGAAGAAGAAGGAACTTCAAGAAGAACAGCAAGCAAGTTGCTGCTCGGGAGAAGAAACCCAAGTCTGGCCGTAAACTGAAAGCGAAAGTGCTTCTACCGCAAGCGATCGGTCCTCGGAAGCGGAACTGCCCCAAGTATTTGGCGGATAAGAAGGATGGCAAGGTGAACAAAGGTATATGTGATATACATGTTATTGATGTGTACCTTACTAGAGCTCGCAGATAGCACTGGTATTTGATACTGGTTCATTGCTAATATTTGCAACTCAAACAGCGACTACGGATTAGCGAACAACGGCAAAGGACGAGGTGACGATGCGCGTGGAAATGGTTCCAAAGTCGATGTTATCGCGGTCGGCACGCTACCTCTACATCTACCTTGGGATTAGTTTTAGACCTAAATAATTGTTATTTGGTGCTGCGTTGAGCATGAACATTATATCTGGATCTTGTTTGATGCGAGACGGTTATTCATTTAAATCATAGAATAATGGTTGTTCTATTTATATGAGTAATATCTTTTATGGTCATGCACCCTTGAAGAGTGGTCTATTTTGATGAATCTCGATAGTAGTGATACACATATTCATAATGTTGAAACCAAAAGATGCAGAGTTGATAATGATAGTGCAACTTATTTGTGGCTTGCCGTTTAGGTCATATCGGTGTAAAGCGCATGAAGAAACTCCATCTTGATGGACTTTTGGAGTCACTTGATTATGAATCACTTGGCACTTGCGAACCGTGCCTCATGGGCAAGATGACTAAAACCCGTTCCCGGTACTATGGAGAGAGCAACAGATTTGTTGGAAATCATACATCTGAGATGTATGTAGTCCGATGAATGTTGAGGCTCGTGGCGGATATCGTTATTTTCTCACCTTCACAGATGATTTATGCAGATATGGGTATATCTACTTAATGAAACATAAGTCTGAAACATTTGAAAAGTTCAAAGAATTTCAGAGTGAAGTTGAAAATCATCGTAATAAGAAAATTAAGTTTCGCGATCGATCGTGGAGGTGAATATTTGAGTTACGAGTTTGGTCTACATTTGAAACAATGCGGAATAGTTTCGCAACTCACGCCACCCGGAACACCACAACGTAATGGTGTGTCCGAACGTCGTAATCGTACTTTACTAGATATGGTGCGATCTATGATGTCTCTTACAGATTTACCGCTATCGTTTTGGGGTTATGCTCTAGAGACGGCCGCATTCACACTGAATAGAACACCGTCAAAATCCGTTGAGACGACACCTTATGAACTATGGTTTGGCAAGAAACCAAAGTTGTCATTTCTTAAAGTTTGGGGATGCGATGCTTATGTGTAAAAGCTTCAACCTGATAAGCTCGAACCCAAATCGGAGAAATGTGTCTTCATAGGATACCCAAAGGAGACAGTTGGGTACACCTTCTATCACAGATCCGAAGGCAAGACATTTGTTGCCAAGAATGGATCCTTTCTAGAGAAGGAGTTTCTCTCGAAAGAAGTGAGTGGGAGGAAAGTAGAACTTGATGAGGTAATTGTACCTTCTCCCTTACTTGAAAGTAGTTTGTCGCAGAAACAGGTTTCTGAGACATCTACACCAAGTAGTGAGGAAGTTGATGATGTTGATCATGAAACTTCAGATCAAGTTGCTCTGAACCTCGTAGATCAACCAGAGTAAGATCCGCACTGAGTGGTACGGTAATCCTATTCGGAAATCATGCTACTAGATCATGATGAACCTACGAACTATGAAGAAGCGATGGTGAGCCCAGATTCATAAAATGGCTTGAGGCCATGAAATCTGAGATGGGATCCATGTATGAAAACAAAGTATGGACTTTGGTTGACTTGCCCGAGGGTCGGCAAGCAATAGAAAACAAGTGGATCTTCAAGAAGAAGACCGACGACGACGGTAATGTTATTCTTGTCTACAAAGCTCGCAAAGGGTTTTCGACAAGTTCAAGGGATTGACTACGATGAGACCTTCTCACCAGAAGCGATGCTTAAGTCTGTCCGAATCATGTTAGCAATTGCCGCATTTTATGATTATGAAATTTGGCAAATGGATGTAAAGACTGCATTCTGAATGGATTTCGGAAGAAGAGTTGTATATGATGCAACCGAAGGTTTTATCGATCCAAAGGGAGCTAACAAAGTGTGCAAGCTCCAGCGATCCATTTATGGACTGGTGCAAGCATCTCGAATTGGAATAAACGCTTTGATAGTGTGATCAAAGCATTTGGGTTCATCTGAGACTTTTGGAGAAGCTCAGATTTACAAGAAAGTGAGTGGGAGCTCAGAGCATTTCGATATTATATGTAGATGACATATTGCTAATCGGAAATGATATAGAATTCTGGATAGCATAAAGGGATACTTGAATAAGAGTTTTTCAATGAAAGACCTCGGTGAAGCTGCTTACATATTGGGCATTAAGATCTATAGAGATAGATCAAGACGCTTAATTGGACTTTCACAAAGCACATACCTTGACAAAATTTTGAAGAAGTTCAAAATGGATCAAGCAAAGAAAGGGTTATTGCCTGTGTTACAAGGTGTGAAGTTGAGTAAGACTCAATGCCCGACCACTGCAGAAGATAGAGAGAAAATGAAAGATGTTCCCTATGCTTCAGCCATAGGCTCTATCATGTATGCAATCTTGTGTACCAGACTGATGTGTGCCTTGCTATAAGCTTAGCAGGAGGTACCAAAGTAATCCAGAGTGGATCATCGGACAGCGGTCAAGAACATCCTGAAATACGAAAAGGACTAAGGATATGTTTCTCGATATGGAGGTGACAAAGAGCTCATCGTAAACAGATTACGTTGATGCAAGCTTTGACACGATCCGGACGATTCTAAATCGCAGACCGGATACGATTTACACTAAACGGAGGAGCTGTAAGTTGGTGCAGTTCTAAACAAAGCGTCGTGGCGGGATCTACATGTGAAGCGGAGTACATAGCAGCTTCGAAGCAGCTAATGAAGGAGTCGGATGAAGGAGTTCATATCCGATCTAGGTGTCATACCTAGTGCATCGGGTCCAATGAAAATCTTCGTGACAATATCGAGCAATTGCCTTAGCGAAGGAATCCAGATTTCACAAGAGGACCAAGCACATCAAAAGACGCTTCAATTCCATCCGGGATTTAGTCCAGATGGGAGACATAGAGATTTGCAAGAAACATACGGATCTGAATGTAGCAGACCCGTTGACTAAGCCTCTTCCACGAGCAAAACATGATCAACACCAAGACTCCATGGGTGTTAGAATCATTACTATGTAATCTAGATTATTGACTCTAGTGCAAGTGGGAGACTGAAGGAAATATGCCCTAGAGGCAATAATAAAGTTATTATTTATTTCCTTATTTCATGATAAATGTTTATCATTCATGCTAGAATTGTATTAACCGGAAACATGATACATGTGTGAATGCATAGACAAACAATATGTCACTAGTATGCCTCTACTAGACTAGCTTGTTAATCAAAGATGGTTATGTTTCCTAACCATGAACAAAGAGTTGTTATTTGATTAACAAGGTCACATCATTAGTAGAATGATCTGATTGACATGACCCATTCCATTAGCTTAGCGCACGATCGTTTAGTATGTTGCTACTGCTTTTATCCATGACATATACATGTTCCTGTAACTATGAGATTATGCAACTCCCGTTTATCGGAGGAACACTTTGGGTGCTACCAAACGCCACAACGAATCGGGTGATTATAAAGGAGTACTACAGTGTCTCCAAAGGCAGATGTTGGGTTGGCGTATTTGAGATTAGGTTTTGTCACTCCGATTGTCGGAGAGGTATCTCTGGGCCCTCTCGGTAATACACATCATGAAGCCTTGCAAGCATTACAACTAATGAGTTAGCTGTGAGATGATGTATTACGGAACGAGTAAAGAGACTTGCCGTAACGAGATTGAACTAGGTATTGGATACCGACGATCGAATCTCGGGCAAGTAACATACCGATGACAAAGGGAACAACGTATGTTGTTATGCGGTCCGACCGATAAAGATCTTCGTAGAATATGTAGGAGCCAATATGGGCATCCAGGTCCCGCTATTGGTTATTGACCGGAGGCGTGTCTCGGTCATGTCTACATTGTTCTCGAACCGTAGGGTCCGTGACGCTAAGGTTTCGATGGCGATTATATTATGAGTTTGTGTATTTTGATGTACCAAGAAGTTCGAGTCCCGGATGTGATCACGGACATGATGAAGAGTCTCAAATGGTCGAGACATAAAGATTGATATATTGGAAGCCTATATTTGAGTTCGGAATGGTTCCGGTGAAATCGGGATTTTACGGAACACCGGGGTTACGGAACCCTCCCGGGGCTATTGGGCCTTAGTGGGCCACGAGGGAGAAGAGGAAGGGCCAGCCAGGGGCAGGCGCGCCCCCTCCCCTAGTCCGAATAGGACAAGGAGAGGGCCCTCTCTCTTCCCCTCCCCAATCCTACTCCAACTAGGAGGGGGAGTCCTACTCCGGTGGGAGTAGGACTCCTCGCGCCTCCTCTAGGGCCGGCCCCCCCCCTTGCTCCTTTATATACGAGGCAGGGGGCACCCTAGAACAGACACAAGTTTGATCTACGGATCGTTCCTTAGCCGTGTGCGGTGCCCCTTCCACCATATTCCACCTCGGTCATATCGTCATGAAGCTTAGGCGAAGCTTCTGCCGATAGAACATCAAGATCGCCACCACGCCGTCGGTCGACGGAACTCTCCTCGACACTCGGCTGGATCGGAGTTCGAGGGACGCCATCGAGCTGTACGTGGGTCAAGAACTCGGGCGCCGGAGTAACGGCGCCGGATCGGTCGGATCGCGAGGAGATTGTACGACTACTTCCTCTACGTTGTGATCGCTTCGCTCGGTCTCACGAGGGTACGAGACAACACTCTCCCTCTCGTTGCTATACATCACCATGATCTTGCGTGTGCGTAGGAAAATTTTTGAAATTACTACGTTCCCCAACACTTATTGCATTCAATTTGCTCACAAATTGGACGTGATGTGCATCGCAATGATAAAGATGCCGGGGATATCCTCCTTTTGGAAAAAAGCACTATGTTGACTCCCAGCAGAACACAGTACACAGACGACACTCCAATTTTGTTACTCATGAGCACATTGACCAGAGTGCACATACAAATAAATCAACTGCAACGTGTTATTCTTTTCCAAATGAGGGGAATTGCATTATTCTCAACTATTTCACTTCTACAAGAGCAAGCTTCTTCTACATCCATGGACACCAAAAGAACCTCTGAGTTTTATTACGAAGTACAAACGCCTCAAAAAACAGCTGCTTTTTCATTGAGGGAGCAAATGCGCGTCACATCAACATGAAACTCTGGGATTTCCATGTAAGCTTTGTAAAATCTATGCAAATGCGGATATTTCGACTGCAAGGAAACAATTGTTTCTTATCAGCAGGTAATCATAGGGAGTTCGTTCGCGAGTGATGATTTAGTTCTACCTGTGGAAGAATGGAACAATAGATGAGAGGTTTCGTACCATGTTGATGTCGAAGTGTGTCACGCGAGCGTGGCTCTAGGGCGCAAGGAAGACATCAACAAAATATATACAAGCAAAGACCGATCAATAACTTACAATGAACAGTTCAGTAATTTAAGTGTCAAACTAGTACTCCTAAATTGATAATCAAGTTGAAATGCATCTCCTGTTTTGGGCATATAGCAGAGAGCTTAATCAGTGTATCAGAAACTTGTTGATAAATAAAACGATTATTGGTCTGAAATGTATTGTTAGGATAAATGGTATTTATCAACACAAAAACAAAATTAGCACAAAGCACACACCAGTTGGACTTCCATCTCCAGTAGGAAATTTACTGTCACATCCTTCCAGAAGTTTTTCAATTGCTATGGTGACAGAGATCAGAATGTTGAGCACTACAACACCCCTCGTTATGGTAAACTATCGATTTTGGAGTTGTGAGAGAAGTGTGTCGAAGGAAATACGGTGATATGATGTGAAACAGAAAAGAGGAACAACGTGTTGGAAACCATGCGTCTAAATCCCTTGTCAATGTAATGATGCACTATCTAAAGGTTCTCACGGGAGCCCAATTTTCCATTAATCAACCACTAGATAAGAATAGCTAAAAATAAGGTTTTGTTTGGAATATTGCGCCAGTATTGTGGAACAATGTTTTGCCAAACAACAGCTCAGTGTGAGCGAAGTTTTGATAACAGCGTAACACTGAAGAGGTTGAATGCTCGATCACAAGATGTTTGCACTCTGCAAGAAATAAAATATGCATATATGTGCAGGGCTTTGCAACTTGCAGTTAAAAGTTACATAATGAAACAATAAACCAAAAGCATGACATTTCTAGAACTTTGTTGTTCCTTTTCCTTTTTTAGCATTAAGTGTTCAGTGCAAACATAGCATGGAAAATTGATTGAACACTTTAATTGGTTTTAATATAAGGTCTCTTCATCGAATAAGTTGGTAACAGTATACCTGCAGATAAGAAAGTGTTGAAGCCACTTGCAAACGACTCCTGCAAAAGATGTACCTGCAGGTTAAGATGTACAAAATCATAGTATGGCTGAATATGTGTGTTGTTATTGTATTGATCGGACCATCGTAGGGGTATAGAGTACAATATGAGGGAGACAGACTTGGAGTAGAGGGCAAGTCGTACATGGTGATGACGAGGCCGCTATTCACTGGAGTTGTTGCCGAGATGTTGTTGTAGGCGTAGTCGTGTGGTCAATGTCGAGGTTGCCGATCGTGATGTAGCCGTGGTTGAAGTAGTCGTGGTTGATGTAGAACTCATCATAGTTGGTGTAGCAACAACCGCCGAAAGCGCAAAAAATTGTGAAATGTCTATGACGTAGTTGTAATTGTGTAGCCGACGTTTTGCACTATATTTCAAAACCCCCTCACATCTAGACTTATTTAGTCCAGTATGTGGGGTTTATTTAGGCCATAGAATTTTTTTTAATATACCATTGCAGGGTCTTGAACTCAAGACCTCTTGGCTCGAATACCCTATTGAATTTATGCTCCAGCCAACTCATCCAAAAGTCAGAATTGATGGAGAGAGACGGAAAATATATTCCAACATAAGAGCCTTCCATTTCAGATCTTGAGGTAAAAGAGGGTGTTGGGTATATTTTTTTTGAGATACTAATCAACATAATGCAAGAAATTGTGTTGTCAATAAACCGAAAAACCAGAAAGAAACAAAGAAAACCAAAGAAAAAGAAAAGGAAAAGGAAAAGGGAAAACCAAAGAAACCGGTGCAAAATAGTGGAACATAATGAAAAATGAAGACGAAAAAAGCCTAAGATAAACAAGAATAAAAAAACTAAAAAAATGAAAAACCAAACGAGAAAAAAGCTAAAGAAATTTATGCCAAACAGTGGAACGATTGTGAAAACCAGGAAAATCGATAAAACCAAAAAAGAAACAAAGAAACCCAAAGAAAATAAAGAAACCCCGATGGAAGGCGACAAATAAACAAAAGAAACGCAAAGAAAATAAAGAAGCCCAAGAAAGAGAGAAAACCACTGAAAAACAAACAAAGGAAGGAAAACCAGTGAAAATTGAGAAAGTAATGAACAAAACTGGTCAAAAACCAAAGGAAAATAGAAAACTGAAGAAAAACCAGTGAAGAAACAAAAACACCAAAAAGAAAAACAACAAAAAGACTCAACGAACGAAACCTAGCAAAACCCAACGAACTCAATCGAAACCTAGCGAAGAAAAAACAGGCAAAAATGAGTTGGCCCAGTAGCTACACATGACATGAGATCCTTTAGTGAGATGGAAGATATACATTCATGTTGAGCGACATACACAGTTCACGGTATAAGAATGCATGTAGCCATAGCCCAAATCATTACCAACCATGTTATGTTCCGGCCCACAAGGGCATTTGCAGTCCACATTGTCCATTTTTCATAGTTATCGTAGACTAGAACAGTGAGAATCTACCTAGCTCGGCATCCTTCAACGCAAAGTTATGCAAAGCCACTTACAAACAAGTTAATGCATAACTCTGTCAAGACACCATAGTATAGAATATGATTGTGCTTAGTTACTGTTCGAAGATAGGCATCAGATACATGGTGACGCCGAAAAACATTACGGCCCATCCCATATAAGTGTGTGAGCACACCTTCCTGAATACTAACATGTTAAACAACAATCCAAGCAATGCATGCTTGTGACCACAACGACGATGATGGCGATGAGAGTGTTCAACAAAAGTCGGTGGGGATGTGGATAATAAAAATGACCACGTAGGCAAACTCAAATACGATACCGATTTCGTGGTGACAGTGACCTAACCTGGTAAGAGTATGAGTTCTCTGACCTAACCTGCTTAGTGTTAATGATCTCCAAAATGTAGGGCTCTATTCAAAAGGTTTTTATTATAAACACACACACATCTGCATTGACCCGTAGTTGTGTGCGTGAGAAATTTTAGCGGGCAATTAATATGGACGGAAGTAAGTTATATCAACAAAAACTCTATTTTAAAAAAAAAATGGGTCAAATAAACGAAAACAAGATGGAGGGTCAAGAGCAGAGAATAATAGGCTCGCAAGTGCATGGAAAATGTCCATAACTTCATTTGGTTGGACTAAATAAACCATAATAATTTTTTGAGTTAAATCATGGCAATATACATTTTTATAATAAACGTTTATACTTATTTAAACTAGTTGCATGATACCATAGTTTTATTTAATACAATTTTTCCATTCCTTAGCAAGCATAAGTAACAACATAGAAGGGGTTTTCAATAATAATTATAGCGTATTATGAAGTTTTATTATATATCACTAAAACTTAATTTCTCCTAAATTAAATTGTATGATATAACAAAAAATGTCAATTTTTAAAAAACATTGCCAATATATTGTATAAAATATATTTGCATCTGTGTGTGTTCATATATAAATTAATATAATTAGATATCGTGATAGATATTTGTAAACTATACAATCTAACAAAAATATCAATAGTGGTCCCTAGTGTGCTACCTCGTCCGAAATTAACTGTTGCTGAAATGACTGTAGTTAGCCGCATTTTAGTGTGTAGATTATTCTGGACGATGGGAGTAGAACGGTGTTCATAAAGCTTCAACTTATGCCTACCACCCTAATTGTAGACATAGCCAATCGAAACGTTGTTCCAGATAATATCTGCCCCTGTCTATTCTTCGTATGGTGTAGATGCGCGTGCGTCTATACCTCTCTCCCCGGGAAAGGCCCTTTGATTCCTCGGTATATAAACTTCATATGACTTTCTTTTAGAAGTAAAAAAATCTGAAGTACTTTTTGGAATAATCTTGACTTACTTTTGCACTAGTTTATAAATTTTCATGAATAAAAAACTACCGTTGACTTCGGTATGAAAAAAATAAACTTATTGCTGCATATAAGTCATTGTTCACACATTTTTGGCCTAATGTTTTGTTCTTCCGCCGTGAAGTCAATGACGGTTTTTCTTTCGTGGAATTATTTTTACAAGTACAGTGAAAGACCAAGTTTATTTCAAAATATTTTCAATTTTTTGACCTTTTATTGAATTACTAAAGATTTTTCATATAGGATGTATATACACCCAGGAATCAAACGTTCCTGTCCTCTCTCGCCTGACTTTTGTTTTTTTTAGAAAAGGAGGATGACCCTCGGCCTCTGCATCTGGGCGGTGCATACGACCACTTTATTAATTATTCTCACAAGACCTTACAAAGTAATACAATAGTAAGACTAAAGCCGCCTCTAAGCAACAAATTATCGGTACACCTATCCAGTTGATGAAGGGGCGCAGATAGCCTGGGCCGAATACCAAACAGACATCGCAGCCAAACCTAACATCTAAGACCTGAGGTCCCATCCAGGACGCCTGCCGGGCATGGATCTCACCGGTCCGGCTTGCTCTCGCCTGACTTTCGTGCTGCTCATATTCACAAAACACGCTACTTCGAGCCCAAATCCATATGTAACAGCCTGCGGACTCGATTCCAGGGGCATATGCCCCCAGGTTATTCACCTTGGTTGGACGCGAACGAATGGAACATAGCAGTATATTTTACTGTTTTTTCAACTGCACAGAGAAAATAGACGAAATAGAAATATTGAAATCGGCAATCTAGAGTTGAAGACCATCACTATGTTCACCCCAGCAGTACACACAGAGGACATTCCAATTTTATTTTATTACTCATGAGCAGTTGAGCACACTGACAGAGTTCTGGACTGCCCTGCTTTACCTGAAGTGCACATACAGATAAATCAACTGCAGCGTGATATTCTTTTCCCATTGAGGGGAATTGCATTATTCTCAACTAATTCACTTCTACAAGAGCGAGCTTCTTGTACATCCATGGACACCGTAAGAATCTCCGAGTTTTATTACAAAGTACAAACGCCTTGAAAAACAACTGCATTTTTCACTGACGGAGCGAAGGCGCGTCTGGCTGGTTTTCAGGGCGTGCGGCTTGAAATGCTGGGATTTCCATGTATGCTTTGTAAAATCTCTCCAAATGTGGATATTTCGACTGCGAGGAAACAATTGCTTCTTATTAGCACGTAAGCATAGGAAGTTTATTCGAGGGTGATGATTTAGTTCTACATGTGGAAGACTGAAACAACAGAAGAGAGGTTCTGTACCATGTCGATGTCGAAGCGCGTCAGGCCAGCGTGTATCTGGGGCGCAAGGAACACGTCCGCCTGTACAACGAAACAAAATATACAAGCACAGACTAGTTAATAATTTACAATGAACGGTTCAATAATTAAAGTGTCAAGCTGGTACTGAATTGATAATCAAGTTGTATTGCATCTCCTATCTGAGGCATATAGCAGAGAGGGCATAATCAGTGTATCAGGAAGTTGTCAAGAAATAAAATGACTTGATCTAAAATATATATTGTTAGAATAGAAGTGGTATTTATCAAAACAAAAAACAAAATTGAGCACAAAGCACAAACCAGTTGGACTTCATCTCCAGTAGCAAATTTACTGTCACATCCTTCCAGAAGTTTTTCAATTGCTATGGTGAAAGAGACAAAAATGTTGAGTACTACAGCACCCTTCGTAATGGTAAACTTTCGCTTTTGGAGTTGTAAGAGAACTGTGCTGAAGAAAACATGGGTGATATGATGTGAAACAGAAAAGTCGATAACAGAGTGTTGGAAACCATACCTGTAAATCCCTTGTCAATGTAATGATGCACTATCTGAAGGCTCTCATCGGAGCCCAATTTGCCTTTAATCAACCCCTAAATAAGAATAGCTCAGAATAAGGTTGTGTTTGGAATATTGCGCCAGTATTGTAGAACAACGTTTTGCCGAACAACAGCTGAGTGTAAGTGAACTTACGATAACAGCGTAACACTGAAGAGGTTGAATGCTCGAGCACACAATGTTTGCAATCTGCAACAAATAAGAAATCCATATATGTGCAGGGCTTGCAAGTTACAGACAAAAGTTGCACAATAAAACGAGTAACCAAAAGCATGAGATTTCCCGAACTTTGTCAGTCCTTTTCCCTTGTCAGCATTAAGTATTCGGTGCAAACATAGCATTGTGAACAGATTAGTTGGTTTCAGTATAAGGTCCGTTTATCGAAAAAAGTTGGTTTCAGTATATAAAGTCTGAGAACAAAGAAAGAGTTAAAGTCAGTACGCAAACAACTCCTGAAAAAACAGGTACCTGCAGATTAAGAGCCTTCCTTTTCAGATCTTGAGGTAAAAGAGGGTGCTGGGGATACTTGTCTTCAAGATACTACTCAATAGAAAGCAAGAAATTGTGTTGTCAATAGTACAAAAAGGCTGAACCACAGACAATAAAAAACATGATGAAGAGTTACTATTCACCAATATGATTGCAAGAGAGTCTGAAACCAAGATGTCCCCATCTTGTAGTGCTGGAACATATTTAATTGGATTGATTTTCTCATAATCTACAAGATGATCACAAGAAGAACAGTCAAAGTACTATATGCTCCAACAAACTATACCAACTCAACAGAAAGGGAACTCCGCAGTAATCATAATTGCAAAAACGAGAAATATCTCGGAAGGTACTCGTATTCAGTTCTCCCGTTTGATCCAGCAGAGTATGCAACACGAGTTTAATCCTGATATAACTGTAATGCTCTACGTATTGTCTGTATCTCTTCTGCTAATAGAGATCAACACTAGTGCCTTTCCCTACGTTTCTGCAAGAGGTTGTTTCCAGGACTCGAAGCCGTGACAGTTTTACCGTTGTGCCAAGGCTCTAGAACTATTAGTCAGGATAATTTCCTGATGTTACAACTTATCAATTAACTATGCTGCACAATTATTTGACACTGTGTATCACCCTCTTTCAGACAAAGAGTGTATAATTGTAAAATAAAAAGGCCTTTCTTGCTAGGGATAATTAGATTTATGCCCCTAGTTGTGTCCCACTCGTCTGTTTTACCCCTAATTCCCAAAAGTCACCGGTTCTGTCCAAGTCACTTTGCTCCTCTTATGCTTTTGCCCTTTGACCGTTTGACTGTCAGTTTGAAAACTTAATAACTAATTCATACTAAATCAGAAAAATACAAATAAGATACCAAAATGTTCAGAAAAACATCACCTATATGTCAGAGTTATTTGCATTCATGAAAAAAGTGTTCGAAAGTGCACATCCAGGTTTTAGCTCTTTTAATACCACCATGAATAGTAAGCTCTAAAAAAATTCAAAAAAATTCAAAAAAAATATGGTGGCAAAGAACGACAAATGTTCTAAGTGCTTGCCAGGTTTCATTAGGGAATGACATTCGTGGAAGTCGTGGCAAAAAAAATCTATTTTTGAGTGTTGATTGTTTTTTTTGCCGCGGCACCCACGAATGTTATTTCCTGATGAAACTTGGCAGACACTTAAAACATTTTTCATTCTTTGCCACCAAATTTTTTTTGAATTTTTTTGAACTTTTTTAGATTTTACTATTCATGGTGGTAGCATAAGAGCTAAAACTCGGATGGGAACTTTCCAACACTTTTTTCATGAATGCAAATGACACTGACATATAGGTGATGTTTTTCTGAACATTTTGGTATCTTATTTGCATTTTTCTAATTTGGTATGAATAAGTTATGAAGTTTTCAAACTGACGGTCAAACGGTTAAAGGGCAAAAGCATAAGAGGAGCAAAGTGATTTGGACAGAACTGGTGGCTTTTAGGAATTAGGGGTAAAACAGACGAGTGGGACACAACTAGGGGCACAAATCTAATTATCCCTTCTTGCTACTAACCTGTATCATTCCACTCCACCGTCATGTACTCATATTCCACGCCTTCATTACGGAGAAGATAGTACAGTTAGCAAATAACAATGAAAACTTTCAGTAGAAATGCTTTAAACTTGAGTGCTTCAACCGGCGGTCGTATTTTAGCAATACTGAGACTTTATAATATATTTTGGGCTGATCGAGTTTCGTTAGAATTGTACTAGTATATCCTAAACATAGAAAACCATTGTCTCCGCCTACTCCAACTCTGGGTTAAGAATTTAAATACTCCATTTTAAGATTTACTACAAAGCTACGCATTTATACCTAACCCCACGACGGCTGAACCAACATTTCCACAAGTCAAATAGTTGGTTCATTCGTAGCAGTAACTACAAATCCCTGGAGGCAAAGGAACTAATCATCCCCACAAGACCCTTCGGACTGAAGCAACCATGGATTGTGCCCAAAAGAAATCTTCCCAGATATTTTCAGATGATTTCTCTCTGCAGAGGGGGAAGAAGGATAAAGGATTCCATGGGTGGTGGGTTTGTTTTTGGTTACCTTTGAGGCTGAGGGCGATGCGGACCCGGTAGGAGCAGGAGCTGATCGCCGCGCTGTACAGGACGGGCTTCATCGCTGCCATTGCCAACACGCAGCAGCACTAGCTTCCTGCCTGCTGGTGAAGGAATGAGCTGTGACGCCGGACAAGAGTGGAAGAACACTACAAGGTGAGGATGGACAACAAGACAAGCTGACCGTCCCCAAATCCAGAGAGCATCCATGTTCGAGTTATGCCGTGACTCGGGCCGGGTCGGGCTAGCCCGGCACAGACCCGTCCGTGCTTCGGGCCGGGGCGGGCCGCGTTGGGCTCGGGCCAGCCTGTCGTGCCGTGCCGGCTCGTGCCGCCCCGCCAGGGACTCTGTCGTCGTGGTCACGCTCAAGCAGATAGTCGCTGATTAGCTGGCGCCGTGCGACGCAACGAGGCGCCCGGACTCCGCGGTGGGCACGGTCCGCCATGGCCACTGCCTCTGTGGTCGCCGAGTGCCGTGAGCCGCCGCGACGGGCGCCCGTGACATCGAGATGGAGTCTGGGTGAGGGAGGGGGAGGATGCTCGCGGGCAGCGCAGCAGGGAATGCGATGGAGACGGAGGTGGCGGCGCTGAGGTCCAGGGTGGAGCCGAGGCGTACTGTATCGAAAGAGAGACGAGATAAGGGAGAGAGAGACGAACACATTATTTGGGATCTCATTTTGACCAGTCAAATCTGTGTGGGTTTCACGTATCCGGTGAAGAACTTGTGGGGAAGGTGATACCAACCACCGGCACGGATGGTAACATTTTCCCATATTATTTCGGGTTTATGTTGACTTTGTCAATTTCAAAATGTTCTACTGACTTGGTATCTCGGAGGTGCTCATAGGGGAGGATACGTGTATGCATAGGGTTGAGTGCATGTGGGTGTATATGAGCATTTGCGTCTGTATTGTGTTAAAAAAACACTCTGAAGCACATCAAAGTTAAGTGTGTCAAAACAATCTATTTTCTTGTGTTCACAAGACATATGCCTACAATGCCTAAATATTTTAAATCGAAATTTGAAATATAGAGAAGATACAAAAAAATATATATCCAACATGAATAGTGCCAAAAAGACAGAAATAAAAATTTGACACTCTTCATGTGTGATTTGTCTTCTTTGTTTCTCTTTATGGATTTTGAATTATGACTTGAACTTTTTAGGAAATGTACATACATGTCTTGTGGACATCCAAAAAAAATCAGAATTTTTCAACAAATTAAAAGTTTATATTTTTGAAATGGGCGCATGAGTGCATTCTAGTATTTGTATCACTAGATATTCGGCCTGGTTTCACTTGATGTATAGTGCAAACTATAGTGCGCTTAGATGCGTTGGGAGATACGGCTGTGTTCTCTATAGGCATATATGACATTGTGGGCCTTCGCCATGTTGGGTTGTGTTCGTGTTGGCCCATCATGTTTTCTTGGGCCGTGCAGCCCCAGAATCGCGATTTTGAAGGATCGGAGCTCCAATGTTTGTATCGCACATCGTAGAATCTTAACTACCAGGATAGTAGGAACAGAGGTTTTATAAACTAAAATCATAGAATCAGATGCGTTAGTTTGGATCATAAAGTCAAAGAATCGTATAACAGAATCGCGATTCTGACAACATTGCTGCCCGTTGTGCCCAGTTCTTAGGCATAGCACGATACGCTACCTTGGGCCATGCCAGCCCGACACATCAGTCATCGGGTCATGCCGGGCCTGGGCCATGTCTTGTGTCGTCTCAAGAAAAAGTATGGCCCAAGTCTCGGCATTAATCCTAGTGCTAGTGAAGAAATTACAAAGGTAGGTCGCTCACCATTACCCTACCAACCATGGACTCTGGACTTGAATGTTTTACATTTTATAAGCATTCATTTTCTCATAGAGAAAATATATCATGATATTTCCACAGTACAGTGTAGATTCGTGAGCCGTGATACCAGGGGAGTGAGCTTCATGCAAGAGTCAAGCGCTATACGTTCGTTTTATAAGCGTTTCTCACAGAGCCTGCATGACACTTTTGACTATGTGAAGGAGAGACCTAGGAAAATCAGGGAAGTGGGGCTTCGCGCAAGAGTCAAGCTCTACGTGCGCCCGTAGAAAAATGTTATAAATACGAAGAAAGAGAAAGAGAGAATGTTGAAAAAACACTAGTCTTATATTCAATATTGTTGTCCACTACCTCCATCCGAGTTTATTAGCCCCTCTCATATTTTGAGTCAAACTTTGACCTTCGATTTAACTAGCAAAACTAAGTTATAGCCCGTAAAAGTGATGTCATTGGAAACTTATTTCAAATGCAAATTTAACACTATAGGTTTAACTAGTATACTATACTGAAAAAGGTAGTACCTTACTATACTCGACATGATTGCTCCATATGACATGGCAATTGCATATAGCCATCATTCAGCTATACTAGCCTTTCTTTGTGCCTGGGGCATCTCATTGTAGATGCACCCATCATGATATTTGACTAGACCATGATGGCCCTCATCCATTGGGTTGGGTTTCCATGCGCTGGTCTAATAGCCAATGTGTAATTTTTCATGCACCACCTTCTCCTTTCTCTCTCTTGATGTCACCTTATGGTCGAAAATCAAAAGATTTAAATGTTTTGCAAAGTATTTTTAAAGGATTGGATCTCATCTAGCTATGTAGAATCCTGTAACTAAAGGAGAAATTAATACCACTTTACAGGTCCCACAAACAAGCCAAATTTGGCAATTCAAGATGTTTCGTGTTCTTGAAAAACATACAATGTGTTCCTTTAAAACATGTTGTTAGTTGGATTTTTTTTTCTCATTGGAAATATGTTAGGATTTTTGTTCCATGATACACCCATCTTCTCAAAAGAGAAATCAAAACTCAACACCCAACTTCTAATTTTGTTATTTGCATCATGGATATCTATCCTTTGAGATCATTCTTAATTTAAGGATTTACAAGAGTCACTTGTTACTAAAATTGTGTTATTATATAGGAAGAAAACTAAATCTCGTTAAACCCCCAAAAGATGTAAGCCTAGCAGATACTAGTCTCATGTGTATGAAAAAAGTTACTTGCAACATAATAATGTAGCATGAAAGGTTAAAAATGTTCTGCAGTGAACAATATCATAAGTAAATCGTATATACATATCTACTCAAAATTGGCAGGTCCTTTCTTGTGGTAGCAACGGGTCAAATATGTCATTTTTCTATCAGTGTTGGTTCCTTATTGCTCGCTGTGATCTCCTGCCAGTATGCATATGTCGAGGAGATATAAATCATTGGCTAGTTGTTGGCATGTTTGGTTCTTGTAGAAATCCGCTCAACAATATACCCATCCAACACACAACACAAACCAACCTCATATGCTTGCATAAAAGGTATCATGAATTCTTAACTATGCATGGATAGCATGGTATTTCGTTTGAGAATCACACACACATACTAATTAAGAATCAAAAAGTGAGGAAACAATAAGTGCAACTTGGCATCTTATACCTGAAACAATTGCAAATAAAATAAAAGTAGATCGATGTGGGTATGATGCTATAAGGGATCCCCAAATATCAATTTATATGTATATGACATGAATTCTCCATAAGCTACACATATATGCTACCGACTATAGGCATGTATGTATCATGTTTTGAATATTTCCTTTGAATCATTCCTATAGAAGTCATATTTTTTTAAGACACCAGACAATACACTTGTACGTTTGTACATGTCCTTTACCTCTAGGAAATTTAACAATTGTGTAGTAAAAAGGGAGATGGCGTGCTAAATATTCATGACACTTTGCTTGACTGCACGAACATGTGTGCGTGAGAGCTCCTAGAGTTGATCTTCTCCTTCTCTGAAAACATGCTTCTCTCCTTCATACTAATTGAATCATGGTAAATTTCCTTCATGCCAACTATTAACTAATAAAGTATTGGTACTTGTAAGATTATTAAAATTTAAGTTGTTGAACAGTCGCTTATCCTCAAATTTACAACAGATAAATCACATGATATAAAATTCGTATAGTTTCTAAAATCGAAGGTTCCAACAAATAACTTAGGACATGATATAAAAATCATGTCACTGTCCCTTTAAACCTTAGTAGCTTCCCTATCTCAGTCCATAACACGCGAAACTTACAACCTAATTTCAGAAGACGGAAGAAAGCGAGAGAATGCTTGCAAATTATATTCTCCACTATTGATTCTCTGGACGACATCTCTAGGAAGTTGGCGGGGGCAATCGCTAGAGAGGAGATCAGGGGAGGGAATGGTGCTTCCTAGGTGGAGGAGAAGGGTGTATGTAGGGAGTTAGGATTGGGACCTCGTGCCCACACGCAAATCTCCTCCTAGCTTGCCCATGCACTGTATCGGCTATGATCATAGATTGGTGGGATGGAAGGCAGCTGCAGGAGAGAGCAGCTTGAAGGCGGATGAAGGCCATGGCGAGGGGTGGAAGGGATGTTGTAGGGATAGTAGGGCGCGAGGGGGAGAAACACAATACCACAACTGGTCAGGCCTCTGTTCATTCATGAATGGTGGCTGTTGATCGAGGCATCTACAAGTGAGGTAGGATGGTTTGTAGCTCTCTTTCCTCAGCATCTTCTAGATGATTACGGAGGTTCCTTCTTCCATGAATATGCTTCCTCTTCGATTTCATTTAACTGAAACTACAATGTCTCATACAAACTACAAAAGAAACAAAGCAAGCAAAAGATAGATACCTAAGGAACAATTTAACTCTTATGATTTTGGCATCCACATGTTGGATCCTCAAAAGAACAAGACAATCACCCACTGAGGTACATCCAAAAATTCAGACGTTGCCTCTAGCATATCCAACATGAGCATTTTTATGTTACATAACCAGCTAGCATGTCCGCCAAAATTGCCAAACAGGACAGAAAACAACACCATCTTAAGACCATGATCTTCTTCATGTGAACCCTGCTAGCCATGCACATATTTGAAGATTTCACTTGTTATCATTTCGAACATTTTTGCGCCCCACCTCAAAGTGTTTTGACTTCCCTAGTTATTCTGCAAAATCACACAACCATGAAGCCACCTAGCAATAATGTTAATGGGAAGACAAGGATCAGTTATTCTGCTATTTTCAAACACAACACTACTTTTAGCTTTCAAATTGTCCAAAACACAATCGAGACACCAATCATCATAATAAATTTCTCTGTATCATCAAATTTAACAATTCAGTCATGTATATTATCTGGAATATCTAGTAAATTGAATGGACATTTCCAGATATTCCAGAGGATCCTAGACATAGAGCATTGCATGAAAAAGATGCTCAATTGACCATACTTGCCACATAATGGACAAGCTTTATTACTAGTCCATCCTACTCTAATCAAATTATCCTTAGCCAGGGCACTATTTCTAAGTACTAGTCACATAAATAACATGATTCTATGGGGATTTTAACTTTCCATAGGAATTAATGAGGAAATAAATTTTTGTAACAAGACTTGACTATCGTTAAACGGTAGATGCTCGGTTGGATGGCTAACCGGCAAGTTAACTAGTTAATCGAACAAATTCTTGAACAAGGCTTTTGTTAAAGTCCACTTTGTATATAGTGCATTGTACTCACTAAGTGCAAAACCTCCATAGCTTTCCTTGATGTGCATCCACAACTCTAAAGACTCACCATGTCCCTAAATTGGAGGATTCTAGCACTGATAATTTTTTGACAAAAAATGATATATAGCCTAGCATAATTACATTTTAGAAGCTTGTCTCCAACCACCAATCCTCCTAGAATCTCACATTTTTTCCATTTCCCACATTGAACTTGTCGTGGATATATTTTTATTAGCTTATTCGGGCCACAAGAGTCTTGCCTCTGAAAAAAATCATTCTTTTGTTGACCCCCACAGGTAGCCCATAAAATGACATCATCAAATTTGGGATTCCAGTCAAGGATGATTGGATCAGACAATAGAGTAACCCTGCCTACACTAGCCATCAATTGACCTTGTCAACTACTACATTTTTATCTACTATTTTCCTCACGATTTTTCCAATGTTTGTTTCTAGTTCATTTCTTATCTACAGATAGTCCTGGGTGTCTCATAAGAAAGACCCTACAGGACAAGTAAAGAGTCCAGATATCTCCCTGATATTAATATATTTCCTTTGTCAAAAAAAAGTAAAAAGACCAGAAAAAAAATAGTAGCTTTATTTGTAGCATCACCTAATATAAAAAGCTCACTTATATGGAAATTGAATTTTAAACTAGACATATAATCAAGTCATGTATGTCTTTTGTTCAATAATGGTAGGTTACTTGTTTGTAATAATCTGTAAATTCAAACCATGCCACCTAATCAAGTCATGCATGTCTTTTTTCCGTTGGTATAAGAGCATACATGCATGTTAGTCACAAATTATTATTATTTTGCATTAAATTCTTGTGGTCATGGATGGTGTATGTGGTGTACAAGTAGAGCACAACATGATTCATGTTTGGCGTCGTGTTAAGTTCAATCCAGATTGTTTTCCCTTTTTATATGTACATATAAAAGGTTTATTATTTTAAAAATGTAAACCAGGAAAGCTATTAGTACATTTGTTTTCCCATTAGTTGTAGTTATTTTAAGCACCTATGTATGCATTTCTTTTTTTTCATGGTTCCCAAAGCAATGCACGAATCAACATCTAGGTACATAAACGTATGTTTACAGGAAAAACTAACTAAAAGAAGTTTTCCTATAATTTCTCCTTTTAACATTTTTTCCGAAAACTCAACTTTAATCCAAATAACCACCTAAACATGTTCTTCTCTATGTCCTAGACTATTTGCAATGTCATTTAGTATATGTGGATTAAAGAGTTATTATTGTTGGCTCTTGGGCTCCATGGAACTTGAAAAATACGGAAAAGGAGCCAACAATCAACTTTTAAGTTCCAGAAAAACTCTTTAATCAACTTTTAAATGCAAGGATCAACTTTTAAGTTCCAGAAAAATACTGAAAATAAATAGAAAAGTGCTTATACATGTATACTAGATGTGTGTAAAATTTCATTACGAAATACATTTCGATATGTGCTATAAAAATAAAACCATGTATTTTTATAGTGAGTGGTACACTATTATTTTTATGTAGCTTGTCTAAAAATGTATTTCGCCATGAAACTGTACGGTCAAGTAGTATACATACATAGGTATGTGTTTTATAGAATTTTCTGAAACCTAAAATTTAGAATTTAGAATTCTTCAAAATTTGAGTTCTATATATCTCAAGCTCCATTAATAATTTCCATGGATTACAATAATATCTAACCTAATAGAAAAGGGTTCGTGGCTCCAAACACCTTGATGTACACTTTACATTTAGCAATGGAAAGTGCACGTGCAATAAAGTTGGCATTTTAATTAGTTTGAACAGATAGCCTCTTTCCCCAAATTTGTTCATGTCGTGTTGCTGATCTAGTGGGTACTTTATCACGTCCACCATATTCTCCTATCTTTTTAGACTAATAGAAGCATGTCACAAGAACTACATATGAATGTGATCATGAAGAAATAACCATAAGCACGTTGGGTTTTCCTCCAAAGGAGAGTTTTAGTACGTTGGCTGAATTCATCTTAGCATGACTTTTGCAAGACCGTCTTAATTTCCAACATTGTGTTTTTCTTGGATAATGTCTTATATTCTCTGAATCTCAGTGAAGACATTTGAGATGTGGGCTGTACTTTCCTCCTAAAAAGTGACATGACAAGTATGACTCTGTAAGAGGAAAAACTCACCTTATGTTCTAGTTTATCTAGATAAAAGATCCTCTAGTGTCAGAGTATATGTTTGTTAATGGGTTTAGGTGGTAGTTTTTAGGAGTGCTGTCATTCCAGATGGGCCAATTTAATCAACGCCTCAGTGTTACCTTTTTTCAGCAAAACACACTCATATTATATATCGGATTTCCTATATGAGGGTCGCTGCTTCACATTGTCATTGAAACACACAAGTAGCTAGTGAATGATGCATCATGGACCGGCCAATTACAAGTAACTATGTTCTATAGACAATCCGTTTTCGGAAATCTTAAGGTTTCTGAACCGGGTTTTTTTTTCTCTCTTGTCTTCTTTTAACTATTCTTCCGGGTATTCTTATTTATTTCTTTTAGCAATTTTTCTTAAAGAAGTCTTGTTTTCAGTTTCAAAACTTCAAAATTTCAAAACTTGTTTGAAAAATTGTTCTCAAAATTGATAAATCTGCATGTTTTGAAAAATAATCACATATACTAATTTTTTAAAAAAAATATAGAAAATGTTCACAAATTCAAAAAGTCAATGTTAGCATAAAATATTTGCAAATTTCAAAAACTTGTTCGTATTTTAAATAATTCAAAATTTATATGTTTGCAAATTTGAAAATTTGGTCATGCTTCAAATATAGTTCAAACATTTTCCATATTTTTTAAAATTTTCAATTTTAGGACATGTCTATAATTTTAAAAAATACAAACCCCTAAAAAGGTTCCTGCTTCAAATATGTTCATAATTTTAAGAAATGTTCACAATTTCAAAAAATACTCAATATTTATAAATTGTTAAAAATTTGGGAAATGTTAAAAAAATGAAGAAAAAAAATGTTTGCAGATCTGAAAGATTATAACCGTTTGAAAAAATGTGTTGGTCTAAAAATGTCCAAATATTAGAATAAAATTGTGAATTCGAAAATGTTCAGCTTTTGAGGAAAATTAGTATGTTTGAAGAATAGTCAGAATTTGAAAACATTTTGAAATAAAAAATACCAATTCTTAAAAAGTTGGCAAATTTGAAAATATATATATTAGCATTTGAAAGATTGTTCATGACTTATAAATTTTTCAAAATATCAGAAATATTCACATTGTTTTTAAAATTGGAATATTTTAAGAAAAATAGAATATTTTAAAATAAATCATGTTTTCAGAAAATATTTGCAAATGTGTAAATAAAAATAAAAATTGAAGTTTGTTGCAAATAGGTAGCATTTGAGGAAATTTTCACAAATTTTAAATTTGTTCAGGTTGAAAAATACCTTCAAATTTCGAAATAATGTTTACAAATTCATAAAACCCTTGAGGTTTCAAAAGATGTTAGCAAATCTGAAATAAGTTAAAAATTGAAAACTTTTTCACCTTTTCGAAAATATGGCGCTAATTATTTCTAACAGTGTTCGCGTTTTCAAATAATATTCAGAATAAAAAATGCTTGTGTATTAAAAATGTGTACTTTTGGAAAAAAAATTCCTGTTTTGAAAGAAAATGTTCACTTGTTTTAGTAGAAAAATATGTTGAAAGTAGTCTTTGTTGTACAGTACTTGTATTGCTACAGTGTGAAGCCCGGTATAGTGCCTGATCCCAGTCTGTTATAGTGCTCAATCCTGGTTCGCAATGGTGACGGTACGTCTCGCTTGCGCTCTGTCCTGCAATGGGCTGACCCACCAGGACGCGTCCCTGTGTGGCCACTTTCTATTTGATGCAAAGAGATCCGAATAATGCCAACAATGCTTGAGCACCAGGAAGTTCATTTTTAAATTACAAATTTTCTGAGAACGGATTTTTTTGAAAGTTTTTGTGAACACACATACATGATTACTACACATGTGCAAAATTTTATAACATGATACTTTCACACGTGGCGTACAAAAAGAAGCAAAATACCTGTCTTCAATGAGCAAACTTTTTTGTTGTTGCGATGGTTTTTTTTTGTACAGTCTGCAAATCACAATAATTTTGAGCAAATTTTCACAACATTCGTGCGGAATATATATACGCTTCCATCGATATTTCTTTATTTTCTAAACTATTTAATGCGCATTTCGATGTTTTGAAAATAACATCATCCATGGTGCTCGAGCACCAAAAGTTCGCACCCCAAAGAGATCCCATTGCATGCATCATGAGCATTTCTATTTTCTTTTTTGAGAACAATGCATCAACGACAAGTGTTACTATTCCTGGTCAAAAAAAATCCTGGTCAAAAAACGACAAGTGTTACTATTGTCTCATCAAAAGGGTTTCATGTATGTGACGACGAACGTGGGAAAGCAGGCCCAGAACTCTGTGTTCCCTTAGATCTGGGTTTATTGGGCACAACTTCTTAGTTTTGTGACGACTTCATAAAAGCTTCGCGGGATCAAAAGTCATCTTCTAATGAGCTCGCGATGAACACTAAAAAAATTCAAAAACATACAAAAAAATCTGATTCTTTTTTGTGCAAAAATTGACAAAAGTTTTACGTGCTCACAAAATTCCATCTTGAAAAGACATTCGTAGAAGTCGTGGCAAAAAAACAACATCAATACTCTAAAATGCTTTCGAAAATAACACTTTCGGAGTATGAATTTTGTTTTTGTTTTCCACGACTTCCATGAATGTGATTTCAAGATGAAATTTTGTGAGCATGTAAAACTTTTGTCAATGTTTCCACCCAAAAAAACTCAAAATATTTTTTTGGGTTTAACTGTTCACCCGAGCTGAACTTGGCAACTCCACATCCGAGCGAGATTCTCTATCTATACCTACTAATAAAAGAAATAGGTATTTTTTTTTTCCGTTGCAACGCGCGGGCCTTTTTGCTAGTAGAAAACTAAAAGGAAAACTGAAACGAAGCATCTGTAGAATGCAGACCTATCCATCCTGGGTCGTTTCTCTCAAAAAAAAAATCCATCCTGGGTCGTGATTGCCATGCACTAACAACGCTGTTTGTTTTTTTTTTTTGAAACTTCGGAAATCTTTTATTGGATCAAAATATAGTTACATCATCCACTAAGCCCTTTACAATGAAAGCTGGTGGCTCCTCACTCCAAAAAGAAGATGGATTCAACACCGCTTGCCTAGCTAAACTATGAGCAACAGAATTTGCCTCCCTAGGGCAGTGAACAAAAGAAATCGAAGTATAGCCTATGATGAGAACCACACAGTCCGAGTAGATTGCTGCTGCACCCGATGCCGTAAAATCACCATTTTCCATAGTTTCGATCACCTCCATACAATCGGACTCCACAATGAGCTTAGTGATCCCCATCTGCTGCGCTAGCAAGAGCCCATGACGTAGAGCGTGTGCTTCCGCTGTTCCAGCATCGGCAACATGCTCCAGTCTCTCGTTTGAAGCAGCGATGAATCCACCTCTCTGGTCCCGTAGCACAGCTCCTATAGCTCCCTCAAGTTCGTTCGCGTTGAAAGCTGCATCTACATTCAGTTTGACAAAGTCCTCCTGCGGTTTCCTCCAACCAGATGATCTCTGAACTGCATTCTTCTTCGTCGCCTTATAATAATTTGCTGCCAGTGCTGCAATCGACAACGCCGTTCGGGCCGGGGCCTGCACTTCCTCCCCGTGGACGTGTTGCCTACGCTCCCACCAGATGTACCAGATACCCACAAGAATTAGAAATTGGGCTGGAATATCCGGGATCAACGTCTGACGAGCGGGAGAACATAAGATATAGTCCAGCGCTGCCGAGCCCGCCCTGTCTGTATTACACGCTTCGTGCACAAAACCCTCAAGATTCAGACATCTCCATACTTCGGCCGCCCTAGGGCAAGTGAAGAGAGCGTGCATAATGTCTTCGCATCCACCCGCACACATAGGACAGCTATCTGACGTGTCAATATGACGATTTGCCAATACCCCGAAACACGGTATGAAACCATGTAAGACCTTCCACGCGTGGATCTTCACCTTCGCAGGGGCAGGCACCTCCCAGAGTTTCTTCCACACAGGATATCGCTGGGACGGCTCCCCCTCTGTTCGTGCATACCAGCGTGCGAACTGATGCTGCCATTCAACATGATAAGCTGACCGGACCGAGAATACAAAGCTCCTCGTAAACCTCCAGGCTACGAAATCTTCCATCATCCCGTGTGGAGCCAGCGGAATTGCAAGAATTCTATGCGCATCAACCGGCCAAAAAATATTCATTATCAACTGTTGATCCCACAGCCCCGTAACCGGATCTATCAGCTCCGCAACCTTTGACAGCAGTGTCCCTCCTCGTGGTGTGATGACTCGGCCATCAGCACTCGATTGAATCCACGAGTCCGTCCAAATGTTCACTTGTGAACCATCACCTATACGCCATATTGCCCCTCTTCTGAATGTGTGGATTCCAGCATAAATGCTCTGCCATGTATACGAGCTACCACTCTTCATCCTTGCTTCAAGTAGTTTCCCATCCGGATAATATTTTGCTCTTAAAATCTGGGCACACAACGAATCAGGATTCTCCAACAGCCTCCAAACTTGTTTTGCTAGAAGAGCTAAGTTAAAACTGTGGAAATCCCTGAAACCCAACCCTCCCCTTTCTTTCGGTATACATACCTTCCACCATGCTGCCCAATGGATTCGCTTATGGTTGTCATCATCTCCCCACCAGTATTTCGATATAGCATCCGTCATTCCTTTGCATATTTTCTTCGGAATTTTGAATACAGACATCGCGAACACCGGCATGGCCTGAGCAACAGCCTTAATAAGCGTTTCTTTTCCCCCCCGTGGAAAGCAGCTTCTCCTTCCAGCCTATCAACACCTGATTTACTCTGTCGATGAGAAACTCAAAAGAGTCACTCCTGTCCATTCCCACCATGGATGGGAGCCCAAGGTACTTATCGTTCAGACCTTCCGTAAAAATATTCAGTTGTTGTCGTACCACAGCTTTCTCCTCCTCCAGTGTGTTCGGACTGAAGTATATGCTAGATTTAGCCTCACTGACCAACTGTCCTGAGCTCATACAGTACTCATCAAGAACCCTTCGGAGGCACGCTGCGTTTTGAGCATCTGCTCGCATAAGAATTAGGGAATCATCAGCGAAGAGCAAATGAGAAATCTGCGGTGCCTCCCTGCAAACCTTCACCCCTACCAGTGTGCCATTATTCTCCTCCGCCTGTATCATACTAGAAAGCGCTTGTGCGCAAATCAGAAATAGGTAGGGGGATAAAGGGTCCCCTTGCCGCAAGCCTCGAGTTGGCTCAAAAACCTCCGTGCTCTCTGAATTGAATCTGACATTATACGTCATAGATGACACACACTCCATTATCAATTCCGTCCACTGTTCCGCAAACCCAAGCTTTTGCATCATCCTCCTTAGAAAGCACCATTCTACTCGATCATAAGCCTTATGCATGTCAAGTTTTACCGCACATAAGCCAGACTTGCCTTTCTTCCTTTTGATCGTGTTCACACACTCATACGCAATAAGTATGTTATCCGTGATCAATCTTCCCGGGACGAAGGCGCTCTGCGTGGGATCAATGATCTCCGGAAGGATCACTTTAAGCCTAGAAGCCAGCATTTTGGATATGATCTTATAGACCACGTTACATAAGCTAATCGGCCGAAACTCTGAGACACTTGTGGGATTCTCAACCTTTGGGATCAGCACTATAGTAGTACTATTCCATCCTTCCGGTATAGTGCGTGTGTTAATTGCCCCCAAAACTTCTCTCACTAGATCATCCTTCAACATGTTCCAGAACCTCTTATAAAACGCTGCATGCAGCCCATCTGGTCCTGGTGCCTTAAAATCCCCTATGCTGAACACCGCCTTACGTACCTCCTCCTCCGTGAAGGGCGCCAATAAGGCTTCATTCATTTGAACTGTAACTCTCGGTGTCACATGCCGAAGCACCTCTTCATCAGGGGCTTCCACCTGAGAAGAGAACAAGTTAGAAAAGTAGGCTTTAATTATCTCGGCCATCTCCTGTTGTCCTTCTTGCATCACACCATTCGCATCTTTCAAACTCTTAATCATATTCCTCTTCCTTCTTGCCGAAGCATACATATGAAAGAAGTATGTATTACGATCCCCATGCTTTAGCCAGTTAGCTCTTCCTCTCTGGACCCAGGCTATTTCTTCCTGCTCCAGTAAGTTTTCAATCACCAGCAGTATTTCCTTCTGCCTATAGAGAGCTATGTCAGTAGCCGGCCCTCTTCTTAACTCTTCTAACTCCTTTTTCAGTTTTGCCATTCGTTTCTGAGGTCTTTTGAGGGTCTCCCTGTCCCATTTATGCAGCTCCTCATGGACTGATTCAACTTTTTGCTTAAATGGTCCTATGTGCAGCAAGGACGCTCGCTGCCACGCCGTGCGCACCACCTCCTCCACAGTTTCCTCCTTCAGCCACCTCCCCTCAAACCTCTTCACCGGCCGTGGTGGCCTGTTCGTTTCTTTATAGAAATCAGTATCTATCACCAGAGGACGGTGGTCGGATTTTGTCATCTCGCCATTCACAACCCCAACATTAGGAAATAGTAAGTTCCACCGTGAATTACATACCGCTCTATCCAACCTTTCCTTGATCCTTCCTCTACTCCATGTGAATGAGTCTCCCGTTGCACCTAAATCTGCCAATTCGCATTCGGATAGGACATCCCTGAATGCTTGCATACATCGTTGCTCTCTCGGTGCTCCTCCTTCCTTCTCATGGGAATATAAAATTTCATTGAAATCACCAAAGACTATCCATGGTTCGTCCATCCTCTCCTGTAGCGAGCGGATGTACTCCCATGTTTTATGCTTATTCTCCTTTGCCGGCTCTCCATAGATTCCAGTACATCGCCACCTTCTGCCATCATCCACCATTACGTCAATGAAGTTCGCTGTAATGTCATTTCTTGTCACAGCTACTCCAGATTTCCACATCATCACCAAACCTCCCGCCCTTCCATCACTCGGGGCAACCAGCCTCTCCTGGAACCCTAGCCTCCTCATCACCGTTCGCCTGCGTCGATGATGATGTGCTTCGATGAAAAAAGCACATCCGGGTTATAACACCTCTGGACCTCCGTGGTGCTTTATCGCCGGGGACCGACGATCCCGCGATTCCATCCTAGAAGAATCATTGGGCCTGGCGGTCCTCCTCCCGGGAGGCCGCCAATGTTGCCAAGTCCATCGATGTTGATTCGTCTGTCTTGTGGCGTTTTGAGTCCTGCGATGTGTTATCCTTCTCTTCCTGCCCTCCTCCGCTATGTTCTCCTCCGCCCCCCTTCTGAGAATCATCCTCTCCCCTTCCCTGAGTCAGGAGCAAACGGTCCCTCCCCCCACTCTCCGTAAACTCGAGCCGCCTCTTTTGAGCACTTGACGTTTGCGACTGGGAGCCAACAGGTTTAGAGGGGCTGCTAGCCGAGCTACTGAGATCGTCCGGCTCCCTCCTTGCTCTCGCAACACCTCCTTTTCCTTCTTCTTCAGTTCTTCCTGCCCTTCCTCCTCTACCATTAAATCCATTCTGCCACCCTTGCTCATCTCTCCTAAACTCCGCCGCAATCAGGGATAACGGGTATATAATCGCATCTTCATTGTGAATCCCGTTCCCATGCTCTTTAGTTACATGCCCCACAAAACCACACACCCCACAGAACCATGGCATCTTTTCATACTCAAAATCAAAGTAAACCTTCTTCGATCTCAGAGTTAGGCTGGCACATCTTGTGAGGGGTTTACGTACGTCCAGAGTAACACGTACTCTAATGCCTCCACCTTGCCCCTTGACTGATCGTTCATCAACTCTCACCACGACTCCAGCCTTCGCTGCTAACTGTCTCGCTATATTCGCACTTCTCATCTTCTCCTTCAATCCCATTACCCTCACCCACGCTGGTAGGTATTTAACTCCACCTCAAGAGGCTCCACCACCCATCATACGGAGCAATTAACACCGATTCTATGCGAAAGATCCACGGCCCATCCTGCATGACTCTTTCCCAATCTGCTAGGCAAGCGATTTGCACAGAGAACAGGTTATCCTCTATGGCCCTGAACTCGACCACTTGCGCAATGTTCCACGCCGATCTCATCGATCCATAGAAAGCCCCATGGCTAAATTTCCTCGCCGTATGAACCCTAGCTATCGCCATGAATTCAGCATCCTTCTCTAGTTCTTCCAGATCCTCCTCCAGGACGACATCTTCTTCTTCGTCCTCCCTTAGATTCAGATATTTCAGCTTCTCATCTAGCGTCTCCTCCTGTTTCGATCTACCTTCCCCCGCCGTCTCTTCCATCTCCGTCGCCACCACTTTTCCTTCCCTCTCTTCCACGCCGCCACTAACCCTAGATGAGGTTCCCTTCACCATCACACAGAACCCCTCCGCTCAGATCCGTACACGGGTTGAGATCGTCTTCTATCTTGCCGTCTGACTCCCCTGAGAACCCGATTGGACGTGGTCTGCTCGGATTCGTAGGGAGGAGTAAATCTCCTTGGCCGTCGCCTCAGAGAGAGAGAAACCCTAGAAGGGTACGATGCCTCATCAAGTGATTCTTCTAACAACCCTGTTTGTTTTGTACGCTGAAACAGGAACTGCTAATCATTGGTTGTGTGTTCCCGCAAAAAACCTTTACTTGTGTGATTCAAAGCTGTGGGTGCCGCGGCGGTGCTACCACGTCTATATATTATGTGCCCGCAAATTTTTATTTCACCTTTTGGATGGGGTATACTTTTTTTACTCACCGTCACTGCACATCCGCCCCCTTGTCCGACGGTGACGGTGAGTAAAAAAATGATTTCCTCCTCTCGCTGAGGCTGTGACGCATGGCGGTGTACCGCTCCCCCATGACATTGGTTGAACTACTCTAGAAGATAATATAAGAAGGGGCTTGGCTATCTGACGCGCGCGCGTTGGAGCGCCCGGTTTCAGACAACGTCAAAACTTTCCTGTTTAAGTAATTGAGGGGAGAAGGTTTGGCGCACCGGCACCCCACCCGTTAAAATCAGGGGGGGCTCAAAAGATTAGGATTGAGCGTTGTAGCGCTCGGGCGCATAGGAGTAAACTCCTATAAGAAGAATCTCATCAAACCCCGGAACGCAAAAGCAGCACCAGATACAGGCATACAGGTAGCTGGACCGTGGAGAATCTACCATATCCTGATCCATCGTATTTCGTATCCATCCAGTGCTGTATGTATCAGAATTCAGCCTATCAGGTTCGGATAGCCAAGAGGCAGGCTGGCTGCGCCATGTGCATCGCAGCGATGCGTAGGCTCCGTGTCGTGCTTGTTTTAGTTAGTTTAGTTGTAAGTTGGTTTGATTCACTCGCTTTCGGTTGGGTTTCGGCAGAAGCAGCGAGATGGGGGCGACGTTCGTACATATGTACTGTACGGGGCCCTAAATGGTTTGGATAAACGACCCAATAATTATAAGGCGTACCATACCGTACGTACCACGGCACCAGCGGTGGCATTCAGTTACGCGCTACGTTGGCCCTGTTTGAGTAAATAGCATAAAACTACTACTTTATAGGTTAGGGTTTCAAAAAACTACCAGTTTTAAATTTTTCTTAGATAACTATCAACTAGGTGGTCGGCTGTTTCAAAAAACCCAAATTCCGCGTTGCTAACGTTTTAAACCGATATATGACAGGTCGGACCCACTCCTAAACAATCTGTTAGTTGACCGTTTTGTTTGACCGTTAACTTATTGTGGGACCCACGTGTAAGATGTCTCTTCTTCCTTCTACCATTTCTTCTCTTCTTATCTCTTTCTTTCCCGTCCCCTCCTCCCGGCAATGGCCCGACCACGGCCACCCTCACCACGCCCCGCGCCCAGAGCAAGGGCCGGCCGCCACGAGCCGCCTCCAGGAGCAAAGGCCGCCGAGCCCAGGGGCAAGGGGCCGCGCCAGAGCAAGGGCGGTCGCCATGAGCCGCCAGACCGGGCAGGCCGGCCATGAGCCGCCCAGGCCGAGGCAAGACGCCGCGCCAGAGCACAGTGCGCCAAGACCGCGCCAGAGAAGCGGCGGCGGCAAGGAGCTCCGCCGACCCACCCGCCGAGCCGCCTCCTTCCGCGGCGCAACAGAACTCCGCCCCACGCGTCGCCCGGGGCGGAAGGGAGCTCCACGGCGGTGCCATGGCTGCTGGCGGCGACCCTCACGGCTGGCCGGGCAAGACGGCCACGAGGAGGACTCGATTGCTTTTTCAAAAGTTTGCAGGACCGATTGCGCTTTTGAAAAGTTTGCAGGGACCTGATGGCATTTTTGAAAAGTTTGCAGACACTGACATGTGGGACCCACATGTCAGTTAACGGTCAAACACACGGTCAAATAGACGGATTGTTTAGGTGCGGGCCCGACCTGACATAAACCTGTTTAATTTTTTAACAACGAAGATTTTTGGTTTTTTGAAACAGCCGACCCCTGACTTGGTAGTTATCTGAGAAAATTTAAAAACCGGTAGTTTTTTGGAACCCTAGCCTGTAAAGTAGTAGCTTTATGCTATTTACTCCCCCTGTTTGGATACTCTAACTCAGTTAGAAGTTAGAGTTAGATTCTAACTCTGAACTAACTCTAGCCGAAGAGGTGTTTGGATGACAGGGTTAGATGGAGCGGGAATACCGCGAGGCGCCTTCACAGGCGTTGCGAGAGGAAAGGAGAAAGAGGACGAGAAGCTTCGAGAAAGTGGGGAGGAATTTGCTACAGGGAGAGCGAGAGAAAAATGTGTTTTTTTAGTGCTCCAAAGAAAAACTAACCTAATTAAGACCTTTTGGATGGGTTAGATTTTTTGAATGGGTTAAATGCTTCTAACCCAAACTAACCCTCCTGTTTGGATATACTTTTGGGTTAGTTGAGTTCAAACTAACCCAAACTAACTCTAACCTGTGGATCCAAACAGGAACGTTGACTCTGTCGCTCTTGCTAGCTTGCTGAATGTCGTCTCCATGGAGCTGGAGGCTACGTACAAGCCAACAACAAGAGAGTGATGCTGCCAATCAGTCTGACTCTGGACTTAACAACCGCCGTGGCTTAGACGTTCTTCTCGACACCACGTGACTTGAATGATTGCCCAAAGGAGGAGAAGAAAATTACAATTCGTACGGATTGGCGTACGTGAGTACTACGTCATCTATGCATGCTCTAGGAGCTCTTGCTTGTCCCGGTCAGTGACAGTGGCCGGCGATGATCTCGGTCGACTGGTCCAACGTAAGCGCGACCAGTCCAAGGCAGCGCCGCTTAATTAGACGGACTACGAAATACCGAGAATGGTATTACTACGTATGGCGGAAATGAAAGCGGAATATATGACTAGACCACAAACGTCATCCTTGCATGCATGTCGGCACAAGAGACTGAAACTCAAATTGCACTCGCCGCGATGTTGGGGTGATTAGCTGTTTTGGCTTGTCCCGGTTAATGGCTGCAAAGGCGTTAGCTTTCACCTGCCAAACTGCCTCAAAATTAGGCAAATCTCCACACGGCCACATGCTGCTCCAAATTAAGCGATCGCTCTCATCTGACCGAGCCGCGCTCATCTACTTCTTCGCCATGGTCGTTGCGTGCATGTGAACGGGGAGAAATGCTTGATCAGTGCAAGAACAAAACCGCGAGAAAGCAACGGCAAAACCGTTGATTACTAGAGCTCGACGGAGTTGGCTAATTGTGACGAATTAACATACTACAATCATCCAGCCCGTGAAGTTGGATTTCTTGTCTTGACTATAATCTGATTCTGATTTGCTTAGGTCATTAGTGCGACTGGATCAGATTATTTAATGAGAGAACTCTCTCGACGATACGGTCGTCATGGCCAGTAATTGCGTCCTAATTGCGTGGCGTGATTGGAGTTTGATTTTCAGTCAGGATATTCAGCAGAACCTTCGAGAGCCTGATAAGACCATGCCCGTCTCGATCCGCGGATGCACGCATGTGTGACTGCTGACCAGTTAGCCCGGCTAAGAACTGAGCGATTTTCGTCAAAGTCTAAGAGTGCCCGTGTCCTTTGATGTGGATGCGGAGATAAAATAAATTTCGAACAAAGCTGGACGGAGTTAAGATGACAGTGTTGTTATCGCTATGAATTTATATAATGAGAGAGAGATCATAAACACAGAACGGACTTAATTCTCAACTGCTTGCTGGCTGGTTACGAAAATCCACTTTCACGTGAGTACTTCCTAGCTAGTGGAGCTAGTGCTACGTACGTACGCCACTATGCATGTGCCAACAAAGTTAATGACATAGTAAGATATCACAGTTAAGCAAAGCATCATTGTACGGTCGATAGCACGTCCACACATCTCATCTGTATTTAGTGTTTGTCCAATAGTTAGCATGTGACACAAACGATAACGTAACCTCCAAAGGCAAGTGGGCATCGTGACTCACATCAAGCAGAGGACAACCAAATCATAGACAAAACAAACAATAAGAAGAAAGAAAGAAAAAGAGGACTAAAATATGGTGGGCTTACAGAACATAAAACAGAAGATTATGGGTATGTTTGGTTTATGCCCAAGATTGCCATACCAAAGCATTAGCTAGTCAAAATTTTGGTTGAGGTTTTGATTGCCCATAATTTGGCCAACATTGACAAAAAAAAATTAGAATTGGCTAGAGTTTATTGACATGCCAAAAAATTGGCAACAATCCAAACAAAAACCAATATTTGGGTCATGATCAAAATTTTGATAGGGAATTATTGTCCGGGTCTGGTCGGCGTCGCGGTCGTCGCCTTCGTCTTCTTTGGGTCGCCAGTCGGGGGCAGGCATTGTCCGTGCAGCCTGACTGACAGCCAACGTGCCCTTCACCCCCTGCCTCCTCTGCATGCACATGCCGTGCCCTGCCCTGTAGACCACTCAAGATCCATGCGTGCATGCATGCAGCGCGACGCAGCAGGTCCTCATCAAGTCCCGTCGCCTCACAGCTCGCCAAAGCTCCCAGCTAGCTACGCGGTGTCCTTTTCTTCTTCGACTTGGACCGGAGGAGCTTGGAGATCTCCGGCGACCGGCGCCCATGTGCCGATTTGCATTCAAGTGAGTCTTTGGAGAGCGTTGCCTCGCCTAGTACTGGTTGACTCGCTGAATATGAGCTGTGGACTTGTTGACGAGGCATGTGCTATACGCACAGAAATTACGAGCACAGCTTAGCTGCATATATATACAAATCGGGAGAAAATAAAATCTACGCCTCCAGTTCCATTTATTTCTCGGTGCGTTTCACATCTGTTCAAACCTACAAGTTTATATAAAAAGGAACCCAGATGCGCAGAAAGGACAGGCACAATTAATTTTAATTTTTAATTTTGAAGATGAAAATGAAAAAGAAAACCTCCAGGCACATGCGAATGAATAATGCAGAGAGAACCTAGCTAACGAGTACCTGTCACCTGTACTGATGTAGTACGATGCCTCATGTTTTAGTCATTTCTGGTTAGTGGTTTCTGACACAGTGATTCCGGGCACTAATGATCGAATTAGTTGCTTCTAAGTGCACGCAGAGTAGCAGTAGTACTAGTACAACACCAGTAAGATGGTGTTCTAAATCTTCCAAGGTGGAGTATCATGTTCACTGTGAGCTCAACGCCTCAACCACAGTACACGTAGTTGTCAGCTGCGCGGGCGTAGTCGGCCAAGTTTTCTCCTATCTGCTACTAGTAATTTGTACATGCTTTGCACGTCAGCTTATTATGTATATGCATGGTACTAAATTAATTATAAAACTAAAGCACACATATTATGGTAAATTTTTCATAGAAGCTTCAAATGGGAGATATCCAGTAGGCATTTTTGGTATCATTTTTGGGCTTTGCAAGGAACGCATAACAACTATTTCCCCAAGAAACATAGTACAATGATTTTCTTTAGGAAACATAAGATAGAGTCTTCGCCCTTTTTATATAAAAGTATATGTTTGTGAAGTCCGTTAGTTTATTGGACTCATACTCAAATTTTTAGAGAAAAATGAAGTGAAAAGAAGAAGTACAATTAATAATAAATTTTGAGCTTCTCAATCCCATGCCAGCTCAGAAAATAAAAGGTGTCAAAACGTACTATTTCATAGGATCTTTGCACATTTTTTTTCTCATTCTATTTTTCCTAGGTACCTTACTACTTGTTTCAAATAAAAGAAAATGGAATATATTGCAATTCTAGGCTTGCATGCACGCTTTCCTGAGATAGTTCTACTGGTTCAGTACTGTCTCTTGTGAACATGTAGCCAGGTAGGACTAAAATAATTTAGAGGAGCAAGTGTGTAGTCCACCTCATAGTGGAAAGATCTAGAGCATGGTCAGCTGACAGGGTCAGATGGTGGTGGGTCACATAGTGAATCCTAGAAATAGCAGCCATAGGTTTGGAGGCAGCTCCTGTTGATGCGAATCCCACTGCCCCCAACCGTTAGATTGAGGGTACCAACGATCAGGATTGATGCTCTAGATCCATTCGAAACTCGTACACTATATAGTAGTATAGAAATCTGCACATGGGATGGGAAAGTGCCCGTATCTACTCCATCCGTCGGGTATTAATCACAGGAAAGGTCTTCTTCTCCTTTCTCGGTGGCAATATATAAAGAATTTGTGCCCCTTTCTTTCTGGAAAGAAAATATGTTTATAGTGGCGAAGGAAAGAAGAGATTTGAGAGGAAATCTGCCCGCGCAACCATGCTCTTCCTCCGTGGCACCCTCCTCCTCCGCCCGTGCCCATTACATGGACATGATGCGGGAGGAGCAGTTCCGGGAGGCGCAGGCCGACGCCAACTACAACAACAACCTCCTCTAGGAGCATCTGCAGGCGGAAGAGCAGCTCGCCACCGGCAGGGCGGTTGCGCCGGACGCAGACATGACAGAGCAGAAGGCGCTGCTCGAGTCCTACCGCTCCGCCCGCGAGATCAGCCTCATCCGCTGGCGTACCGCTAGCGGGTGGCGGAGATGGCGGCCGCCGGCAAGGAGCGCGACGACGTCCGTGAGCGCCGCCGACAGCGAAGAAGAGTAGTGCACGATAGGTCGCCGCCTCTCGTATCCCATGAAGGCCAGGGCTCCTTCCCTCCCGTCGACGCCAAGCTTGGTGAGCTCAACATCAGCGGCCGATTAGTCGCTTGGCGGTGACGTGGAGGCGGACAACTTCAGTTTCGGGGCTCTGGAGGTGTAGGTTATGGTGGCGGAGCCGGAGAGTGCCGAAGCAGAACTGGAAACGATGAAGCTTCAGTTTTAAGGACTGATAGTCGGACATGGGGACAAGATGTCGGCGATCATTTAGATTAGGTATTAATTATACTCCGGAGCCCGCCTAGCACCGCTTTAATGTAATTGTAATGAAATTCGTCATGTTTATATGAAATCCTACCGTGTTTATATGAAATTCGGACTTGTTTGAGCGTATTTCGTCCGTGCGGTTAAAAATATGTTTGAAATATATGCGACTAGTGTTGGATGACTGTCTCCCGCATCCATATTCGTGGACTGGTCCCTGTGGTGATTTTTGCGGGTTGCCATGGCAAAGATCCAGCAGATGATTAGCGGCGTAAATTAGACAAGAAACATGCACCACTAGTACATGTTAGAATTCTCTATTAGATACACGTTTTCTAAACACAGTACGGACGCAAGCGCTCAAACACTCAACCCTATGAACATATACAGGCACACCCTATCCTCATGAGCACCTTCGAGAGACAGAGCGCACATATCATCTTAAGATTTACAAAGTCGTTGTAGGCGCCTCGTCGCCGACGGGAACGTCTCCTCTCACAGAAAACCCATCGCCAGAAATCCTGAAATAAATACAGGAATAATGCGAGCACCAGGGGCTTGAATCCTGGTGGGCTGGGGATACCACTGTCCCTCTAACCATCTAACGACGGTTGGTTCGCCTCTATTGGGTACACCTGAATCTAATAGTTGCACGGTCAAAAACGCTTTTCATGTTAGTTGCTCTAATACTTATTGGCTAAACTGATATACGCAACACTCTAGTAATTTCTCTAAATATATCAAAGATATTTTGTGCAAGGATACATATAAACACATTTTAATGCATTAATAAATATGTAAACCAATTTATGGAGTATTGTGATATGTTATGTTTCTAAAGATTTAGTGTGAATCCATTGAAATATACTATATTGTTTGATATCTCAAAAAAAGACAAAATATTATCATAACCAAATAAAATTTTGTTTAGAACAAAAAATATACTCAAAATATAAATATTAAAAAAGTATCCAAATATAGATCCTACTATAAGGCGTGTGATTATGATGTAAGTTCGGCTAGTTGTTACTCATAATTATATCAAAAGATGTATTAATAGAAAATACATACATTACACAAAAGAGAGCTCTGACGAAGCAAAAGAGTTTAGCATAAATAGGGTAGAAATCACCATATCCCCCGCAATGTTGATGATCTCCCAATTTAGTAGATTTAGTGCATGTCCAATGCAAACCCCCAAAGCAGATATTGCAGATGTCCTGTGTTTTGATTTTCGGCCGCAAAAAGTGGATTTCGGCCGAATTTCTGCCATCTCGGCCTGAGGCGAAAAGTATATTTAGGCCGAAATTGCACAAATTTGGAAAATTTTGGTCAAATTTAAGTTAAATTGCAGTCAAAATTTGGTCAAATTTCAACCGAAATTTTTGAAAATGGCCAAAATTCGGCCATCTCGGCCTAGGGCGAAAAAAAGCTCAAACCGAAAATCAAAACACAGCCTCAGACCAGCCATGAGAGGGCGAGGTAGATAAGAGAGACAACCCAAAAATAGTATCAAAAGTAGAATTGATCTGAATGTACGGCAACATATGTTTGGTAATACAAACATGACTACATTTCTATTGGTTTAGGCAAAGGCCAAATTGTGAAATAACGACATTTGAATTGCCTCGGTTTTTGTTGTTCCATTATATTGATACTCTCTAATGTATGGTTGATAAGGACCTTTTTGTAAATGTAGAATCTAAATGTTGCATTCTGCTTATGAAGGTAGAGTTCCCTATCTGTTGCGTGTACCAGGATCCCTCCCATATTTGTGCTTAAAGTTCTACTTTGTTCTGAAATTTCTAGTGATGCCTATTATACTCGTTAATTTGCATACACTGGACTAGAATATGAAGTATCATCTACAGCTAGTTGCTCCGTGTGGTTTTTTAGGGGTAAAACCATGCTTTATTCATCAAACACCACAAATGTGGGATAAAGTTTGGATCATAGGATTGGCCAAACCAAGCGTGGCGTCCCAGACCTAACGACAGTGGGAACCTGGCTAGACTATGTGCTTCGACATTGAGAGGAAGACTTTCAAAAGAAAAATTACAATCAAGTAAAGATGCTTGTAACTTAATCTCGCTAATTATTGCTCCATTACTTCCTCGACTCCCACTATGAATATCACAAATCATGTGCTTGGCGTCTGAGGCAATGACAATACGATGGAGGTTGAGATCTTCTGCCAGCGCCAAAGCCTCTCTGCATGCGATAGTCTCCAAGACCAGTGGATCATCCATGCCTCCGATGAAAAGTGAGCTGCAACCCAAAAACATTCCATTCCTGTCTCTTCATACAGTCGCAGCCGTTCCACCAACTCCCTTGCGCACACCAGCGTCCACATGTATATTGGCAAAGCCAATAGGCAGGGCTTACGGTCACTGAAGGGTTACAACATGTGGTCTCTGCTGGACAACACGGGCGCTCGATGATGGAGCCTCCTTGATCATCTCTAGCTCTTCAATGAACCAGTTAACGAAACACAAAGTGGCCCGTGGACTTTGGAATATTCCCTCAAGGATCGCCTTTCGTCGCATTGTCCATATGGCCCATAGAGTGATAGTAAGCTTTATGAAATGTGCATGCAATAATAACTCCATTTGCGAGAATAGCCAATGTTTTGCACTTGGTTCGATCACTGATATAATAGATTGGGCCAACTCGTTGTCAACCAAAGCCCAAGTGCATCTTGCCATCGTACGTTCAGCAAGGGAGTGTCTCCAGGAATCCGGTGCACCATAGAATCCACATGCGCTCGATGTAGTCATGTATCTATGTGTCCTCACATCATTTGTGCGTATTGATTGTTTAGATAATCTTCATAGGAACATCCGCACGTGGCAAGCACCTTAGTCTTCCACAAATTCTTCCATGAGCCCTCTTCTATAGCCGTGTTGGATGAGCCAGCTCTCTCCTCTACCCACGCCTCCCTCCTATTGTGTGTGTCCACCAGCATACGATATGCAGGTTTCACCAAAAAGTTTTCATTGTTATCATAATTCCAACTCCAGAAGTCCATAATGTTCCTGGTGTAGAGAGGTATACCTAGAATTATACGTGCATCCATGGGCATGAACACCTCATTTACTCTATGTTTCTTCCACGATGCAGAAATGGCATCAATAAGCTCGAACATTAACATTGGGTGATTAGCGGTGGTGCAGCCATAGGGTCTCATCATCTCTAGACGAGGAAGCCAATTATCATCCCATATACTAGTGTTTTCACCATTGATAAGTCCTTACTTCAAAGTGTCTATCCTTCAATAATGGACCTCCAGACCTGGCTCGGGTGAGTACCTAAGGAGGCATTTAGTATAGTGCCCTATAGGTAGTATATGCTCTTCAGGAGACGGGCACTCAAGGACTCTGGATTTTGCAGTAAACTCCAGGCCTGCCTAGCCAACATAGCCAGGTTAAAAAGTACAAAATCTTTAAAACCCAAGCCACCCATATCTTTTGGTTGCCTCATGATTTTCCAAGAAACCCAATGTGGCTTGCATTTCCCTTCTTTGCTTCCCCACCAGAACTTCCTGATCAGCATGTTCAAATGTTCACATAGACCTTGAGGGAGTTTGAAACAAGACATGGATTAAACTGGGACGGCTTATGCAACTGACTTGACAAGAACCTCTTCACCGGCTGTTCACATAGTATTTTCAATCCATCCCGGTACCTTGCTCCATAACGGGTCCCTTGAGGTATTTAAAAGAACCGTTCTTATTGTTCCCAATATTTGATGGCATGCCCAAGTATTTTTCATTTAAAGTTTCATTGGGAACATTTAGTATACCTTTATTCTCAATGTGATTGCTATTTGGGACCCCTTTGCTGAAGAAAATAGATGATTTTGAGTAGTTGATCCTCTGCCCTGTGGCTTGACAATATATATCTAGTACCAGGTTCACCTCAGTAGCGCCCATACCATTTGCCTCAAAGAACAGCAGGTTGTCATCAGCGAATAAAAGATGGTTCACATGTGACGCTCACGATGCCACCTGCAATCCATGCAAATTGGATGGCTCAGTTCTTGATTTTAACAGGCACGAAAGGTCCTCTGCTACAAACAAGAACAAGTATGGAGATGTTGGGTCCCCTTGTCTGATTCTCCGTGATGGTTTAAAATCCTAAAGCTTTCTGCCATTGAACATAACATAAAAAATCACAGTAGTAACTAGCTTCATAACAATGCTTACCCAGTTTTCAGAAAACCCCAGTTTCAACATGAATGGCTTTGAGGTGGTCCCACTCAACTCTCTCGTAGGCCTTTATCATGTCAAGTTTCAGTGCACATGTTTGGTGTTTCATTACCCAATTCCTCTTCATAAATGTAGGCACTCATAAGCCGTGGTGATGTTATCAGAAATCAGTCTGTCTGGAACAAAAGTTGACTGCTCCTCGGAAATAATGTCAAGTAAGACCAATTTCAGCTGGTTGCTCCGTAGACTGGTTTCCATTTTCAGTAAAATTTGACCTAGAGCAGTGGACTTGGAAATGAATATAGTTTTGTTGTATTCTTGCACTTCATCTTTAAATCATTGAAACATTAAAGAATGACCAAAATTAGATTTCCAAAATATCCCTTTTGACGAAAAATGTGTGTAGATACTATACATCTTTTCGTATATGCAATGTTTTTCACATTTTTTCTAATGTAAAATAAATTTATTATAAAAAAACAAAATAGTGGGCTACCTGGAGCAAGCTGAAACAACATGGAGCCCCAGCCCCGGAGCCTAAGTTGCTTTTGAACATTATTACAGCGGTAGGACCAAAGTTTAAGATCATCTGCAGCGGAGCGTGCAGCATCATGAAGCCCACGTTGAATGTTCCGATAAACCTTGGCGTTCCTTCTCTTTCAGATATTCCAAAGAACGGCCAGAAGAACTGTTGATCTAGTTCTGTTGTGCCATTCACCCTCCCATGCTTGAAGCAGCCCCTGCGGAGCTGTGCACAGGCTATCAAGCTCCTCCCAAAGAGGAGCGAGGTGCTGGCACCCGAAGAGTAGATGGTTGATGGATTCATCGTGGTCGTAGAAGGGGCACGCGGCTGAAGTGGCAATGCCCCGTCTGAAGCGTCGCTCATTCGTGTAGAAGCGGTCCTTGCGAGCAAGCCAGAGGAATAGCCAGCATTTATTTGGGGCATAGTTTCGCCAGATGGCCGGGGCGAGCGTGTCTGTGGGTTTTGCCCTCCAAACCGTGTGGTAGGCAAGTTTAGCGGTGAAAGGTTTCCCAGCATCCCTTGTAGTTCTCCTGTCAGCTACCTGCAAATTCAAGTTTACCGTGGTCAAAATAGTGCGTAGTTCAAGCAGTTCGCAATCGGCTGCGTGAGACAGCCTAGGGGTTAGGTCCAAGGTCAGGTTGTTCAAGGACAAAGCGCGTGCCACTGAAGTGTGAACTCGGTTGGAGTGAGAAAACAGAGTCGGGAATTGTTGGGCCCGGGTTTGGGAGGAGTGAGGGAGCCAAAGGTCTAGCCAGAAGGAGGTAGTGACTCCATTACCGATGCTGACCCGGGTAGAGTCCCGGAATAGGGCGAGGCCTTTCATGATGTCCTTCCAAATCGGGGTATGCTGGTTGTCTGACATGCCCACATCATTAGTGGTCGAGCAGCCATATTTGGAGATCATGTATCTGGTCTCTCCCGAGACTTGCTCGTCGTGCAGCTTGGAGATGTGTTTAAGTAACAGACGGAGGTTCATTTGTGGAAGAGAAAGAAAACCAAGGCCGCGATTGGCGAATGGTGCACAAACAAGGTCCCAAGCAACCTTGCAGTTGCCGCCCGAAGTTTTTTCCTGGCCAGACCAAAAGAAGGCCCTGCAACGTTTCTCGATTTCCTGAATGGTTCCAGCTGGGAGAAGAAGAACACTCGTGGCATAGATTGGCAGGGCGCGTAAAACAGAGCGGACCAGGATAGCCCTTCCGGCCAAGGAGAGCAAAAGGGCCCTCCTACCGGCAAGACGGCGATCGACCTTGTCAATGATGAAGAAGAAGTCAGCCAGGTTTAGCTTGAGAGTGGATAAAGGCAAGCCCAAGTAGGACTGGGGGAAAGTGGTAACTGGGCAGCCCAGGATTGTGGCAAGGCTAGTCGAGAGGTCAGGGTTGACATGGATCGTGGCAAAGGTGCTCTTGTGAAAATTGATTTTCAGCCCAGTAGCCTCAGAAAATTGGAGCAGGATATTTTTGAGAGTCCGTAGTTGAGCGGCGTCAGGGGAAGGACAATTAGCGTGTCATCTGCATACTGAAGCACGGTGCAAGGCATATCGGGAGCGATCGGGTGAGTCAAGAGTCCACAGTCGAAGGCCTGGATAATGAGTCATTTTAAGACATCAGCCACCAAGATGAATAGATAGGGAGATAGGGAATCGCCTTGCCGCAAACCTTGGCGGCACTGGAACTAGGGCCCTGGCTTACCATTTAGGAGAACAGCCGAGCTGGCCGTGGTGTTTAAGCTTTGCACCCAACGGCACCAGAGCGGTGGGAATCCATGAGCCTTCAGGATGTTGGCAAGGCTGATCCAAGAAACTGAGTCAAATGCCTTGTGAAAATCTAGCTTAAGGACGATTGCAGGTAGCCGTCGCTTGAAACAAGTTTGGACAATATCAGTAGTGTGAAGAAAGTTTTCAGCAATCCCACGTCCTTTGACACAGCCGGTTTGATCATAGTGGATGACTTGAGTGATGAGGGGTTGAGCCCTAAAGGAGAGGCACTTTGACGTAAGCTTAACTGAGCAATTTTGGAGGGAAACCGGCCTGTAGTTCTCAGGCGTAGAAGCATCTGATTTTTTGGGAAGGAGCACAATGTGGGCAGTATTGGTGTGCATAAGATCCGCAGTGCATGCATGGAACTCGTTCATCAGATTAAGGAGATCCGGTTTGACAAGGTTCCAATTAGATTTGAAGAAGGACGGGCCAAATCCATCCGGCCCAGGGATGCCGTCATCCTTCATGGCCCAAAGGGCGTCCATTATTTCCTCAAGAGTAAAAGGTTTCAGGAGGTCGGAGGCTTGGGTTGTGATGAGCGCGTTAGGCAGAAGCAGATTTTCTAGGTAGAAAGAAGTGGACACGGGGGCGCTTGTGCCAACCAAATTTTTGAAAAAACGAAGGAGGACAACTTCTTTGTCGGAGTGAGCAGAGAAGGTGGTGTCATTGTAAGAGAGAGATTTTATTTGATTTTTCCGATGTCTCGCGGACGCACAAATATGCATATAGGCCGAGTTTTCGTCCCCAAAAACGCAGTCTTTGATTTTTGCCCGTTGCCTCCAGTAGTCAGCAAGGGCAGTATTGTGACGGTGGAGAGATAACTTGCACTAGTAGAAAAGGGGCCAATGGTCCAGGCCGGTCCAGCCCATTAGTCCCGGTTCAATCCAGAACCGGGACCAATGGGGGCATCGGACCCGGTTCGTGAGCGCCGGGGCGGCCGGCCACACGGGCCATTGGTCCCGTTCATCTGGACCTATTGGTTCGGTTGGTGGGACGAACCGACCAATGGTCTCGCCTCGCCAACCCCATTGGTCCCGGTTGGTGGCTTGAACCGGGACCAAAGGTTTTCATTAGTCCGGTTCGAGCCATCAATCGACTAAATGGTTGGTACCGTTGCGACGAGTTTAGTCCCACCTCGCCAACTAAAGGGAACGGACTGGTTTATAAGCCCTCCTCTCTACCTTATTGAGCTCCTCCGATAATGAAAATAGATGCGCTTATATAGGTAATTTAGCATAAATTCATACGGATTTCTCTTGAAATTCGTTATGAATTTAAGTTGAATTTCCTCTATAAGCGATATCATCTCATTTCGAGTAGTTTTTTTTCTTTTCTGCTATATTTATTTTTTTCTTTTTATTTCTGAGTTGTTATAAGCCATTAAAAATAAGCAAATATGCTCCTTTTTTAGTACAGCTTAACCACAACTATTTTTTGCTTCTATTCATTTCGAGTGGTTTTTATATAGTATTTTTTTCTGCTATATTATTTTTCTTTTTATTTCTGAATTGTAATAAGGCATTAAAAATAAGCATATATGCTCCTTTTTAGTATAGTTAATCACAACTATTTTTTGCTTCTATTCATTTCTGAGTAGTTTTTTTCTTTTCTACTATATTATTTTTTCTTTTTATTTCTGTGTTGTAATAAGCCATTAAAAATAAGCATATATGCTCCTTTTTTAGTATAGTTAATCACAACTATTTTTTGCTTCTATTCATTTCTGAGTAGTTTTTTATATAGTTTTTTTTCTTTTCTGCTATATTATTTTTTCTTTTTATTTCTGTGTTGTAATAAGCCATTAAAAATAAGCATATATGCTCTTTTTAGTACAGTTAATCACAACTATTTTTTGCTTCAATTATTTTCTGAGTAGTTTTCTATATATTTTTTCTTTTCTGTTATATTTTTAATTCTATTTATTTCTGAGTGGTTTTTATATATTTGTTTCTTTTCTGCTACCTTTATTTTTTTCTTTTTTTCTGAGTTATAATAAGTCATTAAAATAAAAAGAGTCGCAATGTTTCGTTAATTTGCTTCAAGCCTTTTCGATAGTGTCAATCGTGACCGCACATAGCTCTGCGTCCATCAGATCCCGCAAGGCTTGAAGCCAACCAACATGCAGGAGCATTGAGCCTCTTCGTCATTTATATCTGACTCGGGGCTTATAAACAAGGAAAGTGCCTCTCGCTTGCAGGTGGGACTAAAACGAAAGCTGCTGGAAGAATCAACAAAAAACAGTGCAGAGATAAAAAATAGTTAGACGGGTCCATTGGTCCCGGTTGCCAGGCACCAACCAGTACCAATGCACCTCTTTGGTCCGTTCGTGGCTCCAACCGACCAATGCCCTCTTTGTCGGTTGAGCCACCAACCGACCAAAGGTTCGCTTCCGCCCTTTGGGCTGCCGAAAAGGCCTTTGGTCACGGTTGAGGCGTCAACCGATTAGTAGCATTGGTCCCGGTTTGTGCCACTAACCGACCAATGCTTGCTATATATACAGATTTAGCATCTTTTTCGATCTCTCGGCCTCTACTCCTCCCCAACGCCGCCGCCGCCCGCCCGACGCCGCCGCCGCTTCGCCCGCCCGCCCCGCCACGCCGACGCCGCCGCCCAGGCCGCCCAGCGCCGTCGCCGCCCGCCCGCCTCGCCGCGCAGAGCCGCCTTGCCGTCGCCGCCACACAAGACTCGCTGTCGCCGTCGCCGGTGATGAGCCTCTTTTTAATTTTGTTAGATTTGTTTTAGATTTTTTGTAGTTCATAGATTTTTTTGTTAGATTAGATGTGTAGTAATTTAGATATGTAGTTAATGTAGATTGTGTAATTAATTTGTTCAAATTATGTTAGATTTTTTTCTGTAAAAGATTTTTATGTTAGTTTTTTATGTTACATTTTTTTTGTAAAATTTGTTCATATTGTGTAATTTAGATCTTTATGTAGGATTAGATGTGTAGTAATTTAGATATGTATTATATTATGTTAGTTTTTTTATGTTAGATTTTTTTCTGTAAAATTTGTTCATATTGTGTAATTTAGATCTTTATTAGGATTAGATGTGTAGTAATTTAGATATGTATTATATTATGTTAGATTTTTTTCTGTAAAAAGATTTTTATGTTAGTTTTTTATGCTAGATTTTTTTCTGTAAAATTTGTTCATATTGTGTAATTTAGATCTTTATGTAGGATTAGATGTGTAGTAATTTAGATATGTATTATATTATGTTAGATTTTTTTCTGTAAAAAGATTTTTTATGTTAGTTTTTTATGTTAGATTTTTTCTGTAAAATTTGTTCATATTGTGTAATTTAGATCTTTATGTAGGATTAGATGTGTAGTAATTTAGATATGTATTATATTATGTTAGATTTTTTCTGTAATTTAGAAGAAGTAATTTAGATCTTTATGTAGGATTAGATGTGTAGTAGGAAAAAAAGTAGTTTATATATGAAGTAGTTTGTTTTAGTAAGTACTACTTATTTATTTATAGTAAGTGTTTAGTAGTTGAACTAGATAGATTTAATTAATAAGACTACTTTTATTTAACTATATATAGAAGTAGTTCAGCGTCGACGTCGGGCGATGCCTATCCCAAGATCCTCGCTGCCGACCGACTCGGCGGTGGAGGCCTGCTTGATCGTGGTCATGTTCGCACCTTGGGCTCCGCCGGTTGGTATTGGGAGGTGCTACCTTTCGGGGACGAGGTTGGTGAGGAGGCAGCCCGTTGTTGACCCGATCCTTGTTTGGTGGCGGTCGCGTGGGCGATGGCGGTGGTGAGGCATCCGGACACCGAGGAGGTGGTACGCCATCGTGTCGGCGAGGAGGACGAGCACGTCCGCTGCTACATGGTTGCATTGGAGGGAGGTTCGACAATACGGCAGGTTCTTGAGGATCTCACCGAGCTATGATCTGTGATAGTTCCTTATCTTTGGGTGTCCACCGCCAGCGCCGATACCGTCGGGCGCCACGGTTCTAGTTTTATTAGTGATAATATTCGATGATGTACGGACACCAAGAGATGATGTACTTTTGCTTATAATTATTGAATGCATGCTAATTTGAATACTATACTTTATTTTGTGATTTGGTTTTGCTTATTGAATGCTCATATTGATAAGTTCTCCTTCATTCCGTGTGCTAGACAATTTGGTATAATATTCAACCCGACGTACATCGATTATCGATAGTCAACCCGTGATTTATAATAATGATCTAGTTTAATATTTGAATTATGAACGAGGTCGGCAATGTCGCATTAATCGACGACTAAAATCGCCTCGGGAGTGCGATTGGTGCCACGATGACCGAGGTATGTGCGATGATTCATTGAGCTGGAGGAAGATCGGCGCTTCAGCATTAAGCTCGAGGAGACTTGCGATGTTCATACGGACGCATAGCAGCGACAATAGTTTTTTTTCGTAATTAAGCACGTCTTCAACTATTTTAACGTGTATTTTTCATCTTTTCCAATTCGACTAGCTTATCCCATGCTTTGCAAGACGCTATGTCTTGGAGATGATGGATTTTGAAGACCATGAAAATTTCGAAACCAAAAAAATTGTCCTAAGTACCGAACATGATGTGGATTTTCAAGTAAAGATGTACAATGCTCAGAGTGTAACCCATTTTGGTTACAAAAATTGGGATGCATTTTGCAAGATGTATGGTCTTGATGAGGGTATGATTGTCACCATGGATCTTGGTGATCCTACAATCGAGCAAGAGACACCTACGATTTGGGCCTTTGTGCATACACCTCCAGTTCTTCCCTCATGTGAGCTAAACATAGTTATTAAGTAATTTATATTGTTTATTTCGGAAAACTCAAAACGGTGCCCAGGCTCATCTGCTCCCTCTCAGAAAAAAATTCGAAAAAAATACTAGAAAAATTCAAAAAATTCCAAACTTTTTTGTGGTGGTAGATAATTTGACGCGTGAGGTGCGCCCCAAAATTCAACTCATTTGGACATCTGAGCAACTCTCGGCAAAAAAGACAAATCGGGTCAAAACAGTGCATGAACAGTTTACATTTTTACAGACCCTGATTTTGTCTTTTTTGCCGAGAGCTGCTCAGATGCTCAAATGAGCTGATTTTTGGTGCGCACCTCACGCGTCAAATTATCTACCACCACAAAAAAAATTGGAATTTTTTGAATTTTTTTAGTATTTTTTTTGAATTTTTTTCTAAGCGTGGGTGCAGATGAGCCCGGGTGCAGATTAGCCGCACTCGTTTATTTCAAAATATATAGTTGACAACTTGTCTCCATTGACAGCTTATTTTCATTCTTCAAAGAATGTGCGGAAGATGGTAGAATGAACGTACTACACCGAAGGCTGCGAATTAACTTATCAGGAGAAACGACATCTAGTCGGATTTTGTACTAATCTTGAGAATTACAATATCTACAATCAAACTCCTCAACATTATGGTCAATACGTGCCACTAGTGCACGTGTTGAACTACGGTAACTACCATGGATATACCTTGGTAAGATTATTTTTTACTATTACAACATCCGTGCCTCTTTTTGCATACTTCTAAAACTAGTACATCATTGCTAACTACAAAGTTATTACTATGTTTTTCAACAGATAATCCCGAATGAGTGTGTGCCTCATCTGATGTATACGCGTGGTAGCCTTCATGTTTTGAACATACCACCAGGTCGCCCTACTTAATCTCAACTGTCCATACCGGTTTCTAAAAGAAGTGGAGACATAACAATCAAAGAATGGAAAAATGTATGGACAGTCGTGAAGGAGCTTCTTGGAAGCAATAAGCAGCGAAAGGCAAGAATTGGAGACAGGATGATCGCCATTCTTCATAATGGAGAGTCGGGGTCTATATTGTTTTATGCTATTTTACCTTAAGGGTGTTTAGGTCCTATACCGGTAATCGATGATCATGTGCTAAGAACAATTATGTAGGGTTGGGTTCGATGACTATATATGAGGATGATGATCGATGACTTATTATTAATAACGAGTAGAAGTAGTATGATGATGCATGATTAGTAGGACTTTATTATATACATATATATGATGATGTATGATGCAAAGCATGCATGAGCCATGTCATATCTGCGGGTGCAATGAACAAAGCAGCAGCGTTGATAAACCAAGGACGAAGATAAGAGAGGACACTTCTCTCTATTAGCTAGCTATAATAACAACCTAAAAATAAACCCCAAAACCCCGAAAGCAGCCACTTTCTTAAAAAAAATGACTTTTGGTCCCGGTTGGTGAAGGAAATATGCCCTAGAGGCAATAATAAAGTTATTATTTATTTCCTCATATCATGATAAATGTTTATTGTTCGTGCTAGAATTGTATTAACCGGAAACATGATACATGTGTGAATACATAGACAAACATATAGTCACTAGTATGCCTCTACCTGACTAGCTCATTAATCAAAGATGGTCATTTTCCTGACCATAGACATGTGTTGTCATTTGATTAGTGGGATCACATCATTAGAAGAATGATGTGATTGACATGACCCATTTTGTTAGCCTAGCACTTGATCGTTTAATATACTGCTATTGCTTTCTTCATGACTTATACAAAGTTCCTGCAACTATGAGATTGTGCAACTCCCGTGTACCGGAAGAACACTTTGTGTGCTACCAAACATCACAACGTAACTAGGTGATTATAAAGGTGCTCTACAGGTGTTTCCGAAGGTTCATGTTGAGTTGGCATAATTCGAGATTAGGATTTGTCACTCCGATTGTCGGAGAGGTATCTCTGGGCCCTCTCGGTAATACTCATCACTTAAGCCTTGCAAGCATATAACTAATGAGTTAGTTATGAGATGATGTATTACAGAACGAGTAAAGAGACTTGCCGGTAACGAGATTGAACTAGGTACTGGATACCGATGATCGAATCTCGGGCAAGTAACATACCGATGACAAAGGGAACAACGTATGTTGTTATGCGGTTTGACCGATAAAGATCTTCGTAGAATATGTAGGAACCAATATAGGCATCCAGGTCCCGCTATTCGTTATTGACCAGAGACATGTCTCAGTCATGTCTACATCGTTCTCGAATCGTAGGGTCCGCACGCTTAAGGTTTCGATGACAGTTATATTATGAGTTTATGTATTTTGATGTACCAAATTTTGTTCGGAGTCCCGGATGTGATCACGGACATGACGAGGAGTCTCGAAATGGTCGAGACATAAATATTGATATATTGGACGGATATATTTGGACACCGGAAAGGTTCCGGAGAAGTTTGGAGCTCCGGAGGTTACGGAACCCCGGAGGTATATGGGCCTTATTGGGCCCATGTAGGAGGAAGAGAGAAGGAGAAAGGAGGGGCGCGCCCAAGCCCAATCCGATTGGGGAGGGGGCGGCCCCCTTTCCTTTCTCTTCCCCCCTCTCTTCCTTCTTACAACTAGTACTACTTCCTAATACTAGTACTCCTTCCTTCCCCCTCCAAATAAGATAAGGAAAAGAGAGGGAAACCTACTTGGAGTAGGTTTCCCCCTCCTCATGGCGCGCCCCCCTAGGGCCGGCCACCTCCTCCCTCCCTCCTTTATATACGGGGGTAGGGGGGCACCCTAGGACACACAAGTTGATCATTGATCGTTCCTTAGCTGTGTGCGGTGCCCCCCTCCACGATATTACACCTCGGTCATATTGTAGCGGTGCTTAGGCGAAGCCCTGCAACAGGAGAACATCAAGATCGTCACCACGCCGTCGTGCTGACGGAACTCCCCCTCGGAGCCTCTACTAGATTGGAGATCGAGGGTGTGTCATCGAGCTGTACGCGTGTCAAGAACTCGGAGGTGCCGGAGTAATGGTGCTTGGATCGGTCGGACTAGGAGGACGTACGACTACTTCCTCTATGTTGCGTCAACGCTTCCGCTTCGGTCTACGAGGGTACGTAGACAACACTCTCCCCTCGTTGCTATATCATCACCATGATCTTGCGTGTGCGTAGGAAATTTTTGAAATTACTACGCTCCCCAACAAAGGGCATCCGAGCCTAGGTTTTATGGTTTGATGTTATTTGCACGAGTAGAACACAAGTGAGTTGTGGGCGATATAAGTCATACTGGTTACCAGCATGTCATACTTTGGTTCAGCGATATTGTTGGATGAAGCGGCCGGACCGACATTACGGTACGCTTACGCGAGACTGGTTTTACCGCCGTGCTTTGCACACGGTGACTAGCGGTGTCGGTTTCTCCAACTTTAGTTGAACCGAGTGTGCTACGCCCGTCCTTGTGAAGGTTAAACAGCATCAACTTGACAAACCATCGCTGTGGTTTTGATGCGAGGTGAGATTGGTTCTTGCTTAAGCCCGTAGCAGCCACGTAAAATTTGCAACAACAAAGTAGAGGGCGCCTAACTTGTTTTTGCGGGGCATGTTGTGATGTGATATGGTCAAGACATGATGCTATATTTTATTGTATGAGATGATCATGTTTTGTAACCGGTTATCGGCAATCGGCAGGAGCCATATGGTTGTCGCTTATTGTATGAAATGCAACGCTCTGTAATTGCTTTACTTTATCACTAAGCGGTAGCGATAGTCGAGAAGCAATAGATAGCGAAACGACAACGATGCTACGATGGAGATCAAGGTGTCGCTACCGGTGACGATGGTGATCACGACGGTGCTTCGGAGATGGAGATCACAAGCACAAGATGATGATGGCCATATCATATCACTTATATTGATTGCATGTAATGTTTATCCTTTATGCATCTTATCTTGCTTTGATTGACGGTAGCATTTTAAGATGATCTCTCACTAAAATTATCAAGTAGTGTTCTCCCTGAGTATGCACCGTTGCCAAAGTTCGTCGTGCCGAGACACCACGTGATGATCGGGTGTGATAAGCTCACGTCCATCTACAACGGGTGCAAGCCAGTTTTGCACACGCAGAATACTCGAGTTAAACTTGACGAGCCTAGCATATGCAGATATGGCCTCGAACACGGAGACCGAAGGTCGAGCGTGAATCATATAGTAGATATGATCAACATAATGATGTTCACCATTGAAAATTACTCCATCTCACGTGATGATCGGTTATGGTTTAGTTGATTTGGATCACGTAATCACTTAGATGACTAGAGAGATGTCTGTCTAAGTGGGGGTTCTTAAGTAATATGATTAATTGAACTTAAATTTATCATGAACTTAGTACCGATAGTATCTTGCTTGTCTATGTTTGTTTGTAGATAGATGGCTCGTCTTTGTTGTTCCGTTGAATTTTAATGCGCTCCTTGAGAAAGCAAAGTTGAAAGATGATGGTAGCAATTACACGGATGGGTCCGTAACTCGAGGATTATCCTCATTGCTGCATAGAAGAGTTACGCCCCGAAGCACCGCTGGTGCCAAGCTCGCTGCTGATGTAACCGACGACGTTAAGAACGTCTCGCGAGCAAAGTGATGACTACTCTATAGTTCAAGTGTGCCATGCTTTACGGCTTAGAACCGGTCTTCAACGACGTTTTGAACGTCATGGAGCATATGAGATGTTCCAGAGTTGAAGTTAATATTTCAAGCAAATGCCCGGATTGAGAGATATGAAGTCTCCAATAAGTTCTACAGCTGCAAGATGGAGGAGAATAGTTCTGTCGGTGAACATATACTCGTAATGTCCGGGTATAACAATCACTTGATTCAACCGGGAGTTAATCTTCTTGATGATAGTGTCATTGATGTAATTCTTCAATCATCGCCACCAAGCTACAAGAGCTTTGTGATGAACTATAATATGCAAGGGATGAACAAGACTATTTCGAGCTCTTCGCGATGCCGAAAGCCATGGAGGTAGAAATCAAGAAGGAGCATCAAGTGTTGATGGTCAACAAGACCACTAGTTTCAAGAAAAGGGCAAAGGGAAGAAGAAGGGAACTTCAAAAGAACGGCAAGCAAGTTGCTGCTCAAGAGAAGAAACCCAAGTCCGGACCTAAGCCTGAAATCGAGTGCTTCTATCGCAAGCGATCGTCACGGAAGCGGAACTGCCCCAAGTATTTGGCGGATAAGAAGGATGGCAAAGTGAACAAAGGTATATGTGATATACATGTTATTGATGTGTACCTAACTAGAGCTCGTAGTAGCACTGGTATTTGATCTTGGTTCTTGCTAATATTTGCAACTCAAACAGGACTACGGAATAAACGAGCACCGCCAAGGACGAGGTGACGATGCGCGTGGGAAACGGTTCCAAAGTCGATGTGATCGCCGTCGCACGCTACCTCTACATCTACCATCGGGATTAGTTTTAGACCTAAATAATTGTTATTTGGTGCTGCGTTGAGCATGAACATTATATCTGGATCTTGTTTGATGCGAGACGGTTATTCATTTAATATCGAGAGAATAATGGTTGTTCTATTTATATGAGTAGTATCTTTTATGGTCATGCACCCTTGAAGAGTGGTCTATTTTATTGAATCTCGATAGTAGTGATACACATATTCATAATGTTGAAGCCAAAAGATGCAGAGTTGATAATGATAGTGCAACTTATTTGTGGCATCGCCGCTTAGGTCATATCGTGTAAACGCATGAAGAAACTCCATACCGATGGACTTCGGAATCACTTGATTATGAATCACTTGGTACTTGTGAACCGTGCCTCATGGGCAAGATGACTAAAACGCCGTTCTCCGGTACTATGGAGAGAGCAACAGATTTGTTGGAAATCATACATACAGATGTATGTGGCCCGATGAATATTGAGGCTCGTGGCGGATATCGTTATTTTCTCACCTTCACAGATGATTTGAGCAGATATGGGTATATCTACTTAATGAAGCACAAGTCTGAAACATTTGAAAAGTTCAAAGAATTTCAGAGTGAAGTAGAAAATCATCGTAACAAGAAAATAAAGTTTCTACGATCTGATCGTGGAGGAGAATATTTGAGTTATGAGTTTGGTTTACATTTGAAACAATGCGGAATAGTTTCGCAACCCACGCCACCTGGAACACCACAACGAAATGGTGTGTCCGAACGTCGTAATCGTACTTTACTTGATATGGTGCGATCTATGATGTCTCTTACCGATTTACCGCTATCGTCTTGTGGTTATGCTTTAGAGACAGCCGCATTCACGTTAAATAGGGCACCATCAAAATCCGTTGAGACGACGCCTTATGAACTATGGTTTGGCAAGAAACCAAAGTTGTCGTTTCTTAAAGTTTGGGGATGCGATGCTTATGTGAAGAAACTTCAACCAGATAAGCTCGAACCCAAATCGAGAAATGTGTCTTCATAGGATACCCAAAGGAAACTGTTGGGTACACCTTCTATCACAGATCCGAAGGCAAAACATTTGTTGCTAAGAATGGATCCTTTCAAGAAAAAGAATTTCTCTCGAAAGAAGTGAGTGGGAGGAAAGTAGAACTTGATGAGATAACTGTATCTACTCCCTTGTTGGAGGGTAGTTCATCACGAGAACCGGTTCCCATGACAACGACACCAACTAGTGAGGAAGCTAATGAATTGATCATGAAACTTCAGATCAAGTTTCTGCTGAACCTCGTAGGTCTACCAGAGTAAGATCCACACTAGAGTGGTACAGTAATCTTGTTCTGGAAGTCATGTTACTTGACCATGATGAACCTATGAACTATGAGGAAGCGATGATGAGCCCAGATTACGCAAAATGGCTGGAGGCCATGAAATCTGAGATAGGATCCATGTATGAAAACAAAGTATGGACTTTGGTTGAATTGCCCGATGATCGGCAAGCCATTGAGAATAAATGGATCTTTAAGAAGAAGATCGACACGATGGTAATGTTATCGTTTATAAAGCTCGACTTGTTGCGAAAGGTTTTCGACAAGTTCAAGGGTTGACTACGATGAGACTTTTCACCAGTAGCGATGCTTAAGTCTGTCCGAATCATGTTGGCTATTGCTGCATTTCATGATTATGAAATTTGGCAAATGGATGTCAAGACTGCATTCTTGAATGGATTTCTAGAAGAAGAGTTGTATATGATGCAATCGGAAGGTTTTGTTGATCCAAAAGGTGTCGACAAAGTGTGCAAGCTCCAGCGTTCCATTTATGGACTGGTGCAAGCATCTCGGAGTTGGAATAAACGTTTTGATAGTGTGATCAAAGCATATGGTTTTATACAGACTTTTGGAGAAGCCTCAGTATTTACAAGAAAGTGAGTGGGAGCTCTATAGCATTTCTAGTTTTATATGTTGATGACATATTATTAATTGGAAATGATATAGAATTTCTGGATAGCATAAAGGATACTTGAATAAAAGTTTTTCGATGAAAGACCTCGAGAAGCTGCTTATATTAGGCATCAAGATCTATAGAGATAGATCAAGACGCTTAATAGGACTTTCACAAAGCACATACCTTGACAAAATATTGAAAAGTTCAATATGGATCGTGCAAAGAAAGGATTCTTGCCGTGCTACAAGGTGTGAAGTTGAGTCGAACTCAATGCCCGACCACACGCAGAAGATAGAGAGAAAATGAAAATGTTCCTATGCTTCAGCCATAGGCTCTATCATGTATGCAATGATGTGTACCAGACTGACGATGCTTAGCAATAAGCTTAGCAGAAGGTACCAAAGTAATCCAGAGTGGATCATCGACAGCGGTCAAGAACATCCCGAAATACCGAAAAGGACTAAGGATATGTTTCTCGATATGGAGGTGACAAAGAGCTAGTCGTAAATGGTTACGCCGATGTAAGCTTTGACATCGATCCCGACGATTCTAAATCGCAAACCGGATACGTGTTTTTATTAAACGGTGGAGCTGTAAGTTGGTGCAGTTCTAAACAAAGCGCCGTGGCGGGATCTACATGTGAAGCGGAGTACATAGCTGCTTCAAGCAGCAAATGAAGGAGTGCGGATGAAGGAGTTCATTACCGATCTAGCTGTCATACCTAGTGCATCGGGACCAATGAAGATCTTCGTGACAATATCGTGCAATTGCCTTGGCAAAGGAATCCAGATTTCACAAGAGGACCAAGCACATCAAGAGACGCTTCAATTCCATTCGGGACCAAGTCCAAGTGGGAGACATAGAGATTTGCAAGGTACATACGGATCTGAATGTTGCAGACCCGTTGCCTAAGCCTCTCTCACGAGCAAAACATGATCAGCACCAAGAATCCATGGGTGTTAGAATCATTACTATGTAATCTAGACGAGGATCGGAATGGTCGAGACATAAAGATTGATATATTGGAAGCCATTTAGACATCTCCTGCCTCCTTTCATTCCCCCAAGAGGGAGAAGAGGGAAGCCAGAGGGGCCGCCTCCTCCCTCCTCTCTCACCTCCTCTTCCCCTTCCCACCTCCTTGACTCACTCCTAGGTCCTCCTCCTTGAAATTACCACGCTCCCAACAGCAATTTTGGAGCTTGAGCCACCAACCGACCAAAGGCCCTCGACCGGGCTCGGTGCACATGGCCACGGAGCCACTATTGGGGAACGAGTAATTTCAAAAATTCCTACGCACACGCAAGATCATGGTGATGATATAGCAACGGGGAGAGTGTTGTCTACGCACTGTGAGACCAAGCGAAGCGCTATGCAACGAGAGGAAGTAGTCGACGCCTTCCCGGTCCGACCGATCCAAGTACCGCTATTCTGCACCTCCGAAGTTCTTGACACGCTGACAGCTTGATGACGCACTCGATCTCCAATCCAAAGAGAGGCTCCGAGGGGGAGTTCCACAAGACGACGGCGCAGGACGATCTTGATGTTCTCTCGCCGCAGGCTTCGCTTAAGCACCGCTACAATATGACCGAGGTGTAATATCGTGGAGGGGGGCACCGCACACGGCTAAGGAACGATCAATGATCAACTTGTGTGTTCTAGGGTGCCCCCCTACCCCCGTATATAAAGGAGGGAGGGAGGAGGTGGCCGGCCCTAGGGGGGGCGCACCATGAGGGGGGGAACCTACTCCAAGTAGGTTTCTCTTTCCTTATCTTATTTGGAGGGGAAGGAAAGAGTACTAGTATTAGGAAGTAGTACTAGTAGTAGTAATAGGAAGAGGGGGAGGAGAAGGAAAGGGGGCCGCCCTCCCCAATTCGATTGGGCTTGGGGCGCGCCTCCCTTGCTCCTTCTCCCTTCCTCCTACATGGGCCCAATAAGGCCCATATACCTCCCGGGGTTATGTAACCTCCCGAGCTCCAAACTTCTCCTAACCTTCCGTGTCCAAATATATCCGCCCAATATATCAATCTTTATGTCTCGACCATTTCGAGACTCCTCGCCATGTCCGTGATCATATCCGGACCAACAAACTTCGCACATCAAAATACATAAACTCATAATATAATTGTCATCAAAACCTTAAGCGCATGGACTCTACGGTTCGAGAACGATGTAGACATGATCGAGACACGCCTCGGGTCAATAAACAATAGCGGACCTGGATGCCCATATTGGTTCCTACATATTCTACGAAGATCTTTATCGGTCGCATCCGCATAACAACATACGTTGTTCCCTTTGTCATCGGTATGTTATTTGCCCGAGATTTGATCGCCGGTATCCAATACCTAGTTCAATCTCGCTATCGCAAGTCTCTTTACTCGCTCCGTAATACATCATCTCATAACTAACTCATTAGTTACATGCTTGCAAGGCTTAGGTGATGAGTATTACCGAGAGGGCCCAGAGATACCTCTCCGACAATCGGAGTGACAAATCCTAATCTCAATTATGCCAACTCAACATGAACCTTCTAAACACCAGAGAGCACCTTTATAATCACCCAGCCACGCCAGACGCTTGGTAGCACACAAAGTGTTCTTCCGCAAATGGGAGTTGCACAATCTCATAGTTGCAGTGAACTTTGTATAAGTCATGAAGAAAGCAATAGCAAGATACTAAACGATCAAGTGCTAGGCTAATGTATGGGTCATGTCAATCACATAATTCTTCTAATGATGTGATCCCACTAATCAAATGACAACACATGTCTATGGTTAGGAAACATAACCATCTTTGATTAATGAGCTAGTCAAGTAGAGGCATACTAGTGACTATAGTTTTGTCTATGTATTCACACATGTATCATGTTTCCGGTTAATACAATTCTAGCATGAATAATAAACAGTTATCATGATATGAGGAAATAAATAATAACTTTATTATTGCCTCTAGGGCATATTTCCTTCAGTCTCCCACTTGCACTAGAGTCAATAATCTAGTTCACATCGTCATGTGATTTAACACCAATATTCATATCTGTATATGATTAACACCCATAGTTCACATCAGCATGTGACCAACACCCAAAGGGTTTACTAGAGTCAATAATCTAGTTCACATCGCTATGTGATTAACACCCAAAGAGTACTAAAGTGTGATCATGTTTTGCTCGTGAGAGAAGCTTAGTCAACGGGTCTGTCACATTTAGATCCGTATGTATTTTGCAAATATTTTATGTCCACAATGCTCGCACGGAGCTACTCTAGCTAATTGCTCCCACTTTCAATATGTATCCAAAGTTGAGACTTGAGTCATTCGGATCAGTGTAAAAGTTTGCACCGATGTAACTTTTACAACAAACTCTTTTATCACCTCCATAATCGAGAAACATCTCCTTAGTCCTTACTAAGGATATTCTTGACCAATGTCCAAAGGATCTACTCCTAGATCACTATTGTACTCCCTTGCCAAATTCAGAGCAAGGTATACAATAGGTCCGGTACATAGCATAGCATACTTTATAGAACCTATGATCGAGGCATAGGGAATGACTTTTCATTCTCTATCTATTTTTCGTTGTGGTCGGGATTTGAGTCTTACTCAATTTCATACCTTTGCAACACAGCAAGAACTCTTTCTTTGACTGCTCCATTTTGAACTATTTCAAAATCTTGCCAAGGTATGTACTCATTGAAAATCTTATCAAGCGCCTTGATCTATCTCAATAGATCTTGATGCTCAATATGTAAGTAGCTTTTATCGAGGTCTTTTCTTTTAAAGAACTCCTTTAAAACACTCCTTTATGCTTTGCGTAAAAATTCTACATCATTTCGATCAACAATATGTCACTCACATATACTAATCGTAAAGGTCAGAGTGCTCCCACTCACTTTATTGTAAATACAAGCTTCATCGTAAGTCCATATAAACTATATGCTTTGATCAACTTATCAAAGCGTATATTCCAACTCCTAGATGCTTGCACCAGTCCATAGATGGATCGCTAGAGCTTGCACATTTTGTTAGCACCTTTAGGATTGACAAAACCTTCTGGTTGCATCATATACAACTCTTCTTTAAGAAAACCATTAAGGAATGCAGTTTTGACATCCATTTGCCGATTTCATAAATTGTGGCAATTGCTAACATGATTCGACAGACTTAAGCATCGCTACAGCTTGAGAAAATCTCATTGTAGTCAACACCTTGAACTTGTCAAAACCTTTTTGCACAAGTCGAGCAGAGATAGTAACACTACTATTAACGTCCGTCTTCCTCTTGAAGATCCATTTATACAATATGGCTTGCCGATCATCGGGCAAGTCAATCAAAGTCCATACTTTGTTTTCATACATGGATCATATCTCGATTTTATGGCCTCAAGCCATTTCATGAATCTGGGCTCATCATCGCTTCCTCATAGTTCGAGGTTTATCATGGTCTAGTAACATGACTTTCGTAACAGGATTACCGCACACACCGGTGCGGACTGCACTCGAAGACCCACGAGGTTCTCAGAGTAACTTGATCTCAAGTTTCATGATCATCATCATTAGCTTCCTCACTAATCGGTGTAGGAATCACTGGAACTGATTTCAGTGATGAACTATTTTCCAATTCGGGAGAAGGTACAAATTACCTTATCAAGCTCTACTTTCCTCCCACTCACTTCTTTCGAGAGAAACTCCTTCTCTAGAAAGGATCCATTTTTAGCAACAAATATCTTGCCTTCGGATCTGTGATAGAAGGTGTACCCAACAATTTCCTTTGGGTATTATATGAAGACGCACTTCTCCGATTTGGGTTCGAGCTTATAAGGACGAAGCTTTTTCACATAAGCATCGCAGCCCCAAACTTTAAGAAACGACAGCTTAGGTTTATTGCTAAACCATAGTTCATACGGTGTCATCTCAACGGATTTAGATGGTGCCCTTTTAATGTGAATGCAGCTGTCTCTAATGCATCACCCCAAAACAATATTGGTAAATCAGTAAGAGACATCATAGATCGCACCATATCCAATAAAGTGCGGTTACGACGCTCGACACACCATAACGTTGTGGTGTTCCTGTGGCGTGAGCTGTGAAACTATTCCACATTGTTTTAATTGAAGACCAAACTCAGAACTCAAATATTCATCTCCGCGATCGATCGCAGAAACTTTATTTTCTTGTTACGATGATTTTTCCACTTCACTCAAATTCTTTGAACCTTTCAACTATTCCGCATATATGTTTCATCAAGTAGATATACCCATATCTGCTCAAATCATCTTGTGAAGGTCAAGAATAACGATACTTACCACGAGCCTTCATACTCATTGGTCGCATACATCAAGATGTATTATTTCCAATAAGTCGGTAGCTCGCTCCATTGTTCAAGAACGGAGTTTTAGTCATCTTGCCCAAAAGGCACGGTTCGCAAGCATCAAATGATTCATAACCAAGTGATTCTGAAAATCCATCTTTATGGAGTTTCTTCATGCGCTTTACATCGATATGACCCAAACGGCAAGGCCATAAATAAGTTGCACTATCATTATTAACTTTGCATCTTTTGGCCTCAATATTATGAATATGTGTATCACTACGATCGAGATCCAACAAACTATTTTCATTGGGTGTATGACCATTGAAGGTTTTATTCATGTAAATGTAACAACAATTATTCTCTCGATTTTAAATGAATAACAGATTGCAATAAACATGATCAAATCATATTCATGCTCAACGCAAACGCCAAATAACATTTATTTAGGTTTAACACTAATCCTGAAAGTATAAGGAGTGTGCGATGATGATCATATCAATCTTGGAACTACTTCCAACACTCATTGTCACTTTCCTTCAACTAGTCTCTGCTTATTCTCAGAACTCCTATTTTGAGTTACTAATCTTAGCAACCTAACAAGTATCAAATACTTAGGGCTACTATAAACACTAGTAAGGCACACATCAATAATTTGTATATCAAATATACCCTTGTTCATTTTGCCATCCTTCTTATCCACCAAATATTCAGTGGCATTTCCGCTTCCAAAGGACCATTTCCTTTGCAGTGTAAACACTCGGGCCAGTGCTATGGTCCAGCTTTGGGCTTCTTCGCAGGAGTGACAACTTGCTTGTCTTTCCACTTGAAGTTCCTTTCTTTCCTTTGCCCTTCTCTTGAAACTAGTGGTTTTGTTAATCATCAACACTTGATGGTCTTTTCTTGATTTCTACCTTCGTCGATTTCAACATCACGAAGAGCTCGGGAATCGTTTTCGCCATCCTTGCATACTATAGTTCATCACGAAGTTCTAGTAACTTAGTGATGGTGACTAGAGAATTCGTCAATCACTATCTTATCCGGAAGATTAACTCCCACTTGATTCAAGCGATTGAAGTACCTGCATAATCTGAGCACATGCTCACTAGTTGAGCGATTCTCCTCCATCTTTTAGCTTTAGAACTTGTTGGAGACTTCATATCTCTCAACTCGGTATTTGATGGAAATATTAACTTCAACTCTGGAACATCTCATATGGTCCATGACGCTCAAAACGCCTTTGAAGTCTCGATTCTAAGCTGTTTAAGCATGGTGCACTAAACTATCAAGTAGTCATCATATTGTGCTAGCTAAACGCTCATAACGCTCAGACCGCTTCGCAATAGGTCCATCACCTAGCGTGCATTAAGGACATAATTCTTCCGTAGCATTGAGGATAAACCTCGATCACGGATACAATCCGCATCATTGCTACTAACATCTTTCAACACAATTTTCTCTAGGAACATATCAAAATAAACATATGAAAGCAACAACGCAAGCTATTGATCTACAACATAATTTGCAAAATACTACTAGGACTAAGTTCATGATAAATTAAAGTTCAATTGATCATATTACTTAAGAACTCCCACTTAGACAGACATCTCTCTAGTCATCTAAGTGATCACGTGATCCAAATCAACTAAACCATGACCGATCATCACGTGAGATGGAGTAGTTTTCAATGGTGAACATCACTATGTTGATCATATCTACTATATGATTCACGCCGACCTTTCGGTCTCCGTGCTCGAGGCCATATCTACATATGCTAGGCTCGCCAAGTTTAACTCGAGTTTTCGCGTGTGCAAAACTGGCTTGCACCCGCTGTAGATGGACGAGAGCTTATCACACCCGATCATCACGTGGTGTCCGGGCACGATTTAACTTTGGCAACGGTGCATACTCAGGAGAACACTTCTTGATAATTAGTGAGAGATCATCTTAAAATGCTACCGTCAATCAAAGCAAGAATAAGATGTATAACAGATAAACATCATATGCAATCAAAATATGTGACATGATATGGCCATGATCATCTTGCGCCTTTGATCTCCATCTCCAAAGTACTGTCATGATCTCTATCGTCACCGGCACGACACCATGATCTTCGTCATCTTGATCTTTATCAATGTGTCATCACATGGTTGTCTCGCCAAATATTGCTCTTGCCACTATTGCTATCGCACAGCGATAAAGTAAAGCAATTATTTGGCACTTGCATCTTATGCAACAGAGAGACAACCATAGGGCTTTTGCCAGTTGCCGATAACTTCAACAAAACATGATCATCTCATACAACAACTTATATCTCATCACGTCTTGACCATATCACATCACAACATGCCCTGCAAAAACAAGTTAGACGTCCTCTACTTTGCTGTTGCAAATTTTACGTGGCTGCTACGGGCTGAGCAAGAACCGTTCTCACCTACGCATCAAAACCACAACGATAGTTTGTCAAATAGACTCCGTTTTAACCTTTGCAAGGACCGGCGAGCCACACTCGGTTCAACTAAAGTTGGAGAAACCGACACCGCCAGCCAATTGTGTGCAAAGCACGCCGGTAGAACCAGTCTCGCAGAAGCGCACGCGTAATGTCGGTCCGGCCGCTTCATCCAACAATACCGCTGAACCAAAGTATGACATGCTGGTAGGCAAGATGACTTATATCGTCCACAACTCACTTGTGTTCTACTCGTGCATATAACATCAACGCATAAAACCTAGGCTCGGATGCCACTGTTGGGGAACGTAGTAATTTCAAACAAAATTCCTACACACACGCAAGATCATGGTGATGATATAGCAACGAGAGGAGAGTATTGCCTCACGCACTGTGAGACCGAAGCGAAGCGTTAACGCAACGTAGAGGAAGTAGTCGACGCCCTCCCGGTCCGACCGATCCAAGTACCGTTATCTCGGCACCTCCGAAGTTCTTGACACGCGCGACAGCTTGATGACGCACCTCGATCTCCAATCTAGTAGAGGCCCGAGGGGAGTTCCACAAGACGACGGCGTGCAGGACGATCTTGATGTTCTCTGCCGCAGGCTTCGCCTAAGCACCGCTATAATATGACCGAGGTGTAATATCGTGGAGGGGGCACCGCACACGGCTAAGGAACGATCAATGATCAACTTGTGTGTTCTAGGGTGCCCCCTACCCCGTGATATAAAGGAGGGAGGGAGGAGGTGGCCGCCCAAGGGGCGCACCATGAGGGGGGAAACCTACTCCAAGTAGGTTTCCTCTTTCCTTATCTTATTTGGAGGGGAGGAAAGAGTACTAGTATTAGGAAGTAGTACTAGTAGTAGTAATAGGAAGAGGGGAAGGAGGAGGAAAGGGGGGGCCGCCCTCCCCAATTCGGATTGGGCTTGGGGCGCGCCTCCCTTGCTCCTTCTCCTTCTCCTACATGGGCCCAATAAGGCCCATATACCTCCGGGGTTCCAGAACCTCCCGAGCTCCAAACTTCTCCGAAACCTTTCTAGTGTCCAAATATATCCGTCCAATATATCAATCTTTATGTCTCGACCATTTCGAGACTCCTCGTCATGTCCGTGATCATATCCGGACTCAACAAACTTTGGTACATCAAAATACATAAACTCATAATATAATTGTCATCAAACCTTAAGCGTGCGGACCCTACGGTTCGAGAACGATGTAGACATGATCGAGACACGTCTCGGTCAATAACCAATAGCGGACCTGGATGCCCATATTAGTTCCTACATATTCTACGAAGATCTTTATCGGTCGACCGCATAACAACATACGTTGTTCCTTTGTCATCGGTATGTTACTTGCCCGAGATTTGATCGTCGGTATCCAATACCTAGTTCAATCTCGCTACGCAAGTCTCTTTACTCGCTCCGTAATACATCATCTCATAACTAACTCATTAGTTACATGCTTGCAAGGCTTAGGTGATGAGTATTACCGAGAGGGCCCAGAGATACCTCTCCGACAATCGGAGTGACAAATCCTAAACTCGAATTATGCCAACCCAACATGTACCTTCGAAACACCAGAGAGCACCTTTATAATCACCCGCCACGCTAGACGTTTGGTAGCACACAAAGTGTTCTTCCGTAAACGGAGTTGCACAATCTCATAGTTGTAGGAACTTTGTATAAGTCATGAAGAAAGCAATAGCAGTATACTAAACGATCAAGTGCTAGGCTAACAGAATGGGTCATGTCAATCACATAATTCTTCTAATGATGTGATCCCACTAATCAAATGACAACACATGTCCATGGTTAGGAAACATAACCATCTTTGATTATTGAGCTAGTCAAGTAGAGGCATACTAGTGACTATAGTTTTGTCTATGTATTCACAAATGTATCATGTTTCCGGTTAATACAATTCTAGCATGAATAATAAACATTTATCATGATATGAGGAAATAAATAATAACTTTATTATTGCCTCTAGGGCATATTTCCTTCAGCCACATTGGTCCCGGTTCGTGTTTGAACCGGGACTAATGGCTGGTGGCATTAGTAACGACCCATTAGTCCCGGTTCTTGAACCGGGACTAAAGGCCCTTACGAACCGGGACTAATGGGTGGTTTTCTACTAGTGTTGACCGCAATTCTAAGATTCGATTCAATGTGTGAGAGCGGCCGGGCCTCCTCAATCTTGTCCAGAAAGTTGATGGTAGCATGGCAAATCAGAGCTAGGGTTTTTGGAGAGCGACGGTTTGACAGCCACTTTTTTGCCATGTTTCTATTGCGTTTTAACTTAAGGAATAGAATCCCCGCGGCGCCAAGGTGGGCATGTCGGGCACCTACGCTTGCCCAGTTTCTGGCCACCCTCTCCTTAAAGAGTGGGATGCTGAGGAGGGGCCGATCTAAACTTTATTGATTTTTTCTTTATTTGCTTTTTTTTTTGTTTCTTTCTTGAGTTTCTTCGTATTGTTTTATTGTCTTTTTGTTTCTCTGCCGATTTTAACCATTTTTCATTTTTTTACGCATGTCTAATTTTTGTCAGCACACAATCTAAATTTTTAACTCACAAATGAAATATATTTTGATACACTTTTGACATTTTTAAATACATTATATACATTTTTCAAAATACATGTTTTCAACATTTTTTTGAATACACATGTACATTTTGACATTTTTAAATACATTATGTACATTTTGCGAAATACACGTTTACATTTGTTCAGGTTTTGAAATTTGTTCCCATTTTTACAGAAATTGTTTATGTTTCAAAAGGTGTTCACTTTTTCAAAATTGATTGTATTTGCAAAAAAAATATTATTGTTAAAAATATTGAGAATTTTAAAAATAAGTTGTATTTAAATTTTCTGATATTTCAAACATTGTTTACATTATCAGTACTTGTTTGTCCTTAAAAAATGTTTTCAAATCTCCAGGCTGCAGTGTGTGGTTAAATTGCTTGGACCTCTCATTACAGAACCAACAGCTGTTGGTTGTATTGCCTATCGCGAGCAGCTTATTATTGCCAGGTTGCAAGTTCGATTGCTCCGGAGGTTTCTTTTCTTTGTACTTTTATACATCACACGTGATGAAATAGGGAAAAAAATCATTGCATGTGACAAAAAAGAAAGAAAAAACTCACTTCGCATCTTGTGGTCTGGCCTAGTCGCGTCCACAGACAACAATCCCGGTGATGAAAAAGAGAGAAAAAAACATTTCACATCAAGTTCTCTGCCCCATTCGTGTCCAGAGTCAACAATCCCGGGATTTGACCTGCTACGTCGACAATCCCTGTTTGGGAACGCCCTCAAGGTTTAAAATAGATCAGGATTGAGTTAGGCGTTGTTAGGGATCCAGTACTCTACTCACACGAGATGTAGGATTGATGATATGGTGAGTGGTTGATTACAAGCACAAGTGTGCTAAAAGAGAAAATAGCAAGAACAAGGAACAGGATGAGAGCCGAGGTGGGAAGAGGAAGCTGCCGCCGTGCCGTTCGAAGTCGTGATCCAATCCCGGATGACCTGCACGATCCACTCCTTCAGGTATTTGTAGCTAGCTTCCGTGGCGTGGACGTTGGGCCTATTCCTTTGATGCCGGCCCAAGGCCTAGCAGTGGACAGTTGCTAACAGGTGTGCTGATTTCAGATATTGAAAGTTCAAGATTTGATTTAGCTTTCGCTACAGGTTCAAGGTATAATTTCGTGTTCCTCTCCTCTGCCTTTTCCGGTCGCCGGTCCGGGCGTCCATGCAGCCAAATTCTTTTTCTTTCTTTTTTGCGAGAATGGCTTGACATCTCCGGCGCCCATGTGCCAATTTGCAGTCAATTCTTTGGAGAGTGTTGCCTCGCCTATTGGTACTGGTCGACTCGCTGTCGCTGAATATGAGGTGTGGACATGTTGACAAGGCATGTGCTATGCATACAGAATCATGAGCAAAGCTTAGCTGAAATATAAAATCGGAAGAAAATAAAATCTACGTCTCCAGTTCCATTTATTCCTCGGTGTGTTTCACATCTGTTCATTTCAAACCCGGAAGCTTATATAAAGAGGAACCCAGATGTGCAGAAAGGACAGGCACAATTAATTTAATTTTTAATTTTGAAGATGAAAATGAAAAAGTAAACCTCCAGGCACATGCGAATGAATCAATAATGCCGAGAGAACCTAGCTAACGAGTACCTGTCACCTGTACTGATGAATATGCTCATGTTTCTGTACTGATGTTAGTGGTTTCTGACACAATGAATTACGGGCAGTAATGATTGAATTAGTTGCTTCTAAGTGCACGCAAAGTAGTACTAGTACAGTGCAAGTGAGATTATGTTCTAAAAGCTAGGGTTTTTGCCTCCGGCCGCCGCCGCCGCAGGTCCGCCTACTCTCCGATGGCCTTAGGGCCATGGGGGCGCAGTGGATCTCGGCAAGGGTCGGCGGGAGGGCTCCGTTTAATCGTTTTTTCAGTTTTGCTAGAGTTTGTGTCTGTTTCAGAAGACGAGACGGCGGCGGCTCCCTCAAGATGGAATAAAGGTCTCCCGCCTAGCCCTCGCTCCGCGCGCGTCTAGCATCGTTGGTGGGCGTGTGGAGGTGTGTCTCCGCGGATCTATCTTTGGTGGATTTGCTCGGATCTCGCCGTTGTTCGCTCACGTTCGTGTGTCTTCGGATTGATTTTTCGATTTACGTTATTCTTCATCCGCGGCGATTCTTTGCTCGTGCTGCCGTCCCACGGGCCTTAGCACGACGACTTCCGACCGTCTACTACAACAAGTTGTGCCCGACCGACGATGGAGGGCGATGACGGCGGCGCGCCTTCGCTCGCTTCAAGTCTTCGGTAGTTGTCGCTAGGTGGTCTACGGATCTGGATGTAATTTCTATTATTTCTGGTATTCGTTGTACTGCCATGATTGAAGATGAATAGATCGGAAATTTTCTCGCAAAAAAAAAAGTGAGATTATGTTCTAAATCTTCCCAAGTTCCATGGTCGAGTATCATGTTCGCTGTGAGCTCAGCCACAGTACGCGCAGCCCGGCGTACTCGGCCAAGTTTTCTCCTCTTCGCACATGCGATGGGACAGTGTTCGTATCAATTAATCACACGAAAGGTCTTTTCTCTCTTTTCTTGGTGGCAATATACATAGAATTTCTGCCCCCGTTTTTTGTGGATAGAAAATGTGTTGACAGTGGGCAAAGGAAAGAAGAGATTTGATAGGGAATGTGTCTGTATGTATCCTTGATTTTTATTTTCCTGTTGGACAGCATAGAATGATTTTTTTTTATCGGTCTATCTCGTTGGATTTATTCAAGACCACCGATTTGTCATGCCACCATTAAAAAAGTTGCTTGATTTTAGCAAAGTCTGTATCCTTTTAAAAAAACGTGAATCTTTTTGGAAAACGCAAACATTTTTTTAAAAGCACCGACATTTTTTAAAAGCACCAACTTTTTTTAAAAGACAAACATATTTGAAACCTGAAGCTTCTTTGGAAAACACGAACGAAAATTGTTCACTTTTTCCAAAATTTGAAGACGTGTTTTTACGAAATTCTGAACATTTTTTTTTCTAAGCACATTTTGAAAACTGTGAACAATATTTTAAAATTTGATTATTTTGATATTCCGAACATTTTTATAAAAATAAATTATTTTTCGAATAACGCAACTTTTTTATTAAAAACAAACATTATTTAAAATTCAAAAAAACAAGACAAATAGTTATATACTCCATACATTTTCGGAAAAAGGCCAACAATTTTGGAAATTCTTGTTATTTCTAGTATTTGAATTTATGAGAAAATTATGATTTTTCTAAAAAATAATAAGAAAGGACGAAAACAAAAGAAACTGGAAAACCAGTAAAAGCTGATTCATGGGACCGTGTAGAAAATTGCCAAAACTGGTTAGCTAGTTGTGGTAATGTGGGCGGACCCATTTCTCACAATGTTATTTGGTGGTGGGGGTTCCCAAACGGGCCGGCAAAGCAAACAAGCTCTGTCGTAAAAAAGACTAAAAAGGAAGCAGAAACAAAGGACCCTGCTAATCACTTGTGTTTTGCTCACAAAAAATGCTCATCACTTGTGTGAACTGAAACTGTGGGTATTTCAGCTTTAGGTTGGGGTAAATTATTTACTCACCGTCACGGCCACGCACATCCCTCCCTTGCCTTGATTGATTTCCTCCTCTGGCTGACGCATGGCGGTGTCCCACTCCCCGGCATGTGGCTTTGAACTACTCGTAGTACAGTAGAAGAAGATAAGATGAGAAGAATCTCATCAACCTCCGTAACGCGAAGCATCACCAAATACAGCTAGACCACTGGATTACCATATCCTTATTCACCGTATCCGTTCAGTGCTGTCTGTATAACAGAATTCATCAGCCATTCAGGTTCGAACGGGATATAGACGAATGGCAGGCTGGCGGGGCCATGTGCATGCGTAGGCGCCGTGTCGTGCTTGGTTTAGTTAGTTTATTACTCCCTCCGTTCCGAAATAATTGTGTTTCTAGAGATTTCAACAAGTGACTACATAATGAGCAAAATGAGTAAATCTACACTCTAAAACATGTCTACATACATCCGTATGTTGTAGTCCATTTGAGATGGCTAGAAAGACAATTATTTTGGAACGGAGGGAGTAGTTGGTTTGATTCACTCGCTTTCGGTTGGGCTTCAGGACAAGCTTTGCTCTGCGTGTGCCATGCGTAGTAGTACTCCACGGCACCCTAAATGATTGGATTAACGACCCAATGATACGGCGTACCATACCGTACGTACCACGGCACCAGCGGTGCCTGCCAGTTACGCGCTACGTTGACTCGGCCACGCTGGCTGGCTAGCAAGCTGCATCCTACGTGTACATGTGTGCTCCATCGGCGTTCCCATGGAGCTGGAGCCCATAACAAGAGAATGATGCTGCCAATCAGTCTCGACTTTGGACTTAACTAACTGCCGTATCATCAGAATTAGGTCATCCCGGCCATCTCCCTACCGTGGACTGATTTATTTTAATTAATTAATTGTCAATCGCAAAAAGAAATGCAGTGCGTACGGATTGGCGTACGTAAGTACGGTATGTATGCGTGCTCTAGGAGCTCTTGCTTGTCTCCCTCATAGCCAGCTCAAAGATGTCCGGCGACGGTGTCGGTTGATCGGTCCAAGATGAACAACTAGTTCAAGGCAGATGCCTAAGGTCTTGTACAACACAAGGCACTTAGGGGAGATGGTTAGTGCATGTCCAAGCCTAGGCGCTTGCACAGGCGCTTGGGAAAACAAAGGAAAATCATGTAGCAGCCACGTTAGCGTTCAGTCCTCCAATACTAATGGCAAGGTATATGCGCTTAACATGGTGCACTTTGAGTCACAACCCGAAAGAAAAAAACGTTCTAGCGCAGGGGGGGGGGGGGGGCAAACCTTGCATCGACGCTAGCGTGAATCCTTGGCTTAACGGGAATTAGAAAAAAAGGGCGGAGATATTGGACGTAACTGCTGGGGATTTGATCCTAACGCCCGGTCTAAGCGCCCCCTTATAGTGATATAAACCAGCGTTTCTTTAAGCACTAATGCTCAAAGTGTAGAAGGTAGACGCTTAATTAGGTGTCTCTTCTGTAAAAATAGACAATGTTGCTTCAGAACACTTGGTTTATTTTTCTAAGCGTCTCTCTAAGCTTCTAGCATTGCACAAAGCCTAATGAGACTGAGTACGAAGCTGACAGAGGACATATAGGACCAAACTAAAAGCATAATACACAACTAGTGTTGATCACAAACGTCGTCACTGCATGAATGTCGGCATAACCGCACACAAGATGAAACTGAAAATTCAGTCGTCGCAGTGTCTGGAGTTTCTCCCCCTTGATTACCTACTTTGGCTTGTCTATAATGGGGTGCGAAGGCACTGCTTTTCACCTAGTTCTAAACATGCATATATGTGCAAGTGGTTGAAGCTACAGACCAACTCTTCCTTAGGCTAGCTACATCAAGAACAAGAATTAGGCAAATCTCCACTCGGTCACATGCCAGTCCAATTGTCCAAAGCATTCACTCGCATCCTTGCATCTGACCGGGCCGCGCTCATCTTCTTCTTCGCCATGGTTGTGTGCATGTGAACGGGAGAAATGGTTGATCACTACATCTGCCGTACAAGGACAAAACCGCCAGAAAGCAACGGCGAAACCGTTGAGTTCGACGGGATTGGCTAACTGGGACGAATATATCTGGGATTTTTAAATAGCCCAATCATCCAATCCGACCTGTGAACCTCATCCAATCCGACTCCTGAAGTTCAGTTTCTAGCCTTGACTGCAACATGATTCATTTGCTTAGGTCATTAGTCGGACTGCATCATGTTACGTTTAGCTAGAAGAATCTCTCGACAACATAATTGTCATGGCCAATAATAACGTCCTAATTGCGTGTGGTGATTGCAGTTTGAATTTTGGTCAGGATCTTCAGCAGAACATTTGAGAACCTGATAACATGCCCATCTCAATCGACGGATGCACGCATGCATGACCACTGACCAGTAGCCTAGCTAACTGCAGACTATTTTCGTCGGTCTTTGAGTGTCCGTTGATGTCAATGCAGAATTAAATTTCAACTTTGAACAGCGCTTGACCGAGTTAAAAGTGACTGTATTATCATCCCTAGGAACATATATATAGAGAGAGATGGTTGAGGATAGATCGGGCTTAATTCTTTTTCACAAAAACAAAAGAGATCGGTCTTACTCCCTCCGTTTCCAAATATTTGTCTTTCTTGAGATTTTAACAAGTGACTACATACGGAGTAAAATGAGTGAATCTACAATCTAAATTATGTCTACATACATCTGAATATTGTGTCCATTTGAAATGGCTAGAAAGACAAATATTTGGGAACTAAGGGAATAATTCTTAACTGGTGGCTACAAAAACCCATTTTCACGTGAATACTGAATACTACTGCAGACGTACACCACTATGCATGTGCGAACAAAGCTAACCACATAGTAACATCATTGTTAAGCGAGCATTATTGTATGGACCAGTAGCTGCACTGTATGATAATACCACATGCACTAAACGTCTACTTAGGGTTTGGCCAGGGTGGTTAGTTTAACAGGAATGATCATGTACACTCCAGAGACAAGTGGGGAATGGAGACTGACATCAGGCATAGTAGAACCGAAACACACATCGGCAGAAAACAATGACAGAGAAAAAAGGTGGACTAAAGCCCTGTTTGGTTCATAAGTCTTAGGACTTTTTCTAATCCCAACTAAAACGTCTCTAGTCCCTAAAAAGTCCCTCACTGTTTGTTTCCAGGGACTAAAAAGTACCTAGTCCCTCCTAGAGGTTATCAAAATGACCATGTTACCCTAGTATACAGAAAAATAACAACCAAACAACACCATGGGGTGGAGGGGCAATGGGTGCAGGGAGGGGCATTGTTGGAAAAGTTTCAAAAAGTCCCAAAAAAGACTCTCCTTCAGAGTCTTCTTCATTTAGTTCCAAGAAATAATTTTTTGTCCCTAGTAGTCCCTCCTGTTTGGTTAAAAAGTCTCTAAGAGGGACTTTTTTCAGTCCCTACATTAAAAAGTCCCTCGAAACAAACACCCCCTAAAATAGTGTGGGATTTACAACGGAGTCCACGAGAACTGACAACTTGAACAGGAGCCCCGAGCCACTCCTGCGGCACTGCCCGTGATTCCGGACTGTATGGCACGGGCCCACCTTAATGGCTAGATGGAACAGTTAGAGCAACTCCAATGGGGAGACCCAAACGGACACGGATTTTGTCCGCATTTTGTCCATTGGGTCACCCGTCCGCCTAACAGACATGAGCCGGACATGGGCTGCCCGTGGATGAACCCAATGCACGAGACCAAAAATCGGACACGCAATGTGGCGCCGCAGCTTCCCTCCCGCGCCGCCTGAGCTCGCCGTGTTCGCCCCGAAGCTCGCCACGGCCGGTTGTTCCTCGTCAGGCGGCCACGAAGCTCAAGCGCCACCAAAGGCTCGCAGCGGGCCAAGAGCTTCGCTTGCCGGACCTCCCTCGCTGCGCCCGCCAAGAGCTCGCTGGCCTGCCCCGGCTTCGCCTCGGCGCCCCCTCCTTGGCGCTGGCCTCTCCTCGCCGCGCCTGCCCTCGCTGCGCCCGGCCTTCCCTCGCGCGCCGCGGCGGCCTCCTCGCCGCGCTGGAGCTCGTTGCGGCCGGTCCTCCTCCGAAGTGGCCGCGCCCGCCAACGAATCTTCATTGCTAGGTGGCGCGGTGGCCGACGGAGGCACGAAGACCGGCGCGCGGCCGACGGAGGCACGAAGACCGGTGAGGGGCGACGGATCCGCGCGGGACGGGATGGATCTGGCTGGCCGACGCCGGATCCAGCCAACGGCAGATGGGATTGGGGCGGCGGTGTGGGAGCTGGGGAGGAGGCGGAGGTGGGGTGGGGGTCGCGGCTGGGGTGGAGGACGCGGCTGGGGTGGTTTTCTCGCTCGGTCACTGATAAGTGGGCCCAGGGGCGGACACGAGAGGGAGGCAGCAGACGAGAGCGAACGACGAGAGCACCCGCTTTTGTCCGCACGGACCCATTTGTGGCCCATTTTTGCGTTCAGTTTGAGTCGGGAGGGCGGACAAATGGACAGCAGGCGGATATGGACGTCCATTTTGGTCGCCCCGTTGGGCCAACTTTTATGTCCGGATGATCCAAACGGACAAAATGGGTTGCCTCGTTGGAGTTGCTATTATGGCATAAACTAGGGAGAATGCCCTTGGTACGTAAGAGTACTATACGTACGGGACGCCCGTACCGTACCGTAGCAGCTGGGTGGAGCATCTCTGCACCTGCGCGAGCTAGTTTTGTTTACTGGATTTTCGACTAGAGTACTACGGTCTACAGGTGAGAGGAGAGTTGAGCTCCCATGTGATGAGGCATCATGCGTGCATGCATGGTGCAGAGCAACGGACTCGGTCGTGCCAAAATATAAATCGAACCAACTGCCGAACGCGGCATCAGACGGCCTTGCTAGATCCTAGCTGGCTGGATCATGTGATGCAAATTCCATTTGTTTATGTGTAGGAGTAGTACGAACGCAGAACTTTGCATTTCTAGTTATGGCTACACCTACAAATTATAGGGTATCGTCCCGAACAACGCGACGTAGGTACGCGCTTTTGCCCGGGATACAACTTGGACAAGTATGTATAACTAAAGAAACACGCTAGTGCGAACAGCAGCGCCATTGCAAAAGATATAAAATTCAAGGACAAAATAATGCCCATGAAGAGGAAAGTCTCATTGATTGAAGTGCGTCTGCAAGCCGGTTGTCCGCGACAAAAGCGTGTCGAGCCAACGATGGAAGCAACAGCCACTAGTACGTGATCATCATGCGTGCGCGCGACGGAGAGACGCTCGATGGGTCGGCCGGTCGAGCAAGTGGCCGCGACGTATCGGTGAATCTACGGGGGTGGTCGAGGCACAGACACCGGCGCGTGGGGCCAGGATGCTTCTGGGTCGACGACGGCATGTGCGCCCGGCAGACAGCAGGGAGGTGGATGACAGCGCCGCATGGAAGCCTAGGGTCTGTCCAGAGATCCGCTGGTGCATGGGATCTTGCTGAACGCGCGCGCGTCGGTCCTCGGTCCGTCGGTCGGTGCTGTCTACACCTTCCTCGACCGGTCGACCCGGCATGCATGCCTCCACTCATCCACGCCGGCCATGTCAGGAGCAAACTGATCGATCGGCGTGCGGCTGATCGGCTCATTTTTATGATCAGCATACACACCACTGCTCCGACTTGACTCTGACTGTAAAAGCTGTGCGACCTCGTATCTTTCCGTACTGCGAGTTTTTCATATGTTTTGATATACTCCACGTCCGTCCCAACTTGAATAGTGCAACTTGCACGGCAAGTGGCGCGTAGGCGCTCCAACTAGGTGCGCTGGGTGCGGGCCAACACGTACGTGCCGTGCCGTGCCGGACCCGGAGCTAGGGCCGGGGGGCTCGTCCCGTGTGGACTTGCATGGCTCAACAGCTGCACAAACACGCCCCGTTCAATCATGTCGGCTCGCCATGCCACTTTTCTCGTCATCTCTGCCGAGACTTGCTTGCTCAAATCCTTTTCTGACCGACGCCATTAAAGCATACAGTATACTGCTATGCGCTTCCCGTATGCATGCACGCACATGCATGGATTAAAAACGGTCGGTGCACCACGTACTGCTTCGTACGCATGCGTGATACGGTACCACAAAGTGGCAGAAAACCATGATACGGATCGAGCACTGCTATACCACTTGGATCCACTCGAGCACCGTATCCGACTCTCCATCAATGAGATCTTGCGCGCACGATGGCCTCGAAAGCCGCGACGACCCTTTCCGAGTCCTTGGTCTCGATCACATGCAGTGGGAGACTATGCATGCATGCATGCATGCCATCGTCATGTCATGCCAAGTTCTCCAAACGAGCACACCACGTGGACCGCATCATTGGACTAGAGCAGCAACCGTCCATCGACCCAACTCGCCGTTTCGGACACATCCACGCGCCTCGTGAGTCGTGACCGAAGCCCAGCCAGGCCCTGACAACCTATATATACCTACCTAGGAGCAGGCTGCTGTAGGTCAGTTACCGTGTCGCTGTCTCACTGGATGCCTCTCTCGGTCACTTTGATTGGTGTAATTTGTGTTTCACTTACTCGAGGGTCCATAGTCAGCGACGTGCAGTCCGTGATCGGAGTTCACCACGTACCGACGGAAGAGGGGATAGTGGCTACCAAAGTCGCGGCGAACGGCCCCTTCATGACCTGTTGTGGCAAAAGTGGCGGGTTAAACCCGGGCAAACGTCAGGTCAGGCCGGGTTTCGGGCCGGACTTGTAAAAGCCCGACCTTCATTTCTCAAGCCCAAGTCCAGCCCAAAGCCCGAAATACTCCCTATTTTTAAGCCTGAGCCCGGCCTGAAATCAAGCCCGAAGCCCGAAAGCCCCGGCCCCGAATGCCTTTTTTAGTACGTGCATGTGCAAGCCTAGCCCGAAATACGGAAAATTGAAGCCCAAGCCCGGCCCGAAAGCCCGGCCTAGATGCTTTTTTTTGGTAGACGCACGTGCAAGCCCGGCCAGAAGCCCAAAAGCCCAGTCCGAAATACGGAAAAATTGAAGCCCGAGCCCAGCCTGAACTATCTTTCGGGCTGCAAAACAAAGCCCGAGCCCGACCCGAATGTCAAGTCCGGCCCGACCCGGCTCGGGTTTTTTGGGCCGGGTCGTCGGGTCGGGCTGCCCATGCCCGGGTTTAGGTCGGAGCGCCTGCGGGTGCAGTTCAGCGGGCTCAGTAGAGCCTCCAGGTCGTCGTGCGTGTCCTTTGTATGTACGGTCAGGAGCACGGTTTACGTGGAGGAGGAGCACATTCTTACCGTCGGGTTCGCACTGTTGGTTATTTATCTCAGCTAGGACGAGTAATTTCCATGGGACAATTAAGTTTAGAGTGAGCTCCCCTTCCGATCTACTCTCCTACGCCATGGATTCGAGGAAATCAAGCTAGAATTTTGAATTTGGTAGAGGAATTCCTCCAAACAACCCACATCTCTATTCAATTACAAACGAACAAGTAACGGCCACAGCCGTCCAGATCCTACCCAAAGGAACACACAACAAACACAACAGCTATAAGTACAACTATCAAACCCAACTTGGGTTGTCCAACCACTACCGTGGCTTCCTGGGCCGGATAGACTTGGGTCGACCTTCCTCTTTTGTAGATGAGTTGTCAACAATAACGGGACCGGCAACCATTGCTTCGGTAGCGTCACTTCGCTTTATAACATGAACATAAACATCAAACTGATAATCTGTGCTGGAAGTTTCAGACTCATCAGCTGCAATAGACTGGAGTTGCTCAACCAATTCTTGGACAAATGCAAGGAGTTACAGACATGTTCTTTGGAACATTCCTCACCACAAACAAAACATAAACCCTTAGACTTTCTATAATTCCTCAGGGCAGACCATTTTTCAACGGCGTTAACAAGTTTAGGAGTTTCGGCAACCCTGTGGTCGTCCACACTATGCCCCTTATAAGAAGAAGACAGAGTAATTCCCGCAGTTTTCCAAGGGTAAGTAGTGTTCATGGGAGTAAGCCCTTCTCTAAGCTCCTCATGCAACAATGCAAGCTCATAAGCTCCATCTAAATCTTTAGGTTTCTGTAATGCAACAACAATACGAATTCCAGGCTTAAGACCATCAAAAAAAAGAGTGGTATAATATAAGGAATTGGGCGCATCCTCGTAAGAAGTTAACTGATCATACAGCTCAGCAAAACATTCGACATAATCTTCCACATAACTAACTTGAGCAATGCGAAATAATTTTCCGAGTAACGTTTGATGTTGATTAGAGCCAAACCTGCTATGAAGCGCTGAACAAAAATTAGACCAACTAGTAGAAGGCATACGACACTGTACATAATTGAGCCAACCAGCAGCAGGGCCTCTGAACGAGCAGTGGCCAGAGCGATCCAATGATGAATAGGAGTGCTCCATAGGTTGAATTGATCCTCGCAATGATTTTGCGAGACACGCGGGTTATTTCCATTGAATTTGGGCATTTTCCATCAGAAACATGCATTGCACAGGGAGAATTCAATCGGGAATAAGGATTAGATTCCCGCGCACCTCTGACTAGAGGAGGCACATACACATTATGAGCCTTCCCCCCGGAGTTCCTGTTCAATGCCAAGGGTGCCGGATTAGATTCTCACGTATTTGCTGTCCTTTTTTGTTGTTGCTCTGATCCCTATAGTTAGCTATTGAACGAATTAAGAGGAATTGATACAATGTACACTATACAAGTTGGCAGAGTCTGTTCATTCTTGGTCACCGAAAGGGTGAAAATAGAGATGCCGTTGCTCTTTCTCGTCGTGCATGCCAGGCGCTGCACACCGGCATGCAGCGACCCAACACGGGCGCTGCATTGTGCATTGCACTATTGATTTTGATTTGATCCGAGGCATGCCATGTCCGCCTGCATGGAAACGAAGGCCTCAGGCATGCGTGGTATGTCCGGCAGGCTGATCAAGCTAGCTCCGCCACAGGCTCCGGCAGAACGTAACATGCATCGTCCGGTTAGCTATGGCTAGCACGGCAAGAAGAAACGTGCCAATAAAAGTGGGCCGTACGTACCGGTCGTACCTGCTGCCGAATTGAGTTTCTCCCCTCGCTCTCCATTTTTCCGACTTTGCGACTGGCACGTACTTTAGTCATGAGCGCTCACATGCATGGCAGATGGCACTACATGTGAGGCTCCACCGCTCCACATTAGTTGACTTGATATTAATACGAAATCAAGAGATCAACAGGGAATGAAAGGTACAAATGAACCACAAAGTCGTTAGTCAGACTCCTTGTGACCAGTGAATCCCTATGGGCTATGGCAGCTTCTGATGTTAAAGATGATCAGCGTTTGCACGTCCTAAGCGTTGATCGGCCACTGGCACACTTGTCTCCCCATCTCTTGTTTTTCTATAATATATGCATTTCTACCTTGGTGAGACGTGTGTGTGACCACCCCATCCTCAGTCATATCCTACACTCGTACTCCAGCAGTAAACACAGCCATATATGTCTAGACAGTAGCCGCAGCACAGCGACGAACCTCGGATCTCCGGCCGACGAGTTCCTCCACCAAACCGTGACACGTACCGTCAGAAGGACGACAAAGGGAGACGGGGCAACGATCGGTCGAATCACCGATCTACCTTGCTATGCCCCGCCGCTTCCGGAAAAGACACCCTACAAAATGCGGAGACGGAGACACTGTTGATGTGTATGTTTGCCGCTCCACGGCCGGGACGCGTGTCTGCGTGCTCCGCCGCTCGCCGACACAGTGCTCTTCTGGTTCGACCGTTCGAGCAATGCTGAAGATAGGAGAGTTAGACGAGTGAAATCTGTCTATATTCATTCATTGATACAGAGTACACTTAAATACACAGGCTTTACACATCGATAGATCGTTACAACGAAACGGGAGAGCCGGAAGGATCACGTCGTGCATGGAGGCGTGGGCGTGCATGCACGCGTGGGCGCCGTGTCTCGCGAGAGACTCGCGCGATGGCGTTGGCCTCTCGACGAGCTTGGCCCGGTGTCGGTCGTGCGGTCTTCCAACACCCCGCAATCGAGCGCGGTGTTCACCGACGTTGAGGCTGGTCCGAAGTCGACGAAGACACCGGTAGGTAATCCTTGGTGAAGATATCCGCGAATCGCGACGTCGCTGGCACGTGAAGGACACGCACTCGCCAAGAGAGACGCGCCGCGGACGAAGTGAAGATCGATCTCGATGTGCTTGGTGCGTTGGTGCCGCATCGGGTTGCGGACATGTACATGGCGCCGACGTTGTCGCAGAGACAACGGTGGCGCGCGACGGGCGACGGAGCTCGGCGAGGAGTTGCCGGCCAAGACGACTCGGCGACGGCGGCCGCTGGCGATCCCTCAGACTCGGCCTCGGCGCTAGACCGAGACACCGTGTCGGGCGCTCGACGACCACCGACGAGGTTGGTGCCGAGGAAGACCGCAAAGCCCGAGGTCGACGGCGGGTGTCCGGCAGCCCGCCCAATCCAAGGCCGGAGTACGCCGTGAGGTCGCTGGAGGCGGAGCGGTGAAAGTGCAACCCGAGGTGCAGCCACGCACGAAGCGGAGGATCCGCTTCACCATCCGGAAGTGACTATCCCAGGATCATGCATGAACAGCAACACCGCCTTTGGACAGCGTAGGATAAGTCATGACGCGTGAGGGTGAGGTATGGAGAGCCCAGCCGGACTCGGTAGAGAGATGGATCATGGAAAGCAGGACCGTCGGTGGCGAGAGCTTGGACATGGTGTCAACGGGAGTGGACACGGGCTTGCGATTAAGCATGCCGCACGATCCAAGATCTCAAGCGCGCATCGCTCTGGGATAAGTGAAGGCCGTGGGTGGTATGGTGTACGTTGATGCCCAAGAAGTGGTGTAGGGGACCCATGTCGGTCATGGCAACTCACGATGCGCGAAATGATGATGGAGCGAAGGAAGGCAAGGCGTGCTAGCGGTGAGGATAATGTCATCGACATAAAGGAGGAGGCATGCGGTGTCACGACCACGGTGGATGGAGAAGAGCGAGGAGTCAGCCTTGCAAGCATGGAACCCAAGAGAGAGCAGGTATGATGTGAACCGAGCAAACCATGCCCGAGGCGCCTGCTTCAGTCCGTAGAGCGACCGGTTGAGACGACACACGTCCCCAGGTCGCGAGGAGTCGATGAAGCCAGCGGGCTGCATGCTGTAGACGGTCTCGGAGAGGTGCCCGTGAAGGAAGGCGTTCTTGACGTCGAGCTGGTGGATGGGCCACGAGCTGCCGGCGGCGAGGCTGAGGACGACCCGGATCGTGGCGGGTTTGACAACGGGACTGAACTGAAGGAAATATGCCCTAGAGGCAATAATAAAGTTATTATTTATTTCCTTATTTCATGATAAATGTTTATCATTCATGCTAGAATTGTATTAACCGGAAACATGATACATGTGTGAATGAATAAACAAACAACGTGTCACTAGTATGCCTCTACAAGACTAGCTTGTTAATCAAAGATGGTTATGTTTCCACCATGAACAAAGAGTTGTTATTTGATTAACGAGGTCACATCATTAGTAGAATGATCGATTGACATGACCCATTCCATTAGCTTAGCACACGATCGCTTAGTATGTTGCTACCGCTTTTATCCATGACATATACATGTTCTGTAACTATGAGATTATGCAACTCCGTTTACGGAGGAACACTTTGGTGCTACCAAACGTCACAACGTAATCGGGTGATTATAAAGGAGTACTACAGGTGTCTCCGGCGCGATGTTGGGTTGGCGTATTTCGAGATTAGGTTTTGTCACTCCGATTGTCGGAGAGGTATCTCTGGGCCCTCTCGGTAATGCACATCACTGAAGCCTTGCAAGCACTACAACTAATAAGTTGGTTGTGAGATGATGTATTACGGAACGAGTAAAGAGACTTGCCGGTAACGAGATTGAACTAGGTATTGGATACCGACGATCGAATCTCGGGCAAGTAACTTACCGATGACAAAGGGAACAACATATATTGTTATGCGGTCTGACCGACAAAGATCTTCGTAGAATATGTAGGAACCAATATGGGCATCCAGGTCCCGCTATTGGTTATTGACCGAGAATAGTTCTAGGTCATGTCTACATTATTCTCGAACCGTAGGGTCCGCACGCTTAAGGTTTCGATGGCGGTTATTATGAGTTTATGTATTTTGATGTACCGAAGAAGTTCGAGTCCGGATGTGATCACGGACATGACGAGGAGTCTCGGAATGGTCGAGACATAAAGATTGATATATTGGACGGCTATATTCGGACACGGAAAGGTTCGGAAGTTTCGGAGAAAACCGGAGTCTTGGGAGGGTTACCGGAACCCGGGGAATATGGGCCTTAGTGGGCCAAGAGGGAGAGAGAGGGCCGCACCAGAGGTGGCGCGCCTGTGGGAGTCCGAATAGGACAAGGAGGGGCGCCCCCCCCCCTCCCTCTCCTCTCTTTCCTTCCCCTTCTCCTTCCTAGTTGGACTAGGAAAGGGAGTCCTACTCAACCAGGAGGAGGACTCCTCCTTGGCGCGCCTATAGGGGCCGGCCGGCCTCCCCTCCCTCCTTTATATATACGAGGGGGGGCACCCTAGAACACACAAGTATTGATCTACGGATCGTTCCTTAGCCGTGTGCGGTGCCCCCCTCCACCATATTCCACCTCGGTCATACCGTCATGAAGCTTAGGCGAAGCCCTGCGCCGGTGAAACATCAAGATCGCCACCACGCCGTCGTCTTGTGGAACTCTCCCTCGACACTCGGCTGGATCGAGTACGAGGGACGCCATCGAGCTGTACGTGTGTCAAGAACTCGGGCGCCGAGTAACGGCGCCGGATCGGTCGGATCGCGAGGAGAACGTCGACTACTTCCTCTACGTTGTGATCGCTTCGCCGGGTCACGAGGGTACGTAGACAACACTCTCCCTCTCGTTGCTATGCATCACCATGATCTTGCGTGTGCGTAGGAAATTTTTGAAATTACTACGTTCCCCAACGGTGGTATCGAGCCAGGAGTTTTATGGTTTGATGTTTTGCACGAGTAGAACACAAGTGAGTTGTGGGCGATACAAGTCATACTACCTACCAAAGATGTCATACTTTGGTTCAGCGGTATTGTGAGATGAAGCGGCCTGACCGACATTACAGCAGACGCTTACGCGAGACTGGTTTCACCGCCACGAGCACTCGTTGCTTAAAGGTGTTGGTGGGTGCTGTCTCTCTCACTTTAGTTGAACCGAGTGTGGCTACGCCGGTCCTTGAGAAGGTTAAACGAAGTCTATTTGACGAAGTATCGTTGTGGTTTTATGCGAGGTGAGACTGGTTCTTGCTTAAGCCCGTAGCAACCACGTAAAATTTGCAACAACAAAGTAGAGGACGTCTAACTTGTTTTTGCGGGGCATGTTGTGATGTGATATGGTCAAGACGTGATGCTATATTTTATTGTATGAGATGATCATGTTTTGTAACCGGTTATCGGCAATCGGCAGGAGCCATATGGTTGTCGCTTATTGTATGCAATGCAATCGCTACGTAATGCTTTACTTTATCACTAAGCGGTAGAGATAGTCGAGAAGCATAAGATTGGCGAGACGACAACGATGCTACGATGGAGATCAAGGTGTCGCTACCGGTGACAATGGTGATCATGGTGGTGCTGCGGAGATGAAGATCACGAAGCACAAGATGATGATGACCATATCATATCACTTATATTGATTTGCATGTGATGTTTATCCTTTATGCATCTTATCTTGCTTTGATTGACGGTAGCATTATAAGATGATCTCTCACTAAATTATCAAGAAGTGTTCTCCCGAGTATGCACCGTTGCCAAAGTTAAATCGTGCCTGACACCACGTGATGATCGGGTGTGATAAGCTCTCGTCCATCTACAACGGGTGCAAGCCAGTTTTGCACACGCAGAATACTCGGGTTATACTTGACGAGCCTAGCATATGCGAGATATGGCCTCGGAACACGGAGACCGAAGGTCGGCGTGAATCATATAGTAGATATGATCAACATAAGATGTTCACCATTGAAAACTACTCCATTTCACGTGATGATCGGTTATGGTTTAGTTGATTTGGATCACGTGATCACTTAGATGACTAGAGATGTTTTTCTAAGTGGGAGTTCTTAAGTAATATGATTAATTGAACTTAAATTTATCATGAACTTAGTACCGATAGTATCTTGCTTGTTTATGTTTGATTGTAGATAGATGGCTCGTCTTTGTTGTTCCGTTGAATTTTAATGCGTTCCTTGAGAAAGCAAAGTTGAAAGATGATGGTAGCAATTACACGGATCGGGTCCGTAATTTGAGGATCATCCTCATTCTTTGCCTGTAAGAGTTACGTCTGGATGCACCGCTGGGTGCGAACTGCCGCTTGATGCAACCGACGGCGTTAAGAACGTCTCGCGAGCAAAGCCGATGACTACTCTATAGTTCGATGTGCCATGCTTTACGGCTTAGAACCGGGACTTCAACGACGTTTTGAGCGTCATGGAGCATATGAGATGTTCCAGAGTTGAAGTTAATATTCCAAGAATGCCCGGATTGAGAGATATGAAGTCTCCAATAAGTTCTATAGCTGTAAGATGGAGGAGAATAGTTACATTAGTGAGCACATACTCGTAATGTCCGGGTATTACAATCACTTGACACAATTGGGAGTTAATCTTCCGGATGATTGTGTCATTGATGTAATTCTTCAATCACGCCACCAAGCTACAAAAGCTTCGTGATGAACTATAATATGCAAGGGTTAGTAAAGACTATACCGAGCTCTTCGCAATGCTAAAGGCTGCGGAGGTAGAAATCAAGAAGGAGCATCAAGTGTTGATGGTCAATAAGACCACTAGTTTCAAGAAGAAAGGCAAAGGGAAGAAGAAGGAACTTCAAAAAGAACAGCAAGCAAGTTGTGCTCAGAGAAGAAACCCAAGTCTGGATCTAAGCACAAATCGAGTGCTTCTACCGCAAGCGCATCGTCTTTGGAAGCGGAACTGCCCCAAGTATTTGGCGGATAAGAAGGATGGCAAGGTGAACAAAGGTATATGTGATATACATGTTATTGATGTGTACCTTACTAGAGCTCATGAGCACTGGTATTTGATATTGGTTACATTGCTAATATTCGCAACTCAAGCAGGATTACGGATTGCGAACACCGGCAAAGGACGAGGTGACGATGCGGCGTGGGAAATGGTTCCAAAGTCGATGTGATCGCGGTCGGCACGCTACCTCTACATCTACCTTCGGTATTAGTTTTAAACCTAAATAATTGTTATTTGGTGCTGCGTTGAGCATGAACATTATATCTGGATCTTGTTTGATGCGAGACGGTTATTCATTTAAATCGAGAATAATGGTTGTTCTATTTATATGAGTAATATCTTTTATGGTCATGCACCCTTGAGGAGTGGTCTATTTTTGATGAATCTCGATAGTAGTGATACACATATTCATAATGTTGAAACCAAAAGATGCAGAGTTGATAATGATAGTGCAACTTATTTGTGGCTTGCCGTTTAGGTCATATCGATGTAAAGCGCATGAAGAAACTCCATCTCGATGGACTTTTGGAGTCACTTGATTATGAATCACTTGGCACTTGCGAACCGTGCCTTATGGGCAAGATGACTAGAACCCGTTCTCGGTACTATGGAGAGAGCAACAGATTTGTTGGAAATCATACATGAGATGTATGTGGTCCGATGAATGTTGAGGCTCGTGGCGGATATCGTTATTTTCTCACCTTCACAGATGACTTAAGCGAGATATGGGTATATCTACTTAATGAAACATAAGTCTGAAACATTTGAAAAGTTTAAAGAATTTCAGAGTGAAGTTGAAAATCATCGTAACAAGAAAATTAAATTTCTACGATCCGATCGTGGAGGTGAATATTTGAGTTACGAGTTTGGTCTACATTTGAAACAATGCGGAATAGTTTAGCAACTCACGCCACCGGAACACCACAATGAAATGGTGTGTCCGAACGTCGTAATCGTGCTTTACTAGATATGGTGCGATCTATGATGTCTCTTACTGATTTACCGCTATCGTTTTGGGGTTATGCTCTAGAGGCGGCCGCATTCACACCTGAATAGAACACCGTCGAAATCCGTTGAGACGACACCTTATGAACTGTGGTTTAGCAAGAAACCAAAGTTGTCGTTTCTTAAAGTTTGGGGATGCGATGCTTATGTGAAAAAGTTTCAACCCGATAAGCTCGAACCCAAATCGAGAAATGTGTCTTCATAGGATACCCAAAGGAAACAGTTGGGTACACCTTCTATCACAGATCCGAAGGCAAGACATTCGTTGCTAAGAATGGATCCTTTCTAGAGAAGGAGTTTCTCTCGAAAGAAGTGAGTGGGAGGAAAGTGGAACTTGATGAGGTAATAGTACCTTCTCCCTTACTTGAAAGTAGTTAAATCGCGAAACCAGTTTCGAGACATCTACACCAAGTAGTGAGGAAGTTGATTATGTTGATCAAGAAACTTGAGATCAAGTTATCGCAGAACCTCGTAGATCAACAGAGTAAGATCCGCACTGAGTGGTACGGTAATCCTGCTCGAAGTCATGCTACTAGATCATGATGAACCTACGAACTATGAAGAAGCGATGGTGAGCCCAGATTCCATAAAATGGCTTGAGGCCATGAAATCGAGATGGGATCCATGTATGAAAACAAAGTATGGACTTTGGTTGACTTGCCGAGGATAGGCAAGCAATAGAAAACAAGTGGATCTTCAAGAAGAAGACCGACACGACGGTAATGTTCTCGTCTATAAAGCTCGACTTGTTGCAAAAGGTTTTCGCAAGTTCAAGGGATTGACTGCGATGAGACCTTCTCACCGAAGCGATGCTTAAGTCCGTCCGAATCATGTTAGCAATTGCTGCATTTTATGATTATGAAATTTGGCAAATGGATGTAAAGGCGCATTCTGAATGGATTTACGGAAGAAGAGTTGTATATGATGCAACCGAAGGTTTTGTCGATCCAAAGGAGCTAACAAAGTGTGCAAGCTCCATCGATCCATTTATGGACGGGTGCAAGCATCTCGGAGTTGGAATAAACGTTTTGATAGTGTGATCAAAGCATTTGGGTTTGTCTGAGACTTTTGGAGAAGCTTTGTATTTACAAGAAAGTGAGTGGGAGCTCTATAGCATTTCGATATTATATGTAGATGACATATTGCTGATCGGAAATGATATAGAATTTCTGGATAGCATAAAGGGATACTTGAATAAGAGTTTTTCAATGAAAGACCTCGGTGAAGCTGCTTACATATTGGGCATTAAGATCTATAGAGATAGATCAAGGCGCTTAATTGGACTTTCACAAAGTACATACCTTGACAAAATTTTGAAGAAGTTCAAAATGGATCAAGCAAAGAAAGGGTTCTTGCCGTGTTACAAGGTGTGAAGTTGAGTAAGACTCAATGTCCCACCACCGCAGAAGATAGAGAGAAAATGAAAGATGTTCCCTATGCTTCACCATAGGCTCTATCATGTATGCAATCTTGTGTACGGACACGATGTATGCCTTGCTATAAGCTTAGCGGGAGGTATCAAAGTAATCCGAGTGGATCATCGGACAGCGGTCAAGAACATCTGAAATACGAAAAGGACTAAGGATATGTTTCAGTATATGGAGGTGACAAAGAGCTCATCGTGGCAGTTACGTTGATGCAAGCTTTGACACCGATCGAGACGATTCTAAATCGCAGAGACGGATCGTATTTACATTAAGCGGAGGAGCTGTCGGTTGGTGCAGTTCTAAACAAAGCGTCGTGGCGGGATCTACATGTGAAGCGGAGTACATAGCAGCTTCGAAGCAGCTAATGAAGGAGTCGGATGAAGGAGTTCATATCCGATCTAGGTGTCATACCTAGTGCATCGGGTCCAATGAAAATCTTTCGTGACAATATGGAGCAATTGCCTTAGCGAAGGAATCCAGATTTCACAAGAGGACCAAGCACATCAAGAGACGCTTCAATTCCATCCGGACTTAGTCCGTGGGAGACATAGAGATTTGCAAGATACATACGGATCTGAATGTTGCGAGACCGTTGACTAAGCCTCTTCCACGAGCAAAACATGATCAGCACCAAGACTCCATGGGTGTTAGAATCATTACTATGTAATCTAGATTATTGACTCTAGTGCAAGTGGGAGATGAAGGAAATATGCCCTAGAGGCAATAATAAAGTTATTATTTATTTCCTTATTTCATGATAAATGTTTATCATTCATGCTAGAATTGTATTAACCGGAAACATGATACATGTGTGAATGAATAAACAAACAACGTGTCACTAGTATGCCTCTACAAGACTAGCTTGTTAATCAAAGATGGTTATGTTTCGACCATGAACAAAGAGTTGTTATTTGATTAACGAGGTCACATCATTAGTAGAATGATCGATTGACATGACCCATTCCATTAGCTTAGCACACGATCGTTTAGTATGTTGCTACTGCTTTTATCCATGACATATACATGTTCTGTAACTATGAGATTATGCAACTCCGTTTACGGAGGAACACTTTGGGTGCTACCAAGCGTCACAACGTAATCGGGTGATTATAAAGGAGTACTACAGGTGTCTCCGAAGGCGATGTTGGGTTGGCGTATTTGAGATTAGGTTTTGTCACTCCGATTGTCGGAGAGGTATCTCTGGGCCCTCTCGGTAATGCACATCATGAAGCCTTGCAAGCACTACAACTAATAAGTTGGTTGTGAGATGATGTATTACGGAACGAGTAAAGAGACTTGCGATAGCGAGATTGAACTAAGTATTGGATACCGACGATCGAATCTCGGGCAAGTAACATACCGATGACAAAGGAACAACATATATTGTTATGCGGTCGACCGACAAAGATCTTCGTAGAATATGTAGGAACCAATATGGGCATCAGGTCCGCTATTGGTTATTGACCGAGAATAGTTCTAGGTCATGTCTACATTATTCTCGAACCGTAGGGTCCGCACGCTTAAGGTTTCGATGGCGGTTATTATGAGTTTATGTATTTTGATGTACGAAGAAGTTCGAGTCCCGGATGTGATCACGGACATGACGAGGAGTCTCGGAATGGTCGAGACATAAAGATGGATATGTTGACGGCTATATTAGGACATTGGAAAGGTTCGGAAGTTTCGGAGAAAACCGGAGTGCCGAGGGGTTACCGGAACCCCGGGGAATATGGGCCTTAGTGGGCCAAGAGGGAGAGAGAGGGCCGCACCGGGAGGTGGCGCCCTGGGGAGTCCGAATAGGACAAGGAGGGGGCGGCCCCCTTTCCTCTCCTCTCCTCTCTTTCCTTCCCCTTCTCCTTCCTAGTTGGACTAGGAAAGGGAGTCCTACTCCAACTAGGAGGAGGACTCCCCCTCCTGCGCGCCTATAGGGGCGGCCGGCCTCCCCTCCCTCCTTTATCACGAGGCGGGGGCACCCTAGAACACACAAGTATTGATCTACGGATCGTTCCTTAGCCGTGTGCGGTGCCCCCTCCACCATATTCCACCTCGGTCATACCGTCATGAAGCTTAAGCGAAGCCTGCGCCGTGAAACATCAAGATCGTCACCACGCCGTCGTCTTGTGGAACTCTCCTCGACACTCGGCTGGATCGAGTCGAGGGCGTCATCGAGCTGTACGTGTGTCAAGAACTCGGGCGCCGGAGTAACGGCGCCGGATCGGTCGGATCGCGAGGAGAACGTCGACTACTTCCTCTACGTTGTGATCGCTTCGCCGGGTCTCACGAGGGTGCGTAGACAACACTCTCCCCTCTCGTTGCTATGCATCACCATGATCTTGCGTGTGCGTAGGAAATTTTTTGAAATTACTACGTTCCCCAACATGAACGTCTCACCGTAGTCAACGCCGGCCTGCTGAGTGAAGCCGCGGAGCACCCACCGCGCCTTGTACCGAGCCAACGAGCCGTCGGGGTTGAACTTGTGGCGAAAGATCCACTTGCCACTCACCACGTTCGCACCTGCAGGACGGGAAACCAACGACCAAGTGTCATTCCGCAACAACGCATTATACTCCTCTAGCATCGCAGCGCCCGATTCGGATCCTTGAGAGCTGCTCGGTAGGAAGAAGGAGAGGGCTAATATCGGTGGTGACGGAGAGATCGATGTGTTGCTTAGGCAAAGATAACCGGACTTGCCTCTCAGTGCGCATTGGGTGGAGGTTTTGTGGCGATGACGGGGGGCGGCTCGAGGTGGCATCGGCGCCGAGGAGGCGTGGAGAGACTGGTGGAGGGGGAATCGATGGAGGCGCTGGGATTGGTTGCATGGCGAGGTGGGGTAGGAGGCGAGCCGGTCGCATGCATGGGAGAGGCTGTTGGGTTGGCTGCATGGCGGGGTGGGGTAGGTAAGCGTGGGTCGCATGACATCTTGTGAGAGGCAGTGGGGAACAGGAGGCCCGGATCAAGGGCGGGGCGGGTCGGTGTGTGACAGTGCGTGTGCGCGCGATCTGGGAAAGCGGAGAGCGGATTGGGCCTGAAAGCCCTGAGCGGATCCGATCGGTGGGGATCCCGGAGGGTACGAGGTAGGTAAGATTGCGGGGTGGGCTAGCAGGGGCGGCGGATCTGGTGTGGCGGGGAGGGTGCTGTGGCGGCGGTGTGCTAAGCGCAGTCAAGGGAAATTTCTGCTCGTCAAAAGTGACGTGGCGAGAAATATAAACGCGGCGCGAGCGTAGATCGAGGCAGCGGTATCCTTTGTGCTCCAGGGGGTACCCGAGTAGGACGCAAGGAGTGGATCGAGGGGCTAGTTTGTGTGGCGCGAGGTGGGTGAGGTTGGGAAAGCAAAGGCATCCGAAAACGCGAAGATGGTCGTCGTGGGGTGTTCGCCGTGGAGGAGGTAGTAGGGTGTGTCTTTGGTTAATGGTCGATGAGGGTCGCGGTTGAGAAGATGGTTGGCGGTGTGGGCGCCTCGACCCAATACTCGGGCGGCATATGTGCGTGGATGAGAAGAGTGCGGAGGACATCGTTAGTGGTGCGAAGAAGGCGTTCGGCCTTGCCGTTTTGAGGTGAAGTGTGTGGGCAGGAGAGGCGGAAGGCGACGCCATGGCGAGAGAAGTGGTCACGTAGAGAGAAAGAGAGGAACTCGCCGCCATTGTCACACTGCACACATTTAATAGAGAGGTTATATTGAGTGTTAACGAGGAGAAAAGCGTAAGAGCGTGGCAGCGGTGTCGGATTTGTGGCGTAAGGGAAACACCCAAGAGTAGTGAGTAAAGTCATCAAGCACAACAAGATAATATTGATAGCCGGAAAAACTACAAACAGGTGAGGTCCACAAATCGCAATGAATAAGTTGAAAAGGTTCTGTAGTAAACGAAGTGGAATGGGGAAACGGTAGTCGAGGTTGCTTGCCTATTTTACAAGATTCACACACCGAAGAACCTTGCACCCACGGCGAACGCCACTGCTGCGGGGTCGGAGCGGGCGAGCCCCACGGTGCGAAGTACCCCATCCAGGGCTGGGGCTGCCCGCCAGCGCCGCGCCCCGTGTTGGAGCTCGAGGAGGCGCCGAGCGCCGCGACCGCGGCTGCGGCCACGCCCGCGCCGCCGCTACCGACGATCTCGGAGGGCTGCGGCGGCGGGGCTCTGCCCTTGTCTGGAGGCGAGTGGCGAACAGCGTCGGTGGAGGAGGAGCCGCCAGACGCGAGCCACCCGTGGCGATGGCGAGGGCGGACGCCTTCTGGCTTCGCGCTCAGCGATGCTGATTTCCTCAAGAGGCGCGACCGAGCTCGGCGAACGTCGAACGGCTGCGATCGGCAACAAGGTGGCCATGCGTGGAAGCGCTGCTCAAGCCACGGACGAAGCTGGAGTGAGCGACCGGTCGGTGACCGCTCACCCACGTCGGCCATGGCATTGGCGAGCTGCCGAGGCGGCGGCAATATTGCGCCACCGTCATGTCGCCTTGGACCGTCGCCGGAACTCGGCGCCCGATGTGGACGAAGCGGCGGGCGGCGTTGTCGCGAAGAAGACCTCCAGTTCTTTGCCGAGAGATGGAACGCCGTGCTCTCGGGGATTGGATCACGTCGTAGAGCTCGCCGGATATAGTCGCATATATCCCAAGAGCGATCGTGATGTCGTCATTGCGCCAAACCGCGTCCTCATGGAGCGGATCGGCGTCCTCGAGAACGTGCTTCTCGGCGTGATACTTGCAGAAGGACGAACGTAATGTGGCGCCACCGAATAATTGTTGGCGTCGAGGTGAGCTTGAACGGGATGAAAGAGGCGATGTTAACGTGATGCATGGATGGGGCGAGGATCATGGGAACTGGTCGGCGGGGGCGAAGCGCTTGGCCTTGAAGCGCCAGCGTGAGGGCGGACGGCGGAGAGGGGGCACCGCAGTCTGGCGCCGCCTGACGGCGAAGGCGCGTTGGGGAGACGGCACCGCGCTTGATCGCAGGAGGCGGCACGGGCGGCGCAACGGTCTGGCGGGTTTCGGGCGGGGCGGCGGAGGGAGGATGAAGGTGCGTCGGCGCCCCGAAGGAGCGGGTCTTGGCGGAGCGGGCGCCGAAGCTCATGGCGAAGCGGAGGGAGGAACGAGCGACCTCGATACCAAGTTAGGCGAGTGAAATCTGTCTATATTCATTCATTGATCTGAGTACACTTAAATACACGGGCTTTACACATCGATAGATCGGTTACAGTAAACGGGAGAGCGGAAGGATCACGTCGTGCATGGGCGTGGGCGTGCATGCAGCGTGGGCGTCGTGTCTCGCGAGAGACTTCGCGCGATGGCGTTAGCCTCTGACGAGCTTGGCCGATGTCGGTCGTGCGGTCTTCCAACACCCCGCGATCGAGCGCGGTGTTCACCGACGTTGAGACTGGTCCGGAAGTCGACGAAGACACTGGTAGGTAATCCCTTGGTGAAGATATCCGCGAACTGCGACGTCGTTGGCACGTGATCGGCCACTGGCACACTTGTCTCCCCATCTCTTGTTTTTCTATAATATATGCATTTCTACCTTGGTGAGACGTGTGTGTGACCACCCCATCCTCAGTCATATCCTACACTCGTACTCCAGCAGTAAACACAGCCATATATGTCTAGACAGTAGCCGCAGCACAGCGACGAACCTCGGATCTCCGGCCGACGAGTTCCTCCACCAAACCGTGACACGTACCGTCAGAAGGACGACAAAGGGAGACGGGGCAACGATCGGTCGAATCACCGATCTACCTTGCTATGCCCCGCCGCTTCCGGAAAAGACACCCTACAAAATGCGGAGACGGAGACACTGTTGATGTGTATGTTTGCCGCTCCACGGCCGGGACGCGTGTCTGCGTGCTCCGCCGCTCGCCGACACAGTGCTCTTCTGGTTCGACCGTTCGAGCAATGCTGAAGATAGGAGAGTTAGACGAGTGAAATCTGTCTATATTCATTCATTGATACAGAGTACACTTAAATACACAGGCTTTACACATCGATAGATCAGTTACAACAGAAACGGGAGAGCCGGAAGGGATCACGTCGTGCATGGAGGCGTGGGCGTGCATGCACGCGTGGGCGCCGTGTCTCGCGAGAGACTCGCGCGATGGCGTTGGCCTCCTGACGAGCTTGGCCCAGTGTCGGTCGTGCCAGTCTTCCAACAAGGAGGATATCTGCATACATGCGTGCTGGTCTCCGACTCCACGTGAAAATGTTTCGCGTAGCTTTGCTAGCGTCGTTGCGTCCGGTACCGGCATAGTCCACTAGACTAGTGACACACCTCACCTAACATGCTAGTAAGTATGGTCCTTTTTTATTAAGGGAGTATGGTCTTTTTTTTAATTATATAGGATGGTACGCACTTCTAGAGTCTCTACCTTTTGTGTTATCACTGAGAAAATCCAAGTGCCAAAAGATAATACTCTACAGCTACGGGTTTACAACATTTGCTTTGTACTATAATCACTTGCTTTGTCTCTCTCTCCTCCATGTGCCAGGTCAGGTCAGTAGGTGGGCTCCAAGATGACAGCGAAATCTCGCTCACCTCCTAACTCTCTCACCTCCACGCGCGCCGTACGAAAGGGACTACGGAACAGGCCGGACGGGCCGGTCCCGGCGCGAGCCCGAATCAATCCGATGGGTCGGAGCAAAACCGGGTGCGGATTAAGGCGCTGCCGGGCCCACCCCACCGGCTTCTTGCCGCTTGTACCTGCCGGGTACTCCAACTGTACCCGCACTTGTACCTCGCCAGCCTGACCATTGAATTCTCTCTCTGCTCGCCTTAAAAGAAGAAAGAAAGTCCCTGCCTGGCTATGCACACACACACATATAGGTGCACACTCCATGCTCCCTGTTCTGACATGGTCACTGAATGAACGTGCTCCCTTCGTTAGATTTTATTAGCCCCCCCTCATATTTTGAATTAATGTTTAAACATATATTTGTGTGATAAACATGAGTTCTATGTAGCAAAAATAGTGCCATTGATTTTTATTTTTTGAATGTGAATCCAATAGTATAATTTTGTGGCATATCACTACTGTTTTGCAAAATTAAATATAGGTTCAAAGTTTGGCCAAAAATACGAGTGTACATTATGTAAACTCGAACGGAGGAACTCCTGTTTAACTACACGAGGCTAAGATTTACTTATGTGTATAGTCCAGTTCAACGAAATTAAGCGCTCACTTTATTTTGTAGCACAATTTCGTTGCCACTAAATTGCATGCTTAGTTGTGGGGTGGCAAGTATTTGTAATTTTGTTGAAAATGCACTATACGTCGTTTTGAATATTGAAGGAGCCGATGACCACAACCTTTTGTCTTGATTTTAAGTTGGCAAGACCTTATTCATAACCAATTACAGTTTCGTTTGTGCGAGGTTTGTCTAGATTTTGTACGAGACAGGGTCCAAAATTTGAAATTAAGAAATCAACGCGTGTTCCGGAAGAAGGTTGGCTAAATAAGTGCTACACCCTCTGTTCTGAATTATAAAATGTTCTGTTTTTTCTTTTAAATCAGATGTATACATGCGTTTTAGTGTCCCTGTTCACTAATTTCGGAATGTATATAGTTACTACTCCCTTCGTTCTTAAATATAAGTTATTTAGAGTTTTCAAAAAAGACTATATATGAAGCAAAATGGGTGAATCTAATCTTTAAAATAAGTTTATATACATTTGTACATAGATTCGTATTGAAATCCGTAAAGAAACTTATACTAAAAACGGAGGGATTACATATTAAAATATCCAAAACGTTTTATATTCCGAGCAAAGAATTTGTAATTGACAACAAAGAGAAATAATGGCAAGAGGACCTGTGAAACGCACAACTTTCAGCTCTTCCGTTATATAAGGAGGGCCGCCTCGGTACAAACGCCTTGTGTCCTCTCAACTCTAGTGTCCTCCCTCGCCAAGAACCAGTCACCGCCGCCGCCTCCCGGCCTCCGCTTCCAAGCCTCGAGGTCTCCGGCATCAACCGAAGCAACGGCAGCATGAAGCGCCTCCTCAGACGGCTGTCCCGCGTGGCCGCGGCCGACGCCTGCGCCTTCGCCGCGTACCAGCCGCTCCGGCCCGACTCGGCCACGAAGGCCTCCTCCACGGCTTCATCTTCGTCCTCCTCGTTCTTCGGCGCACGGAGGCTCGGCCGCGGCGCGCGAGTGCCGGAGGGGCACGTGCCGGTGTGCGTGGGCGAGGAGGGCGGCCCTGTCGAGCGCTTCGCCGTGAGGGCCGAGCTGCTGGGCCAGCCGGCGTTCAAGGCCCTGCTCCGGCGCGCCGCGCAGGAGTACGGCTACGGCCACCCGGGCGCGCTCCGCATCCCCTGCGCCGTGGCCAACTTCCGCCGCCTCCTCCTCGGCCTCTCCGACCCCGGCTGCCAAGCCACCGACAATGACGACGCCGCGCTCTACTACTAGCCTTCTAGCCCTTCTTGCCCGCTCGGCTGCCGTGGATTGGAAATTTTCCCCCTGGCGAAGGCAAATCGGTGAACCAGCAGAGCAGAGCCAAGTGCCAGCTGATGTGTTCTGACCGATCTGCCCCTGCGTGGATGTTGTACATAGGGAGGTCACACGGGGTTGGTGGAGGGTAGAACGAGGATTCCGCCGCATTTTCTACTGCAGCTCAACAATTTTAGGACCTGCTGTAGGGCTGTAGTAATTTCTTTTTCTTCTTCCTTCGAGTGTTCTTGTAGCTAGCTCTAGATCAAGCTCTCGTAGCTGCATGAAGCCTCTTCTTACTCTTTTTTGCTACGGATTTTGAGGTCTTGGTAACACATCATGTAAGCCGCAAGGTTCGCCTCATGTGAGTGAAATGGATGATTTCGCTACTGCAAACTTCTGTTCCAAAGATCTGGTGGTGTGTAAAATGCAATGCACTTCAATGGATCTCCAGCTAGCTCTAGCAGTTCAGGCAGCCTCTCATGGAGGACAATGGTGTACTACAATGATTGACCGTTTGATAGTACGACTTGGGCTAGACGAGACGCCATGTGCTGTAGGTATCAAGATCAGCCATTTGTGGTCGGATAGACGAGACGCCATGTGCAGCGCAGCCAAACACAATTGTATCTACGTCTGTACGTACGTAGGCGTCGAGTCGTGCTTGGTTTAGTTAGTTTACTACTCCCTCCGTTCAGTTTTGTAAGTCGTTTCAGACAACTCAAAATGAAATATTTTACACATTGTCTAAAATATTTTTCAAGGTCTTATAAAATTGAACAGAGGTAGCAGTTGGTTTGGTTCACTCGCTTTGGGTTGAGTAGGCAACCACATAAACTTGGGGGCGACGTACGTACTGTAGGGTGCCCTAATGATTGAGATTAACGACTCAATGATGAGGCGGTGCCTGTCAGTTACGCGCTTGGTTGACTCAGTCGCGATGGCAATCTTAGCTGCATCCTACGTGTACAGGTGTGCTCGGCGTTCCTGCCATGGACCTGGAGGCCAGAAGAGCATGCATGATAGGCTGCCGTTCACCTGGAGTGTGCACCATGTTTGGACACGCACTTAACTAATTAAGTGCCGTGTCATCAGTGCCCATCCGGTTTTCACCCTACTCGGACAACCGTCAATCCCAAAGAAGAAGAAGATTGCAGTGCAGCGTACGGATCACGTACGGAAGTACATTATGCACGCGTGCTCTAGAAGCTTTTGCTTGTCTCCGTCACAGCCAATTGCCGACGACGATGTCGGTCGATCGGTCCAACGTAAATGACAGGTGCAAAGCAGCTAGACAGGGCACGAAAGAGTGCATATAAGACGAAACTGAAAGCGTGAAATACCAAAACGTCCTTCTTGCATCCATGTCGGCACAACCGCACAAGAGTTGAAACTCAAACTCCGGTCGTCGCACTGTCTGTCTGCAGTTACTCTGCTTTCGAAGGCACTACTTCTCACCTGGGCAAGTGGCTGGAGCTACGCACCAACTCTTCCTTGGGCTATCTCCTACGTACATCAAAAGTAGGCAGATCTCCATAGGAGACATGCCAGTCCAAAGCATGCATTCACTGTCATCCGACCGAGCCGCGCTCATCTTCTTCTTCTCCTCGGCGGTCGTTGCGTGCGTGTGACCAAAACCATAGATTAGTTCCACGGGATTTGGCTGATTGGGGCGAAAATATCTGGGATTTTTATAGGGCTCTGATCCAATCATCCAATCCAACCCGTGAACTTCAGTTTCTTGCCTTGACTGCAACTTGATTAATTTGCTTAGGTCATCAAGTCGGACTGGATTATAGTGTTTCGTTTTGTAAGATAAGAAGACTGTTTCAATGACATTATCATCGTCGTCAATAATTGCGTCCTAATTGCGTGGGGTGACGGGGTTTTGAACTTCGGTCAGGATCTTCGGCAGAACGTTCGAGAACTTGATAAGAACATGCCCATCTCAATCGACCGATGCACGCTTGCGTGGCCACTGACGACTAGCCCAACAAACAACTGAGCCATTTTCGTCAAAGTCTAAGAGTGTCCGTGTCCTTTGACGTGGACACGGAGACAAATTCAACTTTGAACAAAGAAGGCGGAGTTAAGACACCAGTGTGATCATCGCCATGAATTTATATTTAGAGAGTGATTGTGAAGACAGATAGGGATGAATTCTTAAACTATTTGCTGGCTGGCCACAAAAATCCACTTTCACGTGGATACTACGTACATACGTATGTACGTACACACACCACTATGCATGTGCCAACAAAAGTTAATAACATAGTAACATCATTGTTAAGCGATAATCATTGTACGGACCGGCAGTCGTGTTGTACGATAGTACTCCCTCCGTTCTGAATTACTTGTCGCACGTATGGATGTATCTAGATGTATTTTAGTTCTAGATACATCCATTCTAGCGACGAGTAATTTGGAACGGAGGGAGTATATAGCACATCAATACTTAACATCTACTTAGGGTTTGTCCAGGAGCGATTAGTTTAACAGGACCAGTCACGTAAGCTCCAACGGCAAGTGGGGGTCGAGACTGACATCAAGCAGAGCACAACCAATACACACATAAGCACAAACAATGACAAAACAGGCCTAAAATATGGTGGGGTGGACGCCATTATTGGACTACAGAACGGAATCCACTATAACGAAAAATTAAAGCAGGACTCCCACTCCTGGTGCGCTGCCCGTGATTCCGGACTGTACGGCATGGGCCCTATAAGACGTATGTTTTGGGAACTGCTCGACACCCTAAAACGGAGTGTGGCTATCTCATTATATAGACGTACCAAGAGGTACAATACAAGGCATGTACAAGACTACGTATATACAGATCTAACATCCTCCTCAATCTTAAGCAGTAGCCTGAAGTACAAAGTAAGTTAAGATTGCGCTCACACTTTAAAGCGTGGTTGTGGAAGAGGCTTCGTGAAGATGTCGACAAGTTGATCTTTGGAGGAGATGAACTTGATACAAAGCGATCTCTGTGCAACACGTTCCCGAACAAAGTGATAGTCAACTGGATGTGTTTCGTCCTAGCATGAAACACGGATTAGATGAAAGGTATGTAGCGCCGATGTTATCACACCACGTAGGCGGAGGATGACACGGAGAGACTCTCGGCTCCGTAACAAAGGCTGTACCCATATGATCTCGGTAGCATCAAGAACAACTTTATACTCGGCTTGATCGCTACGAGACACGGTGGCTTGCTTGCATGCATTCGAGCGATCGAGTTAGGACCAAAGAACACCTTGCATATCCCTCCGTGGATCGCCGATCATCGGGATCGCCGGCCCAATCCGCATTAGAAACGCGAAAGGTCACAAGGCGGTGCGCATGAAGGAAGCGGACCATACGAAGCAGTAGAGGAAACATAACGCAGGATGCGCTTAATTGCCGAGAGATGTGTGGTACGAGGTGCATGCAGATACTGGCACACACGGTTGACTGCATAAGGGACATCAGGTCTGGTGATACTGAGATATTGCAGACCACCAACAAGCACTACTAGGAAAAGGCATGCTAGTGGCGCATCAGTTTTGCCTTCTAATGGCGCATGGCTGGTGCGCCACTAGCATCACGCCGTTAGAATTTTTTTCTAATGGCGCACCACATGTGCGCCACTAGAATCTGGTATTCTAATGGCGCGCAGGCGATCGCCATTAGTACGCCTGATCGCCACTATTATCTGCTATACTTATAGCGCGGCACATGGTAGTCGCCATTAGTAACAACTTTTTAATTCTTTTCTTCTTAATCTCGGTCACTATTTCACATATGAGATATTCAACACATATATATATACAACAAGCATCCATATAGCAATCATATCCAACACATAGTTCCGTCGTTACAAAAGTTTCACATTGTTCATCCAACACCGTTATCCATCAATTCACAAAAGTTTCACATTGATACAAAATAAAAGCACAGATGGAAAAGAAGCACTCCATCCACGCAAGCTTCCGTCAATTAAATCAAATCTGCAAAATGATAAACAAGAAGTTAGAAGAAGAAAAAGAAGAAGACTAGAAGAATACTAGAAGAGGAAGAACACTAGAAGAAGAATAAGAAGAGTTTTGGAAAAGAAGAAGAATAAGAAGAAGACTATAAGCTTATTATGTAAACTTGATCATTTTGTGCTAACATAAGTTATTTTGGAGCTAACCTATAGAAAACTAAGCATATAAGGTCTAAGTTAGTATATTAGAGCCAACTTAGGTAAAATGAAGCTAACCTGTGTCATTTTGGAAAAGAAGAAGATTAAGAAAAAGACTATAAGCTTATTATGTAAACTTGATCATTTTGTGCTAACATAAGTTATTTTGGAGCTAACCTATAGGGAACTAAGCATATAAGCTCTAAGTTAGTATATTAGAGCCAACTTAGGTAAAATGAAGCTAACCTATAGGAAACTAAGCATATTAGAGATAACATAGGTAACTAAGTATATATCATTTTGGATAGCTAACCTATAGGAGATCGACATACACGACAAAGTAAGCAGTTCTTCTCCTTCTTCTCCTTCATCTCCTGATCGCCTAGGCGGCGAGGCGGTGGAGGCGATGGAGGTAGTGGGATGTAGTCTTCTACCACAATTGGCGTGGTCATGTCGCCCGGTGTGGGATCATGGCGCCACCACCGGTGCGTGGTCATTGTCGAGCACCACCACCATCGCGAGGCCACCTTGAGCACGACCATCACTAGGTCATCCTCACCACCTCCATCTCTTGCCCATGGTCACCACCACCATCTCTTGCCCTTGGTCACCACCACCAGCGCTAGGTCATCCTCGGCTGATGCCCATCGTCATGCAGACTCCTCATCCTCCTCTGCTCCTCTTCTCCCGCACTCGGTCCGGATCATCCTTCTTGTTGTCTATCTTTGGTGCAGAATCATTTCTTGCTTCGCTTCTGACCAGAATCATTCTTGCTTCGCTCTGACCATAGTCATTCTTTGCTTTGGTCAGTAGCTTGATGTCATTCTTGCTGCTCCTACCGTCCAAAATGCAACAATGACCGTTAACAATCGATGTGAGACAAAGCCAAATGTAGAGGAATAAGAAGAGGCGAGCGTCATCGGCATCATCATCGGCGGCAGAGCGCATCGACACATAGTCTTGTTGTACACCTTCACGATGAGCATGTTGGCGTCGTGTCGTACTGAAGACAAGGAAGTACCCCATTTGCGGTCGTGAGGCGCGGTAGAACTTCTCCCACCCACGAGACAAGTACATGTGGCCCTTCTTGATGCATGTTGCACATCCCATCGCTGCGAAACCCGCTGCCGACTGTCGCAGCTTCACATTATTGGCGGATCTTCACCCATCGGCATGCTCATAAAACTGTCGGCGACCTCTGCGGTTTGGGAAAATGAGTGATGTAGCAAACAACAGATATCATAATGAGATGGGTGAAGGGGAGATCTCTCGTTTTATATACCGGCGTCATGGATGATACTGAAGCCTCAAGTATGATAGTGAAGAACTCGGAAGCATCCAACTCAAATGCTGCGATTGTCGCAGATCGGCGGTGGCTGCTTCCGCCATCTCGATAAGCAGCAGAAGAGACCAATTAGTACCCTTACAACAGATCATAAAACATGCATTAGTCGCAAGTACCCCATATGTCCTATTTTTAGCAAAGTCATGCTAAAATTCACGGAAAATTTCAGCATGACCTTTTGCTGAAAATAGGACATATGGAGTGCCCGAATTGCGGAGCGGAAGTTAATCGACATTCCGGCAAACTCAAGAACCTCTCGGGTACTGCAAATTCATCACGACACAATGGTCGGAGACAAAACCCAACAAACTAGCAAGTCTTTCTCAATGTGATCACAAGTAATTCAGAGGCATCACAATAAAGCAACACCTGCACTAGCCTAAAACAAATGAAGTTTCACCCATATAAGAACAACTTTATAAAATCAAAGAAGTTGCTAAATTTTTGACAGTAGCTCTAACGGTAGCTCCTAACTGAATTTTACGCTTAAAGGAAGGTGACTTAAGTGGCAAGATTATACAATTTGCGTAGCGTAACAATATATGCATCTTAATATAACACCATCTCCTAATGAAATAGTATCCCTGGTTTCCATCTTAATACCACAAAGAATTACATAAAAAAAGCCAGGATCATTTTTCTAGATATCATTCCAGCCATGAAACCCTACCCCGATTCTCCTTTCTTCCTCTTTTTCACTTAAACACTGCAAACATGTAGGAAAGCAATTAATACAAGGCACAAAAATGGCATGCTATGTAGCCTTAATGCTAGAGAACATATGAAATACATGCCAACAATATATATGATATAAACTCCAATAATTTTTGAATAAAAGCAGTAGCTAAAAGCAGTAGCAAGCAAGCAATTCATTTGACTAACTATTTAAAACAGTAGCAATCAAGCTATTTTCATGGCTGTGCATGGCTCACTTGATACCATGCATGGTTTATTAATTCATGGGAAACTAGAAGAGACACGGTCTCTGTCTCTACCATTGGTGGCATGAATTAGTTAACACCGTAAACAAAGCTCTGTTTTTGCTAGCAAGCAAGCAAGTATATAAACAGCTCAAGCAAGCTTCACGAAGAATATTAACAAATTTATCTGTACCAACGAACTAAATCTATCTCATTACCACCTCTCGGCCTCTTGCCAAAGAAGATAAGAGGAAGCATATGAATGAACTAAATCTATCGGTTTTGCTGAAATAATAAAGCTCTAACAAAAGTGATTTTAGCACCCGAGATACAAGCATATGGCGCAAATTTTATGACAGTATATACAACAACTTATCCTCTAAGCCAAAACAACTTTGTAAAATCCAGATGCAACTTCTTGAGCTAATTTTGAGCAGAACTCCTTGAGGAACTAGCGACAAGGAGTGGCTAGAACTGCAAGCAGTGGCTAGAAGCTGTAGATTTACACATTAAAGGACACAAACTCAAGCAAGCCTCTGAACAATACCACGACAGAAAACATAGGACAAGCAATGAATTTCTATAACTAGTAGAGATCATGTGCAATTGCGTGACTATCATTTGTATTCTTGTTGCTAAAACTTGCCAAGTTTATGTCTACGTAAGGAGCAGAAAGAAAATTCCTAGCAGTTCAGAGGCTGACGAGAAAACTTGCAATTGCGTGACTATCATTTCTATAACTAGCAGTTGAAAGAAAATTCCTAGCATTCGACCAATTTTGGTTCCTAAATTAAGCCCCATTCTAAACAAAATCATCGCCATGCCTACACAGAAGATGGACACTTGCTACAGAGCAAGAAGATGGACATGGCGGGAGGATTTGACCTAAACCTAGCAAAAGAGAGAAGAAGAGGGCATGGTCGGGAGGGAGGAGAGGAGGAAGAGAGGAGAAGAGAGGCGAGAGGAGGAGGGCAATGAAGATTACGACCACGATGAGGTGGTGGCCGGGCGGAGGAGGCAGAGAGGCGGAGGCGGCGAGCTTGGGGAGGCGGGAGGTCGCGGGCCTCCTCTCCTAGTGGGCGTGGGGGGCGCCGAGGCTCCAAGTCCTTGGCGGCTCGAGGGTTAGGGAGGAGGCGAGGCGGTGCTCTCAGCTGGGCGGGCTCGGGGAGGCGGCGCCGAGGGGAGGAAGGGAGAGGGAGGCGGCGGGGCGTGGGCGGCTGGCCCGATGGAGGGGCGGCGGCCTCGAGGGGAAGGGGAGAGGGAGGCGGGCGGGCGCGTGGGCGGCAGGGCGGACGGAGGGGGCGGCGCGCGTCGGTTGGGGACCGAGGCCACAGATGAGGTGAGAGGTGGTGTGGGGAGGGTTCTAATGGCGCACCTAAACCTAGTGCGCCATAAGTCTGTTAGTCACGTTATATACAACCTAACCTATAACTAAATTAGAACAAGCCCACTAGCCCGGTGGTCAAGACGCGAAGACACACACGGGAGGTCTGGGTTCGATTCCTGGCTCCCCATTTTTGTATTTATGCATTTAAAATGATGTTTGATATTTATTTGTGTTTAAATATGTTCAAACTTGTTTAAATCATAATGATAATATTTTTATCAAAATAGAAATAATTTTTAAAAATATCTGCATTTAAAATGATGTTTGATATTTATTTGTGTTTAAATATGTTCAAACTTGTTTAAATCATAACAGTAATATTTTTTATCAAAATAGAAATAATTTTTTAAAAAATATCATCAAATTTGTTATTTGAAAATATTTATGAATATGAAAAAATATCATCAAATTTATTATTTGAAAATATCATCAAATTTCTTATTTGGAAATATAATCAATTTTTTTTTGCAATTTTAGTTGCTTCCATTTGTGACGGTGGAGCGGGCGGGAGGGTGCGGGGAGAGGTGCAGTGGTCGTCGGCGGCGGTGGAGTGGGGGGCAGTGCGGGGAGGTCGTGGCGGTGGCGGTGGAGCGGGGAGGTGCGGTGGGACGTCGGCGGTGGAGTGGGGAAGGGTGTGGGGGGTGGCGGCGGTGGAGTGGGGAGGGTGAGGCGGGGGTCGGTGGAGTGGGAATGGTGTTTTTATATTTATTTGTGTTTAAATATGTTCAAACTTGTTTAAATCATAATGATAATATTTTTATGCATTTTAAATGCTGTTTTTATATTTATTTGTGTTTAAATATGTTCAAACTTGTTTAAATTATAACAGTAATATTTTTATAAAAATAGTAAAAAAATTAAAAATATGTTCAAAAAGTCTTGGTCTTGGGGTGGTGCTCGGCGGTGGAGCGGGGAGGTTGCGATGGGTGGAGCTAAGCGGGAGGTCTTGGTGCGATCGAGATGGAGGGGAATCGAGATCAAGTGTCCTCATAAATTCAAAAAGTGCCCATGAAATTTAAAAATATTCATGATATCAAAAAGAATAAAACAAAATTTACATCGAGATCTAGTAAAACAAAATTTAAAAATATTCATCGAGATCTAGTAATGGCGCCTTTGTCTTGCGATCGCCATTAGTAGTTTTGCAAAAAAGAATAAAACAAAATTCTGATAATAGCGCACTCCACTGCAGTGCGCCATTAGTAGTTATAGATAGTAATTGCGCATTATGGGCGGATCGCCATTAGTGTGTATGGGAAAATGGAAAAAAATAATTCACACTAGTGGCGCACCACATTTACGGTGCGCCATTAGTGTCTTCCACACTAATGGCGTATCACAAACAGGTGCGCCATTAGTATATAGTAGTGGCGCACTGCTTCCACGGTGCGCCATTAGAATCAATCCTATCTATAGCCCTTTTCCTAGTAGTGAAGGCTGCGATACTCAGTGGCGTCATCAGTGGAAAGAAGATCTCCATCAAGGGCAGACAACCGATCAGTGGCAGACATCGGAGTGATAGCATGTTTGCATTGGAGCATCCCAGCACGGCCCAGCAAATCCATGGAGTACTTTTTCTGACTCAAAGTCAAACCAGTAGAGGACCGTGACACCTCCAATCCAAGAAAATAATGCAGAGCACCCAAATCTTTGACAGCAAATTCCTCACCTAATGCAGACACAAGGCGATCCGCATCAGCATTGGAGGAACTGACAAGGATGATATCATCAACCTACACCAAGAGATACATCGTCACCTTAGGGCGCTAAAGGAGAAACAGTGACGTGTCAGCAGTTGAGGGAATAAACCCAAGAGCCCGGAGTGCAGAACCAAGACGAGCATGCCATGCACAAGGCGCCTGTTTAAGTCCATACAACACCTTGACCAGACGATAGAGATGATGCGGATGCGTAGGATCAACAAAACCGGGTGGTTGACGCATATAAACCTCTTCCTCCAGAACTCCATGGAGGAAAGCATTCTGCACATCAAGCTGACGAAGCGACCAACCACGAGTAACGGCAAGAGACAGCAGTATGCGAGTAGTAGTAGGCTTGATAACTGGACTGAATGTGTCTTCATAATCAAGACCGTACCTCTGCTTGAAACCCTTGGCAACCAGCCGTGTCTTGTAGCGCTCAATAGAACCATCTGCATGTCGTTTGACCTTAAACACCCACTTGGAGTCAATGATGTTGACGCCAGAGACCGGAGGAACAAGTTGCCAAGTACCATTTTTCAGCAAGGCACGAAATTCCTGCTCCATCGCAGCAGACGCCGATGGGGAATACCGAGCAGCTCGAAAATGACGCGGCTCTGCCGTGGGATCCGCAGCAGCATGAGCCACACATGCAGCAAGCCACGCCACCATCCCGTCTTTGCGTTCCTTAGGGCAAAAGACACCAGACCGGCTGCGTGTGTGCGGTCGATGATGAACCACAGCGGGCGGTGCTGGCACCACGGGGCTTGCCGCAGGCGACGAAGGCGTCGTGGCCGAGACAGGGCTGGAGGAGCCAGAGTCAGCAGACTCAGCACCAGACGACATAGCCGAGGCGGGGCTGGCCGGCGCAGCTGCCGTGTCTGCTGGGCCCGACGAGGGCAGCTCTGTGGCTCGACAGCGAGCGAGCGAGCGGTCTTTGGGCGACGAAGCGGGCGCTGGACCGGCGACCCGATCGGACGGGCGGGTGACCCGGCGCGAGGCGGCGACAGGCGCTGAGCGGGCGACCCGATCGCAGGGCTGGCGACCAGGCGTGGAGGCGGGCGACCCGGGCTGGAGCGGGCGAGCCGATCGACGGGCTGGCGACCGGGCATGGAGGCGGCGACCAGGCTGGAGCGGGCGAGCCGGCCAACGGGCGGCCGAGGCGAGTGCAGCACGCGAACCTCGCCGACGCCGTGGGCGGCGATGGATGCATCGGGCTGACGGGCAGGACCCGCCATGCATGGGCCATGCACATGATCAACGTGGCCATCATGAGTGTCGTCCAGAATCTCATCATCCAGGAGTTCAAGGCGAGCACCGCGTCCAATACCTGCAGCATGGTTAGGAAGCAACACAGGAGCATTTGCAACATCCACAAATTGGTCAGGTGAAGCTGTAGTGGAGTGCACAGGTGGTAAACTAGTGGTAGAGTGGTTCGAAAGAGCACAAAACGGGAACACATTCTCATCAAACACGACGTCACGAGAAATGTAGACACGATTGGTGGGAACATGAAGACACTTGTACCTTTTGTGAAGAGAACTGTAGCCAAGGAAAACACACTTCTTAGACCGAATATCTAATTTACGCTTGTTGTAAGGCCGCAAGTGCGGCCAACATGCGCATCCAAACACTTTGAGAAACGTGTAGTCTTGAATATCACCAAGCAAGAGTTCAAGAGGGGTTTTCATTTTCAGTAGTCATGAGGGAAGCCTATTTATCAAGAAACAGGCGGTGGAGAAAGCATCACTCCAGAACCGAAAACGGGACGGAGGCATGAGCTAGTAAAGGTAGGCCAGTCTCTACAAGATGACGATGCTTACGTTCAGCGGTGCCGTTTTGCTGATGTGTATGAGGACAAGACACACGATGCGAAATCCCAAGCTTATTAAAAAACGAGTTGAGGTTGTGATATTCACCCCCCAATCGGATTGAACATGAATAATCTTATGCTTAAGGAGACGCTCAACATGTGCTTGGAACTGAATAAAAACATTAAACACATCAGATTTACGCTTGATAAGATATAGCTAAGTAAACCGACTGTAAGCATCAATGAAACTGACATAATAATTGTGACCACTAACAGATGTTTGGGCATGACCCCACACATCAGAAAACACAAGCTCAAGAGGATGTTTCACAACACGACTAGACTCTGAAAAAGGTAGTTGGTGACTCTTGCCCTGCTGACAGGCATCACAAATAGTTTCAGCACTTTTATTGGACACAACTGGTAGTTCATGGCGATGCAGCACATGACTAACTATAGGAGCAGCATGGTGTCCAAGGCGCGCATGCCAGTGCGTAGGTGACACACAAACATCATTGAACACCTGAGGAGAAGACGGCGTAGGAGATGCAGACGGTGCATCAAGTGCATATAAGCCATGGCGAAGACGACCACTAAGCAGAACGGCCCTCGTGTCCCGATCCTTGATAAAGAAGTGAAAAGGGTGAAACTCAGCAAGGACATTATTATCACGAGTAAGTTGAGGAATAGACAACAAACTACGCGTAGCAGAGGGAACTCGAAGAACGTTAGAAAGATGCAGTTTGCGAAAATTGTGTGCAAGAAGTGATGCCTGACCAACATGGGAGATGCGCATACCTGCTCCATTGGCGGTGTGCAGCTGATCATGACCACGATACGGTTCCTGAACAGAGAGCTTGCCCATCTCGCTGGTGAGGTGATTCGTCGCTCCTGTATCTATGTACCACGCCGGATCAAGAGAGTAGGACTGGGTGCGCCGTGGTCGCGTGCCGGTCACCGCATATTGCAACTGCTTATCATTCCCTTTGCCATTGTTGCCAAGGCCAAGGAAGTCTTGCTTGTAGCGTGTGTGGCAGCGAGAGGCGAGGTGACGATCTATGCCACAAAGCTGACAAGCCTGAGGAGCGCCGCAACTGGAACAGCAAGCAACTGGGCGACTCCCTCCTGTGATAGTCGGCGCATTGCCCCGCGAGGCCTGCGACGGGGAAGCCGGTGGTTTTCCACCTGATGGGGCCGGCTTCTGAGGTTTTCCGCGTGTGGCGGCGTTGGCGGAGACGAAGCTGGGGGAGACACGGCGCGCCTTAATGCGCTGCTCACGCCCAAGGAGGCGCGCATAGAGCTCATGACGCGGGAGTGTATCATCTCGACCATGAACGTTCTCAATGAGATTATCATAATCATCATCGAGCCCGTTGAGCACAAAGCTGGTGAAGTCCGCGCCCGAAGTGGGCGACCAACAGAGGCGGAGTGTCTGCGAGGCTCGTCATCTTGTTGAAGTACTCCGTGATGCTGAGATCGCCAAGTTTGGTCTCGCCTAGCTCGGTGCGTATAGAGTGCGCACGCGCCTAAGACTGGGAGGCGAAACTGGTGTGGAGGGCCACCCACGCCTCCCTGGACGTAGCGGCGAAGATGACCATCGATGAAACACTCGGCGTGAGCGAGGACTGGCTGGCAGAGAGAATGGCCTGATCCTGCGCCACCCACGTGTGATATGCCGGATGGTGAGGAGGTGGGCACGGGGTGGACCCATCAACATAACCCTCCAAGTAACGGCTGCGGAGGAGAGGCAAGACCTGCGCACACCACGACAGGTAGTTGTCCGTCCCGAGCTTCACTGGCAGCAGGTGCGAGAAATAAAACAGCGATGGCGGTGAAGCACGATCCTTTGTCGGTGGCGCATAGGGACCCATAGATAGATCCATCTCGTGAGGCGGCGCGATGGCCAAGGGTGCGCCATAGCCAGGGACACCAGCGTACGGGTCCCCTCGTGAGGGAGGAGGCGCGGCCCCGTAGGGCAGCAAAGGCGGCACCGCGTAGGGTTGAGGACGCGGCGGCGCCACATAGGGCTGCGGCGGTAGCACGCCGTAGGGAGGCATCGGCCAGGCGGACGGCGGCGGTGGCGGAGCACCCGGAGTGGAAGAAGGGGCGCCATACCACGGGGGGCCATAGGCCGGACCCGAGCCAACGTACGGGTGCAGGGCGGCATACGGCGACGCAGCGGCAGCGCCATAGGTTGGGGCAGGGGCGGTGCCGTACGCCGGCGGTTGGCCCTGGAACGACGGCGGCGCCGGTAGGGCACCCGTAGAGGTCGAGGGCGACGGGCCGCCAGAGGACGGCGGCGGAGGGAGGTCGCCGTGGGTCGCTCCCGATCCGATCTGGGACCCCGCGGGCGGCTGGGTGTTCCACCATGCCGAGACCGCTGCCAGGGGCTGGGAGGCCAGGAACGGCGACGAGGGTGCGATGGCAGGGGCCGGCGCAGGGGCGGCGCCGAGGCGGCGGCGGAACGGAGCAGCGGTCGGCGTGGCAGCGGCGGCGGCGGTGGCGGCGACGGCGGCAGCGGAAGACATCTTAACCCTAAACTGATACCATGTAAGACGTATGTTTTGGGAACTGCTCGACACCCTAAAACGGGGTGTGCCTATTGTGAAGAAACAGTGTGAATGAACAGTAATCAACTCACTAATGATGGAAATCGATGATGTACATATTTATATCCCCGGAACGGACGGGTCGCACAGGCGCAACCTTTACAAGCGATGGATCGAAAGAACGCGTCCGCTACAATAGGACGTGACCCATCGGGAGAGGAACCGCACATCGGTTTTGCTAAGCAGGGATTTCCATTAATTAAACTAATTAATTAATCCTAACACTCCCCCTAATCTCTGCTTCAATTATTCTTGTAAACATCATCATCAACATCTTGATCATCATCATCACGATTAGTCTCCTCCAAAAACCCTATACGAAAAATATGAGGAGAAATGTACAATATGCCATCAAAAACTCCTTCCAAAAATCTAGTGGGAAAATAAGGAGAAACCGACATATCACAATGCCTGCATTACTATTGCCTCATTAAAAACCTCCCATAAGAAACCATTTTGGAAAACTTATAAAGGAAAAGAGTACAATATCAAAGATCCGAGGATCACAAACAGATTATCATTTAGGGAGACACTCCCCCTAAACTTTGCAAATCCCGAAGTCGTTTCATACCAATTCCATTGATGTACTTCTCAAATAAAGAACTTGGTAATGATTTTGTAAACAAATCAGCAAGATTATCACATGACTTCGTTTGCAAAATATTTATCTCCCCGGTCTGCTGTAACTCATGGGGATAAAATAACTTAGGAGAAATATGCTTTGTAATATTACTCTTTATATAACCTGTTTGCATCTGTGTAATACATGCAGCATTATCTTCATAGATAATAGTGGGTGATTCCAATGATCCAATCCCACTTGAACTTTCAATAAAGTTTATCATTCCGCGAAGCCATGCACATTCACATGATGCTTCAAACAAAGCAATAATTTCAGAATGATTCGTGGATGTAGCCACCAGAGTTTGTTTTGTCGACTTCCAAGAAAAGGCCGTACCTCCACTCAAGAAGACAAAACCAGTCTGTGATCTGGCATTATGGGGATCCGATAGGTATCCAGCATCACAATATCCCACCATGGTCTTGTTGGGGAACGTAGTAATTTCAAAAATTTTCCTACGCACACGCAAGATCATGGTGATGAATAGCAACGAGAGAGGAGAGTGTTGTCTACATACCCTTGTAGACCCGGCGGAAGCGATCTGGCGTAGAGGAAGTAGTCGACGTTCTCCTCGCGATCCGACCGATCCCGGCGCCGTTACTCCGACGCCCCGAGTTCTTGACACACGTACAACTCGATGGCGTCCCTCGTACTCGATCCAGCCGAGTGTCGAGGGAGAGTTCGTCGGCCGCGATGGCGTGGTGGCGATCTTGATGTTTCACGGCGCAGGCTTCGCCTAAGCAGCGACGGTATAACCGAGGTGGAATATGGTGGAGGGGGCACCGCACACGGCTAAGGAGCGATCTCACGATCAACTTGTGTGTTCCAAGGTGCCCCCTGCCCGTATATAAAGGAGCCAGGGGGAGGGGCGGCGGCCAGGAGGCGCGCCAGGAGTCCTACTCCCTCGGGAGTAGGATTCCCCCAATCCTAGTTGGACTAGGATTCCGGGGGAAAGAGAGAGAGGGGGGCCCTTCTCCTAGTCCTAGTAGGACTAGGGAAGGGAGGCGCAGCCCTTTGGGCTGCCCTTCTCCTTTCCACCAAGGCCCATCGAGGCCCATTTACCTCCCGGGGTTCGGTAACCTCCGGTACTCCGGTAAATTCCGTTTTCGCCGGAACCATTCGAACTCCAAACATAGGCTTCCAATATATCAATCTTTATGTCTCGACCATTCGAGACTCCTCGTCATGTCCGTGATCACATCCGGGACTCGAACTCCTTGGTACATCAAAATACATAAACTCATAATAAGCATCATCGAAACCTTAAGCGTGCGGACCCTACGGTTCGAGAACAATGTAGACATGACCTAGAACTATTCACGGTCAATAACCAACAGCGGGACCTGGATGCCCATATTGGTTCCTACATATTCTCGAAGATCTTTATCGGTTCGGACCGCATAACAACATACGTTGTTCCCTTTGTCATCGGTATGTTACTTGCGAGATTCGATCGTCGGTATCCAATACCTAGTTCAATCTTATTCTTGGCAAGTCTCTTTACTCGTTCCGTAATACATCATCTCACAACTAACTCATTAGTTGTAGTGCTTGCAAGGCTTGATGATGTGCATTACCGAGAGGGCCCAGAGATACCTCTCCGAGCAATCGGAGTGACAAAACCTAATCTCAAATCGCCAACCCAACATCGCCTTTGGAGACACCTGTAGTACTCCTTTATAATCACCCGATTCGTTGTGACGTTTGGTAGCACCAAAGTGTTCCTCCGTGGCGGAGTTGCATAATCTCATAGTTACAGGAACATGTATAAGTCATGGATAAAAGGTAGCAACATACTAAGCGATCGTGTGCTAAGCTAAGGGAATGGGTCATGTCAATCAGATCATTCTACTAATGATGTGACCTCGTTAATCAAATAACAACTCCTTTGTTCATGGTGGGAAACATAACCATCTTTGATTAACAAGCTAGTCTAGTAGAGGCATACTAGTGACACGTTTGTTTTGTCTATGCATTCACACATGTATCATGTTTCCGGTTAATACAATTCTAGCATGAATGATAAACATTTATCATGAAATAAGGAAATAAATAATAACTTTATTATTGCCTCTAGGGCATATTTCCTTGATCTCCCACTTGCACTAGAGTCAATAATCTAGATTACACAGTAATGATTCTAACACCCATGGAGTCTTGGTGCTGATCATGTTTTGCTCGTGGAAGAGGCTTAGTCAGCGGGTGCGCAACATTGAGATCCGTATGTATCTTGCAAATTTCTATGTCTCGGTCTGGACTAAGTCCGGATGGAATTGAAGCGTCTCTTGATGTGCTTGGTCCTCTTGTGAAATCTGGATTCCTTTGCTAAGGCAATTGCTCGATATTGTCACGAAGATTTTCATTGGACCCGATGCACTAGGTATGACATCTAGATCGGATATGAACTCCTTCATCCGACTCCTTCATTAGCTGCTTCGAAGCTGCTATGTATTCCGCTTCACATGTAGATCCCGCCTCGACACTTTGTTTAGAACTGCACCAACCGACAGCTCCTCCGTTTAGTGTAAATCGTATCCGGTCTGCGATTTAGAATCGTCGGATCGGTGTCAAAGCTTGCATCAACGTAACCGTTTACGATGAGCTCTTTGTCACCTCCATATCGAGAAACATATCCTTAGTCCTTTTCGGTATTTGGGATGTTCTTGACGCTGTCCGATGATCCACTCTGGATTACTTTGGTACCTTCTGCTAGGCTTATAGCAAGGCACACATCAGTCTGGTACACAGCATTGCATACATGATAGAGCCTATGGCTGAAGCATAGGAACATCTTTCATTTTCTCTCTATCTTCTGCGGTGGTCGGGCATTGAGTCGACTCAACTTCACACCTTGTAACACGAGGCAAGAACCCTTTCTTTGCTTGATCCATTTTGAACTTCTTCAAAACTTTGTCAAGGTATGTGCTTTGTGAAAGTCCAATTAAGCGTCTTGATCTATCTCTATAGATCTTAATGCCCAATATGTAAGCAGCTTCACCGAGGTCTTTCATTGAAAACTCTTATTCAAGTATCCCTTTATGCTATCCGAAATTCTATATCATTTCCGATCAGCAATATGTCATCCACATATAAGATCGAAATGCTCTGAGCTCCACTCACTTTCTTGTAAATCTGAGGCTTCTCCAAAAGTGCATACAAACCCAAATGCTTTGATCACACTATCAAAGCGTTTATTCCAACTCGAGATGCTTGCACCAGTCCATAGATGGATCATTGGAGCTTGCATACTTTGTTAGCTCCTTTGGATCGATAAAACCTTCGGTTGCATCATATACAACTCTTCTTCCGTAAATCCATTCAGAATGCGTCTTTACATCCATTTGCCAAATTTCATAATCATAAAATCGGCAATCGCTAACATGATTCGGACGGACTTAAGCATCGCTTCTGGTGAGAAGGTCTCATCGTAGTCAACCCCTTGAACTTGTCGAAAACCTTTTGCGACAAGTCGAGCTTTATAAACGATAACATTACCGTCGGCGTCGGTCTTCTTCTTGAAGATCCACTTGTTTTCTATTGCTTGCCTACCCTTGGGCAAGTCAACCAAAGTCCATACTTTGTTTTCATACATGGATCCCATCTCGATTTCATGGCTTCAAGCCATTTCGCGAATCTGGGCTCACCATCGCTTCTTCATAGTTCGTAGGTTCATCATGATCTAGTAGCATGACTTCGAACAGGATTACCGTACCACTCGGTGCGGATCTTACTCTGGTTGATCTACGAGGTTCTGCAGTAACTTGATCGAAGTTTCATGATCAACATCATCAACTTCCTCGCTACTTGGTGTAGATGTCTCGAAACTGGTTTCGCGACGAACTACTTTCAAGTAAGGGAGAAGGTACTATTACCTCATCAAGTTCCTCTTTCCTCCCACTCACTTCTTTCGAGAGAAACTCCTTCTCTAGAAAGGATCCATTCTTAACAACGAATGTCTTGCCTTCGGATCTGTGATAGAAGGTGTACCCAACTGTCTCCTTTGGGTATCCTATGAAGACACATTTCTCGATTTGGGTTCGAGCTTATCGGGTTGAAGCTTTTCACATAAGCATCGCATCCCCAAACTTTAAGAAAGCGACAACTTTGGTTTCTTGCCAAACCATAGTTCATAAGGTGTCGTCTCAGGATTTCGACGGTGTTCTATTCGGTGTGAATCGGGTGTCTCTAGAGCATAACCCCAAAAGCGATAGCGGTAAATCTGTAAGAGACATCATAGATCGTACCATATCTAGTAAAATACGATTCGACGTTCGGACACACCATTACGTTGTGGTGTTCGGTGGCGTGAGTTGCGAAACTATTCGCATTGTTTCAAATGTAGACCAAACTCGTAACTCAAATATTCACCTCCACGATCGATCGTAGAAACTTAATTTTCTTGTTACGATGATTTTCAACTTCACTCTGAAATTCTTTGAACTTTTCAAGCGTTTGGACTTATGTTTCATTAAGTAGATATACCCATATCCGCTTAAGTCATCTGTGAAGGTGGGAAAATAACGATATCCGCCACGAGCCTCAATATTCATCGGACCACATACATCTGTATGTATGATTTCCAACAAATCTGTTGCTCTCTCCATAGTACCGGAGAACGGTGTTCTAGTCATCTTGCCCATGAGGCACGGTTCGCAAGTGCCAAGTGATTCATAATCAAGTGACTCCAAAAGTCCATCAGTATGGAGTTTCTTCATGCGCTTTACACCGATATGACATAAACGGCAGTGCCACAAATAAGTTGCACTTTCGTTATCAACTTTGCATCTTTTGGTTTCAACATTATGAATATGTGTATCACTACTATCGAGATTCATCAAAAATAGACAATTCCTCAAGGGTGCATGACCATAAAAGATATTACTCATATAAATAGAACAACCATTATTCTCTGATTTAAATGAATAACCGTCTCGCATCAAACAAGATCCAGATATAATGTTCATGCTCAACGCAGCACCAAATAACAATTATTTAGGTCTAAAACTAATCCGAAGGTAGATGTAGAGGTAGCGTGCCGACCGCGATCACATCGACTTTGGAACCATTTCCCACGCGCATCGTCACCTCGTCCTTTGCGAGTTAAGCAATCAGTAGTCCCTGTTTGAGTTGCAAATATTAGCAATGAACCGATATCAAATACCAGTGCTACTACGAGCTCTAGTAAGGTACACATCAATAACATGTATATCACATATACCTTTGTTCACCTTGCCATCTTTCTTATCCGCCAAATACTTGGGGCAGTCCGCTTCAAATGACGATCGCTTGCGGTAGAAGCACTCGATTTCAGGTTTAGGGCCGACTTGGGTTTCTTCTCTGAGCGACAACTTGCTTGCTGTTCTTCTTGAGATTCCTTCTTCTTCCCTTTGCCTTTCTTCTTGAAACTAGTGGTCTTATTGACCATCAACACTTGATGCTCCTTCTTGATTTCTACCTCGCAGCCTTTAGCATTGCGAAGAGCTCGGTATAGTTTTCACTAACCCTTGCATATTATAGTTCATCACGAAGCCTTTGTAGCTTGGTGGCGGTGATTGAAGAATTACATCAATGACACAATCATCCGGAAGATTAACTCCCAATTGTGTCAAGTGATTGTAGTACCCGGACATTACGAGTATATGCTCACTAATGTAACTATTCTCCTCCATTTTGCAGCTATAGAACTTATTGGAGATCTCATATCTCTCAATCCGGGCATTCTGTTGGAATATTAACTTCAACTCTGGAACATCTCATATGCTCCATGACGTTCAAAACGTCGTTGAAGTCCCGGTTCTAAGCCGTAAAGCATGGCACCTTGAACTATAGAGTAGTCATCGCTTTGCTCGCCAGACGTTCATAACATCCGGTGTTGCTCAAAGAAGAAGCTGTCACCTAGCGGTGCATCCGGGGCGTAGCTCTTACGTGCAGCAATGAGGATGATCCTCAAATTCGGACCCAAATCCGTAATTGCTACCATCATCTTTCAACTTTGCTTTCTCAAGGAAGCAATTAAAATTCAACGGAACAACAAAGACGAGCCATCTATCTACAATCAAACATAAACAAGCAAGATACTATCGGTACTAAGTTCATGATAAATTTAAGTTCAATTAATCATATTACTTAAGAACTCCCACTTAGAAAAACATCTCTAGTCATCTAAGTGATCACGTGATCCAAATCAACTAAACCATAACCGATCATCACGTGAAATGGAGTAGCTTTCAATGGTGAACATCTTATGTTGATCATATCTACTATATGATTCACGCCGACCTTTCGGTCTCCGTGTTCCGAGGCCATATCTCGCATATGCTAGGCTCGTCAAGTATAACCCGAGTATTCTGCGTGTGCAAAACTGGCTTGCACCCGTTGTAGATGGACGTAAGAGCTTATCACACCCGATCATCACGTGGTGTCGGGGCACGACGAACTTTGGCAACGGTGCATACTCGGGAGAACACTTCTTGATTATTTAGTGAGAGATCATCTTATAATGCTACCGTCAATCAAAGCAAGATAAGATGCATAAAAGGATAAACATCACATGCAAATCAATATAAGTGATATGATATGGTCATCATCATCTTGTGCTTCACGATCTCCATCTTGCAGCACCACCTTGATCACCATCGTCACCGGCGCGACACCTTGATCTCCATCGCAGCATCGTTGTCGTCTCGCCAAACTTATGCTACTACGACTATCGCTACCGCTTAGTGATAAAGTAAAGCATTACAGGGCGATTGCATTGCATACAATAAAGCGACAACCATATGGCTCTCGCCGATTGCCGATAACCGGTTACAAAACATGATCATCTCATACAATAAAATATAGCATCACGTCTTGACCATATCACATCACAACATACCCTGCAAAAACAAGTTAGGCGTCCTCTACTTTGTTGTTGCAAATTTTACGTGGCTGCTACGGGCTTAAGCAAGAACCAGTCTCACCTCGCATCAAAACCACAACGATACTTCGTCAAATAGACTCCGTTTAACCTTCTCAAGGACCGGCGTAGCCACACTCAGTTCAACTAAAGTGAGAGAGACAGCACCCACCGGTCACCTTTAAGCAACGAGTGCTCGCGGCGGTGAAACCAGTCTCGCGTAAGCGTCACGCGTAATGTCGGTGCGGGCGCTTCATCTCACAATACCGCTGAACCAAAGTATGACATGGTAGGTAGTATGACTTGTATCGCCCACAACTCACTTGTGTTCTACTCGTGCAAAACATCAAACCATAGAAAAAAGCTGGCTCGATACCCTTTGTTGGGGAGCGTAGTAATTTCAAAAATTTTCCTACGCACACGCAAGATCATGGTGATGAATAGCAACGAGAGAGGAGAGTGTTGTCTACATACCCTTGTAGACCCGGCGGAAGCGATCACAACGTAGAGGAAGTAGTCGACGTTCTCCTCGCGATCCGACCGATCCGGCGCCGTTACTCGGCGCCCGAGTTCTTGACACACGTACAGCTCGATGGCGTCCCTCGTACTCGATCCAGCCGAGTGTCGAGGAGAGTTCGTCACAAGACGGCGTGGTGGACGATCTTGATGTTTCACGGCGCAGGGCTTCGCCTAAGCTTCGACAGTATAACCGAGGTGGAATATGGTGGAGGGGGCACCGACACGGCTAAGGAGCGATCTCACGATCAACTTGTGTGTTCAAGGTGCCCCCTGCCCGTATATATAAAGGAGCCAGGGGAGGGGGCGGCCAAGGAGGCGCGCCAAGGAGTCCTACTCCCTCTCGGGAGGATTCCCCCAATCCTAGTTGGACTAGGATTCCCGGAGGGAAAGAGAGAGAGGGGCGGCCCTTCTCCTAGTCCTAGTAGGACTAGGGAAGGGAGGCGCAGCCCCTTTGGGCTGCCCTTCTCCTTTCCACCAAGGCCCATCGAGGCCCATTTACCTCCCGGGGTTCGGTAACCTCCGGTACTCCGATAAATTCCGCCGCCGGAACCATTCCGAACTCCAAACATAGGCTTCCAATATATCAATCTTTATGTCTCGACCATTCCGAGACTCCTCGTCATGTCCGTGATCACATCCGGGACTCGAACTCCTTGGTACATCAAAATACATAAACTCATAATAAGCATCATCGAAACCTTAAGCGTGCGGACCCTACGGTTCGAGAACAATGTAGACATGACCTAGAACTATTCACGGTCAATAACCAACAGCGGGACCTGGATGCCCATATTGGTTCCTACATATTCTCGAAGATCTTTATCGGTTCAGACCGCATAACAACATCGTTGTTCCTTTGTCATCGGTATGTTACTTGCCCGAGATTCGATCATCGGTATCCAATACCTAGTTCAATCTTGTTCTTGGCAAGTCTCTTTACTCGTTCCGTAATACATCATCTCACAACTAACTCATTAGTTGTAGTGCTTGCAAGGCTTGATGATGTGCATTACCGAGAGGGCCAGAGATACCTCTCCGACAATCGGAGTGACAAAACCTAATCTCAAATACGCCAACCCAACATACGCCTTTGGAGACACTGTAGTACTCCTTTATAATCACCCGATTACGTTGTGACGTTTGGTAGCACCAAAGTGTTCCTCCGTAAGCGGAGTTGCATAATCTCATAGTTACAGGAACATGTATAAGTCATGGATAAAAGCGGTAGCAACATACTAAGCGATCGTGTGCTAAGCTAAGGGAATGGGTCATGTCAATCGATCATTCTACTAATGATGTGACCTCGTTAATCAAATAACAACTCCTTTGTTCATGGTGGGAAACATAACCATCTTTGATTAACAAGCTAGTCTAGTAGAGGCATACTAGTGACACGTTTGTTTTGTCTATGCATTCACACATGTATCATGTTTCCGGTTAATACAATTCTAGCATGAATGATAAACATTTATCATGAAATAAGGAAATAAATAATAACTTTATTATTGCCTCTAGGGCATATTTCCTTCAGGTCTTGTCTTGATTTTTCTGATAGAATAAACCAAGATCTTTGGTGCCTTGAAGATATCTGAAAATGTTCTTCACACCAACCCAATGCCTGTTTGTTGGTGATGCACTGAATCTAGCCAATAAATTTACTGCAAATGATATATCAGGCCTGGTGCAGTTCGCTAGATACATTAGTGCTCCAATAGCACTGAGGTAAGGAAACTCAGGTCCTAATACCTCTTCATCATCACCCTTAGGTCTGAATGGGTCTTTATCTCTATCAAGAGATATAACCACCATTGGTGTTTTCGATGGATATGATTTATCCATATTAAATTTCTCAAGAATCTTTTGGATATAAGCAGACTGATGAACAAGTATTCCTGAAGGAAGATGTTCAAGTTGTAGGCCCAAACAAAATTTAGTCTTACCCAGATCTTTCATCTCAAACTCCGTCTTAAGATGATTACTTGCCTCATGTATTTCTTGTGTAGTCCCAATGATATTCAGGTCATCCACATACACAGAAATAATGCAAAATCCATTCTTAGATTTCTTAATAAACACACATAGGCAATCATTATTATTAGAGTATCCCTTTTGAAGAAGGAATATACTCAGTCGGTTATACCACATTCTTCCCGACTGCTTCAAGCCATACAATGACTTCTAAAGCTTTACGCAATACATGTTGCGATTAGCCTTTGGATTCGGAAGCCTCATTCCCTCAGAAACTTTCATATAAATATCTGAATCCAAATGACCCATATAAATATGCAGTCACAACATCCATCGATTGGATAGACAAATTCATTTTCTTTGCCGGTGATATTAAATATCGAACGTTGTTCCACTCATAACAGAGAATATGTTTCATCATAATCGATGTCGGGTCTCTGCGTGAACCCACGTGCTACAAGCCTCGCCTTATATCTCACCACCTCATTGTTCTCATTCCTCTTCTGACGAAAACCCATTTTGCTCCCACAGGAACACATCTTTGAGGAGTGGGTGTTCTGCATGAATACCCCTCTTTTTATGAGCGGCGCAATTAGTCCTCAATTGCTGCCTTCTATTTGGACGAAGTCTGGCGCTTCATGCACTCGCCATGGACTTAGGTTCTCGATCCAAATCAAGGCCTTCTGCAATTCAAGAGGCGAAATAAATGTCGACAACTGTAGTCTTTCTATTGTATGATTCCCCTGAATCAATATAATTAATGGATATCTCATCAATACCTTTTGATCCTTCATGATTTCCCTCAACAATTGGATCAAGCTCTTCCGATGTCCCAACACAAAAATTTGTGTGCACACTCGTGTTGGGTTCTGGATGTCCAACATCCTTCTGGTGTCCTCCAACCCTAGGTTGAATATCAACATTTTGTTGACTTGCATTTACTATTTGAGGATTCCTCATTCCCCTTGGACGCTTTTGCAAAGCCTTGTCCTTTGTGTCAAGATTCCTCCCCCTCTTAGGTGGCTGAGTAGATCTATGGGTCACATCCACTCTCTCTGGCACATTCATAGCGGGAACATTTGATTTTGTGACACCTTTATAATCAGTAAATGCATTTGGCTGATTATTTGCAATATTTTGCAAATTTATAATCTTCTGAACCTCCAGTTCAGACTCATTCGTACGTGGATCTAAGGACTGGATGCCTTTCACATCCCAATCTATTTCTCGACATTCTTTGTGGTTATTCTCTCCCCCTAATGCCGGGAAATTGTCCTCATCAAAAATGCAATCAGCGTACCGGGCTGTAAACAAATCCCCTGCCAGGGGTTCCAGGTACTTAATAATTGACGGAGAATTGTACCCCACATAGATCCCCATTCGTCTATGAGGGCCCATTGATGTACGCTGCGGTGGTGAGATCGGTACATATACCGCGAACCGAATTGCCGCAGATGGGAAATACTTGGCTGGTTTCACGTACTAAGCGCAACGGGAGACCGTATGATATGCGATTGGTCGAATTTGTATCAATTCTGCGCATGTAAAACTGCATGACCCCAACATGAAGCGGGAAGATTACTATTCTCAGGAGCAGTCTTGCTATCAACTTGATCCTCTTGATAAGTGATTCCGCAAGACCATTCAGGTATGTACATAAGGTCTTGAGTGCTCCACAGAAATGCCCAAAGCTAGGCAGTAATCATTAAATGCCCGTGAACTAAATTCCGCGGCATTATCCATTCTGATGGTTTTTATCCTATGCTCAGGATGATTTGCTCTCAATTTAATGATCTGAGCAATTAGCTTTGCAAAAGCATGGTTCCTTGTTGACAGTAGACACACATTTGACCATCTCGTTGATGCATCAATTAGGACCATGAAATATCTGAATGGTCCAGATAACGGTTGTATTGGACCACAAATATCTCCTTGCATGCATTCAAGGAATTTAAGCGGCTTATTCTTATTTCACATAAGATGGCCTTGTGATCAATTTCCCAATTGCACATGCTATGCATACAAAATCTGATGATTTTGGGAACTTTCTATCCGTTATGTTGTGTCCAACGGAACCATCAATAATTTTTCTCATCATCCCAATAGCAGGATGACCCAGGCGACCATGCCAAATCTTGAACTTATCAAGATTCTGAAAAACTATCTTGTACGCCAAATGCGTCTCTGGTTTAATGTATGTATAATACAACCCAGAAGATAGAGAAGGCAAATTCTCAAGGACTTCCTTTCGAAATTCCTTTTGTTGAGTTATGAGTAGGCATTCAGTCCCACTCTCTTCATTAGTTTCCACATGGAAACCATTTTTGCGGATATCCTTAAAACTCAGCAAGGTACTAGTAGAATCTGGATACAGTAGAGCATCCGGGATTACCAATTTAGTACCCATAGGGAGTGTAATTGTAGCTTGACCAGAACCAAAAATTACTGTATCTCGACCAGCAATTGTCATGACACTTCCATTACTCTTCTTGAGTGTTTGGAAATACTTCATCTCCCTAAGTATCGTGTTAGTAGATCCACTATCCACTAAACACATTTCCTCCTCCATTGTGTTATTCCCTGAAGTTCGTTCCAGATTCTTCTCCGACGAGTTCTGGCCTGTCGCTCTCGCTGGAGAGAAGTGCGTGATAACGTGTGAAGAAACAGTGTGAATGAACAGTAATCAAATCACTAATGATGGATGTCGATGATGTACATATTTATATCCCCGGAAGGGACGGGTCGCACAGGCGCGACCTTTACAAGCGATGGATCGAAAGAACGCGTCCGCTACAATAGGACGTGACCCATCGGGAGAGGAACCGCACATCGGTTTTGCTAAGCAGGGATTTCCATTAATTAATCTAATTAATTAATCCTAACACCTATCTCATTATATAGACGTACCAAGAGGTACAATACAAGGCATGTACAAGACTACGTATATACAGTCTAATAGGCCCCACGGGAGATGTGATAGTTTTGGCATAAACTAGGCAGGGCAATGCCTTCGGTAGAAGTACGTACGTGAGTATACTGGTGAGCAGTACCATACCGTAGCTGGCATATGTGCACCTGCGCGACCTCGTTTTGTTTACCGCATTCTTTTTTGGGGGGTTTACTAGATTCTTGACTAGCAGCGTACTTCCATGTGAGTGGGCATTATATATGCATGGAAGCATGGTACCGACAGACTCCGTGCCCAAAAAATAACTGGAACCAACTGACGAGCGAAGCATCAAACCGCCTTGCTAGCTGGCTGCCTCTCATTGTTTTTATGCGTACCAGAGTAGAGTGGTACGGACGCATAACTTTGCATATGGCTACAATTTTTTTACTAGTATCGTCGCCAGCAACGCAACGTACTTACGCGCTTTGCACAGGACACAACTTGGACGAGAATACAGGAACATGCTAGTGCGAACACAGCTGCACCATTGGGGGAGATTGTATGGCCCGGGAAGAGAAAAGCCCCCATCAACTGAGTGCAAATGCAAGTCGTTTCCCCGAGACAAAAGCGAACTTCCACCGATGAAAGCAACGGCTGCTAGTACAGTTGGGGAGTATACGCGATGACAATGCATGCGCTGTGAGAGACAGAGAAGAGCTCGAACAAGTTTCAGACGAAATATACGACGGTGGAGTTATAGAGGTCGTTCGTTGAGCAGAGACGCTCGCGCGGCTGCCGGTCCCGGCATGCTGGGTCGACGACGGGTGTGCCGCGGACAACAGACGGGCAGCGCCACATGGAAACCAGGGGCTTGTCGAACCACTGGTACGTGCGCGTGAGCGAGCTGTACGCGGCGATACACGGACTCGTAAAGGTGTCGGGCGGCGGGGCTGTTTGTACCTTCGGCGACCCATGCATATAGCCATATACTATGATATACATCCACGCGACGGTGCCGGCCTAGCCAGGGAGCGCAAAGGTCGACCGACGTGCTGCTGACTGGCCCATTTTTGGGATCACATTCCCGTATACACACCAGCGCTCTTTTTTTTTTTTTTAAAACGATGCAAGAGACTTGCCATTTTCATTGATTAAGAAGGAGTGAGAATTGCCCGGTTAATTGACGGAAAACCGGGCTAAAACCGATAGAATCCAACCCATATGACATGGGTACCACCGGCCAACCTGGCCACCGACATGGGATCACGGAGCTACATAGAGGATAGCTGCACCGAAAACATGACGGCACATGCCAATGAAGGCCACACGCGCGAACAACCGGCAGCTCCGACTCGACGGCGATCATCACAAGGGAATATGCGGGACTTGCGCCGACCGCGCCGCCGCCGTAGCCGACCACCGAACGCTGTCATCGTCACGCGCAGAACTCCGCGCAGCTCGACTTCAAGCAACCAAGCAACCAACGGAAGAACACCTCGGACACGCCGGAAGATCCGACTACGAAGCCCGAGCCACGACCAAAGCTCCTCTCGACGCCATCATCGTTGCCAAACAGAAATCAGCGCCCCCGAGATGGCCGCCTCAGCAAACTACGCGGCGAAGATGCCGCAAACCACGCGGCGAAGATGCCGCAGCCCACGCGGCGAAGATGCCGCCATCCACTGGTCTCCAGGTTGTGGCCGGCTCCGAGACGATGCCCCCAAGGAGGAAGAAGACGTGAAGCGCCTTCATCGCCCGATCTCGAAGATCTGAGGTTTCCCTCCGGAGCCAAGGCCGCGGGGAGGGGGGAGGAGCACCACGCAACAGCAACGCTTCCAAGAAAGAACACGACGCCCACGGACGTCGCCGTCGCCAGATCCGGCAGAGGCCGGACATAGGATTTCTCCCGGAGATGCTCAACCACCACCTGCCCGCACCAACGCAGCCAACGAACCCCATCCCTCGAGGTCGACCTCGAACCGGTCGTGGGATCCCGAGACCCACCACGCCCGGATGCACGCACCACCTCCCGGCCAAGCCGCTTCCACCAACCGAGCCGCCGCCCGGCATCCACCACCATGCGGGCAAGCAACCGCCAGCTCGTCGGCACCAAGCCGGGAGGGGGGGCCGCCACCCCGCCCCAACCCGCCGAGCAGGGCTGCCGGGCCGAAGCCGGAGCAACCCGCTGCAGCCGCAACACCGCCGGAGCAACACCGCCGGGAGGAGCCGTCAAGCAGCCAGGAGCCGCCGTCCGCATCCCCACTCGCCGGATCCACGCGCCAGGAGCCGACGGAGCGCCGCCAATCGCCATGCCGTCCCCGCCAGATCCCGTCGGGGGGCATCAAGGCCGCACCCGCGTACGCGCCACCATGCCCCTCGCCGCGCCAGCACCACCTGGCCGCGCCCGCTCGCGCACCGCGCGCCGCCATCATCCGCGCTGCCTCGCCCGCCGCGCCGAAGCGCCAGCCGCGCCGAGCCCCCCAGAGCGGCGGCCCGCGCCGCACCAGCTCAGCGGGAGGAGGAAAAGAACCCGCCGCGCCGAGAGCGCGGCTTCGCCCGGCGACTCTGCCGCGGCGGCGAGGAGTGGGGGCGGAGGGGTGTGGCTAGTGGCGGCGGCCAGGGTTCGCTCCTGGCCGCTCGCGGGAGCGACCGAGGAGCGTGGTAGTTGGACCAGCGCTCTTATACTTGTCTCTGACTGTAAAAGTTGGAGGAGCTTATATCTTTTCCGTACTGCGCCAATTGATATACCCCGTGTTCGTCCCAACAAAGCATGCGCTAGAATCAGAGGCGGAGGACGGAAAAAAATTAAGGTGTGGCAACCTGTCAACTAGACAAAATTGATGCCCCCTCAATAAAAAATTGATGCAAAAACGTAATAGCCAATTCGATAGGCCGCGGTTTGAGACGGTGTTAGGGATGGATGGACGGGCGGGGGCGGCGGCGTTGTTCGGCACAAATCGCCGGCGGCGGAGGCGGGCCATCATCAGCATAGCAGACTCAAATTGGCAGGTCGGCGGGGAATACGATTGCGCTGCCGGCGGCGGGGTCGGGGATGGGCCAACGGGCGACGGCGGCGCGTTTCAGGGCAAAAGTCGCCCGCGGGCAGGCTGGCGGAAGTCAATCATGTACTCTTATATCTGTCATAAGAAAAAAAATACATGTTGCACGCATCAACAAAAATTTATCCGTTCTGTTTTTGGATCGCCTAGTCACGAGTTCCATCAGGAGCGAGCCGCGGAGAGAATCGATCCGATCGTTGTGCAGCAGAAGCGAGCTGGTTCGCGTACGTCTACGTAGTGAGATGGGCATGTGCTGGACAACACATCAATCAAGCTGCCTGCTTGTGTGCTTCCAATCTAACTTACGTGCTTCATCTAGCTTTGTTTGGGTGAATCGATCTAGCGTTGTCTAAAACTAACAAGCAGTATTTCCATCAAGAAAAGTATATGCTTATATATAAAAAAAATTGGTGGAAATCAAGGTGTGGCGGCTGCCACACCTTGCCCACTGGGCTCCTCCGCCAGTGGCTAGAATAGTGCAACATGCACTGCAAGTGGCGGTCGCCGTACGCGGTCCGGTTAGGCGCACTGGGTGCGGGCCGACACGTACGTGCCGTGCCGGACCCGGAGCGATGCATGCGAGGGCCGAGGGGCAGGGCTCCGGCCGGCCGGACCATCGTGGGGCTCGTCCCACGTGGACGTGAATGGCTCAACAGCTGGACGAACACGCACCCCGTTCACTCCTGTCGGCTTGCCATGCCACCTTTCTCGTCATCTCTGCTCTGGCTGGCTGGTTTGCTTGCCCTAATCCCTTTCTGAACGACGCCACTAAGCGTAGTCCTAGTACTATGAGCTTCCTGCATGCATGCACATGCATGGGTCAAAAGAGATCGGCGCGCCACGTACCGTACTCCGTACGCGTACTTGATACGGTACAATAGTGTCAGAAAACATGCAAAAACAAGAAACAAAGTGTGTGACAACCATGACATGATCGAGCACTGCTGTACCACTTGGATCCACTCGAGCACCGTATCCCCCTCGATCTTGGGCATGATCGCTTCGGAAGCCGCGAAACTTTCTGAGACTAGCCACAGTGGAATACACTAGTAACATACACATATCCTAGACTATGGGCTAGTTTGGTTGGTGACCTGGATAACATGCCTGGAGAAATTTGATGCTTGGCCTGAGCCTGAGTATTTGGAATTTTTTGCCTGACCAGGCAAGTAGCGTTTGGTCCATGACCTGGCCTGGTGGTGTATTTCCTCTTTTAATATTCTTTGATTGCCTATTTTTTTGTGCCTTGCATGTGATAAGTTCGAGTTAGCACGTCCAGGCACATCCAGGCCAGGTCCAGGCGACCTTTTCTTGATGCCTGGTTCAGGCTAACTACGTTGGCAGGCTAATCAGATTCTTCAGGCCAGGCTCATCACTCCTCATGAGGACACCAACCGAACAGGAGCCAGGCAGCTCCCAGGGAGGGCCCAGGCCAGGCGTCTCAAGCCGTGGAAGGAAAGCAAACTGACCCTATGTTACTACCTTCATAGTGGGTAGTAGTACTTTTAACCTAAGTGCGGTAACATGCAAAGCTTCATTTATTAGGTTATAGACTCATATTGTGTTGGGACATGTGGTGTTACAGTAAATAGCTATAAGTTATTCAAACTACCTCTCTCCTCATTTTCTCATTACCACATAATTAAGTTTGATGAGTTAAACTCGATGTTACTGCAGAAGTTACTCTCACTGTGGCTAGTCTGAGTCCTCGGTCACATGGAATGGGAGACTGTGCCTGCATGCCATCGCCATGTCGAGAAGAGCACACCACGTGGACTGCATCATGGACACAATAGTAGCACCATAGTCCATCGATCCAACTTGCCGTCTCGGACCTTATTTTCAAATTCGCGTCAACTTTGGTTTTTACGTATATAACCAAAACCATATCGAAATAATTTGGTATATACCAAAACTTAACTGTATCAAAATTTTATATCGTATTTATCAAAGTATTAGTACCGTACAAATCGATAAACCGTATATACCAAACCATATAAACCGAATAAACTGAACGTACAGAGTACCCATCACCATGTCCAGATGAGCACACCACATGGGCCGCATCATGGACAGCAGTAGAACCGTCGTCCATCGATCCAGCCCGCTCTTTCAGACACCTCCTTTGCCCTTTCTGCGCGCCGTGACTGAGACGCCCAGGCCCCAACAAATGCATCCTATGTACAGCTCGTCGGCGTGTGGGTCCCCGTCGGTAGTGTGCGATCGTGGTAGTGTTCACAGACCGACGCAGGCGGCGGTTCGATTGGCACCGTCCTCCAATCTTTACCGGTTTTGACAGAGGTGGCGGGTAGGAGCCCAGGAGGCCTGTTTGTGCAGTTCAGCCAGCTTGGTTGAGCCCTCGTCCGTGCTTTTTATCTACTAGCAAATATGCCCGTGCGTTGCACCGGGAGAATCAAAACACACGTCCCTGGCCCAATGACCCAAGACAACATTCTGTTGCATCAGCCATGTAATATATTGTTGGAGAACGTGGTAATTTCAAAAAAATTCCTACGCACACGCAAGATCATGGTGATGCATAGCAACGAGAGGGGAGAGTGTTGTCTACGTACCCTCGTAGACCGAAGCGGAAGCGTTGACGCAACGTAGAGGAAGTAGTCATCGTCCTCCGGTCCAACCGATCCAAGCACCGTTATTCGGCACCTCCGAGTTCTTGACACGCGTCTGCTCGATGGCGCACCCTCGATCTCCAATCCGAAGAGAGGCTCGAGGGGAGTTCCGTCGGCCGACGGCGTGGTGACGATCTTGATGTTCTCCTGTCACAGGGCTTCGCCTAAGCACCGCTACAATATGACCGAGGTGTAATATCGTGGAGGGGGCACCGCACACGGCTAAGGAACGATCTCAATGATCAACTTGTGTGTTCTAGGGTGCCCCCTACCCCCGTATATAAAGGAGGGAGGGAGGAGGAGGCCGGCCCAAGGGGGGCGCGCCATAGAGGAGGGGGAAACCTACTCCAAGTAGGTTTCCTCCTTTCCTTATCTTATTTGGAGGGAAGGAAAGAGTACTAGTATTAGGAAGTAGTACTAGTAGTAGTATTAGGAAGAGGGGAAGGAGAAAGGAAAGGCGGCCCCTCCCTGGTCGGTTTTGGCTTGGGGGCGCGCCTTCCCTTGTTCCTTCTCCTTCCTCCTACATGGGCCCAATAAGGCCCATATACCTCCCGGGGTTCGGTAACCTCCGGAGCTCCAAACTTCTCGGAACCTTTCCGTGTCCAAATATATCCGTCCAATATATCAATCTTTATGTCTCGACCATTTGAGACTCCTCGTCATGTCCGTGATCACATCCGGACTCGAACAACCTTGGTACATCAGAATACATAAACTCATAATATAACTGTCATCGAAACCTTAAGCGTGCGGACCCTACGGTTCGAGAACAATGTAGACATGAGCGAGACATGTCTCCGGTCAATAACCAATAGCGGGACCTGGATGCCCATATTGGTTCCTACATATTCTACGAAGATCTTTATCGGTCAAACCGCATAACAACATACGTTGTTCCCTTTGTCATCGGTATGTTACTTGCCCGAGATTCGATCGTCGGTATCCAATACCTAGTCCAATCTCGTTACCGGTCAAGTCTCTTTACTCGTTCCGTAATACATCATCTCGCAACTAACTCATTAGTTGCAATGCTTGCAAGGCTTAAGTGATGTGCATTACCGAGAGGGCCCAGAGATACCTCTCCGACATTCGGAGTGACAAATCCTAATCTCGAAATCATAAACCCAACAAGTACCTTTGAAGACACACTGTAGAGCACCTTTATAATCACCCGATTCGTTGTGGACGTTTGGTAGCACACAAAGTGTTCCTCCGTAAGCGGAGTTGCATAATCTCATAGTCATAGGAACATGTATAAGTCATGAAGGAAGCAATAGCAACATACTAAACGATCGGGTGCTAAGCTAACGGAATGGGTCATGTCAATCAGATCATTCAACCAATGATGTGATCCCGTTAATCAAATAACAACTCTTTGTCCATGGTTAGGAAACATAACCATCTTTGATTAACAAGCTAGTCAAGTAGAGGCATACTAGTGACACTCTGTTTGTCTATATATTCACACATGTATTATGTTTCCGGTTAATACAATTCTAGCATGAATAATAAACATTTAGCATGATATAAGGAAATAAATAATAACTTTATTATTGCCTCTAGGGCATATTTCCTTGATCTCCCACTTGCACTAGAGTCAATAATCTAGATCACATCACCATGTGATTCACATCGATAGTTCACATCATCATGTGATTAACACCCATAGTTCACATCACCATGTGACCAACATCCAAAGGGTTTACTAGATTCAGTAATCTAGTTCACATCGCTATGTGATTAACACTCAAAGATTACTAAGGTGTGATCATGTTTTGCTTGTGAGAGAATCTTAGTCAACGGGTCTTTCACATTCAGATCCGTTATTTATTTTGCAATTTTCTATGTCTACAATGCTCTGCACGGAGCTACTCTAGCTAATTGCTCCCACTTTCAATATGTATCTAGATCGAGACTTAGAGTCATCCAGATCGGTGTCAAAACTTGCATCGACATAACCCTTTACGACGAACCTTTTGTCACTTCCATAATCGAGAAACATATCCTTATTCCACTAAGGATAATTTTGACCAATGTCCAATGATCTACTCCTAGATCACTATTGTACTCCCTTGCCAAACTTAGTGTAGGGTATACAATAGATCTGGTACACAGCATGGCATACTTTATAGAACCTATGGCCAAGGCATAGGGAATGACTTTCATTCTCTTTCTATCTTTTGCCGTGGTCGGGTTTTGAGTCTTACTCAATTTCACACCTTGTAACACAGGCAAGAACCCTTTCTTTGACTGTTCCATTTTGAACTACTTCAAAATCTTGTCAAGGTATGTACTCATTGAAAAAACTTATCAAGCGTCTTGATCTATCTCTATAGATCTTGATGCTCAATATGTAAGCAGCTTCACCGAGGTCTTTCTTTGAAAAACTCCTTTCAAACACTCCTTTATGCTTTGCAGAATAATTCTACATTATTTCCGATCTACAATATGTCATTCACATATACTTATCGAAATCTTTGTAGTGCTCCCACTCACTTTCTAGTAAATACAGGCTTCACCATAAGTCTGTATAAAACTATATGCTTTGATCAACTCATCAAAGCGTATATTCCAACTCGAGATGCTTGCACCAGTCCATAGATGGATCGCTGGAGCTTGCACACTTTGTTAGCTCCTTTGGATCGAAAAAACCTTCTGGTTGCATCATATACAACTCTTCCTCCAGAAACCCATTCAAGAATGCCGTTTTTACATCCATTTGCCAAATTTCATAAATTGTGGCAATTGCTAACATGATTCGGACAGACTTAAGCATCGCTACAGTTGAGAAAATCTCATTGTAGTCAACATCTTGAACTTTGTCAAAAACCTTTTTCGACAAGTCTAGCTTTGTAGATAGTAACACTACTATCAGCGTCCGTCTTCCTCTTGAAGATCCATTTATACAATATGGCTTGCCGATCATCGGGCAACTCCACCAAAGTCCACACTTTGTTCTCATACATGGATCCCATCTCAGATGTCATGACCTTAAGCCATTTTGCGGAATCTGGGCTCATCATTGCTTCCTCATAGTTCGTAGTTTTATCATGGTCTAGTAACATGACTTCCAGAACAGGATTACCGTACCACTCTGGTGCGGATCTTACTCTGGTTGATCTACGAAGTTCAGTAACAACTTGATCTGAAGTTTTATGATCATCATCATTAACTTCCTCACTAATTGGTGTAGGTGTCACAGAACCAATTTCGTGATGAACTACTTTCCAATAAGGGAGCTAGTACTGTTACCTCATCAAGTTCTACTTTCCTCCCACTCACTTCTTTCGAGAGAAACTCCTTCTCTAGAAAGGATCCATTCTTAGCAACGAATGTCTTGCCTTCGGATCTGTGATAGAAGGTGTACCCAACTGTCTCCTTTGGGTATCCTATGAAGACACATTTCTCCGATTTGGGTTTGAGCTTATCAGGATGAAACTTTTTCATATAAGCATTACAACCTCAAACTTTAAGAAACGACAACTTGGGTTTCTTGCTAAACCACAGTTCATATTTTGTCGTCTCAACGGACTTTAGATGGTGCCCCTTTTTTAACGTGAATGCAGCTGTCTCTAATGCATGATCCCAAAATGATATTGGTAAATCGGTAAGAAACATCATAGATTGTACTATATCCAATAAAGTACGGTTATGACGTTCGGACACACCATTATGATGTGGTGTTCCAGGTGGCATGAATTTGTGAAACTATTCCACATTGTTTTAATTGAAGACCAAACTCGTAACTCAAATATTTGTTTCCGCGATCAGATCGTAGAAACTTTATTTTTCTTGTTACGATGATTTTTCCGCTTCACTCTGAAATTCTTTGAACCTTTCAACTATTTCAGACTTATGTTTCATCAAGTAGATATACCCATATCTGCTCAAATCATCTGTGAAGGTCAGAAAATAACGATACCCGCCATGAGCCTTAACACTCATCGGATCGCATACATCGGTATGTATTATTTCCAATAAGTCGTTGCTCGCTCCACTTGTTCGGAGAAGCGGAGTTTTAGTCATCTTGCCCATGAGGCATGGTTCGCAAGCATCAAGTGATTCATAATCAAGTGATTCCAAAATCCCATCGGCATGGAGTTTCTTCATCGCTTTACACCAATATGACCTAAGCGGCGAGTGCCACAAATAAGTTGCACTATCATTATTAACTTTGCATCTTTTGGTTTCAATATTATGAATATGTGTATCACTACGATCGAGATCCAATGAACCATTTTCATTGGGTGTGTAACCATATAAGGTTTTATTCATGTAAACAGAACAACAGTTTATTCTCTTACTTAAATGAATAACCGTATTGCAATAAACACGATCAAATCATATTCATGCTCAATGCAAACACCAAATAACATTTATTTAGGTTCAACACTAATCCCGAAAGTATAGGGGTGTGCGATGATGATCATATCAATCTTGAAACTATTTTCAACACACATCGTTACTTCACCCTTAACTAGTTTTCGCTTATTATACGCAACTCCCATTTCGAGTTACTACTCTTAGCAACTGAACCAGTACCAAATACCGAGGGGTTGCTATAAACACTAGTAAAGTACACATCAATAACATGTATATCAAATATACCTTTGTTCACTTTGCCATCCTTCTTATCCACCAAATATTCAGGGCATTTCGCTTCAAGTGACCATTTCCTTTGCGATTAGTAAGCACTTTCGGTTTAGTGCTTTGGTCCAGCTTGGAGCTTCTTCATGGAGTGACAACTTTCTTGTCTTTCCACTTGAAGTTCCATTTCTTTCCCTTTGCCCTTTTCTTGAAACTAGTGGTCTTGTCAATCATCAACACTTGATGCTCTTTCTTGATTTTTACATTAAATCGATTTCAACATCACGAAGAACTCGGGAATCATTTTCATCATCCCTTGCATACTATAGTTCATCACGAAGTTCTACTAACTTGGTGATGGTGACTAGAGAATTCTGTCAATCACTATCTTATCTGGAAGATTAACTCCCACTTGATTCAAGCGATTGTAGTACCGGACAATCTATACACATGCTCACTTGGTTGAGCGATTCTCCTCCATCTTTTAGCTATAGAACTTGTTGAAGACTTCATATCTCTCAACTCGGTATTTGCTTGAAATATTAACTTCAACTCTGGAACATCTCATATGGTCCATGACGTTCAAAACGTCTTTGAAGTCCCGATTCTAAGCTGTTAAGCATGGTGCACTTAAACTATCAAGTAGTTATCATATTGAGCTAGCCAAACGTTCATAACGTTTGCATCCGCGCTCTGCAATAGGTCCATCACCTAGCGGTGCATTAAGGACATAATTCTTACGTGCAGCAATGAGGATAAACCTCCGATCACGGATCGAATCCGCATCATTGCTACTAACAATTTTCAACACAATTTTCTCTAGGAACATATCAAAAACAAACATATGAAAGCAACAACGCGAGCTATTGATCTACAACATAATTTGCAAAATACTACCAGGACTAAGTTCATGATAAATTTAAGTTCAATTAATCATATTACTTAAGAACTCCCACTTAGACAAACATCTCTCTAGTCATCTAAGTGATCACGGGATCCAAATCAACTAAACCATAACCGATCATCACGTGAAATGGATTAATTTTCAATGGTGAACATCTCATGTTGATCATATCTACTATATGATTCACGCTCGACCTTTCGTTCTCCGTGTTCCGAGGCCATATCTGCATATGCTAGGCTCGTCAAGTATAACCTGAGTATTCTGCGTGTGCAAAACTGGCTTGCATCCGTTGTAGATGGACGTAGAGCTTATCACAGCCGATCATCACGTGGTGTCTGGGCACGACGAACTTTGGCAACGGTGCATACTCAGGGAGAACACTTCTTGATAATTTGTAGTGAGAGATCATCTTAAAATGCTACCATCAATCAAAGCAAGATAAGATGCATAAAGGATAAACATCACATGCAATCAATATAAGTGATATGATATGGCCATCATCATCTTGTGCTTGTGATCTCCATCTCTGAAGCACCATCATGATCACCATCGTCACCGGCGCGACACCTTGATCTCCATCGTAGCATCGTTGTCATTTACGCCATCTGTTGCTTCTACGACTATCGCTACCGCTTAGTGATAAAGTAAAGCAATTACAGGGCGTTTGCATTTCATACAATAAAGCGACAACCATATGGCTCCTCGCGATTGCCGATAACCGGTTACAAAACATGATCATCTCATACAATAAAATATAGCATCATGTCTTGGCCATATCACATCACAACATGCCCTGCAAAAACAAGTTAGGCGTCCTCTACTTTGTTGTTGCAAGTTTTACGTGGCTGCTATGGGCTTAAGCAAGAACCAATCTCACCTACGCATCAAAACCACAGCGATAGTTTGTCAAGTTGATGTTGTTTTAACCTTCGCAAGGACGGGCGTAGCCACACTCGGTTCAACTAAAGTTGGAGAAACCGACACCGCTAATCACCGTGTGCAAAGCACGGCGGTAAAACCATGTCGCGTAAGCGTCACGCGTAATGTCGGTGCGGGCCGCTTCATCCAACAATACCGCCGAACCAAAGTATGACATCTTTGGTAAGCGGTATGACTTATATCGCCCACAACTCACTTGTGTTCTACTCGTGCATATAATATCAAACCATAAAACCTAGGCTCGGATGCCCTTTGTTGGAGAACGTAGTAATTTCAAAAAATTCCTACGCACACGCAAGATCATGGTGATGCATAGCAACGAGAGGGAGAGTGTTGTCTATGTACCATCGAGACCGAAGCGGAAGCGTTGACGCAAGCGTAGAGGAAGTAGTCATCGTCCTCCGGTCCAACCGATCCAAGCACCGTTACTCGGCACCTCCGAGTTCTTGACACGCGACAGCTCGATGGCGCACCCTCGATCTCCAATCCAGTAGAGGCTCGAGGGGAGTTCCGTCGACCGACGGCGTGGTGGCGATCTTGATGTTCTCTGTCGCAGGCTTCGCCTAAGCACCGCTACAATATGACCGAGGTGTAATATCGTGGAGGGGGCACCGCACACGGCTAAGGAACGATCTCAATGATCAACTTGTGTGTTCTAGGGTGCCCCTACCCCGTATATAAAGGAGGGAGGGAGGAGGAGGCCGGCCCAAGGGGGCGCCATAGAGGAGGGGAAACCTACTCCAAGTAGGTTTCCTCCCTTTCCTTATCTTATTTGGAGGGAAGGAAAGAGTACTAGTATTAGGAAGTAGTACTAGTAGTAGTATTAGGAAGAGGGGAAGGAGAAAGGAAGGGGCGGCCCCTCCCAATTCGGTTTTGGCTTGGGGCGCCCTTCCCTTGTTCCTTCTCCTTCCTCCTACATGGGCCCAATAAGGCCCATATACCTCCCGGGGTTCGGTAACCTCCGGAGCTCCAAACTTCTCCGGAACCTTTCGGTGTCCAAATATATCTGTCCAATATATCAATCTTTATGTCTCGACCATTTCGAGACTCCTCGTCATGTCCGTGATCACATCCGGGACTCGAACAACCTTGGTACATCGAATACATAAACTCATAATATAAGCATCATCGAAACCTTAAGCGTGCGGACCCTACGGTTCGAGAACAATGTAGACATGAGCGAGACATGTCTCCGGTCAATAACCAATAGCGGGACCTGGATGCCCATATTGGTTCCTACATATTCTCGAAGATCTTTATCGGTCAAACCGCATAATAACATCGTTGTTCCTTTGTCATCGGTATGTTACTTGCCCGAGATTCGATCGTCGGTATCCAATACCTAGTCCAATCTCGTTACGGTCAAGTCTCTTTACTCGTTCCGTAATACATCATCTCGCAACTAACTCATTAGTTGCAATGCTTGCAAGGCTTAAGTGATGTGCATTACCGAGAGGGCCAGAGATACCTCTCCGAGCATTCGGAGTGACAAATCCTAATCTCGAAATCGCCAACCCAACAAGTACCTTTGAAGACACCTGTAGAGCACCTTTATAATCACCCGATTCGTTGTGACGTTTGGTAGCACACAAAGTGTTCCTCCGATAACGGAGTTGCATAATCTCATAGTCATAGGAACATGTATAAGTCATGAAGGAAGCAATAGCAACATACTAAACGATCGGGTGCTAAGCTAACGGAATGGGTCATGTCAATCAGATCATTCAACCAATGATGTGATCCCGTTAATCAAATAACAACTCTTTGTCCATGGTTAGGAAACATAACCATCTTTGATTAACAAGCTAGTCAAGTAGAGGCATACTAGTGACACTCTGTTTGTCTATATATTCACACATGTATTATGTTTCCGGTTAATACAATTCTAGAATGAATAATAAACATTTATCATGATATATGGAAATAAATAATAACTTTATTATTGCCTCTAGGGCATATTTCCTTCATATATATTTTACCAATGGTCTTAAAATGCATGTATGAGATGCTACACTTCAATCATGAAAGAATTGATTAATTTAAATATCTAAATTACCTTCCTAGTTAATTTGCAGTATAAGGAGTCATTACCTTCATCATTTGATTTATCATTGAGAGCCTAAATCATGAGGATCGTACATGTATGTACATATATAAGAAATTAAGGATTAATTGGTAAGTTACCAGATGCCCATTACTGATTTTCGTTACCAAATTTCTTCTAAACATACATGCACGGAGACCTATAAAGTCTAAAGTACAACTCAATTATCTTTCATATAGAAGGAAACATAATAAACGGATTTGCACATACCACACTAAAACGAATTTTTATTTGAAGAGGTCACAATAATTTTCATGAAATCAGGTGTATGATTAGGAATTTCTTTTTTAACCATGCATGCTTCAGATTCCATGAAAAGGCATTATTCCCCGTGTGTTGAAACGAAAAAAAATCATCCCTCATACACACACCTGACAGCATCGGCGAATCCCTTCGAATCTTTCACAATGCCACACGAGAAACAGCATGATAAGTGGTGTCGCGCAAAGTTCATAAGGATGTATTATTTGTGAAATGTACTCAACATGTTTCCAATTTATTAGACAACAGAAATATCAACGTTAAGACGGGATTTTCAAAATACCCCATATAAAGAAGATATTAATAAAGGTTGCATCATAAATGGAATTTTAGGAATGATGATTAATATAATAGCATATTTCAAATCCACACATCTTTTTAAAGGGATTTCCATATATAACATGTTAGATTTGGAGTTAGGATTTGAAAGTGATTAATATAATACCATGTTTGAAATCTACACATCTTTTTAAGGGATTTGTATATATAACATGTTAGATTTGGAGTTAGGATTTGAAAGTTATGAGTTTTTTTGAAATATTTGAATATGTCCAAAAATAGAAAGAATGAAAATAGAGTAACTGGTACATTATGCAGCCCATCTGCTAAGTGACGCTGGGGCGAGTAGTAATATCCTACGCCTACCAACATTAATAGGAGAGAAAAAGAAGAAAAGAGAGAAAGGGGAATCGATCCTGGGTCTCACAGGTCAAGAGGTGAGGCTCACACCACTACGCCAGCCACCCGCAAGTTATTGACTACATGGGCTTAATTTTAATAACTGAACCTGCCGCGGATTTTAGAAGCGGCAAACCGAACTGTTTTTTTCACTTACCAATGGCATGGTGGGTAATTCTTTACAACCTCAGGGGCAGTTTTAATGATGGACGACAGAAACCCAATTCTCTTTATTATTAGGTAAAGATACGGTCACGAGTATGGTTTACGTGGAGGAGGAGCACATTCTTACCACTGCGGTCAAATTACTACGCTGCCCACTACTCTTGGACGATTAGTCTATCAGATTTGCTATTTCACATCTAGATGTGAAATAGCTATCTCACATCTAAGTCTAGAGTCGTTGGATCATCTGTCTTTTGTCTTTAATATTTGTGCAAAACGTGATGGTCTGGCCGGTGCGCTCGCTCGTTCAGCCTTGTCTCGCGCGTAGCTCATGTCCAGGTTGTAGCTCGTACGAGGTCGGCCCGTTGTCGTGTTTGTTTTTGTGATATTGGGCTGGCAGGCCGTTTTTGTCTATAGTCCAGTTGCATTTGTCTCCAGCGCCTCACATCTAGAGTGCCTTAATATTTTTTCGCCATAGGCTTCGTTTTTCTATTTTCTTGTCAAAAGTATGTGCAACGAGTCAATTCTAGTTCTTCTCATTTTTGTATACTTTCATTTGACTCCTAGTATTTTTTTTGGTTTGTTTCGGTTTTATTTTATTTTTTCTATTTCATTATTTGCTTTCAATTATGAACTAGTTTTAAATTCGTGATTTTTTTTTTATTTTTATTTTATCTTTTTCTCCCTTTTACCTTTTTCCTTTCTTTCTTTCTTTATTTGTTTAAAATTCATGAACTTGTTTTCGCTCTGTCATATGTTCGCTTCGAATGTCGTGCAAACCTTGATCACGGGTTACTTTTGTCACACGCGCTATGTGTCGCATCGTGTGATTGGTGTCTACTTGTTGACATGTTTGTGCATGCTTCTTTTGTTGGGCCGTTTTCGCTGTGCGGTCTGGGGTCTTGTTTTGGATTGGTTTGTTAATTCTCATCTAAATGAGAGTTAACAATGTTTCATCTAACTCATATATTGTTAGATAAACGTTTTTCTGAGTCGTGCTCGTTATCGTTGCGTCGTGTTTTCTGTTTGTCCCTCGTGAAGCAGTGGGGCCTGATATAATATTCTTTTTAGTGGGCCGTTATTATGTTTTGTGTATTGGTTTTTCTCTGTGGGCTTAGTTTTTTCTCGGGCCATGTGGCTTTTTATTCCCTCTTTTGTTTTTTTGGTTTGACCATGTAGCTAGATTTTTTGTTTCAGATTTGCTAAATCCAATCTAGATGAATTTTTAGCTCATATATGTCTATAACTGTCCAATTTGTTTGCCTTAATGTTCGTACAAACCAAAACATGCGCATCCATGTGAGCTCGTCATTTTTTGTCGCGCGCCCTCTTGTCTTGTTTATTTTGTGTGATCATGTTCTCGCGTTTTTTTTCCACGTGGTCCCATATATGTCATCATTTGGGGGTTCGACGATGCAGCTTATCCTCATCTTCTCACTGACCGACCTTTGATCCCTATAATTTTGCCTATGATTTATTTTTCATCCCAGTTATAGGTCCACCCTTGACATGGAACTGGCATGTAGTTTGTTTCATCCTAGTTGCAAGTCATACCTTGACTCGCAACTGGGCTCGTAGTTTGGTAGTTGTCCTAGGTACAAGTCCACCCTCAACTCGCAACTAGACCCATAGTTTTCCCAATTGCAAGCGCTGTATCTTCTTCCTTGCTTTTCGCTATTTGTTTTTTGCGTATCAGGTTGTTGGCCTAGGCATGTTTGGCTTTACTTTTGTCCCCTTGAATCGCCAATTGGGGCTTGACCATTTTCTGTGCAAGTTGCAAGTCCACCCTCGACAAGCAACTGAAACCCGATCTTTTTGTACGAGTTGCAAGTTCACCCTCCACTCGCAACTAGGGTCCGATCATTTTTTGTCGCAGTTGCAAGTACATCCCTTACTCGCAACTGGAACCTGACATTTTTTTGTCCCACTTGCAAGCCCACTGTCGACTCGCAAATATGGCTCGACCTTTTTTCCTAGTTGCAAGCCTATTGTCGACTCGCAACCGGGACCTACCATTTTTTTGTCCCAGTTGCGAGTCCGGGCTCAACCTTTTTTCCTAGTTGCAAGCCCATCATCGACTCGCAAGTAGGGGCCGACCTTTTTTCGTCCCAGTTGCAACCCCCTCTACTCGTAACTAGGACATGACTTTTTTTGTCCGAGCTGCAAGTCCACCCTCAACTCGCAACTAGTGGTCCGACTTTTTTTGTCCAAGTTGCAAGTCCACCCTCGCGTCGCAACTGGGCCCGACATTTTTTTCCGGTTGCAATTTCACTGTTGACTCGCAACTGGGCCCGACATTTTTTTTCCTCCTAATTACAAGTCCACCCTCAACTCACAACAGAGGTTCGTCCTTTTTTGTCCTAGTTGGAAGTCCACCCTCGATTCGGGGCCCAACCTTTTTTGTCCTAGTTCCAGGTCCACTCTCGACTCACAAATAGAGCGAGACTTTTTTTTGTCCAAGTTGCAAGTCGACCTTCGACTCGCAACTCGGGCCCAACCTGTTTTGTCCAAGTTGCAAGTTCACCCTTGACTTGCAACTGGGGGAAAACTTTTTTTTGTTCGAGTTGCAAGTCCACCCTCAACTCGCAACTAGGGTCCAACCTTTTCTGTCTGAGTTGCAACTCCACCTTCGACTCGCAGCTGCGGCCCAATTTTTTGACAACCAGTTGCAAGTCCACCATCGATTCGCAACTGGGGCCTGACCTTTTTGTGTCTCAGTTGCAAGTCCACCGTCGACTCACAGCTGAGGCTCAACCTTTTTCTTGTCCCAGTTGCAAGTCTACCATCGACTCGCAACTGGGGCCCAACCTTTTTTGTCCCAGTAGCAAGTCTAAACACAACTCGCAACTAGGGCATGACCTTTTTTAATCCCATTTGCGAATCCACCCTCGACTTGCCACTGTGGGTTCGACTTTTTTTGTCCCAATTGCAACTCCACCCTTGACAGCAAACAAACCGCAGATGAGCCGACTCAAGTAGCTAGGATATGATTTTGGTTTTGTTTTGTTCATGTTTTCTATTATCATTTTTTTATTGGTTTTTCTCTCCTTTTATTTTTCTATTTTCAAAATTTGATCTCATTTTTTTTTCTTTTTTTCTGATTTTTTTTCTTTTTTCATAAATTCACAAGATTCAATAAATGTTCCAAATTTCATAAATTTGTTCATTGTTCTAAAATTGTTTGTGTTTATCAAATTTAAAATATAGATCAAAATGTGTTCATTGGAAAGAAAACTAATATTCTAGCGAGATTATCTCCATCGTAAGAAGAGAAGAACGCGAGCTGTCGTGTAGTGTAAAGTTGTAGTACGACTAACAACAACAACAGAAAGTGTCGCGAGTTGCTGTGTAGTGTAGTGTAGTGTAGTAGTACAACTAGCAGCAACAAAACGAAGGGAAGTGAGCTGTCGTTTGTAGTAGTACGACGACTACTAGCATTAGCAAAGGAGCAGCGACATCGGTAAGCCTGTTTGTAGTAGTATTAGCAGCATTAAGCAAGGGAGCAGCAACAGCGGCAAGCCTGGCCATGCGAACATGCTCTGGGTGGCCCTTTTTTTAGTCGTGCTTGGTGATTCTCAAAAAACAAAAATGACGCTGGGCTGGACAACAACAAACAAGTGCTAAAAAATCAACTAAGGTGATGTCATGTTAGATGTGAGGTATTATCTCACATCTAGATGTAACATAGACAGACCCTTAGTCTATAGTGCTATGAGTTTTTTTCTTCTTTTATCAAAGAAGGGCTTCCCCCTCCGATTTCCATTAAGGGAAACTAAAATTTGAGCTACAGAATCTAGTTCAAGGACCAGATAACCAAGTTCAGACGCAATATGATAAAAACTACAGCTAAAGCCACAAACCTAGGACACAAAGAAGGGGTCGAGGCCCCTGAAACACAGTGCTATGAGTTACTATGCAATATATGGACATATAGGATCGATCGAAGCCATTGAGCTGATTAAGAGCAATTGGCGAAAATGCAGTACAAGCTGGCAACGCCTTCTCATTTCTTCTCACTGAAAGTGTAGTTCAGTGTTGCTCTTGCTCATCATGCATGATGCATGCATGTGTTAAGTTGAGTAAATTCCCGCGAACTGACCCAACACAGACACTGTTGTGAAAAACCGGACGTTTAATTTGTCCTTGCTCGCTCGACTGATCGGTGTCCACGTACGAACTATACTTGATTTGATCCAAGGCATGCCACGTGCGGCTGCATGGAAAAGAAGGCCTCATGTCCAGCAAGCTAGCGATCAAAATTAGATCCCTTCAGAAACTAAGGGTGATCACTATGCATGCCATGAGCAGTTAACGGTCACTGGCATCATTGCCATCTCATATTTAGTTTTCCTCTCCCTTCTGAGATCGTGCTGTTGGCCTTGCGTCCTGCGCGCCAACGTTCACCAATGTGATAGACCGTTATGTGCCGCATGCAGAATTTGATGCTTGGTGCCATTTGTTTAGACGTGCGACGAACCAGCCCATCGCCACTCATATCCTACACTGATACACTCGGACTGCTAAACACAACCATATATTTCTAGACGGCAGCAGCAGCAGCCGCTGGACATCGATCACATGATCGACGACAAACCTCCGATCTCCGGCCGATCGGTTCCTCCACCAAACCATGACATGTACAGTCAAGAAACGACACAGGGAGATGGGGCAACGATCTGTCAAATCCCGCGGCGCCCAAACGCCATGCCGCGCCGCTTTAATTTCCGGAAGAAAAGACCCTCTACAATCCGGGGAGCGTATGTGCGTGCTCCGCCACTCGCCCGCACCATACGCTAGCACGCACATACGCCTTTAGATTGAGCGACTCTGGGGGATAGGAGGATATCGGCATGCTTGCGTACTGGTCTACACGTGAACATGTTTCCCGTCCTAGCATCCGGTACCGGTTGTGGTGCGCGCATGCATATGCGACAGCCTAGTCTAGTTAACACTAAAACTAACATGCTAGCAATATGGTCATTTTTAAAAATTTGTTTTAAAACTAACATGCTAGCAATACCGGTTTTTGAAGTTCTCAGAAAGCCGAGCCCCCAAGATCGCCCTCCCCTGGCGGCACGGGGGGAACCCTAGCCGCCGCAGCTAGCGGCCACCTCCAGCACACACTCCCGGGTCGCCGTCGCCGGAGGGCCGGCCGGCGAAGCCGTGCCGGACCCTAGGAAGGTGGCGGCGGGGCGGATCTGACCTCTCACGCTTCCCGCCCCCGCTCGGCCTCGCGACTCCATCACCTCCCCCTCCTCCCGTGGCGACCCACTGGTCGGTCCGGGCATGCTGATGCGCCCAAGAGGTGCTGGGTGGCCGGATCTGGTCCTTCCCCGCTGTGTTGGGCTCCCCTGGCCGTCGAGGGCGCCACCTCCGCCTCCCCCCTCCCGTGCGACCCCGAGCCTCTTCCCCGGCACTTCGCCGGCGTCCTCTCCAGCTGCTGTGTATGCTTGCTAGTCCGGCGGTGGTTTCGGCGTGCCTTGGGCGTCTTCCCTTGTGGTCCTCCTCACCACCTGCGGCGACGCGGCCCAGCCACTGTTGGTGCCGCTGCCGGCCATGGGTGGGGTGTCGGACCTGCGGCTGGTTGCGGGGGTGCTCGCGGCCTGCGGCCTTCCTTATGCAGGCGGCCCCCCTCGTTTCCTCGGTGACGGCTTCTGGATCGAGATGGCGATGCTTCTAGCGATGTGGCGGACAAGGGGCCCTCATGGCGGGTCCTTGCTGGCGTTGCTACGGCCCCGACGGTCTCGGGCCCGCGTCTCTCCGGTGTCCCCTGCCCGTTGGTGCTCTGTCGGGCGGCTTCGGCCGTGGCAACCGAGTGGCTGCGTGCCTTCCGGCTCACCTGGTTCACCCATGTTCGGATGGCAAGGCCACGACAGATTTGGATCTGCATGCCTCCAGTCCTTGCTTGCCGACGTTGCTAACGTCGTCGTCGAACCCCCGCGTGGTTGCTTAGTTGCCTGCCCTTCCCTATATGCGTCAAAGCCTCCTCCTTTTGTCAGATCCAATGCTCCAGGGCTCCGTGGCGGTGCCACCCTTCGACGGCAGGTGCAGCCCCACCAACCCAACTTCCGACACGATGGTTCCGACCAACATTGGATTCTTCATCTTCGATCCCCAATTCAGCGGCTTTGGGATTGCTCAGCTTCAGGCCAGGGAGAAATCCCTGCTCTGCTTGCCGGTGCTGGCAACGGCGGCACTTGCGGGTGTCGTTTCCTTCTTGGAGGCGTTGTCAAGGCCTTAATCTACGCCCCTCTTCGAGCTCAGGGGAAACCCTAGGTCTTGTTCCTCCGGACCGGATGGCGACGGAGTCTCGGCGTCACTTTCCTTCTTGAAGGCGCTATTTTCTTCGCTCACGGTGTCCGTCGTATTGGCTCGGGTGATGTCGGAGTTCTGCCTAGTACGGCTTGGCCACTCTTGGTTTTGGGATTGGTGGGTTTAGCTGTGTTGTATCCTCCACTCGGGCTGAGCATCCCTTCTTTCTGCTCCGGGCACCATGTTCACGCCTGCCTGCGTTCGTGTCATGTGTTGTATCCCTTGATGTACTCATTCTACTACTTCTATCAATGGAAGATACGCAAGCTTTGCGTATTCGTGAAAAAAAATTAAAAATTTGTTATTTTGAGAGTCCAAAATTCCTCTTTTGCCGCAAGCTCCTCACATGTCCAAACATGAACTTAAAAACACTTTTCATGTTATTTTCTCTAATATTTATTGGCTGAACTGATACACGCAACCCTCTAGTGATTTCTCTAGATATATCAAAGATATTGTGTGCAAAGATATATAAAACATAATGTAATGCATTGATAAATGTGTAAACTAATTTGCGGAGTTATGTGATATCCATTTTAACAAACTATATTATTTGATATCTATAAAAAAATTATCATGACAATAAAAAATCATGTTTAGCATAGGAAAATGTATTTAAAAAGTAAATATTATAAATGTATCTAAATATGGATCTTACTTTAAAGCGATGTGATAATCATGTAAGTTCGACTAGTTTTGACTTAGAACTATATCAAAAGATGTATCAATAAAAAAACACTACATTTACCTAAAAGAAGAGCTCCCACGAAGCAAAAGAGTTTAGTACAAAGAGGATGGAATTCACCATCGACATTGAAACCGCCAATGGTTGTCCCAAGGTACCAAGTTTATTAGGGATGTGTTTGGTTCTGGTCACCGGATGGAATGTAACGGGTCCGTCCCGTGCCTGCCCCATGTTCTTGTGTTCGGTAGTACCCATGAGGCAGAACCCACCCATTCCCACGAGCAGAATATTCCCCTCAGATCCGGAATGCGCTCATACCTCCGATTTGAAAGAATCACACAGAACGGCTCGACTTTGCGTCTCCAACCTCCCCCACTACCCCCTCAACCACGAATCCCAGCTCTGCGCCGCCGCCACTCCATCATATCTCTCCCCCTCTCGATTTACGCCCCCTCGTCTCTCCCACTATTGCGCCGCCTCTCCTCCTCCCTCCCTCTCCGGCGATGCATCTCCGCGTCAGGCCGCTGCAGATCTCTGCGTTGGGCTGTTGTGGATCTCCGATGATGCTCCACGTCAGGTTTGTGCGGATCTCCACGAGCTGACACTGGATCACGACGAACGGCTACACCTCAGAAGCAAGCTTTGTGCTGGTGAGCTCCTTGCCGTCCCTCAGTGGTGATCTTGTGGTGCCGGCCAACGACTGCCAACTCCTAGGCAAGCAGCGACAAGGAGCTGCTGAATCGATTTGGGGACATTATTATAATCTGAAGGTTAGTAGCTTTTCCTAATCACAGCAGTATGATTTTGTGTGAATGAATTATTTTCGCAGATCTTTTGACGTCTATATGGACGTATGACTTGTATTTTAACATGTATATGAGTGAATAACTAGTATTTTGTTTAGCAGTTTTTTATCATGTGTTAAAAATACAAATACCAGTGACAATTATGCATATATGTGGCATTATTTTTATCGAATAGTGAGATGAATCAAATGCCTTCCATTACGTTATTTCCAACCAAACACTAAAATGGAATGGTTCCATTACACCTATTTGCCCAAACAAACATAGAAACGGAACCGACCCATTCTAGTGGAACGGAATGTCATGGAACCATGACATTCCATACCACTTCGTTCCCCAACCAAACACACCCTAGAAAGCCACGTCAGCACGTACGGTGACGAGGCCTCCCACATTCACGCCGGATGCAGGTCATTATAATCGGTTCTCCTCTACGATTGGCGTCGTGTCCATCGGCAGCACAATGCCTAGCCCCTCGGGGTGGAACTGCCAGGAGGAGATACAATTAAGATGCACCCAACAATCTTGCGTGAAACAAATCAAAAAGAAAAAACCTCACGTCCAAAACAACAAGGACTAAGCAAAAAACAGACAATCTTCATCTTATTGAAGGAAATATGCCCTAGAGGCAATAAAAAAGTTATTATTTATTTCCTCATATCATGACAAATGTTTATTATTCATGCTATAATTGTATTAACCGGGAACATGATACATGTGTGAATACATAGACAAACTTAATGTGACTAGTATGCCTCTACTTGACTAGCTCATTAATTAAAGATGGTTATGTTTCCTAACCATAGACATGTGTTGTCATTTGATTAACGGGATCACATCATTAGGAGAATGATGTGATTGACTTGACCCATTCCGTTAGCTTAGCACTTGATCGTTTAGTATGTTGCTATTGCTTTCTTCATGACTTATACAAGTTCCTATAACTATGAGATTATGCAATTCCCGTTTATCGGAGGAACAGTTTGTGTGCTACCAAACGTCACAACGTAACTAGGTGATTATAAAGGAGCTCTACAGGTGTCTCCAAAGGTACATGTTGAGTTGGCGTATTTTGAGATTAGGTTTTTTCACTCCGATCGTCGGAGAGGTATCTCTGGGCCCTCTCGGTAATGCACATCACTATAAGCCTTGCAAGCAATGTAACTAATGAGTTAGTTAAGGAATGATGCATTACGTAACGAGTAAAGAGACTTGTCGGTAACGAGATTGAACTAGGTATTGGATACCGATGATCGAATCTCGGACAAGTAACATACCGATGACAAAGGGAATAACATATGTTGTTATGCGGTTTGACTGATAAAGATCTTCGTAGAATATGTAGGAGCCAATATGAGCATCCAGGTTCCGCTATTGGTTATTGACTGGAAACAGTTCTAGGTCATGTCTACATAGTTCTCGAACCCGTAAGGTCCACACGCTTAAGGTTTCGATGACAGTTATATTATGAGTTTATGAGTTTTGATGTACCGAAGTTTGTTCGGAGTCCCGAATGAGATTACGGACATGAGGAGGAGTCTCAAAATTGTCGAGACATGAAGATTGATATATTGGAAGCCTATATTTGGATATCGGAAGTGTTCCGGGTGAAATCGGGATTTTACCGGAGTACCGGGAAGTTACCGGAACCCCCCGGGAGCTTAATGGGCCTATATGGGCCTTAGTGGAAATAGAGGGCAGCAAGGGGGTGTGGGGCGCCCCCCAAGGCCCAAACCGAATTGGTTTAGGGCAAGGGGGGCCGGTCCCCCTCTTTCCTTCTCTCCCTCTCCCTTTCCTTCTCCTTTCCTAGTGCAACAAGGAAGAGGGGAGTCCTACTCCCGGTGGGAGTAGGACTCCCCATGGCGCGCCCCCTCCTAGGCCGGCCGACCCTCCCCCTTGGCTCCTTTATATACGGGGGAGGGGGCACCCCATAGACACAACAATTGATCTCTTGATCTCTTAGCCGTGTACGGTGCCCCCCTCCACCATAGTCCTCGATAATATTGTAGCGGTGCTTAGACGGAGCCCTGCGATGGTAGAACATCAAAATCGTCACCACGCCGTCGTGCTGACGGAACTCTTCCCCGACACCCTGCTGGATTGGAGTCCGGGGATCTTCATCGAGCTGAACGTGTGCTAGAACTCGGAGGTGCCGTAGTTTCGGTGCTTGATCGGTCGGGCCGTGAAGACGTACGACTAGATCAACCGCGTTGTTCTAACGCTTCCGCTTTCGGTCTACGAGGGTACGTGGACAACACTCTCCCCTCTCGTTGCTATGCATCACCATGATCTTGCGTGTATGTAGGAATTTTTTTGAAATTACTACGTTCTCCAACACTTATAAACCCCCAAAAAATGGCTTCGACACAATATCATAAGCGCTAAGACAAGAGCCATGATAAGGCCTCATGACCAAGAAGCCGCACGAGAAAATGAAGCGATAAAAACGTGGTCATTGAGTTATAATCACCATTCATGTGAGCATAAGAGTTAGAAGTCCACCTAAGAAGGTCATGACCTCATATTTAAAGGGTCTAAACGGCTCCATTTCTTTTCCCAACGTCAAAGATATTTAAGAAACAAAGCCAGCGACACAAATCGAGTTGAAAAACAAGGGAGACACTCACCTATCAAGGCACGAGATGCCGACAGTGTTATTGAAAGGTGACAAAACAATGTTTGATGACACCATGAACCACTGCCTCATTGCATCACAAAGAGAGTGAAGCATGAACACATTCGAGAAAGGAAAATTGCCTCTCAAGATGAGGGAAAGAGTAGTTGTGTCCCTCATAACCCTCATTCATCTTGCCAAACTCGAAGAAGTGGCAGAACATGGCCAACTGTAGAACCTTATCTTCTTTTTTATTTTTGAAAAGTCTCTTATATAGGTCTATTTTCTAAGGAAGATAAAGATTCCCGTGTCATTCCCAGTGAAATGTCTCTTATATATATGAACTTTTTAAAATCTACATACATTTTTTAAATAGGTGACATACCGTTTTGTTTAACTAGAATTATTTTTTTAAATAGACAATACAGAACGACCATTATAAATACAAGATAAATAATTAAAATAATAAAAGACAAACATCTTCAATTATATTTAATTATCTATTTATTATATCATTTATATTTTTAAGAAACTATTTCTAGAATATTATTTTTTAGATTAAATTTTTAAGGATACACATTATATTATATATGATCTTTTTAAAATGTACATACTATTTTAGATAGGTGATATACCATTTTGATTAATTAGTATTATTTTTAAATAGACAATACATAACGACCATGATAAATACAAGATTATTAATTTAAAAGTAAAAGAGAAACATCTATAATTATATTTAGTTATCTATTTATTTGATATATCATTTATATTTTTAATAAACTATTTCTAGAATATTATTTTTTAGATAAAAAAATTCAATAATGCTATTCTTACATAAAGTTTGTACAAAATCTCTACGTACTAGTACGTTCCCATCTATAACCCCTTCCATGATTTTAGCTAACTGCCATGAAATGAACTACTCCCTCCGTCCCATAATATATGTACGGATTTGCTAGAACTCATCCGAATGCTTTTTTCTTTGGTCTCATTCACTTTTGTGGCCGTTGGATCAAAACGCTCCGCGATTCGTTTATCTGAGGGACGCGAGCGTGCGCTGCTCGTCCCGTACAGGAGCAGCTCATGTGCGTGAGCTTTACCCAGGCTTTTTGCTTGCTTATTTGCCCGAGCTGGGCTATGTGGGCTTTTTGTTTTCCTTTTTTCCTGACCAAAAAGAAAGATGTGGATCGAAAGATGTGAACGCTGAGTAGCTTTTTGCATGTTTTGTCATTTGTTTACTTTTAGGGGTAAGCTCTTTGTAGGGACGTTTTTATTTTTTTTCTTATGATTAATTGCTGTTTTAGTTTTTTTTCTATTTTTTTCTTATTTCACTATATTTAATAGAATTTTGTTTCACTCTTTTCTTATTTTTATTATATTCATTTTATTTTAAGTATAATATTCATTTGTCACCCAAGATTGCAAATTGATTGTTTTGGTTTTATTTATATAAAACTTTCCTCCTATTATTATTATTATTATTATTATTATTATTATTATTATTATTATTATAAAAGAATCACCGTGCCAACACATTAATGAAGTTTAGATTGAAAAATAAGGTGTCGGTTGGAAAGGGTCCAGTTACATGTAGGGCTGTAAGAAAAGCTCGAGGCTCGTGAGCCGCTCGAGATCGACTCGTTTTTTGACTTGACTTGAGATGGACTTGAAAAAAACGAGCTGAGTTTGAACACTTTATGTAGATCGACTGAGAGACGAGCCGATCTTGAGCCAATTTTGGCTCGCTCAATTTTAGCTCGATAGCTCGACAGAATATCATTATGTTAAATGGTCATGCCATATATTAAATGAAAATAAGATAATTTATTACCATATATGTTGTCCATAATTATTCTTCATTTTATTTACCAATGAACATGGAAATTTAATGAAGTGCAGAGAAGATTTAGGCCTAATATATGGCACATGGTCGACTATCTGTTAAATATCCTAATTTTTTGGCAAAGGTTCCCTGCATATTCGCCTTACTTTTTTTGTTTTTCACCTATAGAATTATAATTTTTACCATCTCATTTAGCTCGAAACTAGCTCGAGATCGACTCGAGATTGTTACAAGCTGAGCATGAGTCATGTTCTATAGCTCGATCATGTGCTTCACTCAGTTTGAGCTCGCTCGAGTTTTCTTATGAGTTAAGCTGAGGCAACGCCAACTCGCTCGAGCTCGACTCGTTTGCAGCCATAGTTACATGTCTATCACTAGACGTGCAACTACAGGCGGTGCAACCCGGTAGCAATTGCACCGGCACAAAGCAATTGCAACTAGGGTTGAAAAGGGAAGTTGTCGGGGCCAGTTGCATGTCCGTATTAGAAATGCAACTGCAAGTGTTGTAATCCGGCTGCAACTGCTCGGGACACAAAGCGACTGCAAGTGGGGTCCGGAGAGGAGTTGTGGGGATAGCTGCATGTCCATCACTAGACATGCAACTGCAAGTGTTGTAAGCCGACTGCTGCTTCAAGCGTTGTTACCCGACTGCAACTGCAGGGGGCACAAAACATTGCAACTGGGGTCAGGAAATAAGTTGTCGAGGCCAGTTGCATCTCCACCACTAGACATGCAACTGCAAGTGTTTTAACCCGACTGCAACTGCACGGGGCACAAAGCAACTGCAACTTGGGCTAGGAGAAGTGTTGTCGAGGCCAGTTGCATGTACATCACTAGACATGCAATTACAAGTGTTGTAACCCGATTGTAACTGCACGAGCACAAAGTGACTGCAACTGGATCTTAAATTGCATGTGCGCCACTAAACATTCAATTTGCAAGCATTTGCCTGTTCTTAAATATTGTTACTACTAAAAAAAAGAAGGTGCAATATACGTATATACATGGCGTGTTTTATGTATGTACATGCGTGCCCGTTTGAAAGCATGTACATGCAGCCGGCCGGGATACGAAAAGAGGAAAAATACAACGCAGTGAAAGACGAATGAAGACACACGCACGCAACAAAACTCACTCCACTCAACGTCACGTCACACCCAGCTCACATGTACGAGCCATACATGCAGCCGAGGGACGGACGTACGTGGAACAAACAACAGCAACGTGGCAGATACGATCGAGTCCAAAATGTTTTCTCTTATTTTCCTCTTCGCTTTCTATACAAGCCCAAATAATTTTTGATGAAAGCCCATTGATAGAAGTCCAACAACCCATATAGGTTTCTAGGAAAAAAGGTGAATGAGACCAAATTATATCTCAGCTAGATGAGTTCTAGGCAATCCCATGTATGTAGCGTTAAAAACGTTTTTATATTGTGGGACAGAGAGAGTAGTACGTAATTTTTTTTAGAATCCGTACTTAAGAATAGCATTGCTCGAAAACATTAAAAGAGAGAGTGTGCCCGCCGATCTAACCCTTCGTTTTTGGCAGGGATTAACGATCTGATGCTTCAGGGGATTCCAGGGGTAAGAAGTTTGACAGCTGTGCAGCTTGGAAAAATAATTTTAAAGTTAAAAAAATCAAAAAAAATCTGGTTAATACAAACACGTGTTTTTCACATACCTGTCAAGTTCCGTGTAGTAATTTAATCATTTGTAGACTACACATAAAGTCAAATACTGGTCCAAATACAAAAGAATATATATATAAGCCCCATGTTTTTGCAGCGAAAAAATATAAGCTCCTTCTGACAAGTGTGTTTGTGTCTGTGTGTGCACTCATATGGAATTATCCTTTTTGACGGAAATCCTTGCATAGATACAGTATACAAGTATACATATATGCACATATTTTCCCTGTAATTTTTAAATGAAAAAAGTTAAAGTTTTCCACGAAAATAAGTAAAATGCTACCTGGAGCCTGGTAGGGAAATACGGAAAGGGAATGCCTGTTCCGGCGACACCAGGGTTAGCTCGCGAACCATCCAGGGCCTCATTCGCCTGCCGTGCTGTATACAAACCACCACTCTCTGTTGCTCGATCGATCGCAGCAGCAGAAATGCAGAATCCATCGCCCACTCGTCGTTGCCCTTCTGCTCCCCCGTCCCACCCACCTGGTAAAAAACCTACTCCTTGCTGCTGGTTCACTGTTTACGCGAACAAGATGAGACGAGGAGAGGAATTCATGCCGGGGCTGGCAACGGCAGGCGCCAGCCAGAGCTAGCGCACGGCCGATCGAACTACGCGACTACGTGTGCAGCGGCGACGCCACGCGCCGGCGCATCCGGCGCAGCGTCTGCCGCGCGGCTGATGGCAACGGTTGTCCGGGTCCGGTCGAGGGCGAGCGTCTGCGTCGCGGTCGTGCCCTCTGCCTTTCTCGGTCGCCGCTCGCCGGTCGGGCCAGGCAACGTCCGTGGCCTTCACACCCTGCCTCCCTCCTCTGCGTGCACATGGCGTGCCCTGCCCCTGCTCCTGCCCTGATACCACTCAAGCTCCATGCATGCATGCATGCAGCGAGACGCAGGGGGTCCTCATCAACCCCCGTCGCCTCACACCTCCTCATAGAGTAGCTCCCAGCTAGGCGGTGTCCTTTCTTCTTGGACTTGGACCGGAGGAGCTTGGAGATCGCCGGCGCCCATGTGCCGATCTGCATTCAAGTCTTTGGAGAGTGAATGCTGCCTCGCCTATTGGTACGGTAGTGTGGTTGACTCGCCAACAAGTACGTACGCACGTCCTGCAGAGATAAATACGGGAGATCTGAGCTGTGGTCGTGTTGACACGCCATGTGCTAATTATCAGTTGCATATAAAATCGCAAGAAAAGAAAAATCTCCATCTCCTACTCCGTTTATTCCCTCGGTGCCTTTCACATCTGTTCAAACCTGGAAGTATATATATGAATAAAGGGGATCCAACAAAGAGGTCGCCGCGGAAATTCCCAAACGCACAAGAATGACAGGCACATGCGAATGAATAATGGAGAGAGATAGCCTAGCTAGCTAAGCTAACGAGTACCTGTCACCTGTACTGATGTAGTAGTACGATGGCTCATGTTTTGGTCATTTCCGGTTAGCGCCTTCTGACACAATGATTCCGGGCTAGCTAGGCTATCCCGGAATGCGCCCGCATATCTCTCCGTTGATGGGGAGGTATAGAATGGTTTTTGTTTCTGTTTATATATCTTGCTGGATTTTATTCGAGGCCACCGGTTTGTCATGTCGCCGTCAACCAGAAAGTAGCTTGATTTCAGCAAAGTCTGGCGTGCACATAACGAAAGCTTGATTGACTCTCTGGGATGTAATCTAACTTTTCTGGTGTTGCCATTTATTTTTCGAAGAATGTGATGACTGGTTCTCATAAGTCGTATGTGTGATGCAAGGAGAACAGCAGTAACAGTAACAATAAGAAAGAGCATTGTTCTGTCCGATTTCTCCAATTCCTGCTCTACATTGTCATCTCGTCCCTTTCATGGCCGTGTATGCAGTCAGCTATCTACTGAACCTGAACACAAAACCCAGATTTTCTGGCAAGCAGTTCTGAAGGCACTGCCCCAAGTAGTTTAGTACTCCCAAATGCTCAATCATAGCAGTACATCATCGCATTATATGACAGGCTGCCTGAACTGCTAGAGCTAGCTGGAGATCCATGGAAGTGCATTGCATTCTACAGACCACCAGATCTTTGGAACAGAAGTTTGCAGTAGCAAAATCATCCATTTCACTCACATGAGGCGAGCCTTGCGGCTTACATGATGTGGTATCGAGACCTCAATGTCTCTAGCAAAAGAAGAGGAAGAAGAAGCTCCATTGCAGCTACCAGAGCTAGATCTAGAGCTAGCTAGAAGAACACTCCGCAAGACAGCAGGTCCTAAAATTGCTGAGCTGCAGTAGAAAATGCGGCGGAATCCCCGTCTTGCCCTCCACCAACCTCCCTATGTACTGCATCCACGCAGGGGCAGATCGGTCAGAACGCAGCAGCGGGCATTTTGCTCTGCTGGTTCACCGGTTTGCCTTTGCCAGGGGGCAAATCTTCCATCACGCCCGCCATGGCAGCCGAACGAGGAGGGTGAGACGGGGAAGACGGGCCAGAAGGCTAGTAGTAGAGCGCGGAGTCGTCGTCGTCGGTGGCCTGGCAGCCGGGGTCGGAGAGGCCGAGGAGCAGGCGGCGGAAGTCGGCGACGGCGCAGGGGATCCGGAGCGCGCCCGGGTGGCCGTAGCCGTACTCCTGCGCGGCGCGCCGGAGCAGGGCCTTGAACGCCGGCTGGCCCAGGAGCTCGGCCCGCACGGCGAAGCGCTCGACGGGGCCGCCCTCCTCGCCCACGCACACCGGCACGTGCCCCTCCGGCACCCGCGCGCCGCGGCCGAGCCTCCTTGCGCCGAAGAACGAGGACGACGACGAAGCGGCTGCAGAGGAGGCCTTCGCCGCGGGGTCGGGCCGGAGCGGCTGGTACGCGGCGGCTGAGCAGGCGTCGGCCGCGGCCACGCGGGACAGCCGTCTGAGCAGGCGCTTCATGCTGCCGTTGCTTCGGTTGACGCCGGAGACCTCGAGGCTTGGAAGCGGAGGCCGGGAGGCGGCGGCGGTGGCTGGTTCTTGGCGAGGGACGACACTAGAATTGAGAGGACACAAGGCGTTTGTACTGAGGCGGCCATGGTGGCTCCTCCTTATATAACGGGAGAGCTGGAGGTTGTGGGATGCACAGGTCCTCTTGCCATTATTTTTCTCGGTTTGTAGTATTTACAAATTCTTTGCTCGGAATGGAATGTGGCACCGGGTTGCTTGCCTCCTTTTAAAATTCTGCCCCATTTCATACTTGGCGAATACGAATACGAATATGTAACTGGTTACATTGGTAAAGTTGACAAGAGAATGCGCCATGAATAACGCCTTGTTCCAGCATAAAATAACGACAAACGGTTGTATTATATATACTCCCTCTGTACATGTAAAGGTGTATTTTCAAACAGTAGCAGTATTCTACGTTTCATGTTTTTGGTGGATCCTTTACCAGTTACCGCGGTACCACCCCACTACTGAACTTGCCATTTAGTAGGAACAACAAAGTTGTGCTAGAAAATGAAGTGAGATGTTATTTCGTTGAATGAGAGTATACACACAAAAATGCCTTAGCCTCATGTGATTACACAGCTAGTGCCTTTTCTATTCAAGTGATCATGCTAGAGGGGAGAGCACGGTGGAGTGTAGCCATATGTGTGTGTGCATAGCAAGGGCTGCCAGGCAGAGACTTCTTTTTTCTTTTAAGGGCATGTACAACAATGTCCAGTCAGCTGTCTGGAAGGGAGGACAGCTAGGATTTTAGATGATGTGAAAGAGAGAGAATGAAGAGAGAGAAACAGTCTGTCAGTAGAATTAGCAACGATCTGTAGCCCTGAAAATCAGGTTGCTACAGACGGCTTTTTACCGTTGTATGGAGTGCCGTCTGCAAAGCTTCCGGGAACTGCCTCCTTAAGCGGTGGATTAATCTTCCACTCCTCCATATTTTAGAATGCTACAGACAGTAGAACAGTCTGTCTATTGTACGTGGTGTTTTTACCTCTGTCTATAGTTGAGGTGGAGTATCGCTACAGACAACCGTTGTCTAAACTAATGTACATGCCCTAAGGCAAGCAGAGAGAGAATTGAATGGGCTGGCGAGGTACGAGTGCGGGTACAGTTGGAGTACCCGGCAGGTACAAGCGGCAAGAAGCCGGTGGGGTGGGCCCAGCAGCGCCTTAACCCGCACCCGGTTTAGCTCCGACCGATCGGATCGATTCGGGCTCGCTCCGGGACCGCCTCCCTTCCGGTCCGGCCTGTTCCGTAGTCCCTTTTGTACGGCGCGCGTGGAGGTGAGAGAGTGAGGAGGTTAGCGAGATTTAGCTGTCAACAAGGAGCCCACGCACATGGAGGAGAGAGAGAGAGAGAGAGAAAGCAAGTGATTATAGAACAATTTGAAGGGAGAGAGATAGAGAGAGAGAGTGAGAATCAAGTGATCGTACTACTCGACTGTTACTGTTGTCAATCCGTGGCAGTAGCATCATCTTTTGGCACCTGGATTTTTCTCAGTGATAACACAAACGGTAGAGACTCTAGAAATGCGTACCATCCCATAGATTTCAAAAAAAAAAGGACCATGCTACTACTAGCATGTTAGGTGTGGCGCACTATTCTGGTACCGGACGCTAGCAAGCTAGGCGAAGCATTTTCACGTGGAGTCGGAGACCAGCACGCATGCGTGCAGATATCCTCCTATCTTGAGCATCGCTCGAACCAGAGGAGCACTGCACTATGCGTGATACGTAGGCGTCCCGGTCGTGGAGCGGCAAACGCATACATCAACAGTGTCTCCCGCATTTTGGAGGTGTCTTTTCCGGAAGCGGCGCGGCATGGCGTTAGGGCGCCCGGAGATTCGACCGATCGTTGCCCCGTCTCCTCGTGTCGTTCTTTTGACGGTACATGTCACGGTTTGGTGGACAAACTCATCGGCCGGTGGTCTAGACATATATGGCTGTGTGTGTTTACTGCTGGAGTACGAGTGTGGGATATGAGTGGGGATGGGGTGGTCACGCACACATCTCGCCAAGGTAGAAATGCATAATTATCTCATTGCTGAAAGTTGGCGCACCACACATGGGATGTTACTTTCAGAATGAACAGAAAAACACTTAGTGGACATGCACATCTTTAAATTCAGAAGGCGTCTAATTGACGACTTCGTAGTTCATTTGTACTTTTCATTCCCTGTTGATCTCTTGCTTTCGTATTAATATCAAGTCAACTAATTTGGAGCCTCGCATCGCATGTGGTGCCATGCATGTGAGCACTGATGACTAAAGTACGTGCCAGTCGATCGCGTCGTCAATGCAAAGTCGGAAAAATGGAGCGAGGAGAGAAACTCAATTCGGCAGAAGGTACGACCGGTACGTACGGCCCACTTTTATTGGCACGTTTCTTCTTGCCGTGCTAGCCATAGCTAGCTAATGGGACGGTGCATGTTACGTTCGGCCGGAGTCTGTGGCGGAGCTAGCTTGATCACTGGCTTGCCGGACATGCCACGCACGGCGAGGCCTTCGTTTCCATGCAGGCGCACATGGCGTGCCGCAGATCAAATCAAAATCAAGTAGTACGTGGAGGACGTCGATGGACCGAGCGAGCCAGGACAAATTGAACGTCCGATTTTCAAAACAGTGCAATGCAGTGCCTCTGTTGGACTGTTGGGTCGCTGCACGCGGGTGTGGAACGCGTGACATGCTCAACTTAGAGCCTTCCAATAGAAGATGTAAATGCAAAAGTAACGATCTTTTACTCTCTCTGTTCGGAAATATTTGTCGAAGAAATGGATAAAAATGAATGTATTAGAACTAAGATATGTCTAGATATATTCATTCTCCGACAAGTATTTTCGGATAGAGGGAGTACATCTTTAAGGTCTAAGAAGTAAGAACACCTCTCTAATAAATGATTTAGATGCCAAAAAATTACGTCTTCATCTCCTGAAGATGTAAAATACAAGACATCGCGGTGCAAATATGCATCTCCACGTACAGGAGATGTAAAACTGACGGTCGCGCGCCAACCGCCCAATTGGCTTCCGTTCGTCGACGATTTTCTCCCTATAACTCGCAGCCGCCACCCGTCGGCCCATCCCCAACCCGCCGCCTATCCCCATCACCGGTCGCGCCGCCATAGCCGCCACCGACCCGCTGATTTGAGTCCGCACCTCCGACGACTGTCTACCTCCGCCGCCGGCGATTTGTGTCCGGAAACGCCGCCCATCCGTCCATCCGCGACCCCGCGGCCTATCCCTGCCACCACCGCATCGCTGCTCCGCCTGCACGCCGCGAATCGGCAGTATTTCTTGCCGCTCCGCCGTCGTCGCCCGGTTTTTCCCTATCACCATTTCCACCTTCGTTGCAGCCACCACCTGACTGCCAACCACCCGCCCAGCCACCACCGCACCACAGCTCCGCCCACACGCTGTGAATCGACTGTTTTTTCCACCGCACCACCGCCACGACCCAGTTAGTTCCCGCCGCCGTTTCCGCTGTCGCAACCGCTCATTCGCCACCGCGCGCCTTCATCCACCTCACCGACAACGACGGCGATGGCAAGGGCAAGGGCAAGCCGGCACCTAGGGAAGCGTGCGGGCGCAGAGTTCCTTTTTTAATGTCTAAGTGGACTTTGGCCGGACTTCATCGGCCATTTATGTTAATGATGTTAAATTAAGTTTATTTTGGCCGTGTGTTTTTCATGTTTTTTTGGATGCGGACAAATATGGGTCTGACGCTCATTGAACGCACCGGCCAACCCAATTCAGAAAATGGATGCCCGTCCGCTTGGCCGACCCAAGCGGACAAAACAGGCGTTCGTTTGGATCGCCGTGTTAGAGTTGCTCTAAGCTTTCACAGATTCCCTGATTGTAAACTTAACTGTCCCATGTAAATTATTACTCGTCCTAGTTGAGACGAATGACCAACAGTGGAAACTAGGAACCCGGCGGTAAAAATGTGCTAGTGCTCCACGTAAACCGTGCTCGTGACCGTACAGATAAAGGACACGCACGACGCCCGGGAGGTTCACCGAGCTTGCTGAACTGCACCCACAGGCGCTCCGACGCACCACTTTTGCCACAACAGGTCACGGAGGGGCCATTCGCCGCGACTTTGGTAGCCACAGACTGTGGCAGGCGGTACCTTCAAAAAAAAAAAAGACTGTGGCAGGCGGTCCCGGGCCGCCTATCTCCTCTTCCGTCGGTTTGTGGTGAACACCGGTCACAGACTGCACCTTGCTGATGATGGACCCACGAATAAGTGAAACACAAATTACACCAAGCAAAGCGATAGAGGGGGGTATCCATTGAGACAGCGACACGGTAACTGACCTACAGCAGCCTACTCCTAGGTAGGTATATATAGGTTGTCGGGGCCTGGCTGGGCTCAAGTCACGGGCACATACAAGGGGAGAGGAGGTGTCCGAAACGGAGTTGGGTCCATGGACGATGCTGCTCTAGGCCAATGAAACGGTCCATGTGGTGTGCTCGTTTGGAGAACCTGGCATGGCGACGGCATGCATGCATGCATGCACAGTCTCCCACTCCATGTGACCGAGACCGGGGTCTCGGAAAGGCACGCGGCTTCCGAGGCGATCGTGAGCGCAAGATCTCATTGATGGAGAGTCGGATACGATGCTCAAGTGGATCCAAGTGGTAGGGCTGTGGTCGAGCCGTGCCATGGTTTTCTGCAACTTTGCTGTACCGTATCACGTAGGCGTACGGAGCAGTGCGTGGTGCACCGACCGGTTTTAATCCATGCATGTGCGTGCATGCATGCAGGAAGCGCATAGCAGTGGCCTATGCTTTCAATAGCGTCGGTCACAAAAGGATTAGATCGAGCAAGCCTCGGCAGAGATGACGAGAAAGGTGGCATGGCGACCCGACAGGAGTGAACAGGTGGCATGGCATGGCGACCCGACCTGGTGAGCCATGCATGCACGTCCACACGGGACTAGCCCCCTCGGCCCTCGCATGCATCGCTCCGGGTCCGGCACGGCACGGCACGTACGTGTTGGCCCGCACCCAGCGCACCTAGTCCGGCGAGCGCCACTTGCCGTGCAAGTTGCACTATTCTAGTTAGGACGGACGTGGTGTATATCAAAGGCGCAGTACGGAAAGATACGAGGTCGGACAACTTTTACAGTCAGAGTCAAGTAGGAGCAGTGGTGTGTATGCTCATCATAAAAATCGAGCGAATCAGCCGCTCGTCGGTCGATTTTTTTGCTCGCGAGACTAGCTAGCTAGCTTGGCCGACGTGGATGAGCGGAGGCATGCATGCCGGGTCGAGCAAGGTGTAGACACCACCGACGGACCGAGGACCGACGCGCGCGGGTTCATCTCGCCATTAAGGTGGGCCCATGCCGTACAGTCCGGAATCACGGGCAGTGCCGCAGGAGTGGCCCGGGACTCCTGTTCAAGTTGTCGGTTCTTGTGGACTCCGTTGTAAATCCCACACTATTTTAGTCCACCTTTTTTCTCTGTCATTGTTTTCTGCCGATGTGTGTTTCGGTTCTACTCTGCGTGATGTCAGTCTCCATCCCCCACTTGTCTCTGGAGGGTACATGATCGTTCCTGTTAAACTAAGCACCCTGGCCAAACCCTAAATAGATGTTTAGTGCATGTGGTATTATCATACAGTGCAGCTACTGGCCCGTACAATGATGCTCGCTTAACAACGATGTTACTATGTGGTTAGCTTTGTTGGCACATGCATAGTGGTGTACGTACGTGGTAGTATTCACGTGTAAGTGAATTTTTGTAGCCAGCCAGCCATCAGTGGAGAATTAAGCCGATGTGTCCTCATAACCTCTATATCTATATATAAATTCGTAGTGATGAAAACATCAATGTAGTCGGACACCCTTAGACTTTGACGAAAATAACGCAGTTCTTGTCATGTTCTCAAACGTTTTGCTGAAGACCTGACCGAAATTCAAACCGCGTTCACCACACACAATTAGGACGCAATTATTGGTCATAACAATTATATTGTAGATATTCTCCTTTCCCGCAAAAAAAGAGATATTCATCTTGCTAAAAGTAACATAATGCAGTCCGACCAATGACCTAATTAAGCAAATGAATCATGTTGTAGTCAAGGCATGCGTCAGCAGCTGCCAGGCACTGTTTTTTTTAAAGGAGGGGTTTAGGGGTTTTCATATTGTGTTTTCTCCTTTTATTTTTGTGTTTACCATTCAATCCTTTGACATTTAGGGTTTCCTTTTTATTTAATGTTTTCCATTCAACTCGATGCTAGCTACTACATATAGCAATGAAGGAACCATTACACAAGATCGTCATGAACATATATAGAGAGAAGTGACATCTCTTTCTCCGTGCTTGGTCGAACAACAAATTTTCGTATATCTATTCGACGGTAGTACGTATATACTCCCTCTTGTAGGTTCAGCTCGACGGCCTGCACCAGTGGATCTCTAGAGCAGCCCTAGGCGCCGGTTTGTGTGACACTAGCGCAATGGCGCAGCTGCTTGCAGTAGCGTGTTCTTTTATTACACGTACTCGTCCAAGTTGTATGTGCAAAGCGCGTACGTACGTCGTCGGGTTGCTGGGACGATACCCAGTAGCCATAATTAGAAATGCAAAGTTCTGCGACCGGACACCTACACATAAACAAATGGAATTAGCATCACATGAGCCAGCCAGCTAGCTTGCCGCGTTCGTCTGTTGGTTGGAGTTCTATTTTGGGACGACCGAGTCCGTCGCTCTGCACCAACTCACATGGGAGCTCAACTCTCCTCTCCTCGCCTGTAGGCTGTAGACTGTACTATGGTAGAAAATTCGGTAAACAAAACGAGCTCGCGCAGGTGCAGAGATGCTCCGCCCAGCTGCTACGGTACTGTACGGGCGACCCGTACGTATATTGTATTCCTACGTACCAGCGTCCCTTTTGCATAGTTTATGCCATAACTGTCCCATCTCGCCATGCAGGGGGCCGTGCCGTACAGTCCGGGATCACGGGTGGTGCCGCAGGAGTCGCCGGGGGTCCTGTTCAAGTTTTCCGTTTTTGTGGACTCCGTTGTCAGGCCAACCATACTTTAGTCCTCCTTTTCTTCTCTGTTGTTGTTTGTGCTGATGTGTGTTTTGGTCGCACTCTGCCTGATGTTAGTCTCCACCCCCACTTGCCTTCGGAGTGTACGTGATCGTTCCTGTTAAACTAACCACACTCGCCAAATCCTAAATAGATGTTTAGTGGATGTGGTGTTATCGTACAGTTTAGCTGCTGGTCCGTACAATGATGCTCCATTAACAATAATGTTACTATGTGGTGAACTTTGTTGGCACATGCATAGTGGTGTGCGTAGGCACTAGCATTCATGTGGAAATGGATTTTTGAAGCCAGCAGTTAAGAAATAAGCCCAATCTTTATTTTGTCTGTGAAAAAGGATTAAGCTCGGTCTCGTCAACAATCTACCCTCTCTTTATATATATACTCCCTCCGTTCCATAATATAAGAATGTTTTGTACACCACTGTAGTGTACAAAACGCTTTTATATTATGCGATGGAGGGAGTATGTTCCTAACGATGACAATACTAGCATTTTTAACCCGGTCAAGCTATTTTGAAAGTTGAAATTTATTTGTGCGTCGACGTCAACGGACACTCAAAGACTGACGAAAGTCGCCCAGCAGTTAGCTAGGCTACTGGTCAATGGTCACGAATGCGTGCATTGGTCGATCAAGACGTGCATGTTCTTATCAGGTTCTCCAATGTCCCGCTGAAGATCCTACCGAAGTTCAAAACGCATTCACCACACGCAATTAGGACGCTATTATTGGCCATGGCAATTATATTGTCGAGGCATTCTTCTTTCTAAACGTAGCATAATGCAGTCCGACTAATGACCTAAGCAAATGAATTGTGTTGCAAGCAAGGCAAGAAACTAAACTTCACAGGTTGGATTGGATGATTGGATGAAGTTCACAGGTCGGATTGGATGATTGGCTATTTAAAAATCCCAGATATCTCCATCCCAGTTAGCCAATCCCGTGTAGTGATCAAGCATTTCTCCCCGTTCACATGCACGCAACCACCACGGCGAAGAAGAAGATGAGCGCGGCTCGGTCGGATGAGAGTGAATGCTTTGGACTGGCATGTGACCGTGTGGATATTTTCCTAATTCTTGATGTAGCTAGCCTAACAACTTGCACATATATGCATGTTTAGTAGGTGAAAAGCAGTGCCTTCGCACCCCATTATAGACAAGCCAATTTAGCTAATCAAAGGGGAGTAACTGTAGACACCGCGGCGACTGGACTTTCAGTTTCATCTCGTGTGCGATTATGCCGGCATCATGCAATGACGACGTTTGTGGTCTACACTAGTTGTGTATTCTAGTTTCAGTTTGGTGCTCTATATCCTCAGTCAGCTTCACACTCAGTCTAATAATGCTCTGTACAATAATAGAACCATACCTGCTAATGAATTTGTCGACGATGATATGCTTTCTGATCCCAGCTCCTTCCATCGTCAAGATCTCAGCTATCTGGTGATCTCCCATCACTCTATGTGACCGCAGAAATACCACCTCATCTGCTCTAGCCAACAAATGGTTGTGATCATCCATAAAAGCTGCCACGAACCAAACTCCACGTCCTTTGTCCAACTTCACATCTAAATGTGGGCCACACTCGCAACGAGTCTCAGGTCTTAGCCTGCGGGTACGGTCCTCCGGGTTTAAAAATTTACTCAGTAGTCTTTTCGCCCTCGAGCAAATTTACCGCCTATACCGAATTGTGGTTGAAAGACCTTTTCGTCGTTTCACCTTATCTTTTCTGATACTGAATCCACGGTTTTTGGCGTAGTTATTGTAGAACATGTAAGCCTCCCATTGTGATGCAAAGGTCATACCCATAACCTTCAACTGTGTCTCCAGCGCACGTTGCTGGATTTCAGCCTCCTCAATGTCCATATTAGTTGCATCATCATGCTCATAGCCATCATAACCACTCCAACCACCGAAGTTAGCCTACAATATTACACATAAGCAAGTGTAAGTTGTTATTAACAAGTTTTTATTATTGTATGACATCTAAAAGTTTGGGCCAAACCTGACTTTTGTTATCCGCGAAAGATTCAACACCATGATTTTCTTCGTTGCGGACGTCAATATCCTCCTGCACATAAAAATTCATATGCACATGTAAGTACCCATATGGTTCTTCGTCCGACGAAATGAACGTACACGTCACTTACGTTTTCACTACAAGCACCCTCCTCCTTTTGAAAATCCTCCTCAGGTAAATTATCGTACAACGACCAGGATTCATTATCGCTGCTATCATCATCATTTTTACTTTCATTACCATCATACGATCAACACTATCACTACCATACCACTCACTCGTCTCCAAGAACGCATCCGTAAATCCAGTTTCTTTATCCATTGAATGACCTCACTACCAACACTGCAACATTTAAAATAAAAATTGATCTATTAATTTAAAATCAAATTAAATGTACTACAATCATACAGATGAATAGTTCATAACAAACAAGTGATTGCAGATAATTATTTGCGGCTACAATTTTTTTTGACAAACTAGACGGCTTGACAAACCTAGACGCTGGCTTGGCGGCAGACGGCGAGGACGTTCCCGGAGAGGTTGATCAGGCCGTTGCGGACGGCGACGACGACCGCGTAGGCCACGTCACCATGACGACCTGCACGGAGGCCAGATCGCGTATGACGGCGACTCCAACAACGTCCACGGCGGCCAGATCCCGGGTGAAGACAGGGAGAATGGTCGGGATTGGCGGGGAAAGGCGGTGATCGGCCGAACGGCGGGGAAAGGCGGCGATCGGCCGGACGGGGAGACATTGTAATTGGCAGCGTGATCGCGGCTAGATCGGCGGGGAAAGGCGGCGATCGGCGGGGAAGGGCGGCGATCGGCCGAACGGCGGGGAAAGGCGGCGATCGACCGGACGGAGAGACATTGAATTGGCAGCATGATCGCGGCTAGATCGGCGGGGAAAGGCGGCGATCGGCGGGGAAGGGCGGCGATCGGCCGGGCGGGGCGACGTTGGAATGGGCCGCGTGATCAACGCTAGGTCGTGGGTCCTTTTTTTCACGCGACGGGAGGGGGTAGATGCGAACCGGTCGTATCGGCTCGAGCCGTGCGCTAGGCTATACCTATATGGGCACGCCGCATACGACGCGGGATACGTTAAGCACCATATGCCCAAAATGCCCTTATACATTAGGGGGGTGTACCGAGGCAAGTCTCTGACGAAAATCGCTCAGTTGTTAGCTGGGCTACTCGTCAGTGGCCACACAAGCGTGCATCCGTCGATCGAGACAGGCATGTTCTTATCAGGTTCTCGAATGTTCTGCTGAAGATCCTGACCGAAGTTCAAACCGAGTCATCCCACGCAATTAGGATGCAATTATTGGCCACGACGATAATGCCATCGAGACAGTCTTCTTACAAAACGTTACACTATAATCCAGTCCGACTGATGACCTAAGCAAATTAATCAAGTTGAAGTCAAGGCAAGAACATGAAGTTCACGGGTTGGATTGGATGATTGGATCAGCGGCCTTTAAAAATCGCAGATATTTCCACCCCAATCAGCCAATCCCGTGAAACTAATCTATGGTTTTGGTCACACGCACGCAACGACCGCCGAGGAGAAGAAGAAGATGGGCGCGGCTCGGTCGGATGACAGTGAATCGATGCTTTGGACTGGCATGTGTCCTATGGAGATCTGCCTAATTTTGATGTACGTAGCAGATAGCCCAAGGAAGAGTTGGTGCGTAGCTCCAACCACTTGCGCAGGTGAGAAGTAGTGCCTTCGAAAGCAGAGTAACAGTACGACGACTGGACTTTGAGTTTCAACTCTTGTGCGGTTGTGCCGACATGGATGCAAGAAGGACGTTTTGGTATATCAGGCTTTCAGTTTCGTCATATATGCACTCTTGGTTTCGTGCCCCGTCTAGCTGCTTTGCACCTGTCATTTACGTTGAACTGGCTGTGACGGAGACAAGCAAAAGCTTCTAGAGCACGCGCGCAAATGTACTTCCGTACGTGATACGTACGCTGTACTGCAATCTTCTTCTTCTTTGGATTGACGGTTGTCCGAGTAGGGCGAAAACCGGATGGGCTACTGATGACACGGCACTTAATTAGTTAAGTGCGTGTCCAAACGTAGTGCCCACTCCAGGCTGAACGGCAGCCTATCATGCATGCTCTTCTGGCCTCCAGGTCCATGGCAGGAACGCCGAGCACACCTGTACACGTAGGATGCAGCTAAGATTGCCATCGCGACCGAGTCAAGCAAGCGCGTAACTGACAGGCACCGCCTCATAATTGAGTCGTTAATCCCAATCATCAGGGCACCGTACAGTACGTGCGTCGGCCCCATGTCGTTGCGGTTGCCTACTCACACGCAGAGCAAAAGCTTCTACTGAAGCCCAACCGAAGGCAAGTAATAAACTAACTGTACCGAAAGCACGACTGGGCGCCTATGTACGCGCATACAGTTGTGTTTGGCTGCGCTGCACATGGCCTCTCGTCTATCCGATTCCGACCCCAAATGGCTGATCTTTATACCCACAGCACTGGACGGACACGGTGATCCAATGGTTTTTGTTAGTGCATATGACGACTAGTTCTGAAGCAATCCGATATGTTCAAAGTTTTGGAATGTTAGCAGCGAAGTTGCAGTCCCTTGCTCGAGGACAAGTGATGGCGATGATATCTGCTTGGAGAGAAGTGATGACGATACTGCCAACGCGCTATTTGGACGAGACTCTCCTTACATAGTATGCGGACTACCCTGTGTGTGTTGTTCAACAGAGTTCTCACCTGTTTTTTTATTAAGTACCTTGGCAATTCTATTTTACTTAATGGATGAAGCATATTATTTTGACTCCCTTTTGACAAAAAGTTCTAGAAAATCCTATATGCACGCACTGTATGGCCCTATATGCCAGCTATTTTGAACCTCAGTGGGGGCGGTCTCCTCGACCAAAGTTCTGGATCGCAGCGTCCGCGCTCGCTCCGGCCCTTCAGCGACAGTGACGTGGGGTGGCGACGGCGGCTAGGATCGGCGAGCTTGCAGCCGTGGACGGTGCGAAGGCCACCGGGGGAATGATCTGGACTCGGATGGGTTTGGACGGGCTGCAACCCAGGCTACGGTACCTGGTGCGACTCGACAACTCCTAAGACGCACACGGGCTCCTGGGTTCGTCCCGCAGCATGAGGAAACCGAGGGCTCCGGCTGGGCTTGGCAGTGGTAGCCTCCTCCTCTGTCGAAGGTGGTCGGCTAGCTGGTTGTGGTGGATCCTTAAATCCATGGCTAGTCCCGGCGGCGAGTTGGGGAGGTGTGGCTGCCGATGAAAACCGAGCTCTGTCAGGCGGAGTCTGCGCGTCGTTACCTTCTTGAAGACATCGCTATTGCAGCGACCTTCTACCCATTCGCACTGCTCCAGTGGAAACCTCAGATCCGGGTATCCCGGATTGGACAATGGCGGCGCTCTCAGTGTCGCTCTCCCTCATGAGGGTATTCTTTTGGAGCAGCAGCTGGACAGAGGACGCAGGTGGCATGGTGTTTCATGTGACCCATCAACAACATGGAGTTTCGGCGGGGTGGCGTGGCAGGGTCTCAGTGACGGATGTGTGATGATGGACAAGAATAGGAATGTGGCGTTGTCTGGCGCCGTTGTGGCGTCGACTGCCGGCCTGGCAAGGTCGATGCGCCAGTACCTGCTCTGAAGATGGTTTGTGAAATACAGTGGCAACGACCTCTGCAGCGTACGCATACGGTGCCCGTTGAAAGTGAGTCGAGCCGGTGTGTGACCTAGACCCGGCAATTTGGCCTGGTTGTGGCCTGTGGCTTTAGATGTTTGGCTTTTGTGTCAGGTCTGGGTATGCGGCCCCGAGAATGTGCATCACTTCATCAAGTTGATAGGAGTAGCGACGGTTGTTGCCAAGATCAGGGTTTCAGACTTATTGATGTATTAATTTACAAGGTCTTGGTGCACAATTAATAGAATGACTCCATACATCGTACATGTCCATCCTCCTTTTCGAAAAAAGCTATTTTGAACCTGCCCATTAAACCGATTTTCACGTTAAAAAGAAAACATCCACATGCCCAAGTAGTTTAGTGCCCCCTCTGTAAATAAATATAAAAGCGTTCAGATCACTAAATAAGCATTTAGATCACTACTTTAGTGATCTAAACACTGTTATATTTCTTTACTTAGGGAGTACTACCAAATGATCAATCATTGTAGTACACCATTGTGCTCCATGAGAGGCTGCCTGAACTGCTAGAGCTAGCTGGAGATCCATGGAAGTGCATTGCATTTTACACCACCAAATCTTGGATCAAACTTTTGCAGTGGCAAAATCATCCATTTCACTCACATGAGGCCAACCTTGCGGCTTACATGATTTGTTATCAAGACCTCAAAATCCCTAGCAAAAAAAGAGTAAGAAGAGGCTCCATGCAGCTAACCGAGCTAGATCTAGAGCTATAGCTACAAGAACACTTAGAAGAAGAAGAAAAAGAAATTTCTACGGCCCTACAGCAGGTCCTAAAATTGTTGAGCTGCAGTTGAGAATGCGGCGGAATCCCCGTTCTACGCTCCACCAACCCCATGTGGCCTCCCTATTTACATCATCCACGCAGGGGCAGATCGGTCAGAAAGCATCAGCAGGCAATTGGCTCTGCCGGTTCACCGATTTGCCTTCGCCAGGGGGTAAATTTCCTATCAAGCCCTCCATGGCAGCCGAACGAGGAGCGTGAAACGGGGAAGAAGGGCCAGGAGGCTAGTAGTAGAACGCGGCATCGTCGTTGTCCTGGCAGCCGGGGTCGGTGAGGCCGAGGAGGAGGCGGCGGAAGTTGGCGACGGCGCAGGGGATGCGGAGCACGCCCGGGTGGCCGTAGCCGTACTCCTGTGCGGCCCGCCGGAGCAGGGCCTTGAACGCCGGCTGGCCCAGGAGCTCGGCCCGCACGGCGAAGCGCTCCACGGGGCCGCCCTCCTCGCCTACGCACACCGGCACGTGCCCCTCGGGCACCCGTGCGCCGCGACCGAGCCTCCGCGCGCCGAAGAACGAGGACGACGACCAAGCGGCCGTGGAGGAGGCCTTCGCGGCAGCGTCGGGCCGGAGCGGCTTGTACGCGGCGGCGGCGCAGGCGTCCGCTGCGACCACGCGGGAGAGCCGTCTGAGGAGGCGCTTCATGCTGCCGCTGCTTAGGTCGACGCCGGAGACCTCGAGACTCTTGGAAGTGGCGGCGGCGGCGGCGGGTTCTTGGCGAGGGAGGACACTAGAGGTGAGAGGAAACAAGGCGTTTGTAGTTTGTACTGAGGCGGCCATGGTGGCTCCTTATATAACGGGAGAGCTGGAGCTTGTGCGATGCACAGGTCCTCTTGCCACTATTTTTCTCGGTTCGTATTTACAAATTCTTTGCTCGGAATGGACTGTAGCGCTTGTTTAGCCTATCTGCTTCGGGTACGCGGGGTTACTTGCCTCTTGATAAAATTTGGCCCTGTTTCATACTCCCTCCGTCCGAAAATACTTGTCGGAGGAATGGATGTATCTAGACGTATTTTAGTTCAAGATACATCCATATTTATGCATTTATCCGACAAGTATTTCCGGACGGAGGGAGTACTAAATCGAGACAAACTTGGCGAATAAGAAACTGTAAATGGTTACATTGGCTAAAGTTGGCAGGAAAATGTGCCATGAATAGGGTCATGTTCCAACTTAAAACCATGACAAACAGTTGGGAATCGTTGGTTCCTTCATTTTCTAAACAATGTGCTCGTATTTTTCAGCCTTTTAGCAAATACTTTACTTACCACCCACCCAAAAAAACAACTAAATTGAAATTCAGTAACGACAAAAATGTACTAGAAAATAAAACCGGCCAGGCATAAGTCATCCGAAATTATTTTCGTGCCACGTCGATTATCCACTTCTATTTGAACCATTGGAATCAAGATCCAAGAGAATCCGCATCATCTTCCAACTCTCACTGACACACACCATTCCTGTCTTCCTCTGGCCGCCATCGACTTAGCCCATTCCTAACCACCCGCCTCTGCCACACGTGGCCGACGGCCCTCCTACACCAGTCTCACCCTCCCCTCATCCTCTCACACTGTCGTGCTTGTCGTTGCCCGAGGCCTTCCCTCTAAGCCCCGTCGACCTCTAGTTCTGGCGACGACAACCCTCCACACGTATGCCCATTAACCTTCCAACTCGCCTCTGCCGGCTAGCCGCCAATTGCAGCTCGTTCCTGGATGAGTCTTGTCTGCATCCTTGGGCCTTGCTTCCCTCAGCTCGGGGTCGTCCGCAATGGCCTTGGTGCAATGTCGTACCTCTGTCGTCCTTCCCAACGAAATCGGCTGAGCCAAGTTTGATTTACATGCAATTTACTTGCAGCTGAACTAAAAAGAACATCGTAGCCTCCTCATGTAGTTAAAATGTAGTTTTTCATTCGGTGACATGTGAGAGCTGGGTGCATGGAGTGCGTACCTATGCATGTGTGCATAGCCAGGCAGGGATTTTCTTCGGTTTTTTTAGGGAGGGTGGAGAGAATTGAATGGGCTGGCGAGGTACGAGTGCGGGTACAGTTGGAGTACCCGGAAGGTACAAGGGGCAAGAAGCCGGTGGGGTGTGCCCGGCAGCGCCTTAACCAGCGCCCGGTTTTGCTCCGACCGATCGGAATCGGGCTCCTGTTCCGCCCCGTCCTGTTCCGTAGTCCCGTTTCGTACGGTTGCTCGTAGAGGCAAGAGAGTGAGGAGAGCAAGATTTTTTCTGCCATCGTGGAGCAAAACCGGGTGCTGGTCTACTGACGTGGCACATGGAGAGAGACAAAGCAAGTGATTACTACTCTCTTCGTCCCATAATATAAGAGCGTTTTTAATCTATTACTAGATAAAAAACGCTACGGAGGAAATAGTACTGTACGATAATTTGACGAGAAAGAGAGAGAGAGGAGCAAGTGATTGCAATGGACTGCTGGAGTGCTAAACTGTAGTCAACCCGTGGCAGTAGTATTCTCTTTTCGTCGGAAATACCCTCGGGCCTTCTACTTTGTTATACGTGACGATACTTGGATTTTCATTGTGATAACACAAATGGTTGAGACCCTAGAAACACAAATGGTATTTAAATTTTAAAAAGGACCATATTGCTAGCATGTTAGGTGAAGTGTGTCACTAGAATAGGCCTTAGGCTATGCACGCGCGCACTATACCGGTACCGGACGCTATGACGCTAGCTACGCGAGATCGTCATTTTCACGTGGAGACCAGCACGCATGCTCACCCAGCAACGATCGATAGATCGAGGGCAGCACTGTGCGTGATGCTGGCGAGTGGCGGAGCACGCACATACGCGTCCCGGCCGTAGAGCGGCAAACATACACATCAACAGTGTTCCCCGCATTTCCGGAAGCGGCGCGGCATGGCGTTACGGCGCCGCGAGATTCGACTGATCGTTGCCCCGTCTCCTTGTGTCGGTTTTCTGACAGTGCATGTCACGGTTTGCTGGAGGAACTTATCGGCCGGAGATCAGATGTTGTCGTTGATCATGTGATCGGTGTCGAGCGGCTGCCGCTCCTGTCTAGACATATATGGTCATGCTCTCTACGTGGTGTAGGCCTGTAGGGTATGAGTGGGCATGGGCTGCATGCGAGACATATCAGTTTATCACATTGGTGAAAGTTGGCGCACAGCACAAAAGGCCAACCACTTGATCTCGGAGGGAAAGGAAAGCTGAAGATGAGATGACAGGGATGCAACCGGCCGTTCGACGTACTCTTAGCACATGCATACTGATCATCTTTAGATTTTGAGGGCGCCATAGGGATTCACAGGTTACAAGGAGTCTAAACTGGCGGCTTCGTAGTTCATTCGTACCTTTCATTCACTGTCGATCCCTTGCTTTCATTTTTAGAATACTATCAATGTGGAGCTTGACAGATAGTGCCATTGATGACTGTACAATCGAGCGCTTCGTCAAAGCAAGTCGACGAAAAATGGAACCAGGGGAGACACTCATTTCTTGTTTGGCAGCAGGTACGTACGGCTCAGTTTTATCGGCACGTTTCTTCTTGCCGTGCTAGTTATGGCTGATCCGGTGATGCATGTTAGGGTCGGCCGGAGCTAGCTTGATCGCCAGTAGCTTGCTGGGCATGGCATGTCGAGGCCTCCTTTTCCATGCAGGCGCACATGGCATGCCTCGGACCAAATCAAGTAGTACTAGTTGTACGTGTAGGACGCCGATCAGTCGATCGAGAGAGGACAAATTAAGCGTCCGATTTATCACAACAGTGCATGCAGTGCCTCTGTTGGGTCGCTGCAGGCGATTGTGCAGCGCGTGGCATGCTGGCTCAACTTAACGGATGCATGCATGACCTCTAGGAAGAGCAACGCTAGGTCCATTACAGTGACAAAAAATGACGGGCTTTGTTATCTGAGAAAAATATGACAGACATTGCTAGCTTGTGTAGTATAATCGCATCAGTTGGATTATAGTAGCAGTGTATACGTCTATGCCTTTCAGTTAATGAATGGTACTCCTTCCGCCCGGAAATACTTGTCATCAAAATGGATGTATCTAGTATTTCCGGGCGGAGGGAGTATATTTGTAAATAGACCGCAGCGGTGATATTGTGCTCATCGACGTAAGCCGTACCCGTGACCGTACAGAAAGGCACGCACGAGCTAGCTGAACTGCACCCACAGGCGCTTCTACCAGCCACTTTTGCCACAAGAGGTCACAGAGGACCAATTTGCCGCGACTTTCATGACCACAGACTGTGCTAGGTGGTCTGGGCTAGGCCCCTATCTCCTCTCCCGTCGGCGTCGGTACACCAACACCTCCCACAGAATACTCCTCGCTAATAGCGGGCCTAAACGTCAGTGAAACGTGAAAATAAAACAAAGGCAAAAACCATAGAGGGGGTAACCCAGTGAGACAGCGACACAATTACCGACACCTGCCTACTCCTATGTAGATGCATAGGTTGCATTGTCTGGGCTTGCCGGGCGTCAGTCACGGGCACACAGAAGGTGGCCGAAAACGGCGAGTTGGATCCTATGGACGATGGTGCTCTGTCCATGATGCGGTACACGTGGTGGGCTTGTTTGGAGAACCTAACATGGCATGCAGGCACTATGTCTATGTGTGACCGAGGCCGAGATGCGCGGGTTCCGAGGCCATCATGCGCGCAAAATCTCGTCGATGGAGAGTGGTATACGGCGCTCGAATGGATCCAAGTGGTACACCAGTGCTCGACCCTTGCCGTAGTACTGTGTTCTTGTACGTAGTTTACCCATCTTGCATGTGCATGCATGCAGGAAGCGAATAGCGTCGGTGACAAAGGGATCAGAGCAAGCAAGCCTCGCCAGAGATGACGAGAAAGGTGGCCTGGGAACCCGACAGGAGTGAACGGGGTGCGTGTTGTCCAGCTGTTGAGCCATGCACGTCCATGTGGGACGAGCCCCCTCGGCCCTTGCAATGCATTGCTCCGGGTCCGGCACGGCACGTACGTGTTGGGCTGTTGGCCCCCAGGCTCCCGCCCATAGCACCTAAGCGGAGCGCGTACGGCGAGCTCCACTTGCCGTGCAAGTTGCACTATTCTAGTGCATGCTTTTGTTGGGACGAACAAGGAGGACTGTACCAAGTGGCGCCGTACGGAAAGATATGAGCTCCTCCAACTTTCACAGTCAGAGTCAAGTAGGAGCGCTAGTGTGCATGCCGATATAGGAACGTGATCCTAAAAATGAGCTGGTCAGCTGCACGTCGGTCGATCTCCGGGAACGTCGGCACAGTCTCATTGATCCATCTGCATGGGTCGCCGAAGGTACAGAAATTAGCGACCAACCGAGCACCGCCGCGCGCGACATATTTACGAGTCCGTGTATCGTACGCGCGCGCGTACAGATTGATGCCATGCACCACGAAAATATCCAACCCATCAAGTTCAGTTTCTTGTCTTGATTGCAACATCGTTTGCTTAGGTCATTAGTCAGACTAATGATCATCACTACACCAGGCCGACCGATCCATCGAGCTCCTCTCCGTCGCACGCATGCATGACCATCACGTACCAGTTCCCAACTGATCTGGCTGTTTCTTCCATCGGTGGCAGCTCGCTGTTGTCTCCGGAAACCGACTTTCTCTATACACACTCAATTAATTGACTCTTTCCAGCCTCTGGGGCATTATTTTGTGGGCGCTGCTACGTGCCCGCCGGCCGATGTTTAGATATTGTCCATCGCCTCGACGACTGTTGGATGCCCGAACTGATAGCCACTTGATCTAGTGTCCGCGCCCCGCATGTCTACTTGTTATTTCTCAAAACAAACGCTCTGCCGCAGAAACAATACACTCTTGCCCCGGCCCTGACAGAGCTGCACCCCGCGCGGCGCCGCCGCCAACCCACCCATCCGATCTCACATCATCGAGTGTCCGTGGGTAGTCCTTCCCATTGCAACAGAGGTAAGGGTGTAAATTTTTTTGAAACGAAGGTCGTGTTGCAAAAACTTTTGTACCAGAGGTCATGTTGTAAAATGTTTTTGCAACAACATACTTGTTGCATTATTTTTTGCAACAAGATCTATGTTTCAGGAAAAGCATTTGCAACTCGCAATCGTGTCTGTCGCAGTTTTTCTTTTGCAACAAAGGGCTTGTTGCGGAATTTTTTTACAACAGCGCTCTTGTTGCGAATTTTTTTCTACAACAAAGATCTTGTTGCACATTTGTTTTTTGCAATAGAACAGTTGTTGCAGAAGTGGATGGCGGCCTTGCCATCTTCTGTGGCGAGCAAAGATCGTCCTCTTCATTACTCGGTAGCAGCAAGAGCGGGCCACGAGCTCCGCCGGATGGCGGTGAGGGAGGATCGACGCCGCTCGTCCTTGCCTTCGCGCCGCCGCCGGCAAGCATCGAACCTCCGACCAGGTCGCCCCGCTGCCATCCCTTCCTTCTGTTTTTCTCGTCTGCCCGCCTATTGCCGTGGGAGCGCCGTGCGTCGCCGTCATCGCGGGGTCCTCAGTCGTTGGTCCTCGCCGAGCGGAGCCCCTGCCGCTTCCGGATGTCCCTGCCTCTTGCCCGCTCGCCATCCTTGCTGGATCCGGCTGGAATCCTCCCCAGCGTCGCCCTACCAGCCGCACGAGTCTTCGCCCACCAAGAGACAAAGTATGAGTTGCAGATACGTGGACAAGAAGAGGTTGATCTCGACCGTTTGATCAAGAGTCAATCTGACAGACACGAAGGCGGCGAACTCTCGCACACGATCCGCCGGTTGAAGGTAAGTGTTTCCCTTATTTTATCCTCATTTTATTTTTCATCCCATGGCGCAGCTGTCCGTTCGCACTACCGTGTCTTTAAGTGTACGTATACTCGTCCAAGTTGTATCTTGCACAATGCGCGTAGTAGTACGCAGCATGGCTGGCTAAGATATTCTGAGATAATAATTTGGGCCATTATTAGTAGTGATAATGCAAAGTTGTGCATCCGTACCGGTAGTCTACTTACTCCTACAATACATAAACAAATGGAATTAGCATCACATGAGCCAGCCAGCTACCTTGCCGCGTTCGTCTGTTGGTTGGAGTTATACTTTGGCACGACCGAGTCCGTCGCTCTGCACCATGCACGCATGCACGCATGATGCTGCATCACATGGGAGCTCAGCTCGACTCCGCTCTCTTGTAGTCTTGTAGACAGTGGTCTAGTCGATAATCCACTAAAAAAGCAAGGCCACGCAAGGCAGAGATGTTGGCAGCTCAGCCCAGCTACGGTACGTACGGGCGACCTGTACGTACGTACGTACCAGCGGCACCTGCATAGTTTATGCCAAAACTATCCCATCGCCCCGTGGTGCCCCATGCCCCAATGCCGTACAGTCCGGAATCACGGCCACGGGCATCGCTGCAGAAATGGGAATCCTGCTTTAATTTTCCGTTATAGTGGACTCCGTCCTGTGCCGCAATAATGCTGTCCAGCCCACCATATTTTAGTCCTCTTTTTTCTTGCCAATGTTTGTGTTTTTGTGTGTTTTGGCAGAGTGTACAGCACTCTGCTTGATGTCAGTCTCCATCCTACACTTGCCCTTTGGAGGCTACGATGATCGCTCCTGTTAAACTAACCACTCGTCGACAAAACCCTAAATAGATGTTAAGTGTGCAAATGCGATCGTCGTACAGTGCCACCATTGGTCCGTACAATGATGCTTTGCTCAACAACAACAACATAGTTACTATATGTGATTAACTTTGTTGGAACATGCATAGTGGTCTACGTAGCATTCACATGGAAGTGGATTTTTGTAGCCACCATGTAGTTAAGAATTCAGTCCGATCTATCTTGGCCAATCTTGGACGGAGGTTATATAATTTTAGTCCAAGCGATCACAACACTGTCATAGTGGTGTACGTAGCATTCACATGGAAGTGGATTTTTGTTGCCAACATGTAATTAAGAATTCAGTCCGATCTGTCTTGGACAATCTCTCTCTGTATTATAGTAGTACTATAATCTTAGCTCCGTCTAGCTTTGTTCAAAGTTGAATTTATCTCCGCGGCCACACTGGACACTCTTAGACTTTGACGTAAATTACTCAGTAGCTATCTGGTCTACTTGTACTGGTCAGTGGCCCCGCATGCGTACGTGCCCTTGGTTAATTGCATCTGTGTTATCAGGTTCCAGAATGTTCTGCTGAAGATACTGACCAAAAATTCAAACCTACTTCCCCCACGCAATTAGGGCACGCAATTATTGGCCATGACGACAATATCGCCTAGACAGTCTTTAAACTGAGTGAAATATAATCTAGTCCGACAAATGACCTAAGCAAATCATGTTGCAGTCAAGACTCAAGACAAGAGACTGAACTCGACGGGTTCGATATTTTCGTTCCAACTAGCCAATACCATCAAACTGATCGACGGTTTTGCCGTTGCTTAATCGCGGTTTTGTCCTTGTACGGTAGGTGCACTGATCAAGCATTTCTCCCCGTTCAGTTCACGTGCACGCAAGGACCGAGAAGAAGAAGAATACGTGCGCGGCTCAGTCGGACGAGAGCGATTGCTTAATTTGGAGCGGCATGTGCCCATGTGGAGATTTGCCTAATTTTGATGCAGTTTAACAGGTGAAAGGTAGTGCCTTCGCACCCGTACCTTGGACCTATCGACCGACATCGTCGCCGGTCACTATCACCAAGCTGGTCGTGACGGAGACACGCACGAGCTCGTAGAGCACGCGTACACAACGTGTACTTACTACGTACGCCGATCCGTACGCATTGCATTGCAATCTTCTTCTTCTTTGCGATTGACGGTCACTCAGTCAGTCACGTCCGAGTGGGCAGAAAACCAGATGGGCTGCTGATGACACGACATCTCCTCCATCCGTCCCATAATAAGTGTCTTAAACTTATTATAATTTTATATTAAATTTAAGTACAAACTTGAAACACTTATTTTGAGAGGGAGGGAGTAGTTAAGATGGTCCAGAGTAAAAGACAGTCATACTGACTTGGATTCAGAATAACTTATGATCGTGTATAGCATGTTCCCTAGAGCTGGTATTGGCTAGTTTTTTTTTTGTGAACTAGTCTTTTCTCTCCTTTGGGGGTAGTTCATGTATAGCTTTTTTCCTTCGGACGCAGAGTTTCTGTAGGTGAATAGTAAAATCAAAACTAAATAAAAAAAATTCAAAAAAATCCAATTTTTTTTGGGAGAAACATTGACAAAAGTTTTAAGTGCTTGCAAAAATTTCTCATGAAATCACATTTGTAGAAGGCGTGGCAAAAAAAAAAAAAAATCGGTACTCTAAAAATGCTACTTTCAAAAGCATTTTGGAGCACTGAATTTGTTTTTTTTGCCACGCCTTACCTGAATGTGATTTCATGATGAATTTTTGCAAGCACTTAGAACTTTTGTCAATGTTTCTCCCAAAAACAATTTGTAATTTTTTGAATTTTTTTTGAATTTTTTTCGATTTTACTGTTTCTGTTTAGGATATTTGATGTTTTTGAGTGATTCTTTTTGCGTTAGATTCAAAATTTTGTCTAGTTTCTGTTTTTTTCATTAGTTTTCAAATTTGAAAGATTGAAATATGAATTTGTTCAAATTTCTTTCAAACCCTAGATTGTGAATAATTTGAGTTTAAGAATAGTTTTTAATTTAATTCTTATTGCTCCTAGCCACATGTTAGATTGTTGTCATAGTAATATTTATTTGGTTATTGTAGAATAATTTAAATTATTATATTAATTAAAACAGTACTGTTTTGCTTATATAATTGTTTTAGTCCTTTAATGGTTGTTTTCAATTATTTTTAGTTAGTTCTTTCTGTAGATTTTAACATGTTGTAGTATGCTTCTGTTAGACATCAGTAGATAAATTTTTGTAACTAATTAATATTAATATTGCTACTATTTTGTATTAATATTTGTTTAGCCTTTAGTAATAGTTGATAGAATTTGTTTTGCTATATTTAAAAGTAATTATTTATCCCACTTTAATAGAACGTGACTCTGGCTTGGTTAACCTTAGTTGTGACACTGGCTGGGACGGTGCTAGCAGATGTAGTCGACGGTAGGATAGAATGGACACCATCCCGGACTAAAGGGGTTCTGCAATTTTCAAACTCAACCCCCCCCCCCCCATATCGCCATTTCAGTTAAAAAAACAAAAGAAAGTGATAAAAACTTCAAAAGTTAAAATCCTTTGAGATGTAGTTATATTACTACATCTACTAGTTAGGAAAATTAAAAAACATAAATTTCGACATGTTTTGCAAAAAAATGTTATGAAAAAGTAAAACGGCTATTACTTTTGCATACGATGTCGAAAAAAACGTACAATATCTCAAAATGTTAAGCACGAAAACTCGGTTCCCATTTCGACGGCCATAGGCGGTTTTGCAAATTTTTAGAATCCTCCAATTCTGAAAGGAAAAAAAGTTAACCTCAAATTTAAGTTTTTTTTTGAATTTTTGGTCAAACTACTTATTAAAGAAATATTAGTGTTACTAAATAATCATTGTTTTTTTAGAATAATAGTCTCAAACTCAAACGGTGCTTCATGCTCAAGTTCAACTCCTAAGGGTTAATAGGATTGACAGCTTACTATTGTCAGGAAAACAACAAGTGCAGACTTGTAAACTAGGGGGAATAGAACTCAGAAATTAAGCATGCTTAGCCATCAATAGCCCTGGTTGGTGCCGTGGTACATACGGTATGGTACGCCTTATAAATAATTTTACGGTAGTGTGGCAGTACGTACATGTGTCGTTGCCTTGCTCAGAAGCCCAACCGAAAGCGAGTGAATCAAACTAATTAAATCCAGCACTACATGGCGCCTACACGCTTACACTTGTGCTCGCTAGCTGCTTTGCACATGGCGCGGCCAGCCTGCCTCTCGTCTATCCGCGAACCTGGCTTATACATACAACACCGGATGGATACGGTGAATCAGGATATGGTTAATCGATTGTCCAGCGGTCTTAGCTGTATCTGGTGCCGCTTTGCGTTATGGAGGTTGATGAGATTCTTCTTATCTTTATCTTACAGCTCTCGCCATGTCAAGGGCAGTGATAACCCGGCTTTCAGCCACATGCCAGCACGGACTTTCGCCGAAATGTCAGCGAGAGAAAAGAAACTTGGAAAGTATGAAGAAATAAAGGGGACAAAGGACATACTCCCACATCCTCAAGGTGTCGGTGAGTAAAAAAGTGCACCCCTATCCTGAAGGTGAAATAAAAAAATGCATCCAAAGAATAAGCAGACGTGGTAGCGGTACCCACGTCTTTGATTCACGCATACACATGTAACGGATTAACAGGGTGCCTGATTCAGTATGCTAAACAAGCTTATTATTAGTGCATGGCAAGCCTGATCCGACATTGATAGGCCAGCATTTTACAGATGTGCATGTTTGCTTGACTGTTTTCTCTACTCCTATAAAAATCACAGTTGGTGGTGATGGTGTGTCTGCCATCTATCATCTTTGACCGTCTGATTTGCATCCGACGCATAGTAGCAACCCCACATCCCATTTGCAAAGAAACCCCTCATTCTCTTGGTCCATCTCCATCCAGTCCCACCTTATCCACTCAACGAAGCAATCGACCCTTCTGGAAAAAAGTGGAATCGAAGTGGCAGCGGCAGCGGCTGCCGCTCTGCACGCCACCGGCGCCCTCCGCTCCCGACTCCTCTCTACCACGGCAGCCTCGCCGCACACCGCCACACCCACACCCACCTCCACCTTCCTTCCTCCCCCTACCCCGTCTTCTACGACGCCGACATCGTCAAGTACACCGCCGGCGCCATCCGTCCGCCAAGTCTGCAACGCATCTCCTGCCTACTCCTCCGATGCAGCAGCCTCGACGCCCAGCACATCTCCCTTCTCACCACCGTCTCCTGCTCCCCCTCCCCCTTCTCCTTCGACACCGACGTCGGCAAGTACGCCGCCGGCGCCGTCCGTCCCCGGAGTCCGCGAGGACTCTCCTGCTTCCCCATCCGAGGCTCTGATGCAGCAGTCCCGCCGCCCACCACCTCCCCTGTCCTCGCCGACCTCCACGTACGCTGCTACGCACTACGCATCCTCGGCGACAGCGCCGCCACCTACTACGGCCATCCCCTTCGAGTATGCGCTGCTCCCCTAGGACCTCTATGCCGTCTGCAATTGGTCTCTCCTCCCACATGAGTCATCTGTTTCATTACTTGCGCACCTGCTGTTATCACCATCCCGATTGGAAGCCCTCAGCCTGGGATTTTTGTGAATTGAAGTACTCGACCATGTTTGGGGTCAAATAGCAGTATCCAATCTACTACATGGTGTATCAATATCAGGTTCGTAATTTCTGCATCTTTCCTGTCTAGGCCTTTGAATTGTAACTAAGATCTCCATTGATGAGTCATAGGACAAGGTAAGATTCAGAACCAGCAGAGCACCAGCCGGCACACAAAGGCCGGCTTGATCTATTTCACTTTTGTAGTGTACATCCGTTACAGCTTACAAGTGCACCTAAGACAAAACAAAATAAGCACCAAGTGCTTTTGACATTAACTCCGGGTCAAAATCTGGGCTTGCAATGCTTCAGTTCTTGGGGTTCTCACAGTTCTAGATTATTTTTCTTGAGCACTTGGCGGAACTGAACCTTCTAGATCACCATCCGTGCTTCCACGAACTTCTCCTTCAGGATGTGCTTCAAGGAGGCCCGGGGTACTCCATGCCCAATTGAATTGGATGTTCATGGAGTTGGTATGGTCTAATCGGCAAAACATTGCTGCCAGGTATTTCATCTGGTGTGCTTTTGGTGATTTTTGGAGCAGAAAACGAGATGCAAGTTTGATTCAGAATCACATGCTCTGTTTCTTTCACATTTCCCTACATGTGTAGTACTGCACTGCCATGTTTCTCCATTGCATAGAGTGCAGTTAGCCAGGTACTGATTATAAAAAAAAATCATTGGTACGTATCCATTACTCATGTTGATATATTTGTGCTTTCCAAGATTTCAGTTCACATATCAATTTTAATGTTTGCATGTAAATTTTGATAATGTGTAAGGTTTATATGCTTTTATCCCATTGAAAACTTGCTTTAATTCCTCGGATGACAATCCTGCTGTTAAACCCATGTCGTGTTTACTAAATAATTTGCCTCCTACAGTGTGCTTCTGTCGTAATGCCTGATTTGCTCATATGGACAATAATGACTAGATCTATGGACCCATATATCAGTCGCTTAGATAGCTTGACTTTTTCTCCTAATCTAGATTTGGAAAGAATTAGTAATGGGCAATATCATTGCTGAACTACAGTATGGATGTACTGTTGATATTGCACATTGCAACCACATGGTTGTCTTCTCGGGCTTTTGAGGCACGCACACCTATTTATGGTTCTGGTTCAAGTTTAGTTTAATCTACAGTTACAATTAATATTGTCTTTCAAGTAAATTCAACATCGTGTTATCTCATGTGAACATGATACAACCATATTGCATATGAAGCTTTCAACAATTCACGGCAATTCCTGGTTCTTTTTTCGTGTGCAGGCCCTAAGATACATGTGTTGTCGAACATGAGACTCCCTATGGTGTGGAGCTAGAAGAGGTGGCGTTTCCAAAGGCAGTGCCAGCTAATGCATGGATGGCTAACGAAGCTAATGCATGGAATTTTTTTCCTCACAAAAATAAAGATGTCAAGGCACAACTTGCTGGCGGAACCAAGCATGTTGACCATTGCAATTTGAACGCATATATTATCGAACATGGGATGATTTGTGTAGTTTTATAGCAATACAAATGCGCTTTTGGATGTAAATTTTGCGGCAATACGCTTTGGGATTAAATGGATGGGTGAATGAAGAGAGGAAAAAAAAAATGTATGTCCTAAGTAGAATGATTATCTAGAGAAATGTCTTCATACATTCCATTGTCGTCCCGTTGCATCGCACGGGCATCTTACTAGTTTGTAGTGAAACGGGAGAGCTTGTTCCCGCACAATAGGAGAGTTTTGCTTTTTTTAGAATCTATAAAAGAGAGAGCTTGTTTGTTTGGCTGGGCTGCTTCAGTGAATGCCTCGGGTCATACACAAGAAAAGCTTCGCCCAGTCAACTCATATCTATCTTAGGTTCCTTCCAAAACCCATGACAGACCCTATTTGGCGCTTCAGGCGGAGAGCTCCTGTTCGGCACCTGTCGCGCCTGGACAGTTCCTGGCGCACACTGCAGCGTCCTCTTGGGCTGGCCTGCGAAGGAGTAACGCAGCGAACGCCAACAAGCTGCAAAAAAAAAAAAGCATTCCCAGGAAAACTCTCGGGGTTGATTCCTTAACCGAGCTCAGCTAACCACAACAGCCATTGTGGACTTCCGACTGACAATAGAAGCACTATTATATGAACAAGTGTGGCCGCGCTATTTATTGGACAATATTGTCTATTGTATCACTTAGATTCTGGAACTACTTGAAAAAAGTCATGAATTTGAAAAAGGTTCATTGATTTTAAAAAAAGCTTCATCATTTTTGAAAAAATGTTCAAAAAAAAAAATCATGAAAAATGCAAAAAGTTCATCGGTTTTGAAAAAGTTCATGAAAAAATGGAAAAAGTTCATCAATTTTGAAAAATAGTTCATCCATTTTGTAAAAAGTTCACCGATTTTGACAAAAAGTTCACCAAGTTTGGAAAAAGTTGATCGATTGTGAAAAAAGTTCAAAATTTTGAGAAAAGGATTACCAAAATTAAAGAAATTTTCATCAATTTTGAAAAAGAGTTCATCAATTTTGAAAAAAAATATCAAAAAGTTCATCGAGGCATATGTATAAGACCGAATCCATTCTTTTTCGAAATCGATTTTGAAAAAGAACTACTAATCCTTAACTTTTCGAGGAATCCTTCATCTGTGGTTGTTAATGACTGACGTTTTCAATCCTTTCGACCTTATTTCCGTAGGAGCAAGTCAGAAAGGTTGAGAAATAGAACCATCTGATTTGATTCGTTCCCAATAGCCATGAGATGATCATCCTAGGGTGATTCTTTTGTCAATGGATGCTCCTATTACACTCATAGTCTCTGAAGGATGAGAACCCACTATGTGGCATTTTCAGAAAAAGCCACAAATTTGAAAAGAATATCAGTTTTGAAAAAAGTTCATCAAAATTCTAAAAAGTTCATGCATTTTCAAAAAATGTTCACAAAATTTGGAAAATGTTAATCAAATTTTAAAAAATTCCACCGAATAGAAGAAAAAGTGCACATATTTGGGAACATCTCATAGAACCAGGAAGAACAAAAGCAAAACTAAAAAACATAAAATAAAAAAGAAAAAAGGGAAAGGAAAAAATGAAAAAATAAAAGGAGAAAGAAGGAATACAAGAAGGAAAAACTTGATGGTTACCAGATCATGCTCTATGGCGGCGTGGTTATACCTCATACATCGATGTGGGAGGTCGCTGGTTTCGCGGACTAACACAAAAAAATTACGCTATATGGGCCGGCCCAGTGTGGTGGCCCTTAAGGCGCCCGTTTGTAAAATACACAGTAACGGGCGCCTGAAGCGCCAAATAGGAATTGCCCGATATAGTGCATTTAACAAACGGGCGCCCGATATAGTGCATTCAGGAAATAGGCACTCACAGATCCTGCGAACTGGGCCGACCTATCTATTTTTTTCTTCTATATATTTTAACCGACAAAAGAACTATGCGCGTAAAGGGATTAAACACGAGACCACATCATCCGAAGGAAGCGATTCAATCAGGTGGAGCGCGGCCTTGGGGCTGGCGGGGAAGTCGGAGCGGCGGCCCCGGAGAGCACCTCTATGCTGTGGAGTGTCGGTTTTGGTCGTGTGGACGGCAGAGTCGTCGACTCGTGCGGGGTGCAGCCTCGGGGCCGACGTGTGTGAATTTATGTGGTTTGTAAGCCGGTGTGGTGGCTCCGGGTCGTGTGGTGGAGCGGCAACTCTGGTCGTTTGGGCGACAGGGAAGTCGGCTCGTTAGGTTCGCAGCCTCGGGGCTGGTGTGTATCGATGTATCGGTTTTCGGCCAGTTTTCCTTATAAACTGGCCAATTCTTTTCTTCTTAATGCAAAGGCAGAGCTCCTGCTGTTTCCTCAAAAAAAAATGAACCTTTTCAAAAGTGATAATTGTTTTAATTCGATGAAATTTTCAAATTTGATGGTTTATTAAATTTAATGAACTTTTTTAGATTAGGTGAACTTTTTAAAATTTGATTTTTTTTGCAAATTGAATGAACTTTTGTCCAAAATTGATGTATTTTAAAAAAATGTGAATATTTTCTGAAAATCGATGATTTTTTTTTTCAAATTGGTGATTTTTTTCATGAACTTCTTTTCGAAGTTATTCAACTTTTTTCAAATTCTGAATTTCTTTAATTTTTCGTATTGTCCATGGTTAATGAGTCTAACGAGCACTGACCACTAGGCAACAGATGGACGAATGACCGAGCAGGAAAGAAATCAAGACGTGTGATCCGACTGCGACCGAGTGTTCATGCAGACATTCACTCTTAATTCCAGTCGCCGCAAGTTCCAGAGACCACAGATCCAGTCTAGACACCATCACGGAGAGGTTCATCATCCTCATTGGTGCCTCTCCGATGATGCGTGAGTAGTTCATTGTAGACCTACGAGTCCGTAGTGAGTAGCTAGATGACTTCCTCTCTCTCGCTCTTGATTCTCAATACAGTGGTCTCTTGAAGATCTATTTGATGTAACTCTTTTTACGGTGTCTTTGTTGGAATCCGATGAACTTTGAGTTTATGATCAGATCTATGTTCTTATCCATGAAAGTTATTTGAGTCTTTTGATCTCTTATATGCATGATTACTCATAACCTCGTATTTCTTCTTCGAATCTTTGGTTTAGTTAGGCCGAGTAGATCGATTTTTCTTGCCATGGGAAGAGGTGCTTTGTGATGGGTTCGATCTTACGGTGCTCAATCCCAGTGACAGAAGGGGAAATGACACGTATGTATCGTTCTTATTAAGGATAACAAGATAGGGACTATTCCTACATGAATAGATCTTGTCTACATTATATCCTTATTGCATTACTCCGTTTCTTTCATGAACTTAATATACTAGATGCATGCTGGATAGCGGTCGATGTGTGGAGTAATAGTAGTAGATGCAGGCACGAGTCGGTCTACTAATATTGGACGTGATGCCTATATAATGATCATTGCTTGGATATTGTCATAATTATTTGAAGTTCTATCAATTGCCTAACAGTAATTTGTTTACCCACTGTATGTTATTTTTCTCGAGAGAAGCCACTAGTGAAATATACGGCCCCGGGTCTATTTTCTCATCATATATTTTTAGATTTATTTTTCTATTCGCTTTTTTATTTGCAACTTTTAGTTTCAGATCTATATTATCAAAAACCCCAAAATACCTCCCTGGATTTTATTAGCTTTTATTTACATCTATCAATCTACTACAATTTTATCTCGTCAACTAGACAATTTATGGCACTGTTACCTGTAAAGGATTGACAATCCCTTTAACACGTCGGGTTGCAAGTATTTGTTCTTTGTATGTGGTACCGTTTATGTAGTGTTGCGTGGTTCTCCTACTGGTTCGATAACCTTGGTCTCATCACTGAGGGAAATACCTATCGTAGTTGTGCTGCATCATCCCTTCCTCTTTGGTGAAATACCGACATAGTTTAAGCTGCATCAAAAGGAATTTCTGGCGCCGTTGTCGGGGAGACATCATCAACATCTACCAGGTTCCTAATCATAAATCTATCTCCTTGCACTTTACATTATTTGCCATTTGCCTCTCGTTTTCCCCTCCCACACTTCACAAAAATTTGCCATTTTATTCGCCCTCTTTTTTGTTCGCCGTTTTCTCGCCAGATCTATTTTCTCTGGGTGCAATTTTGTTGCGTAGTCACGATGGCTCAAGAGAACACCAAGTTGTGTGCTTTCTCCAATACCAACCACAATGACTTTATTAGCACTCCTATTGCTCCTCCCGCCACTAGTGCGGAGTCTTGTGATATTAATCCCACTTTGTTAAATCTTGTCATTAGGGCATGCATGTTTCTTCTGCACCTTTAATCCTAGAGCGCAGACAACCTTCTTTGCTTCATACGTACTGTTGGGCAATTCATTGTCCTTTGGAAGCATCTTCTTTAACATTATCAGCAACTTTTTAAATCTCTTGTCAGATACACCATTCTCTACCTGTCATTGAAGAAATTCCAGTGTGGTGCCCAACTTTTTCTTGTCATCTTCGCTTTTTGGGTACAACAATTTCTTGTGATCATCTAACATGCGCTACAACTTCAGCCTCTACTTTTCACTTGTGCGGTTTCGCTTTGCATCGGCAATGGCCCGACCAAGATCATCAGCGGGCTCATCTGATGCCTCTTCTTCAGCTTCTTCGCGCATTGCCAGCTCAGCTTCTTCCCCCATTGTTGTACCATCGTATTCAGTGAACCCATGGCCAGGATAATTGCCGTCATCCTCTTCTTCTTCATTCTCTTCGATTAGGACTCCTCTTTCTCCGTGATTGGTCCAATAGTTATAGTCGGACACGAAACCGGACTCAAACAGGTGGACGTGAATGGTTCCTGAGTTAGAGTAATTTCGATCATTCTTAAAGTTAGCATATGGACAACACATAAAACCATCTGCCCGCTTGTTTGCCCCAGTCGCAAGCAGAAAAGTATGCACGCCATTAATGAACTGGGGAGAACATCGGTCATCGTATATCCATTGCCGGCTCATCTTCATTACACAACACCGAAAAGACCAAATTAATACAAATTCATACATAAACTTCATACACACTTATTCACATAAAACAACAAATACACACTCTCTAGCTAAAGTATTTGAATGCAACAACAAATGCGATCAAGATCGCAACTAAGGTAACAATTGATCCAACAACATAATGATACCAAGCATCACCATCAATTGCATATTTTTTAATCTTTCTAATCTTCAAGCGTATTGCATCCATCTTGATCTTGTGATCATCGACGACATCGGCATCATCCAACTCCAGTTCCATCTTCTCCTCCTCAATTCTTTTCAAAAAAAATTCAAGTAATTGTTTTCTTTTTCAACTAAATTTAACCTGTCGACAAGCGAGTCGGTTGGAATTTCCAGTTCACATACCTCCTATTTAAAAATATCTATGTCAACTTGAGCATAATTTGTGATAAACATGAAATGCAACAAATACTTATAAAACAAAATATACCACATCCGAATCATAAACCGGACGAGGGATGACGGGGACGGATATCAAAACCATGCCACTATGTATAACAAACAACGTACGGGTAATAAAATTATACAAGTAACTATCTAAATCACAAAAACATGATTTTTTATATAAAAAATATAAGAACAAGAAGCTCACCAAGGTGGTGCCGGTGACGGGACGGTACGGGCAATCGACGGTGGTTAGGATGGGGATGGGAAGGCACTAGTAAACCATAACTACATATGCAAACTAAGAAGTTAATTTGAGTTCAGATTGCATATAAATCAAATAAAGTACCACATATAAATACTCCCAAACTAAAACCCACAAATCAGTATACTTATAGAGCATTACAAGAGCTAATCTAGCAATGAGAGATGAAAGGACAATGAACACTTGGATGGATGGGGTGCCTTCAAATCTTGACAAATTTTGGCAAGGAGGGAGGAGGAACTCGAGCAAGAGGGGAAGAGCAGAGGAGAGGAAAGGGGAAGAACAGAGAGCTTGTGGGCTGGACGAAGGGTTTATATAGGAGCATCGTTAGTTCCGGTTCGTGACACAAACCGGGACTAAAGGTGAGCCTCTACTACCGGTTCGTGACACGAACCGGAACTAAAGGGGCCACCACCCCTTTAGTCCCGGTTCGTGTCACGAACCGTTACTAGAGGTTCAACACGAACCGGGACTAATGATTCCCCACCCCTAGCCGTTGGAACCGGCACTAATGGTCACATTAGTATCGGTCCGATTACAAACCGGGACTATTGTGGCTCACGTAAAGTAGTTTTTCTACTAATGTACAGAACAACCAATGAAGAATACAACATCAATCTCACCGTTTTATTGAATTCTATTTCACTGAGGAAGTTCAGAAGAGAAGAAAAGGCCAATCGTTGGTGACTCACCATCGAGGGACACAACTAAAAAGAGGTCAACATAACTTCCTTCCGAAGAACTATAAAGTGATAATACTATACTTATAAACTTTGCGCCACTTCTTTTCATGGTACAGTAATGCCACGAAGCAACAATTTCCTCTGGAAAACCATGAAAATGACGGTGCCAAGCAAGATGCATCCAAGACTGAAGCTTGCAAGAAGCCAACCACACCATCATGAGCTTCTTCACATGAAAGAAGATGCAATCAAGTACCAATTCACCAACTAAACAAGCAAACACATCGTCAGCTTCTTCGCATGAAAGAAGACATTGTTAAGAACCAGTTCGGCCACTAAATAAACAAGCACATCGTCAACAACTCCATGATGTTTCTACCTCTTTGCTTGTTTTCGCTATCATTTTGTTAGTTGTATAATGACAGTTTAGTGTACCCCAGTAAGGTGGCGGACCCAGGAAAAATATGGAGGGTGTGCACACTTAAAAATAAATCTGCCTAATCTAAGTGTCATATCATATATGGCAAAAAATAACACAAATAGCTCAATCAAGTCTCAGAATATTATGTTTCAGAAAATAATTTCAAATTTGTGAAATTATAATACAAATAGTCTTACATGAAAGGTACACAAGAATAACTTCGGTTTGCCCTTCAGCAGCAACCTTCTTTATTTTGACCTCATGTCTTCAACAAAATGGACATTATACTACCAATCCTCTTCGTCTTGAGTTATGCAAGTACAACAAAGCAAGAAATAATAGTCCTACAGTTACAACAAAACGGTGACGATTGTTTTGTTCAAAGGATAAATAGTCTTTGTGTCTCTAAACGGACAAGCATGTGGGATTAAATGGGCTGCAATGTCGTATTTCCACGGACCAGCGGGCGGCTGATGCGGGCGATCCATGCATTCGGCTGGTCAATGGCAAGCGTTTCGGGGTGGACGGCCGGTGGCGAAAGGCGGGTAAGGGACCGGGCGACAAGGCAAGCGGCCAAGGGGAGGGAAGCACGGTGAGCGGTGATGTCCAAAATGCAGACAAGCAATCGAGACGGGTGATTAGGTTTGGATGGCCGGCTCCCGCATTCATGTCCATGGACTCGTCTCCATTTGTCCGCGGACGGATGCGGCAGAAAATTTATAGGTCAGCGTTGAAAATGCCCTAATACTAGGTATGATCACATGGTAGATCGAAGTTGTCTCAAATAATAACGTGGTAGAGATCAAAGAGTCCTAACTTTTTTCATTTTTTCTGTTTGCAATCTACGCGAGTAGAGTTTCCTTCGAGTTGAACGATGGAATTGATCTAGTGGTAGAAAAAACAGCCAAGCTGCTTCTATGATTGGCTAGGTTTGCATGTACGTGTACAGCTTCAGCTGAATTAGTTCTAGTAGTGTAAAACCAACAAAATCTGGAAAAGTTGACATATAGTGAAAATAGTCTGCAAAACCTCTAGGTCCGCCAATTCTTCCGTATGTACTGAAAACATACAATATGCCAGTCTACTGCCATATTGCGCCGATTGTGGAACTCGCCAAAAGGCAAACAATCGAGACTGCTACGCATCGATAGAAGTTTGCCGAGTTTGGTTCGCCATAAACTCACCGAAATGTGGCACTGGGTAATGACGACACACTGCTACGCGTCGAGACTTTACTGGATGGATAACTACCGAGCTCCAAACTTGGCAAACAATTTGCCCAGTTTCGTTCGTTACAAACTCTGCGAAATGTGGCTTAGGGTAATAACGCATTGCCACGTGTCTGGCCCTTACTGGATGGGAGACTGCCGAGTCCCAAACTCAGCAAACAATTTGCCCAATTCTGCTGGCATATATTTTCTACTGGGCAATAAGTGCTAACACGTGGCTAATTTCTATTCGACAAACTTTGCAGAATTTAGTGCACTAAACCTCAGCAAACTATCGCAGCATGTGTCATGTCCGTTAACGGCCCGTCCCTCTGACGGTGTGGTTCGCCGAGTTTTTTCTGATAGAAACTTGGCAAACATTGTTTAAATATTCACTGAGTTCGCGCTTGAGAGTATTAATGATTGCCAAGCCCGTCCAGTCAAGTGTGATGCACCAAGTTGGAACTCGGCGAAGAGTTCGCCGAGTCTAATATAGGCTCTGCCGAGTTTCTTTGAAACTCCGCAGAAAAAGACGATTCTAGTAGTGTGAATCGAACACTCCTAAGTTGATACATGCATCATGCATCCCCGTGAAAACAACATGGATAAAAATATCCCTACAGTATCTCTAGAGTTCATCCCCAGTAAGATGCATTTGATGTTTGCTACCACTACAGGGATACGTGTATGGAAAACAAAAATTTCGCCTACACAATCACACCCAAGATCAATTTATGAAGACACAGCCAATAATATGTAGATCTAGTTTGTTATGAACAACATGTGGCGGAAGTAGATGTTGATGTAGCGTGTCGTTCATCCCCAGTAGTACGCTTTGGGTCAACGTCTGGGCTTGCGATCCAACGCTGGCTATACGGTGCAGCCCGCGCGCGCCATTGCACCACACGACCAGTCTCTGCCCGGCGAACCAACCTGTGGTTGAGATGGTTAGGTGGGCAGTGGTATCCCCAACCCACCAGGGTTCAAATTTTGGTGCTCGCATTATTTCTGGATTTGTTTCAGGATTTCCGGCGATGCGCTTTCAGTGGGAGGAGACGTTCCCGTCGACGACGAGGAGCCTACGATGACTTCGTAAATCTCAAGATGATATGCCGGCTCAGTCTCTCGGAGGTGCTCATAAGGGTAGGATGTGCGTGTGTGCATTCATAGGGATGAGTGTATGCTCGTGTATATGAGCGCTTGTGTCTGCACTGATGCTAAAAAAAAGATCAGTCTCTGCCCTCGCGCGCACGGTCCAAAAAGCGCGACTGCTGGAAGTTTGTACTGTACCATGCATGCATGGAAGTCTTGGGCGTATTGCCAACACGTCCTGGAGAATTTCATGTCTGTGTGTGTGTGCAGTGGAGCTGTATACACGACACGGCATCCGCGTCCCAGACTTTTTCTTCGTGGACAAGTATGCGCGACGTACAAGATGGAATATGGCCGAACCGGGCAGCTCTACATATAGTATACCGCTGCAAACCCTGTAACTAACCCAAGTGTGCTTGGACACCAGAGAGTTACTGTAGTTAACATGGCAATGTCACCACTTGCTGTGTATGCCGCCGCGCTGCTGCTCGCATTGTCGGCGGGCGGCGCCGTTACCCAGGACGTGGGCTCAACCATCACGCAGGCCATGTTCGAGAGCATGCTGCCCAACCGCGACCCCTTCTATACGTACGACGCCTTCATCACCGCCGCCAAAACCTTCCCGGATTTCGGCACCACCGGCCAACATATGAAGCGCGAGCTCGCGGCCTTCTTCGGCCAGACCTCGCACGAGACCACCGGCGGTACGCGCGTACTCATACTATTTTTTGCTGCACCAAAACGCACGTACGTCAACGATTTGGCTACCGAATCTCAATAAAATTCCGAGGATGGGCGAGAAACGCGGATACCGTAAAATTCCGAGGAAAAACCGCTCGAATTTTTTACCATAATTTGAATTCAAAAATTTCTGAGCTAGGAATATACTAGTTGGGAGCTCAAGAAGTTCACAAACTCGCTGTTGGTGCAGTGGCAGGTTCTCCCCGTCCGTAACGTTTGTGCAGGGCTTGTTGATCTAGAGGAGTTTCTGCCATACTCGACCATGCTGTAGCCGTTCAAATTCAAAAATTCGAATTATTTTGCTCGGTACGCAGCTTTCTCGTGGGATAGCGAGAAACGCGGGTACCGGGCGGTATCTGAATTTTCCGCCCGGTACCCAAAACCATGACGTACGTACATCTTCCAGTAAGTTGATATACGACTTTGATTGGTCGTGCTTGTGCTGTATGTGCATGCAGGAGGCTCACAAGGGGGATACAAGTTCATAGAGGAGATAGACAAGAACGATCCACTCTACTACGGACGGGGACCGATTCAGTTGACAGGGCAGTCCAACTACAGGGCCGCCGGGGACGCGCTGAACCAGCCCCTGGAGAGCAACCCGGAGATAGTGGCCAACAACCCGGTGGTCTCCTTCCAGACGGCCCTCTGGTACTGGATGACGGCGCAGTCGCCCAAGCCGTCCTGCCACGACGTCATCCTCGGCAACTGGACGCCCACGGACGCCCACAACGCCGCCGGCCGGCTGCCCGGCTACGGCGTCATCACAAACATCATCAACGGCGGGTTCGAGTGCGGCATGGGCCAGATGGCAGACGACCCCAACGCGGACCGCATCGCCTACTACAAGCGCTACTGCGACATGCTCGACACCACCTACGGGGACAACCTTGACTGCTACTCCCAGAAGAATTTCGCTGCCTAGTTTTACTATTGAGCTTAGCTTACCACAGCGCAGTGTACGCAACTAAATTCTATGTCTATGCATTATGAATAATAAGTGGCATACGCCATCGTGGAATAAAGATCCATCGGTACGGTTACGCAGTATAAACCATTCATTTTGTTCTTCAGAGTTCTATAAAAGTTTGAGTAAATAGGAAGCCCTTTCTTTACTGTATGCAAATCCCATTTTTTTCATTGATTTTCCCATCGAGACCAGTCAGATGAGAAAAATAAAACTTAGGAGTACAAATAAGACCGTGCTCCTTCTTTTTCATAAAATGGGGTGGTTTGGTTGTGTTGATCCGTTAATCAAATAAATTAGATCGAATCAAGAATTTCATTATATCCATTTCTTATACCTTCTATTTTATATGATATTTCTTAAGAATAAACCATAGGGATAGGGTCTAGAATAAAAGTAATAAAGTGAATAAAAAGAGAGGGATACAGATACAATGATTTCGATCTAAGATCCAAGAAAAATACAAAGTAACTCCTAAAACTAACAATTATAATAAAATCTCTTGGAAGCACCTTCTTCGCGTATCAGTCTCTGCTAGAAGAAAAACTCCAAAGACTTTGATAAAGAGGCAGTAATTTGACTGGAACAACAATTTTGTCTATCTTTCACCCACACGAAAATTATCAATAATGTTTTTTGAAAGCGCCTAAAGTAGTCCATTCAAAAAGATGGGAAGTCTTGATCGATGAGCGTACTTGGGCCAAGAATGATCCTCTAGAGTGCGGGCCATTGAATCACGATATCTTCACCATGGTGTCGATAAAAGATTTCACCTCCATAAAGAATCAAACAAAAAAAAGCTTGACACATCAATGTAAACTCATCATTTCCGAATAATTTGATCCGCGAGGACAGAAAACTCTTCAATCTCATGGCACCGCCAAAACAACAAGACTACTTTTATTCTCACAAAATACGAAGATCACTAGACGTTGACGAAAAACATGAATCTTCAGGATGCGAGGTTCCCTCACCTCGCAGCGCCAAGATGGCAGCCAGAGGCGAGGGGACCAAAAAATCCTGGCTTCGGCTGCGGCTATTGTTGCGCCGTTCACGAAACTCTATTTTTTGAAACAAAATAAAACTTACGTTAGCTAGCATATTTGGTGGGATACTTTGTGGGCCATAGCGTTTAAAACAGGCATGACTAGTTATAAAAGGAAATGTTGTGACTCACTGGTCCTAAAAAAAGTCCCAAAACAGCAACATTCCCTTGGACATCGGTCGGATGAGTCAAAAAATAAAATTAAATATGATTACCAGTCTACGAAATGATCATAGACAACAAGGACGAGTCATATAATAAAATGGACGCCGATAACGCCCACACGTGTGGGTGTTAAGGGGTTGCTCACACAGTTTGTGTGGTGTTTAAGAAGATCAGCCCACACTCCTATGTGTGGGTAAAACAAGTAATGCCCACACGCCTCTTTTTTTTCTCACGGTCCCTCACACATGCCTACGTGTGGACAAAATAGATAACGCCCACACGCCCGTACGTCAGGCCTACTATCTTATGGTCCCGCACGTCCCGCGTGATAGTCACCAGCGTCCCCGCAGTTGCCATGGTCTGGACCCCCTTTCATGTTCATTTAAGTGCAGTTGCCATGTCGCTGAACTATACTTGCCATGTCGGACAACTACAGTTGCCATGGTTGCTCAACTGCAGTTGCCATGTATGGTCTGGTCTACTGCAGTTGCCATGATTTCAAAACTTTAGAAATTGTCACCTACTAACACTAGGCAGTTGAGAGAGTTGCCATGTGCTCACAAGCACGCTAGGGCAGTTGCCATGTAAAAAAAAGAGTTGCCATATGCTTACGTGCACGCTAGGGCAGTTGCCATGTACCATGCAAAACACATGGCAACTCGGATAAAAGAGAATTGTCATCTGCTTACGTGCACACTAGGCAGTTGCCGTGTACCCTGCAAAACACATGGCAACTAACATGTTCGGGTTAAAAAAAGAGAGAGTTGCCATCTGCTTACAAGCACACTAGGGCACTTGCCATGTACACTGCAAAACACATGGCAACTGGCAGCTTGGGTGTGGGAGAGGAGACGGGCGTGTGGGCGAGATGGCAAATGCCCACACACCAGCCCTTGTGCGTGAGTGAAAATTGACGTGTGAGCGGACTGCTAAACGCCTACACACCTGCCCTCCGTGTGATGAAACGGATGCGTGGACGACCGGGTGAATGCCCATACACCAGCCCAGTCCTACGTGGCACCACAAACATGTCAAGACTCGTGCACCCACAAACGGACGCGGATCCACACGTGTGGGCGAGATACAAACGTCCACACATGTGGACGTTAGTGTTTCCGTAAAATAAAGTATCGTCGCCAGTCTAAATAACGGACTGAGAGAGCATATTTTGTGGGCCTTTTGAGACCGGATAGATGAGGCAAAAAGTGAATTTGTCGTGAGAATTGTCACTAGTCCAAAAAATGCACGACACAACATATTTCGTGGGTGTGCATTGGGATTTTAGAGCTCAAAGAGCCCAGCTTGATCGGCCGCCGCTATACTTGGAGCAACGAACACCGCGTGCCCACCCTAGTCAAGATCCACATATGGTTCTCCATGGCGGATTGGGATGACAGCCACCACGATCACCTCTTGCAAGCTCTGGCTTCGTCCTTCTCGGATCACTGCCCGATCATGATGTCAACCAACGTGTCCTTCCACAGAAAGTCGCGATTCCACTTGCAAACCTTCTGGTCATCTATCCCAGGGTCCGAAGACACGGTGCATGCTGCTTGGAATGCTCCTCCACCCAAAGCGAACCCCTTTGTCGATCTTTTTCTCCGGCTCAAAGCCACGGCCAAGGCCCTCACCAAGTGGACCCAAGCTCACATCGGCAATATCAAAGAGTGGCTGCTGCAGGCTCAAGGATGGGCCGATCAAAGCCACAACTACGAAGGGCGTGTGTTCTATCGCGGGGAACTACTTCCAGCGCCTCCTGGAATTGGAAACCCCTTCCAGCAGAGAGCACTCCATTGATCTTTATGCCCTTGGTCTTCCATGTTGAATATATGGTTATGCATGTATATTGTATATCTTGCCCACCTCCTAGTCATTTTATAGTTGAGGTTGAGGCCCATTTTGTACATCCATATATACGTGGTTATGCACCGATCAATACATCGAGTTGCATTCCCAAAGTAATCTTTCTCAACATGGTATCATACCTACGATCCTAACCCTAAACCCTGCCGTCGCTGACGCGATCTCCATCGACGGCGCCTCCGCCGCTGCCGCACCCCACCGCCGCTGCCGCCGCGTATCCCACGCCGCCGCTAGTGTCCAGCCGCTGCCTCCTTCCCCCTACGTGCTTTCGCTCCCTCTCCCCTAACCCTAACCAAGTCGCACCGCCACCCTAAGCTGCCGCCACCCGTAGCCGCGGCACCTCCCCTTCTCCCGAGCCGCACCGCACCATCCCTTTTCCTGCGCCGCATGGAGTCCCCCGATTCCTCCGCCTCCACCCGCACCAACCTGTTCGCCGGCCCCGACCCCGTTCTCATCCGCCATCTCAATATCCTCGGTCGGGTTCCCGTCATCCTCGATCACCTCACCTCCACCTAGTATGCCTGGAAGACGTATTTCTCCCTTGTGTTCCGTGAGTTACAATCTCTGGGATCACGCTGATGGCTCCGTGGACTCCCTGTTCATGGAGAACGATGAAGAGTGGATGACCATTGACGCCACCCTCATCCGTTGGTTCTACACCACCATCTCAAAGGACCTCTTCCACACAGTGGTCTCCGCCGAGGATGATGCTCACGCCGTCTAGACCAAGCTCAACGGCTTCTTCACCGACAATGCGCTCCAGCGCAAGGTTTTCTTACACGGCTAGTTTTTTGGGTGTCAGCAGCACGACTCGTCCATTGACGACTATTGCATGCGCCTCAAGAAGCTTGTCGACGAACCCTGTGACCTCGGTGAGAAGGTCTCCGACGAGCTTCTTCTCAGCACGCTCATTGATACCTCTCCAGTGTATCTATAATTTATGAAGTATTCATGCCATGTTTACAATAATTTTATGGTATGATTTGCATGGAACTAACCCGGACTGATGTTGTTTTCAGCAGAACTACTGTGGTGTTGTTTTTTGTGCAGATGTGACGCCCCCGATTCAATCGTACACTAATCATGCACGCAAACGTGTACGATCAAGATCAGGGACTCACGGGAAGATATCACAACACAACTCTAAAAACATAAATAAGTCATACAAGCATCATAATACAAGCCGGGGCCTCGAGGGCTCGAATACAAGTGCTCGATCATAGACGAAGTCAGCGGAAGCAACAATATCTGAGTCTGAGACATAAGTTAAACAAGTTTGCCTTAAGAAGGCTAGCACAAACTGGGATACAGATCGAAGAGGCGCATGCCTCCTGCAGGATCCTCCTAAACTACTCCTGGTCGTCGCCGGGCTGCACGTAGTAGTAGGCACCTCCAAGTGAAGTAGGGTCGTCATCGATGGTGGCGTCGGCTCTGGGCTCCGACATCTGGTTGCGACAACCGTAAAGAAGGAAAGGGGAAAAGGGGAGAAAGCAACCGTGAGTACTCATCCAAAGTACTCGCAAGCAAGGAACTACACTACATATGCATGGGTATATGTGTAAGGAGGCATATCAGTGGACTGAACTGCAGAATGCCAGAATAAGAGGGGGATAGCTAATCCTGTCGAAGACTACGCTTCTGGCAGCCTCCGTCTTACGGCATGTAGAGAGAGTAGACTGAAGTCCTTCAAGTAGCATCGCCATGTAGCATCTCCAATGTAGCATCTCCAGTAGCATCGCATAGCATAATCCTACCCGGCGATCCTCCCCTCGTTGCCCTGTTAGCGAGCGATCACCGGGTTGTCTGTGGAACTTGGAAGGGTGTGTTTTATTAAGTATCCGGTTCTAGTTGTCATAAGGTCAAGGTACAACTCCAAGTCGTCCTGTTACCGAAGATCACGGCTATTCGAATAGATTAAACTTCCCTGCAGGGGTGCACCACATAACCCAACACGCTTGATCCCATTTGGCCGGACACACTTTCCTGGGGCATGCCCGGCCGTGGAAGATCAACACGTCGCAGCCCCACCTAGGCACAACAGAGAGGTCAGCACGCCGGTCTAAACCTAAGCGCCACAGGGCAGGCCCATCGCCCAATGCACACTGCGACGCTATGCGTGGCGGCGGAAGCGTAACTAGCCCCTAATACAAGCGCAGGCTTACGTTCCAATCCGGCGCGCGCCGCTCAGTCGCTGACGTCAAGAAGGCTTCGGCTGATACCACGACGCCGGGATACCCATAACTACTCCCACGTAGATGGTTAGTGCGTATAGACCAAATGGCCAGACTCAGATCAAATACCCAGATCTCGTTAAGCGTGTTAAGTATCCGCGAACGCCGAGCAGGCCAGCCCACTGTCTCCTAGGTGGTCTCAACCTGCCTGTTGCTCCGCCATAAAGTAACAATCGGGGCCGTCGGGAACCGGGCCCACCTCTACCGGGATGGAGCCACCGTCCTTTCGGCCCCTCATCGAATCACTTGCGGGTACTCTTCGAGCGGACCCGACTTTAGTCACCATCTCAGATAGTATGTATGTATGTAGTATATACCGTGATCACCTCCCAAGTGATCACGGCCCGATAGTATAGCAAGGCGATCGACAAGAATGTAGGGCCAATGATGATAAACTAGCATCCTATACTAAGCATATAGGATTGCGGGTAAGGTATCAATGATCAGTAGCAACAATGTCAGGCTATGCAACAGAATAGGAGTAACCGAACAGTAACATGCTACACTACTCTATTGCAAGCAGTATAGAGAAGAATAGGCGATATCTGGTGATCAAGGGGGGGCTTGCCTGGTTGCTCTGGCAAGAGAGAGGGTCGTCAACTCCGTAGTCGATCGGGTACCAAAGAAGAAAGATCGACCTCATAGTCTACCGGAGAGAAGAGGGGGAAGAAACAATAAATACAATGCAATCAAAGCATCACAAATCATAACATGTCAATACGCGGTGCTAGGTGTGCCCTAACGCAGTGCGAGGTGATACCGGTCAAGGGGGAAAACATCCGGGAAAGTACTCCCGGTGTTTCGCGTTTTCGGACAGATGAACCGGAGAGGGAAAGTTGCGTGTTTGCTATACTAGGGATATGTGGTGGATAAACGGACTGCGTATTCGGATTCGTCTCGTCGTTCTGAGCAACTTTCATGTAGAAAGTATTTTCATCTGAGCTACGGTTTATTTTATATGATTTTCTAAAGATTTTATTAATTTCTGGAATTTAATTAATTATTTAATTAATTCGAAAATGAAATAATGACATCAGCATGATGTCATGCTGACGTCAGCAGTTGACTGGTCAACCCGACCAGTGGGTCCAGTGGGACCCACCTATCATCCACTATTTAGACTTAATTAGGGTTTAGGCAAAAAAAACTACTACTTAATTAAACTAACAGATTAATTAGATTAATTAATTAGGGTTAATTAACGTAATTAATTTAATTAATTAATTAAGTTTAATTTTATTTATTATTTATCTGATTTTTTAAATCCTTTTTTTTTACAAACGTTCAGGGCGCCGGGGCCCGCGTGTAAGTGGTCCAGGGCCATGCGGGCACACGGGCGCGGGTGGGCGCCGGGACCCGACTGGGCACCCGAGCGGGGCAAGCCGGCGCGGCCATCTCCGGCGATGGCTGGACGGTGGTGGGTTGGCCGAGGCGCCGCCGAGTGAAGCGCGGCGGCTGGCAAAGGCAGCGCCGGGTGTGGCGGCGGCAGCAGGAGGCGCCGCCAGTGGGGCGCGGTGGAGGCGTGGCGGGCAGGCCAGAGGGCGCGGTAAGCGCAGAACGCCAGCGCTGCAATGGGGAGCCGGGCGCGGCGTCGAACGCACGGTGAGCGCAGCCAGCGGCGGCGTGTGCACGTGGTGGCGCGAGGGAGACAGAGAGGAGGGAGAGGTGAGCTCACAGGGAAAGCAGGAACGGGAAGTGGTGCTCGTGGGGGTTGACGAGGACGACGGCGATGGGGAGGCAGGCCGGCGGAGAGGAGGAAGCAGGTCGGCGGGGGAGCTCCGGCGTGGCGACGTCCAACGGCGAGGCGGTGAGACGGCTTCGGGCGGCGTTGACGAGTAGCGACGGCGGCGCGACGTCGGGGCTTGGGGCGCCGCTGGAAGAGATGGAAGGCGGGCCGGCGTGGTGGCTCCGGCGACGGGAGGCCTGCGGGCGGCGACACGGCGTCGGTGGGGGTTCAGGCGACGGGGTGGCGGGATCGGGGCCAATCCCGATCCAGATCGTGGGGGGGAAAGGAGAGGTGGATCGGGGAAGGGACGAGTGGGGTGGCGGCTAGGGTTGCGGGGGATAAGGAGAGGAGTGGGGGTGGGCGCGGCCGGTTGGGCAGGTGGACGGTGGGTCGAGGCCAGTTGGGCCACGCCTGTGGGGTTTCTCCTTTTTGATAGTCTTAGTTTTTAGTTTTTCTGCTTTTGTTTTCCTTTTTTTATTATTTCTTTTCTGCTTAAATTCATCTAAAAGTAATTAGGCATTTTATAAAAGGGGTTTGCTGCACCATAATTACCTTTGTAATATTTGGCGTCCATTTAACATTTTTGTTTAAATTTTGAAAACTTTTATTGTCGACTTGATTTTGAATTTGAATTCGAATTGGTTTTGAACTAACGTGAGATTAGTAACATAAATCAAGGTGACGTGGCATCATTAGCGGAGGGTTACTGTGGCTTAATTATCCCGGGCGTCACAATTCTCCACCACTACAAGAAATCTCGTCCCGAGATTTAAGAGGGGACTAGGGGAAAGGTGCGTTACGAAATCCTAACGAATCTTCTCGTCTTTGGTTGCTCTTCTCGAAGAGGTCGACCCATTACATTGATGTCTTCAGTTCTCTGCTTCAGGTCATCATGATGAAGTCAGCGTACTTTCTTCAAGAACTCCATCGTACTTATGAAAGAATAAAGGGTGGGCATCCTGGGAGAACGGACCTCGGCAAGGTTGACTATCGGGTCGACAACATCAAGGAAGGTGGCGGAAAGTAACTCTCGAATCGAAACTTAAGAAAATATCGAGAGCAAAGTAAGGAGGTATCCTGGGAAGTTTCGAGCGGGCAGGCAATCGCTCGATGCCTGGTATAGGGCGTGAAAGGGTCAAAACAACGAGAATAAGTATTGTGTCCGATATCAGACCTGAAGGTGGCTCATGAATTACATATGCGGCCACGCGCGAGGAACAACCTTGGGAATAGAGGGTGTATAGGAGAGTCAGGTTTCGATCCTGGGACCTGTGGGTTATGGGCCCACCATGCGGGTTGAAAGTAGGAAGGGTGGTGACATCTTGCACAGCCGCGACAGGGAGGCATGTTAGTGAATAGTTTGTCAGGTATGCCGGCAAAAATCTTGGTACCAAGGACGGGGAACGAAGAGAGCAATTTTCCTGCTTGTTGAACGAGGCGAACCAATTGGCAAAGTTATCGCCCATCGGTGGTTACCGGAATGTCATCAATTATAGTAATAGGATCTTACTGAAAGAGTTGTACACCGATGTGTTATCACAAGCAGGGAATTATTACTGCTTATATCATATAGACCATAGAAAGGGTTTAAACAAACCAATGGAAGGGAAAAGTGTCTATCGATTTAATCGTAACAATGGAAAGAATAGTGTGTTTAAACACATAATTCAGGGGTATATCCTTCCCAATGACAAGTAGAGCATGATATCCATAACAGGATATAACGTAGAAAACCATTTAGGTTAGGGGAGAGGAACTTTATGACATCACTGAAACAACGGTGTTTGAAAATTTGATAAAGGAAATTTAGCATGGTGCTTCAAATGTTCTTATCGATGATCAGAGTACCACAGACATGCTTCGAGATAGCATTGCCATGGTCTTTAAGCAAAGGTCAGACTTGGATAGACAAAGGATTCATAAGAACAACTTGCAGAATAAGTCTTACAGTTTCCTCCAGGAAGAATGGTTATCCTTGCAAAAGAAATTATAATGATAGGTCCTCCAGCCGGGGGGGGTGCTAGGCATGACATCATATTACCGGGTCATCAAAGGACCAACATCATATCTCATGGAAAGTTGTACCAACCATCATACCTGACCGAGATTCAGATCCGATTGGTGTCATGATACCTCAGACTTAGTATGCCTGAGAAGAAAAGGTGCAACACAATTGACGAGATGACAATGTAAGATTCTCGGGAAATGAACTATGAAGTGATTTCCATTAGCAAGAGTTCATCATTAACCCAAGGAGAGGACAAGGAGGTGTCTGGTGAACTCAACGGCAATTCATCGAGATTCCCAAAGGATGGATTTCCACAATTAAGTGAACAAGGAGATAACATTTGTCAGATCAAATGATATAAGGAAGTATGCTCGATGAAAACATACACAATTAAACGTTGGTTGAAAGGTGCGCCCAAAATATGGGTTGGGTTGCACGACCAATGTCAGAATGGTGATTCAATAAGCCATAGTCGAGAATGAAATCAGAGACCAATAACTTCAAAGCAAGAGGGTTGCTCAAGTTTAGAATTTACACATCACAGACCATCTGCCAGTATTCCGGTTAGAAATATCACGGGGACCAAGAAAAGAATGGTGATGTTAATAAGTATCACTGGTATCAAGAATTCTTAAGGGTGGTGAATTTCCCATGACATTCTTGACATAGAAGATAGCAATACTACAAGGTAGAACATAACATAAGTTGGGTAGCAAGGATCTCAAGGTACAACACAAAACACGAACAAGTTTGTGTTGGAGGGGAGGCATTAAAGTGGTCGATGACAACACAAATCATCGAGGGCAAGGATGGTATTTCTCATCATGAATTCAATTGATATCCAGGAAGGAGTCAAGATGTTGATGATGATCACGACAAATTTTGTCGAGAGGCTCCACGAAGATGTAATCCATCGGCGATGACATCAAGTTAAAGGAATTATGAAGCAAAAGGTTATTGGAACCATGGGTACGACACAAACTTGAAATCAAGTTTGTTGTTCAAGGTGAAATGATATGACGAGGAAAATCAACGTAAGCTTAGCTCATCGTCAAAAATTGTGCTCCAGGAAGAAAGGACCAGGTAGCAAAGTTAAAATTTAGTACAAAATGATATAGCCGATCAGGCTAGGAATGACGTGATGGAGTATTAAACTTCTCATCCACAATGTACTAGGAGTACTGAATCACAGGGGCGATTCGATTCGCTAATCGGTGTTCTCGGTTGACGACAACCCAGAACCCGTGGAGTGACTACGACGGGGAGAGGCACTACTTCATCAGAAATGCATAAGATGTAGTGCAATCGGTTGATATCCTCGAGATACTAGGGGGTTAGTACTCAAAGGTAGATCAAAATAGAGGTTGGATGGGTGTATTGATCTGTAGAGGACAAGTGATTTAACTTGTCCGAAAAATGGAATCAAGTAGAAAATATGGTCGGATCCATGATTGCAAAGGATCAATTCACAGATTCCAAATGATATTATAACAAGGAAATAGTTATTATTACAAGAAGCTTCCATGATAGGATCTACATCGTGTCCATGGGCATGAACACAAAGCTCAAGGTCGACTCCCACTTCTTCAATGTATAACCTTCCATTCACTTCTCGCTTTGATAAAGGCATTAGTGTTGAAAGTTTTTACCTGGTGAAATACCAGATGAGTATGACTCGTGAAAACTTCCGAGTTCACACATAGTAAGGAAGGCATAGGTTCAACCCATCAGGGCATCTTAGGAACACATACCACAAGCTTCAAGAGTAAATATCACCAGCTCGAAAGCAGAGCATGGTTGGCAAAAGGAGAGGATACAATTTTCCAAAGGCATTATGTATCGAGGAAGAACTCACAAGGTGATTAATTATGAAGGACACTATCGGATAATAATCCAACAAAGGATATGGCGATCCAAAATGGAGTTGATGTGAGTATCGATACCCAATCAAAGGAAGAAAGAATGCAAATGCATTGATTTATAGAACATCTGAATAATTCAACATTTAAATAACAAAGGAATTATGATTTTCAAATAAAGGATCAGAGCAAGCACTCGATCAAGGATGGATAAGTTGAATAGACTTAGGGTACAATCGATGGCAACTGATTGGCGAGAACCAGCTCATGTTCGAAAGACGTCGAGCGGAAAGATACTTTATAAGGATCAACTGATGATTGCGTGCATTCGCAACATATTGGATCAACGGACTCAAAATGACAATGACAAGGGATGCCATTAAGATTACGAGACTTATGGGATTAACCATAATGCAAGTAAGCAAGAATTCCAAGAGCAACAGGCTGCTCAGGATTTTCGGAAGATCGGGTAGTATTTGAATGTATTTTTGTGAAACACATGAACAACTTTGGACAAACGGATACTCGGCAAGCGCGAGTAATTATCCGTAGGGGTATTCATGCAGCAAGGAACTGCAGGGCAGTAAGCATAAAGAATTCTCGGAATATCGAAAAGTATTTCAGGACATCTTGTAATAACAAGAGCAACTGGGGATGAAAATATGAATGATAGGTGTAAGTAGTTATCCAGAGGGATTTATCGATGGAAGTGAATTGCAAAAGCGATGGCATATAGTCTCGAGAGCACATCGAGAGTATCTTCGAATCTTCGTGCAAAGGCGGTCATCGGTAACAAGGGGCTCTCCGGGAGGAAGTACTTGCGAGAACCTAAAGTTAGTTTTGTTTTTAGCAAAATCATTTAATCCGAATAGAAGAGAGCTCAGAGTCCCAGAGTAAAGACGAGGAATAAAAGATCCTACTACCACCCAATGGCGACGTGGGCCCATGGGCCGCACAGCCATGTTAGTAAAAGTTTTGTAAAGTCTAGCTCGACTTCGGCCAAGGAGTTGGGAAGGGGGATTCCTACAGGCAGTCGGCTCTGATACCAACTTGTGACGCCCCCGATTCAATCGTACACTAATCATGCACGCAAACGTGTACGATCAAGATCAGGGACTCACGGGAAGATATCACAACACAACTCTAAAACATAAATAAGTCATACAAGCATCATAATACAAGCCAGGGGCCTCGAGGGCTCGAATACAAGTGCTCGATCATAGACGAAGTCGTGGAAGCAACAATATTTGAGTACAGACATAAGTTAAACAAGTTTGCCTTAAGAAGGCTAGCACAAACTGGGATACAGATCGAAGAGGCGCATGCCTCCCGCAGGATCCTCCTAAACTACTCCGGTCGTCGCCAAGCAGGCTGCACGTAGTAGTAGGCACCTCCAAAGTGAAGTAGGGGTCGCCATCGACGGTGGCGTCGCGCCCTGGGCTCCAAGATCTGGTTGCGACAACCGTAAAGAAGGGAAAGGGGAAAGGGGGAGAAAGCAACCGTGAGTACTCATCCAAAGTACTGCAAGCAAGGAACTACACTACATATGCATGGGTATATGTGTAAGGAGGCATATCAGTGGACTGAACTGCAGAATGCCAGAATAAGATGGGGATAGCTAATCCTGTCGAAGACTACGCTTCTGGCAGCCTCCGTCTTACGGCATGTAGAGAGAGTAGACTGAAGTCCTTCAAGTAGCATCGCCATGTAGCATCTCCAATGTAGCATCTCCAAGAGCATCGCATAGCATAATCCTACCCGCGATCCTCCCTCGCCGCCTGTTAGCGAGCGATCACGGGTTGTCTGTGGAACTTGGAAGGGTGTGTTTTATTAAGTATCCGGTTCTAGTTGTCATAAGGTCAAGGTACAACTCAAGTCGCCCTGTTATCAAGATCACGGCTATTCAATAGATTAAACTTCCTGCAGGGTGCACCACATAACCCAACACGCTTGATCCCATTTGGCGGACACACTTTCTCGGGCATGCCCGCCGTGGAAGATCAACACGTCGCAGCCCCACCTAGGCACAACAGAGAGGTCAAGACGCCGGTCTAAACCTAAGCGCCACAGGGTGCGGGCCCATCGCCCAATGCACACCAGACGCTTGCGTGGGCGGCCGGAAGCGTAACTAGCCCCTAATACAAGCGCAGCTTACGTTCCAATCCGCGCGCGCCGCTCGCCGACGCGTCAAGAAGGCTTCGCCGATACCACGACGCGGGATACCCATAACTACTCCCACGTAGATGGTTAGTGCGTATAGACCAAATGGCCGACTCGGATCAAATACCCAGATCTCGTTAAGCGTGTTAAGTATCCATGAACGCCGAGCAGGCCAGCCCACTGCCTCCTAGGTGGTCTCAACCTGCCTGTTGCTCCGCCACAAAGTAACGATCGGGGCCGTCGGGAACCTGTGCCCACCTCTACCGGATGGAGCCACCGTCCTTTCGGCCCCTCATCGAATCACTTGCGGGTACTCTTCGAGCGGACCCGACTTTAGTCACCATCTGTATAGTATGTATGTATGTAGTATATACCGTGATCACCTCCCAAGTGATCACGGCCCGATAGTATAGCAAGGCGATCGACAAGAATGTAGGGCCAATGATGATAAACTAGCATCCTATACTAAGCATATAGGATTGCGGGTAAGGTATCAATGATTTGTAGCAACAATGTCGCTATGCAATGTAATAGGAGTAACCGAACAAGAACATGCTACACTACTCTATTGCAAGCAGATAGAGAAGAATAGGCGATATCGGTGATCAAGGGGGCTTGCCTGGTTGCTCGGCAAGAGAGAGGGTCGCCAACTCCGTAGTCGATCGGGTACAAAGCAGCAGCGTCGACCTCATAGTCTACCGGAGAGAAGAGGGGAAGAAACAATAAATACAATGCAATCAAAGCATCACAAAGCATAACATGTCAATACGCGGTGCTAGGTGTGCCCTAATGCAAAGGCGAGGTGATACCGGTGAAGGGGAAAACATCCGGAAAGTACTCCCGGTGTTTCGCGTTTTCGGACAGATGAACCGGAGAGGGAAAGTTGCGTGTTTGCTATGCTAGGGATATGTGGTGGATAAACGGACTGCGTATTCGGATTCGTCTCGTCGTTCTGAGCAACTTTCATGTAGAAAGTATTTTCATCTGAGCTACGGTTTATTTTATATGATTTTCTAAAGATTTTATTAATTTCTGGAATTTAATTAATTATTTAATTAATTCGAAAATGAAATAATGACATCAGCATGATGTCATGCTGACGTCAGCAGTTGACTGGTCAACCCGACCAGTGGGTCCAGTGGGACCCACCTGTCATCCACTGTTTAGACTTAATTAGGGTTTAGGCAAAAAAAACTACTACTTAATTAAACTAACTGATTAATTAGATTAATTAATTAGGGTTAATTAACGTAATTAATTTAATTAATTAATTAAGTTTAATTTTATTTATTATTTATCTGCTTTTTCCCCTATTTTTTTAAATCCCTTTTTTTTTACAAACGTTCAGGGCGCCGGGGCCCGCGTGTAAGTGGTCCAGGGCCATGCGGGCACAGGCGCGGTGGGCGCCGGACCCGCCCAGGCACCCGAAGGGCAAGCGGCCGCTGCCATCTCCGGCGATGGCTGGGACGGTGGGTGGGCTCGGCCGAGGCGCCGCCGAGTGAAGCAGCGGCAATGCCAAGGACGGCGCCGGCAGTGTGGCGGCAGCAGAGGCGCCGCCAGAGTGGGGCGCGGTGGAGGCTGTGACGGGCAGGCAGAGGGCGCGGGTAGCGCGCAGAACGCTGTGGCGCTGCAACAGGGGAGCGGGCGCGGCGTCGGCACGGTGAGCGCAATGAAAGCGGCGTGTGTGCTCGTGGTGGCGCACCGAGGGAGACAGAGAGGAGGGAGAGGGTGAGCTCACAGGGGAAAGCAGGGAACGGGGAAGTGGTGCTCGTGGGGGTTGACGAGGACGACGACGATGGGGAGGCAGGCCGGCGGAGAGGAGGAAGCAGGCGGGGGGGAGCTCCGGCGTGGCGACGCCCAACGGCGAGGCGGTGAGACGGCCGGCGGCGTTGACGAGTAGTAGCGACGGCGCGCGACGCCGGGCTTGGGGCGCCGCTGGAAGAGATGGAAGGCGGGCCGGCGTGGTGGCTCCGGCGACGGGAGGCCTGCGGGCGGCGACACGGCGTCGGTGGGGGTTCAGGCGACGGGGTGGCGGGATCGGGGCCAATCCCGATCCAGATCGTGGGGGGGAAAGGAGAGGTGGATCGGGGAAGGGACGAGTGGGGTGGCGGCTAGGGTTGCGGGGGGATAAGGAGAGGAGTGGGGGTGGGGCGCGGCCGGTTGGGCCAGGTGGACCGGTGGGTCGAGGCCCAGTTGGGCCACGGCCCAGGGGGGTTTCTCCTTTTTTTTTGATAGTCTTAGTTTTTAGTTTTTCTGTTTTGTTTTTCCTTTTTTTTTATTATTTCTTTTCTGTTTAAATTCATCTAAAAGTAATTAGGCATTTTATAAAAAGGGGTTTGCTGCACCATAATTACCTTTGTAATATTTGGCGCCCAATTTAACATTTTTGTTTAAATTTTGAAAACTTTTATTGTCGACTTGATTTTGAATTTGAATTCGAATTGGTTTTGAACTAACGTGAGATTAGTAACAGAAATCAAGGTGACGTGGCATCATTAGCGGAGGGTTACTGTGGCTTAATTATCCGGGCGTCACAGCAGAAATGAAAGTTCTCCAAACACCGCGAAACTTTTTGTGGATTTTTTTGGACCAGAAGAGAACCATTGGGCCAGAGCAGCACCTAGGGGGGGTCCCGAGGGGGCGCAATCCACCAGTGCGTGCCTGGGCCCTGGTGGGTTATGCCCACCTCGGTGGCCTCCCTTACCCCTTCTTCGCCCTATAAATTCTCAAATATTCCGAAAACCCTCAAGGAGACCCTAGATCAGAAGTTCCACCGCCGCAAGGCTCTGTAGCCACCGAAAACAAATCGGGACCCCGTTCCGGCACCCTGCCGGAGGGGGGGGGGGCGGATCATCTCCGATGGCCATCTTCATCATCCCGACGGCCACCGCGATGAGGAGGAAGTAGTCCATCCTCTGGGTGTTGGGGAACGTAGTAATTTCAAAAAATTTCCTACGCACACGCAAGATCATGGTGATGCATAGCAACGAGAGGGGAGAGTGTTGTCTACGTACCCTCGAGATCAAGCGAAGCGTTGACACAACGAGAGGAAGTAGTCGACGTCCTCCCGGTCCAACCGATCCAAGCACCGTTACTCGGCACCTCCGAGATCTTGACACACGACAGCTCGATGACGCACCCCGATCTCCGATCCAGCAGAGGCGCTGGGAGGAGTTCCACAAGATGACGGCGTGGTGACGATCTTGATGTTCTCTCGCCGCAGGCTTCGCCTAAGCACTGCTACAATATGACCGAGGTGTAATATCGTGGAGGGGGCACCGCACACTGCTAAGGAACGATCTCAATGATCAACTTGTGTGTCCATGGGGTGCCACCTGCCCCTGTATATAAAGGAGTGGAGGAGGGAGGGCGGCCCTCTCTATGGCGCGCCTAGGGGAGTCCTACTCCCAGGGAGTAGGATTCCCTTCCTAGTCCAACTAGGAGACCTTCCAAGTAGTAGGAGTAGGAGACAAGGAAGGGGAGGGAGAAGGAAGGAAGGAGAGGGAGGAGAAGAAGGAAGGGGGCCGCCCCTAGTCCAGTCGGTTTGGGCTAGGGGGGGCGACGCCTTCCTCCTCTCTTCCACCACTTGGCCCATTAGGCCCAATGCTTCTTCCTCGTATTCCCGTAACTCCCCGGTACCCCCGAAAATACCCGAATCACTCGGAACCTTTCCGAACTCCGAATATAGTCGTCCAATATATCGATCTTTACATCTCGACCATTTCGAGACTTCTTGTCATGTCCCCGATCTCATCCGGGACTCCGAACTCCTTCGGTACATCAAAACTCATAAACTCATAATATAACTGTCATCGAAACCTTAAGCGTGCAGACCCTACGGGTTCGAGAACTAGACATGACCTAGAACTATTCTCGGTCAATAACTAATAGCGGGACCTGGATGCCCATATTGGCTCCTACATATTCTACGAAGATCTTTATCGGTCAAACCGCATAACAACATACGTTGTTCCCTTTGTCATCGGTATGTTACTTGCCCGAGATTCGATCGTCGGTATCCAATACCTAGTTCAATCTCGTCACCGGCAAGTCTCTTTACTCGTTCTGTAATGCATCATCCCGTAACCAACTCATTGGTTACATTGCTTGCAAGGCTTATAATCATGTGCATTACCGAGAGGGCCCAGAGATACCTCTCCGACAATAGGAGTGACAAAACCTAATCTCGAAATACGCCAACTCAACATGTACCTTCGGAGACACCTGTAGTACTCCTTTATAATCACCCAGTTACGTTGTGACGTTTGGTAGTACCCAAAGTGTTCCTCCGGTAAACGAGAGTTGCATAATCTCATAGTTACAGGAACATGTATAAGTTATGAAGAAAGCAATAGCAACATACTAAACGATCAAGTGCTAAGCTAACGGAATGGGTCAAGTCAATCACATCATTCTCATAATGATGTGATCCCATTAATCAAATGACAACTCTTTTGTCCATGGCTAGGAAACATAACCATCTCTGATAAACGAGCTAGTCAAGTAGAGGCATACTAGTGACACTATGTTTGTCTATGTATTCACACATGTATTATGTTTCGGTTAATACAATTCTAGCATGAATAATAAACATTTATCATGAAATAAGGAAATAAATAATAACTTTATTATTGCCTCTAGGGCATATTTCCTTCATCTCCCACTTGCACTAGAGTCAATAATCTAGTTCACATCGTCATGTGATTTAACACCAATATTCATATCAGATATGATTAACACCCATAGTTCACATCATCATGTGACCAAGACCCAAAGGGTTTACTAGAGTCAATAATCTAGTTCACATCGCTATGTGATTAACACCCAAAGAGTACTAAGGTGTGATCATGTTTTGCTCGTGAGAGAAGCTTAGTCAACGGGTCTGTCACATTGAGCCGTATGTATTTTGCAAATATTCTATGTCTACAATGCTCTGCGGAGCTACTCTAGCTAATCGCTCCCACTTTCAATATGTATCCAGATTGAGACTTAGAGTCATTCGGATCGGTGTAAAAGTTTGCACCGATGTAACTTTTACAACAAACTCTTTTATCACCTCCATAATCGAGAAACATCTCCTTAGTCCTTACTAAGGATATTCTTGACCAATGTCCAAAGGATCTACTCTTAGATCACTATTGTACTCCTTGCCAAATTCAGAGCAAGGTATACAATAGGTCCGGTACATAGCATAGCATACTTTATAGAACCTATGGTGAGGCATAGGGAATGACTTTTCATTCTCTTTCTATTTTCTCATTGTGGTCGGGATTTGAGTCTTACTCAATTTCATACCTTTGCAAGCCAGGCAAGAACTCTTTCTTTGACTGTTCCATTTTGAACTATTTCAAAATCTTGCCAAGGTATGTATTCGTTGAAAATCTTATCAAGCGTCTTGATCTATCTCAATAGATCTTGATGCTCGATATGTAAGTAGCTTTTACTGAGGCCTTTTCTTTTGAAAAACTCCTTTCAAACACTCCTTTATGCTTTGCAGAATAATTCTACATTATTTTCGATCTACAATATGTCATTCACATATACTTATCAGAAATGCTGTAGTGCTCCCACTCACTATCTAGTAAATACAGGCTTCACCGCAAGTCTGTATAAAACTATATGCTTTGATCAACTCATCAAAGCGTATATTCCAACTCCGAGATGCTTGCACCAGTCCATAGATGGATCGCTGGAGCTTGCACACTTTGTTAGCTCTCTTAGGATCGACAAAACCTTCCGGTTGCATCATATACAACTCTTTTTTCCAGAAATCCATTCAGGAATGCAGTTTTGACATCCATTTGCCAGATTTCATAAAATGCGGCAATTGCTAACATGATTCGGACAGACTTAAGCATCGCTACAGTTGAGAAAATCTCATTGTAGTCAACACCTTGAACTTGTCAAAAAACTTTTTTTTTGACAAGTCGAGCTTTGTAGATAGTAACACTACTATCAACGTCCGTCTTCCTCTTGAAGATCCATTTATACAATGTGGCTTGCCGATCATCGGGCAACTCCACCAAATTCCACACTTTGTTCTCATACATGGATCCCATCTCAGATTTCATGGCCTTAAGCCATTTTGCGGAATCTAGGCTCATCATCGCTTCCTCATAGTTCGTAGGTTCATCATGGTCTAGTAACATGACTTCCAGAATAGGATTACTGTACCACTCTGGTGCGGCCCGTACTCTGGAAGACCTACGAGGTTCTGTAGTAACTTGATCTGAAGTTTCATGATCATCATCATTAGCTTCCTCACTAATTGGTGTAGAAATCACTGGAACTGATTTCAGTGATGAACAATTTTCCAATTCGGGAGAAGGTACAGTTACCTCATCAAGTTCTACTTTTCTCCCACTCACTTCTTTCGAGAGAAACTCCTTCTCTAGAAAGGATCCATTTATTAGCAACGAATATCTTGCCTTCGGATCTGTGATAGAAGGTGTACCCAACAATTTCCTTTGGGTATTCTATGAAGACGCACTTCTCCGATTTGGGTTTGAGCTTATTAGGATGAAACTTTTTCACATAAGCATCGCAGCCCCAAACTTTAAGAAACGACAACTTTGGTTTCTTGTTAAACCACAGTTCATATAGTGTCGTCTCAACAGATTTAGATGGTGCCCTATTAATGTGAATGCAGTTGTCTCTAATGCATGATCCCAAAACGATATTGGTAAATCGGTAAGAAACATCATAGATTGTACTATATCCAATAAAGTACGGTTATGACGTTCGTACACACCATTATGATGTGGTGTTCCAGGTGGCATGAATTTGTGAAACTATTCCACATTGTTTTAATTGAAGACCAAACTCGTAACTCAAATATTTGTCTCCGCGATCAGATCGTAGAAACTTTATTTTTCTTGTTACGATGATTTTTCCACTTCACTCTAAAATTCTTTGAACCTTTTAACTATTTCAGACTTATGTTTCATCAAGTAGATATACCCATATCTGCTCAAATCATCTTGTGAAGGTCAGAAAATAACGATATCCGCCACGAGCCTCAACATTCATCGGACCACATACATCTGTATGTATGATTTCCAACAAATTTGTTGCTCTCTCCATAGTACCGGAGAACGGCGCTTTAGTCATCTTGCCCATGAGGCACGGTTCGCAAGTACCAAGTGATTCATAATCAAGTGGTTCCAAAAGTCCATCAGTATGGAGCTTCTTCATGCGCTTTACACCGATATGACCTAAACGGCGGGAATATATCTGGTGCACCGGGGCAATTGGTGCTACCGGTGCACCGATCGCTCGTTGCCCATTCAAAAATGATTAAAAAAATCCAAAAAAATTTTAGTGCATCGACACAACATCAATGTACGTTGTCAAAAAAATTAAAATCAAAATTCAAACCATTGCTCAAGATACGAAAATAACAAATTTGACGCTGAATAGTACATAACACAAGTTGAGCTTCAGTTTTGGCCCATTAGCACATTGACGTTAAATTTGTCAATTTTGTATCTTGAGCATTGTTATGAATTATGATTTGAATTTTTGTGACAACATACATTGATGTTGTCTTGATGCACTAAATTTTTTCTGAATTTTTTTAAACATTTTTTAATGTGCAACGGGGTCCGGTGCACCGGTAGCACCAATTGCTTCGGTGCACCGGATACGTTCCCCCTAAACGGCAGTGCCACAAATAAGTTGCACTATCATTATTAACTTTGCATCTTTTGGTTTCAATATTATGAATATGTGTATCACTACGATCGAGATCAAATGAACCATTTTCATTGGGTGTGTAACCATATAAGGTTTTATTCATGTAAACAGAACAACAGTTTATTCTCTTACTTAAATGAATAACCGTTTTGCAATAAACAAGATCAAATCATATTCATGCTCAACGCAAACACCAAATAACACTTATTTAGGTTCAACACTAATCCCGAAAGTAAAGGGAGTGTGCGATGATGATCATATCAATCTTGAAACTACTTTCAACACACATCATCACTTCACCCTTAACTAGTTTCGCTTATTCGCAACTCCCGCTTCGAAGTTACTACTCTTAGCAACCGAACCAGTACCAAATACCGAGGGGTTGCTATAAACACTAGTAAAGTACACATCAATAACATGTATATCAAATATACCTTTGTTCACTTTGCCATCCTTCTTATCCGCCAAATACTTGGGGTAGTTCTGCTCCAAAGGACCAGTCCCTTTGCAAGAGAAGCACTTAGTCTCGTGCTTAGGTCCAGACTTGGGCTTCTTCACTTGAGCAGCAACTTGCTTGCCGCTTTTTCTTGAAGTTCCTTCTATCCCTTTGCCCTTTTCTTGAAACTAGTGGTCTTGTTAACCATCAACACTTGATGTTCTTTCTTGATTTCTACCTTCATCGATTTCATCATCATGAAAAACTTGGGAATCATTTCCATCATCCCTTGCATACTATAGTTCATCACGAAGTTCTACTAACTTGGTGATGGTGACTAGAGAATTCTGTCAATCACTATCTTATCGGAAGATTAACTCCCACTTGATTCAAGCGATTGTAGTACCTGCATAATCTGAGCACATGCTCACTAGTTGAGCGATTCTCCTCCATCTTTTAGCTATAGAACTTGTTGGAGACTTCATATCTCTCAACTCGGGTATTTGCTTGAAATATTAACTTCAATTCCCGGAACATCTCATATGGTCCATGATGTTCAAAACATCTTTGAAGTCCCGATTCTAAACCATAAAGCATGGTGCACAAAACTATCAAGTAGTCATCATATTAAGCTAGCCAAACGTTCATAACATCTGCATCTGCTCCCGCAATAGGTCTGTCACCTAGCGGTGCATTAAGGACATAATTCTTCTGTGCAGCAATGAGGATAAACCTCAGATCACGGATCCAATCCGCATCATTGCTACTAACATCTTTCAATACATTTTTCTCTAGGAACATATCAAAATAAACATATGAAAGCAACAACTCGAGCTATTGATCTTACAACATAATTTGCAAAATACTACCAGGACTAAGTTCATGATAAATTTAAGTTCAATTAATCATATTACTTAAGAACTCCCACTTAGACAGACATCTCTCTAGTCATCTAAGTGATCACGTGATCCAAATCAACTAAACCATAACCGATCATCACGTGAGATGGAGTAGTTTTCAATGGTGAACATCACTATGTTGATCATATCTACTATATGATTCACGCTCGACCTTTTGATCTCCGTGCTCCGAGGCCATATTTGCATATGCTAGGCTCGTCAAGTTTAACCTGAGTATTCCGCGTGTGCAAAACTGGCTTGCACCCGTTGTAGATGGACGTAGAGCTTATCACACCGGATCATCACGTGGTGTCTGGGCACGACGAACTTTGGCAACGGTGCATACTCAGGGAGAACACTTCTTGATAATTTTTAGTGATAGATCATCTTAAAATGCTACCGTCAATCAAAGCAAGATAAGATGCATAAAGGATAAACATCACATGCAATCAATATAAGTGATATGATATGGCCATCATTATCTTGTGCTTGTGATCTCCATCTCCGAAGCACCATCATGATCACCATCGTCACCGGCGCGACACCTTGATCTCCATCGTAGCATCGTTGTCGTTTACGCCATCTATTGCTTCTACGACTATCGCTACCGCTTAGTGATAAATTAAAGCAATTACAAGGCGTTTGCATTTCATACAATAAAGCGACAACCATATGGCTCCTGCCAGTTGCCGATAACTTCGGTTACAAAACATGATCATCTCATACAATAAAATATAGCATCATGTCTTGGCCATATCACATCACAACATGCCCTGCAAAAACAAGTTAGACGTCCTCTACTTTGTTGTTGCAAGTTTTACGTGGCTGCTACGGGCTTAAGCAAGAACCAATCTCACCTACGCATCAAAACCACAACGATAGTTTGTCAAGTTGGTGCTGTTTTAACCTTCGCAAGGACCGGGCGTAGCCACACTCGGTTCAACTAAAGTTGGAGAAACTGACACCCGCTAGCCACCTGTGTGCAAAGCACGGCGGTAGAACCAGTCTCGCGTAAGCGTACGCGTAATGTCGGTCCGGGCCGCTTCATCCAACAATACCGCAGAACCAGTCTCGCGTAAGCGTAAGCAGTATGGCTTATATCGCCCACAACTCACTTGTGTTCTACTCGTGCATATAACATCAAACCATAAAACCTAGGCTCGGATGCCACTGTTGGGGAACGTAGTAATTTCAAAAAAATTCCTACGCACACGCAAGATCATGGTGATGCATAGCAACGAGAGGGGAGAGTGTTGTCTACGTACCCTCGTAGACCAAAGCGGAAGCGTTGACACAACATAGAGGAAGTAGTCGTACGTCCTCCCGGTCCAACCGATCCAAGCACCGTTACTCCGGCACCTCCGAGTTCTTGACACATGTATAGCTCGATGACGCACCCCGATCTCCGATCCAGCAGAGGCGCTGGAGGAGTTCCGTCAAGACGACGGCGTGGTGGACGATCTTGATGTTCTCTCGTCGCAGGCTTCGCCTAAGCACTGCTACAATATGACCGAGGTGTAATATCGTGGAGGGGGGCACCGCACACGGCTAAGGAACGATCTCAATGATCAACTTGTGTGTCCATGGGGTGCCACCTGCCCCTGTATATAAAGGAGTGGAGGAGGGGGAGGGCCGGCCCTCTCTATGGCGTGCCCTAGGGGAGTCCTACTCCCACCGGGAGTAGGATTCCCCCTTTCCTAGTCCAACTAGGAGACCTTCCAAGTAGTAGGAGTAGGAGACAAGGAAGGGGGAGGGAGAAGGGAAGCAAGGAGAGGGAGGAGAAGAAGGAAAGGGGGGCCGGCCCCCTAGTCCAATTCGGTTTGGGCTAGGGGGGCCGCACGCCCTTCCTCCTCTCTTCCACCACTTGGCCCATTAGGCCCAATGCTTCTTCCTCGTATTCCCGTAACTCCCCGGTACCCCCGAAAATACCCGAATCACTCGGAACCTTTCCGAACTCCGAATATAGTCGTCCAATATATCGATCTTTACGTCTCGACCATTTCGAGACTCCTTGTCATGTCCCCGATCTCATCCGGGACTCCAAACTCCTTCGGTACATCAAAACTCATAAACTCATAATATAACTGTCATCGAAACCTTAAGCGTGCGGACCCTACGGGTTCGAGAACTAGACATGACCTAGAACTATTCTCGGTCAATAACCAATAGCGGGACCTGGATGCTCATATTGGCTCCTACATATTCTACGAAGATCTTTATCGGTCAAACCGCATAACAACATACGTTGTTCCCTTTGTCATCGGTATGTTACTTGCCCGAGATTCGATCGTCGGTATCCAATACCTAGTTCAATCTCGTCACCGGCAAGTCTCTTTACTCGTTCTGTAATGCATCATCCCGTAACCAACTCATTGGTTACATTGCTTGCAAGGCTTATAATCATGTGCATTACCGAGAGGGCCCAGAGATACCTCTCCGACAATAGGAGTGACAAAACCTAATCTCGAAATACGCCAACTCAACATGTACCTTCGGAGACACCTGTAGTACTCCTTTATAATCACCCAGTTACGTTGTGACGTTTGGTAGTACCCAAAGTGTTCCTCCGGTAAACGGGAGTTGCATAATCTCATAGTTACAGGAACATGTATAAGTTATGAAGAAAGCAATAGCAACATACTAAACGATCAAGTGCTAAGCTAACGGAATGGGTCAAGTCAATCACATCATTCTCATAATGATGTGATCCCATTAATCAAATGACAACTCTTTTGTCCATGGCTAGGAAACATAACCATCTCTGGTAAACGAGCTAGTCAAGTAGAGGCATACTAGTGACACTATGTTTGTCTATGTATTCACACATGTATTATGTTTCCGGTTAATACAATTCTAGCATGAATAATAAACATTTATCATGAAATAAGGAAATAAATAATAACTTTATTATTGCCTCTAGGGCATATTTCCTTCACTGGGCTGAGGGTTTGAACCAGTAGCTATGTGTTTAATCTCTCTCGCGCGCGATCTTGAGATGTCACGATCTTGATGTATCATGGGCTTTGTTAACATAGATGGATCATATGATGTTTCTCCCCTCTCTACACTTGTTGTGATGAATTGAGTCTTTACCCTTTGAAGTTTTGTCTTGTCGGATTGAATTTTTAGATCTGAGAACATATGATATATGTCTTGCATTTGAGTACCCGTGGTGACCATGGGGTATTATTTTGATTCACTTGATATATGTTATGGCACTCAACTTGCGGATTCCCGAGGTGACTTTGGGGTAATCTATGCATATGGGTTGATGCACGTTTTTATTATATTTTCTCCGACAGAAACTTTGGGGTCTCCTTGTAGTTATTTGTGTGGATTGAGTATTATGAATCTGAAATTGTTTGATACATATCGTATAATTAACTCATGGGTACTCGCGGTGACATTGGGGTATCTAGGTGACATTAGAGTTGGTTGATATGCATCATATGGTGTTATTTCAGTACGAACTCTTTATTAGATCTATCGGAAAGAATAGCTTGTTGTTATTTTAGTACGAACTCTAGGATAGATTGATCGGAAAGAATAGCTTTTAGGTGGTTTCGTACCCTACAAACAATTTCTATCTTTTGTTCTCCGCTAATAGGAACTCGGAAGTGATTTTTTATTGCACTTTGAGGGATAATCACATGATCCAACTATGTTAGCATTGTTGAGAGATTGCACTAGTGAAAGTATGCATCCTAGGCCTCATTTTCCATTATTGCAATATCGTTTGTGCTATGTTTTACTATTTACTACCTTGCTGGTTTTTATTGTTCGCGCTGCAAAAACTCATATCTATTATCCATACTACACTTTTATCACCATCTCTTCGCCGAACTAGTGCACCTATACAATTTGCCATTGTATTGGGTGTGTTGGGGACACAAGAGATTTCTTTTATTTGATTGCAGGGTTGCTTGAGAGAGACTATCTTCATCCTACGCTTCCCACGGATTGATAAACCTTAGGTCATCCACTTGAGGAAAAATTCCTACTATCCTACAAAACTCTGCGCTTGGAGGCCCAACACAAGTCTACAAGAATAAAGTTGCGTAGTAGACATCAAGCTCTTTTCTGGCGCCGTTGCTGGGGAGGTGAGTACATGAAGGTATATCTTTAGATCTTGCAGTCGAATCTTTTAGTTTCTTGTTTTATCGCTAGTTTGGTTTATAAAAAGAAAACTATAAAAAATGGAATCGAGGTTGCATCATATTATTGATCATCTTTATGGTTCGGAAAATTGTGCTCAATTGATAGAAGAAGAATTTAATAAAATGATTGGCATGAATGATGAGCATGATGGCAATGTTGTTAGTATGAATTCTTTGAATATCCATGATGTTAATGATATGCAAAGCTACAAGCTTGGGGATGCTATGTTTGATGAAGATGATATTTTCACTCCCCCAAGTTTTGGTGAGATAAATTACTATTATGATAGCATGCCTCCTATTTATGATAATTATAATGATGAAAGTGGATTTGGAGAGGTCATTGCTTTATTTAGTGATGAATCCACCATTTTGGATGAGGCCTCAATTGACCATGATAACAGGGTTGCTATCTATGATGATTATGGTGATGACATGTATGCTATAAGGAGTAATTATAACCATGAAACTTGTCATCATGATTTTAATTTTCACTCTCATGACAGTTATTTTGTTGAGTTTGCTCCCACTACTATTGTTGAGAAGAAATTTGCTTATGTGGAGAGTAATAAGTTTTCTATGCTTATGTGTCATGAAAATAATTCTTTATGTGATGGTTATATGGTTGAATTTCTTCATGATGCTACTGAAAATTATTATGAGAGAAGAACATATGCTTTTACATATCTCAATAATATCAAGTTCCCTTTCTTTGTGTTGAAAGTTTTGAAGTTATGCATGTTTTGCCTTCCTATGCTTGTTGATTCTTGTTCCCATGAATTATTTGCTCACAAAATCTCTATGCATAGGAAGTGTGTTAGGCTTAAATGTGCTTGCCATGTGATTCATGATGCTCTTTTTCATGCTTCAGTTCTTATCTTTTATGCGAGCATCATTGAAATAATCATGCCTAGCTAAAAGGCATTAAAGAATGGCGCTTGTTGGGAGGCAACCCAACACTTTTACCTACTGTTTTTGTGGGTTCACATGATTAGTCTACTGTAGTAATCATGTTTTATTTTCTTTGTTTCAATAAAGTGCCAAGTAAAGCCTTTGGGATCATGTTGGGTGATGGTTGATTTGATCTTGCTGAAAAATAGAAACTTTTGTGCTCGCGAAAATAACTCTAATTTTTAACAAAAGAGTGATTTTGAGTTGATTCTTTTTGCAGAAGATTAATATACAAATTCTCACGTGGTACTAATTTTTTCATAATTTTTGGAGTAGCAGAAGTATGGTTTGAGTACAGATTACTACAGACTGTTCTGTTTTTGACAGATTCTGTTTTTAATGCATAGTTTGCTTGTTTCCTTGTTTCTATGGCTTATATTGCTCAATATAAATTATGGAAATGATATGCTACAGTAGGCGTTATTTGGAAACAATTATGAATCTTGTATTTGACAGTTTCAGAGTGAGATGTTTTGCTCTTTATCATACTAATCTATCTCACAAAGTTCCATTATGTTTTTTGTGATTGAAGTTTTCAAATTTTGGGTGAGATATCGATATGAGGAGAATAAGGAGTGACAATAACCTAAGCTTGGGGATGCCCAAGGCACTCCAAAGGTAATATTCAAGGAAGATCCAAGCAACTAAGCTTGGGGATGCCCCGGAAGGCATCCCCTCTTTCGTCTCCAACATTATCGGTAACCTTACTTGAGGCTATATTTTTATTCGTCACATGATATGAGTTTTGCTTGGAGGGTCATTTTATTTTGTTAGGATTTGATTTATGTTATTTAGAATAATGTTTTGCATCTTTCATTTCAATAAAAGTGGGAATGATAGCCTTTGCCATGCTTATTTTGCAAGTATACATGTTGCTGTTTCAAAACAGAAAGTTTATCGCTGTTGCAAAAATTCCCTAGAAAATTCAGAATGTGATGAAATGCTGAAACTTTTTTGCAAAATAAGCTCTGATAAATCTCCTAAAGTGTGGTAATTGTTTCAGAATTTTTGGACTTAGGGAAGTATGGTGAATATTGCATTCTTTACAGACTGTACTGTTTTGGCAGATTGTTGTTATGTTTGCATATGTTTGCTTGTTTAATGATTCTATTTGAGGATAGGATTATTAAATATGTAGAGGCATTTAGTATGCAATGTTGAATAATAATTTTAGTAATTTGCTACAATAGAGAATGATAAGATTTTGCACTGATTTATACTAACCTATCTCACGAGTTCCTGTTGAGTTTTGTGTGGATGAAGTTTTTGAGATTTAGGGAAACCGTGATATGAGAGGAATTAAGGAGACACAAAAGCTCAAGCTTGGGGATGCCCAAGGCATCCCAAGTTACTATTCCAAGAAGTATCAAGCATCTAAGTTTGGGGATGCCCCGGTAGGCATCCCACCTTTCTTCTTTAACAATTATCGGTTAGTATCGGTTGAGCCTAAGTTTTTGCTTCTTCACATGATGTGTGCTATTCTTAGAATGTCATTTTTTTCATGCTGTTTTAAAAAATTACTTAGGTATGAAAGTTTTAAATAAAAGAGAGTCCTCAAATAGCTACATGTTTACATAACTACTCGCTTGATCTTCACTTATATCTTTTTGGAGTAGCTTGTCATTTACTCTTGTGCTTCACTTATACCCTATGAGTAAATTGTTGAATGAATTGAATATCATGAAGTTGAAATTACATGTTCATATCATTTACTCTCTCTCTCTCTCTCTCTCTCTCTCTCTCTCTCTCTCTCCCCCCCCCTTTAAAACTGACAGCAGGGCCCACTGTCAGCCACTCAGCGGCGCCCGAAGCGGTATAAGTGGTGGCGCCCCGCGAGTTTACGCCTTCGACGTCACCCCCTGGTTTTCTTTTATTTCAAATTTAGATAAAATTTTGACCAGAACTTTGACTAGTTGTAACTCCTAAACCACAAGTCCAAATGAGTTGATTCTTTTTGCATTTGTTCTTACTGGAAAACCCTAGCAGCACACCCAAGATGGGATTTTTCTCTACTGTCTAGATTTTCTGGTAATTTTCAAAAGTGTTTTTTGATATTTTCTTTTTGTCATTTGAGTTATTTTCGGAAGGAGAAGCTTGTCTTGAAGATTTCCAGGAGGAGTGTGAAGCTCCTCTGAACTAAGGCAAGCCATACAACCATTTTCATGGTGTCTTTGCAATATCCATGATTTTCCAACTTGAATATATGATATTTCTTGCATATAGTTATTAAATGAATAATATTCATGCTAGTTATTTTGTCATGGTCAAGATGCTTAGTTTACAGAAGTTAGTGCTTGAACTAAGTGAGATATAGTATAAGTAGAATGACTATGTGATCTTGTTATGACTATGGTATGATGAGCATCAGTATTATTTTCATTTATGCATGATGAGTTTCATGTGGCAATTAAGGAACTAAAAATGATGAGTACCAATAACCAGTGAAAAAGACTCAGCAAAGTTTAGTGATGATTTGTGCAAGTAGCACTTTTGATGAGTTGATCTGTTATTTTCAAGTGATATGAGATGCATGTCATATGGTTGCATGAGCATAGCATATGGTGACTCGAGCATTTTATTTCAAGTTAAAATTGATGATAATTGAACTTGAACATAAAGTTGATTGGGTCATGGTGCCACTGAATCGGGCTGACAAGTGCAACCACATTTGCCTTGGTATGGGAAGGCCGTTAGTCGGTCCATTGTCATGCCTCTTGTTGGTGCCTCCAACGAGGGAAGGTTATGGTCATGTGACCCTGGCCCGGTAAGCAGACATAACCTTGTGTGCCCATTGTTGCTGTTATGGTACCTTGTCCCGTTTGGGACCGTTTATTTGCCACGACGGTGGCCGTTTTGCCTTTGGTAGGCATGGGGCCACCCATGACTTAGCCTAGTGGGGAGTTGGTTGGAGTGGCTGAAAGAGTGTCATGGCAATGGGAGAGTTCTGTCGGAATGCCGTTGGTCCACCCGAATGGGAATGCGAGGCCATGGGTTCCGTGTTGTGGGTACAGTGCACTACCTATACAGAGTGTATTAAATCTATCGGTAGCCGCGCCCGTGGATAAGGGACCAGTTCGTAAGTAAGTCACACCATGGATCAACTGTTATAAAGTAATCTTGCACACTAAGTTATATGCATTGCACTGGTTAAATCATGATGATGTCGGCGAGACTAACTGTTGTGGTTCCGTTTGTGATCCGTGAATGATCATCGTTAGGTTACAAGGTAACCCATTGAACCGAGTATGGTTCCGGTTGTGATCCACGTATGATCACCGTTTGGTTGCGAGGCAACCCGTTCGTCAGAGAGTCCGAGAGACTCGGCGCACAAGAGTTGATGCATGGCATGAGAAGCTTGTTGTTGTTTGCATTTAATTTGAATAAATATCATGATATTATTTGGTCATTATGTTTATGCTTGTTGTGAGCGTGCAAGTATATTCAATGTACTAACCTGGCGTGTTATGCTAGATTTCAGGAAAGACTAACTGGATCGGAGTGCTGCCGTGTCTAGATCGTGTCCACATCGGTGTCCCTGTGCTATGGAGTCCCGCTTCGTCGTTGTTCCGCTGCCGCATAGTTGTTGTGATCGAGGACCCTTTATGTTCACTAAATAATGTACATATTGTGCAGCCGCACCGAATGTGTCGCTTGGCCTCGCTACTTGATGTAATATCACACTATGCTTCCGCTAGTATCAATAAAGCGGTTGTTTTCTGTACCAAGATGTTGTGTATTGCCAGAAGACGTGATCTCTGGGTTGGCAATGCATGGTAAACCGGTTGCTCTGAGCCGGGGTGCCACAACGCTTGGTATCAGAGTCGCGCTGACTGTAGGACACGCTAGACCCCGACACGTTAAGTAAACATTAGCTAGCTTGCTAATTGAGTGTCGTTAGTGTTTGCATCTGGATGCTGCATTACATGCACTAGATTTATTGTTATTTCTAACCGGTTAATGGTTGTGAGTGTAGATGGCTCCGGTGTCGTATCCGTGCCAGTTGGAGCTGATGCCATACACTTCACCGCATCTCCTCCGTAACGTATGGCGTCGACTGTACCCTCACGGTGATGACCCAGCATATCGGGTGTATCAAGAGCATCTAGCTGACTCCGTGTATGAATATCACGCCGTGGTTACTCTGCGCACCAGTTCGTCAGCAGGCTCTTACACTCGTACCTCTTGGAGTGGTTATGCATCCACCGCCGCTCAGGCCGTCCAGTTTGCTGCATTCGAGATTCTGGTTGAGTTACGCTATACCGAGGTTTGGATGCAGAATCACCCAGGTTTTCGCTACTACCCATCTCTGCACAATGATGGTCGTGTTCGCTTTCCTGTCATTGATCCGGCGTCTGATAGTGACACTAGCCACCTTTCTCGATATATCGCTACTAGTTATCTTCTGATTCACGAGCTAGCAAGAGAGCTGACTCATGCTCGTTCTGCTTTAGCTGCCGCTAGATCCTACCCTACTCCACCTTCTATGGGATTCACTCCTTATATTGTGCCCAGTTCTTGCTCGCATGTTTCCCCGGTTACTCCCCCGAGTAGCTCGGGCACCTCGGCGGTGAACCCACACAGTGCTCCTGCTGAGTGGGCGTCTCTTCTTGCTACCCCCGCAGCTCCCTTGATCCCTTCTCATCCCACGCCTACCTCTGAGGGAGAGCCCTCGAGGCAGCATCGTCATATTACTTTTAACCCGGAGGTCTCGGTTAACATCGTCAGTTTAGGATCTGGGTTTGACTTAGGAGAGGATCCAGCAGCACTGGCAGAGTCCTAGAGCATCTAGTATCCGCAGTGGTCATGTGATGTACGGATGTAGTTGTATGAGCCATGATGTATCGTTGCATGTATGCGAGTAGTCGCACCAGTCATGATGTCTACCTTTCATGTACGAGTCTATGTATAATTATGTTGGAACTTTCTATTTGTTTGTTGTGTTTCTCGATTCTTTCGTTTTGCTCTTTCGGGTTTGTCGTTGGCTTTTCTTCTCATGTTTGGATGTTGCTCATCGCGGTTGCTTTCATTGGAAAAAATAAACAATAGGATGACGCGGGGTGGCAGCAGCACGCAGGCTTGTGAGGATGTCCCTGTTCGTCGCTCAGCAAGACAAGCAGGACACTCCCCCGAGCCGCAACCGCAACCACCGCCTCCACCGCCAAATCCACCCTCCACTGAACAAATTATGCACATGTTTGAAGGAAGAAGGAACAATGATCTGACTGAGCTGTTAAAAAGTGTGCAAGCTATGGTTGGGCAGAATGGGAATCAAAATGGCCATCACTCCAAGCTGTCAGATTTTCAAAGGACTAAGCCTCCCAGTTTCAGTCAAGTAGTTGACCCTTTGGAAGCAGATGATTGGTTACGAACTATTGAAAATAAGCTTGAAATTGGTCGTATGACGAAGCTGACAAGGTTCCGTTCGCTACCTACTATCTTGTAGGAGTCGCTGCTATATGGTGGGATAATGCTAAAGTTCTGTGGCATGCGGGCGAAGAAATCACTTGGACTAATTTCAAGGACCAATTCCTCAAGTACCATATTCCAGCTGGTATCATGAAGGTCAACCAACGTGAATTCCTCGTTCTCACTCAAGGAAGTCTGTCAGTCAGTGAATATTTGCACAAATTCAACCATCTGGCCCGTTATTCTCTCTATGATGTGGCCATGGAAGAGAGGAAGATTGGCAGGTTCCTTGGAGGATTAAATCAACACCTCAGAAGTGCTCTCTGCATGCTCGATTTTCCAGATTTCTAGTCTCTGGTAAACAAGGCCCTCATCGCAGAAAGGGAGTACAAGCCTGTGCATGACAACCGACCCGCAAATAATGACCACAAGCATAAATTCGAGCCTAAGAAGGACGGACAGCCTGTGCAGAAGGCCCGTACCTGGCAGCAGACTCAAGTGGAGTACAAACCAAATTGGCAGCAGAATGTGAACAAGACCACTACCCAAGTCAAAAATGTCGTGACCAGTCCAGTGCGCGAAGAGTGTCAGCACAACAACTCCTGCTTTAATTGTGGACAGACCGGACACTATGCCAAACAGTGTCCCAAGAAGCCAAATGCCCCATTCCGGCCGCAAGTCAACCACATGGGGCCATATCCATCCCAGAAGACCGTCCAAGGGCAAGTTCATCACCTCTCCACAGACTAAGCCCAGGAAAACCCTGAAGTCATCGTTGGTATGTTTCTTGTTAATGACATACCAGCAATAATTTTATTTGACTCTGGGGCTTCCCACTCTTTTGTTTCTCGAAGTTTCGTTGCCCGAGATAAATTCCATTGCTCGCTTTTGGGAAAAAGCAGTATGATGGTTCAATCCCCGGGATCCGTGCTCAAAAGCAATCTAGTCTGCCGAAATTTGGAAACTGATATCAAGGGGGTCCGTTTTCCAACTTCTTTGATAGTCATCGAGTCTGCCAAGTTGGATGTTATTTTGGTTGACCCAATATCAAGTATGGATCGACTATGTGACCCGAGAAGTCACCTTGACAAGTCAGGAAGGGAAATCAATAAAATTCTATGCCCGCAAAAGTATACCCAAAAGGGAACTGGTCTTCACAACTGTAGCCGAAGAATAGAATCTGATTCCAGTGGTCAGTGAATTTCCTGATGTATTCCCCAAAGAATTACCCGGAATGCCTCCAGACCGAGAGCTTGAGTTTGCAATTGATCTTGTGCCCGAGACCGCACCATTATACAAAAAGTATTATCGAATGCCATAGTCCGAGCTCGTGGAATTAAAAAAACAGCTTGATGAGATGTTGCAGAAAGGATATATCCGCCCAAGCTCGTCACCCTAGGGATCACCCGCAATATTTGTGGACAAGAAAGACGACAGTCTCAGAATGTGCGTGGAGTACCGTTGATTGAATGATGTCACCATCAAGAACAAATACCCACTGTCAAGGATTGATGATTTGTTCGATCAGCTCAGTGGGGAAAAAGTATTTTCCAAGATTGATTTAAGGACCGGATACCATCAACTCAAGATTAAGAAGGAAGATATCCCTAAGACCGCGTTCACTACCCGATACGGTCTCTATGAATATACAGTGATGTCTTTCGGTCTCACAAATGCCCCTGCCTTTTTCATGCATATGATGAATAAGGAATTCATGGATTTCTTGGATATGTTTGTGGTGGTTTTCATCGATGACATTCTCATATACTCTAAAAGTGACGAAGAGCACAAGGAACACCTCCGAGCAGTCTTGCAGAGACTCTGTGACCATAAGTTATATGCAAAATTCAGCAAGTGTGAGTTTTGGCTCAAGAAAGTTGGATTTTTGGGACATGTTCTGCCAGCAGAAAGGTATTTCGGTTAAAATGGCTCCGGGTAAACGAGACTTTAGGTTTGACATTGCCTGGTTGAAAAATGACAAGTTCCTCTCGGCTGTTGAGAACATTTGGAAGAAACCTGTTAGCAGCGAGGATGTTATAGATGTGTTGAATATTAAACTCAAGCGGTGTAAGAAGTACTTTAAAGGATGGGGGTCTAATATTTTTGGTCATAGTAGAAAAAGAAGACGTGATCTTCAAACGGATCTGTTGGTCCTTGAGAGCCTAGAGGAGCTTACTAATTTGACCGCGGAGCAGTACTTACAAAAAGTGAACATCCAAGCCGAGCTCCATGACCTATATGCTGCTGAGGAACTCCATTGGTTCAAAATGATCAGCGAGAGGTGGCTTATTAAAGGGGATAATAACACGGGTTATTTTCATAAAATAGCCAATGGGAGGAAGCGTAAAAAATGGTTCACTCTTTAAGTGGGGATGAGGGGGTGATTGAAGGTACTGATGCTCTGTTACGGCATGCAACGACCTACTATAAAGACCTTTTTTGTCCTGCCCCTGGCAATCTCTTTCCTATATCACCTGATCTTTGGAGTGATGGAGAAAATTGATGCTAATGATAGTGAGATCCTTACTAAACCTTTTACGATGGAAGAGATTAAGTATGCTCTTTTCTCCATGGATTCCAACAAGGCTCCTAGTCCTGATAACATTCCGATTGAATTTTATCAGCATTGTTGGGACATTGTTAAGTTTGATGTTTTCAAAATCTTTGAGAAATTTCACGGGGGGACTTTAGATGTCCAAAGACTTAACTATGGTGTGATTACACTATTGCCTAAGCTTTCTGATGCCAATAGGATTGAACAATAGGCCAATCTGCTTGCTTCGGTGTATCTATAAGTGGATTACTAAAACCCTTGATTTAAGAACTGATCCCTTTTCTGCTAAGCTTTTTAGTGTCCACCAGAATGCTTTTATTAAAAAAAAGATTCATTGTGGACGGACTCTCCATGAGCTATTGCACCATGCTCATATTAAGAAACAGGTGGGCATTGTTCTAGAACTTGACTTTGAGAAAGCCTATGATAAAGTCAATAGGGACTTCCTTGTTGCATGCCATCAACTTAGGGGGTTTAATGATAAGTGGTGTAGTTGGGTTAAGCAAATTTTGCATAATGGAACTGTTTCCATTAAGCTTAATGATAAAGTCGGTCCTTATTTCCAAAGTGCTATGGGGGTCAGGCAGGGAGACCCTTTCTCTCCTTTCCTATTTAATATGGCTGCTGATGTCTTACTAAAATGAGTCTTACATCTCAAAAAAATGGTCTGATTGTTGGTATGGCTCCTGACCTTATTGACAATGGAGTTGCGGTGTTGCAGTATGCCGACGATACGATCCTCTATGTCAATCATGATTAGGAAAAGGTTGTAAACCTTAAGCTTTTACTATATATGTTCAAGCTTATGTCTGGCCTTAAAGTGAACTATTCTAAATGTGAAATCTTCTCCGTGGGGTGTGACAACATAATTACTGAATTTTATTCTGATATGTTTGGTTGTCCGGTGGGAAATTTACCCATTAAATATTTAGGGGCACCAGTTTCCTTTGCTGGTTTAAAAACTTGTGATCTGGATTTTCTGGAAGCTAAAATGATCATGAAACTTGATGCATGGGTTGGTAATTCAGCATCTTCGGGGGCCAGGTTGACTTTGGCAAACTCCAGTTTATCTGGCATTCCCTTTTTATCATGTCCATGTTCTTGCTGAATAAAACCACTCTAAAAAAGCTCGATAAGCCTCGTAGGCGTTTCTTTTGGGAGGGTTGTGGTGGTAAAAAGAAATACCATATGGTGAGATGGAATATCATTTGTAGATCGAGAAAAAAAGGTGGATTGGGTGTCTTGGACTTGGAGAAGCAGAATATTAGTCTTGTGACTAAATGGTGGTGGAAACTTGAAACTTAGGATGGGCTTTGGCAACGTATTGTTAAAGCTAAATACTTTAAAAATCAGTCTGTTACCTCCGTTAAACCTAGATTTAATGATTCTCCATGTTGGGAAAATAATCTCAAGGTTAAGGAGACCTATATGGCTGGTAGAAAAGTGATTTTGACTAGTGGGAATCTGACTAGATTTTGGCATGACCCCTGGTACAATGATCTGTCCCTTGCTCTCCAGTTCCCTCCGTTGTTTGATCTATGTCAGAATCAAAAATGTACTATTGCTGAGTTCTTTCAGAATGATTGTGTTATCCCCTTCCGTAGAAGATTGGTAACCGAGCTACTTACTCAATGGAATGGTGTTGTGAGTGAGGCGAAAAAACTTCAGTTAAAAGATACTCCGGATAGTGTTGCTTGGTCTCTTAATAAGAAAGGTTTCTTTACTACTAAATCTGATTACAATTGGCTAGAAAGGAATATTGCTGGAGCCGATAATAAGTGGATCTGGGAAGCTCATATTCCTTTGAAGATAAAAAATTTTATGTGGCAGAATTTCAGAAAAGCTCTCCTTACTAGAGATAATTTGAAAATGCGTAAATGGCTAGGAAATCCCAGATGCTCCTTTTGCTCTGCACAAGAGACCTCTAGACATTTATTCTTTGATTGTCACTTTGCTCAAACAGTGTGGGGAACTGTGGATAAGGTCATGGGCGCAGAGTGCATGCCTACTAACCTTTCGCAATCCTTGTCGTGGCTCTATGCTTTTCTTCCTGGTGGTCATACATTTTACATGATCGGGATTGCTGCGATATGCTGGGGGATTTGGACTGTTAGAAACGAAGTAACTTTTGATGCTCGTGTGGTGCGATCCCCTATTGGTGCTATCTCTACGATCTGCTCTTTTTTGATGTATTGGTCAGGTTTGCTCAAAGACGCCGACAAGGAGACTCTAATCAGTGGGGTGCAGGTGCTGATGAAAGAAACATCTCGACTGGCGCCGCTTGTGGTACCGGATGGTGAAGGAGGTTACAACACCTAGAAGCGTGAGGAGAAACTGAGAAGACATTGCTTTGTGTGATCGCTGGGTATTTGGGTGTGCTGGGTGATGGAGCGGCCTCCTAGGCTTCAACCTTTTGCTTCATTTATCTACCAGTAGTTGGCTTGTTTTTCTTTTTGTTACTATGAGGAGTTGTCCCCTGTGAAGTGAGTTTGGTGTACTATTTGGTAGTATTGGTGTTAGCTGGTTTTTGCCCGGAGTATCGATTCCGAGCTCCGGGTAGCAGGTTTCCAGCTAGTGCCCCAGCTCGCTTTCTCCCCTTTCTTAGTTATTCTCAGTTCATGGTATCGTAGCTACTTTGGTCTCCGGTTAACAGACTATGTATTTCCTTTAAGAAATTAATGGAAAGGGGGTGAGGCCCGATTGGAAAAAGGTCGTCGTGCAGCTATCCGTTGTGATTGAGGTGTGATCAACATGGGTCTGCGCCTAACGTTTCAATGCGTGAGGCTGCCATGTTTTGTAGTAGCACGAATCACATGGGGACGAGTGGTGCTGATAACGAAAGCATAAAATGAATCTTCCTTTTGCTTTTTAAGAATTGACGGCAAAGGCCTCCCAGCTATATAACGTGTCCTCGAGTAAGAGGACATACACAGTATCACAAAATAGACTTTCTTCACGCTTAATATATAAAGCACAAATGGTCGAATTGTACAAACTGATGAGGAAATTCTCATACAAATAGGTCAAATGAAAAATAAAATAGTACCCAAGCGAGACGCACAAGTACAACTAACCCAACACCAAACATGAGAACAAAAGAAGCCACAACTACCTCTTATACATTTTGGCAGTTCAGTTTGACCTGCCAAAACATCTTATAGTCAGGAATGGAAGGGTTATTACCCTGTTGTCACAACAGTTCGCTCAACAAATTACACCAACAACTAGAATGGCATGCCCAAAAATATACCAGGATTCAATTAGCCAACAAACCTGTAATGCACAGATATGCTTAGAACAGACATGATGTTGCCAACCATTCAAATGACTCGAAGCACATGGCAAAACAAACTCTTGTACGAGTTCAACAAGGAAACATTATCTAGGGCAAAACATCATTACAGGTAATCATCTAAAGAAGAACACTCCAACACAGTAGTAGCAAAACTATGCGGCATCTTTGTGAGGCAGCTTATCGCTTCTTGGAGACACCAACAGTCTTTCCTCTCCTGCCGGTAGTCTTGGTGTGCTGACCACGGACACGCACGCCCCAGTAGTGACGCAGACCACGATGGTTCCTGGAAAAGAGCAGGCTTTCAAGCATAAGTGATCTCTCCTACATATATGCACTAGGACAATGCTACTGCAACAGTGAAGTTTTCAGGAATCAGGCAAAAGCATACATCTCTTGGAAACAAAGCATTGATATACAGAACAGCTGGGTCACATACAAGGTACACTAGAAGGTACACATGAATACATTGACAGTCATCAATACCAGATTGCAAGACATAACAATTATGAATCTAAGCAAGTCAACAAGGGCATAGGGCAGAATATAAAATCGAGATACAAGTAATAGACAAACTAGCTCCAACAGATTGACTGAATTGAACTGTTATAACCTAGAGCTGGCAGAAGTTCCAGGTAATAACCATTCATACAAGCTAACATGCTGTATTTCTGTAGAAAGAAGCAACAACTGGCTATATAAAAAAAGCTAGTCCAAATTTGTATGCAGACTAGCACAGGCACCGGAACGGCATGTCAGACACCAATTGTCCTCCTCATAGTGCCAGCAACACAATCACAAACTAAAATAAATCAAAAAAAATAGCACAGAAGCACATGTTCACTCAGACAAATGCCTCGATTGTCAACATGGTTTAATAGAATGGATTACATCAGACTCGTCATCTGTTTTCATCATCACAGAGAACTAAGAACTACAAATCAGAAAGGCAGGTATGAAAAAAAAAGTGTATTCGACAGAGCAAAAGTCCTCACATGTTCTCTCAGACAAATGCCTCATTTTGTCCCCATGGTTTAATGGAATGGATTGGATCGGACATCTAATCAGTGTTGATCATCACTGAGAACAAAAGAACCAAATGATTGATGTAAACAGGGGTATAGTAACAGGAAGCTCCTGGTATGAGAGCAGCCAGTGTCGCAAAAACCCGTTTCCTTCTCACTGTTAGCCAATCTAACGAGAAACAAGGCCATGAAAGAAGACCAAGCATCAGATACCTCATGGCATCCCTAATATAACCCTATCCAAACAAAATTCAGTTCAGTGCTAAGATATGTATGGACAAGTTGAATGCAAAAGCCATCTCAAAGAATGGCTTGTGCCAGAATCTTAGCCCAAAAGATATCTCGGCAACATACAGCGCTGATTTACACTATTAAGAAGCGCACCAGAGACTCTAATTTATTGCCTTCAGAAGTTTGAGATTGAATCAAATGAAAAACAAGAAACAGAAACTAGTGAGCATTACTTGCTACCCAGACATTTCAGACATTCTAGTGTTTAGGAGATTCGACTTCCAGCAGAAAACTAAGTCAATCAACAACCCTAGCTAATAATAGCAAATTAAACTGTATACTACTACGAGGCAAGACACAAACTGCTGCTAGTCCTGATATGTGAAGTGCAAGCATCATCTCATCAGTAGTTGAATCTTCTAACACAACAACAAATAGCAAGGGGCAAAAAGAAAAGGAGGAGGTTATACCTGATCTTCTTGAGCCTCTCAAGGTCATCCCTGAGCTTCATGTCAACGGCGTTGGAGACGACCTGGGAGAACCTGCCGTCCTTATAGTCCTTCTTCCTGTTGAGGAACCAGTCCGGCACCTTGAACTGGCGCGGGTTGTGCACCACCGCCATCAGACGGTCCATCTCCTCCGCGGAAAGCTCTCCGGCCCTGCAGACCCACCCACCACAGAACAGCTCAGGCCCCCACCCACCCACCACGGCGAGATCTGGCGAGAAAGGCGGTTCCTCACCTCTTGTTCATGTCGATGTCGGCCTTCTTGCAGACGATGTTGGAGAAGCGGCGGCCCACACCCTTGATGGAGGTGAGCGCGAACATGATCTTCTGCTTACCGTCGACGTTGGTGTTGAGCACACGCAGGATGTGCTGGAACTCCTCACCCGCGATCAGCGACTGCGGGCGGCCCAAGAAGAATCAGCACACGAGGCAAGAGGAGGAGGAGGAGGAGGGCGGAGATGGCGGGGGGAGAGGCTTACCATGGCTGCAGTCGGCGGCGGCGACGGCGACGGCGGCTGGGGCGCGAGGGGGCTGGAGGGGGAGGAGGTTGGCGTCTGAGGTTTAGGTTTTGGAGGCGGGGACGGGGACGAATTATATAACCTAGTGCGGACGGCTGTGATCTGCGGGCGGCTTTGTTGGGCTCTCCCTCTTTGAACGGGCCTTTTTCTGGACTTTCTCGGCCTCTTTTTGAACGGGCCGTCTCCACCCACTCCGGCCGCCGATTCCGCACACGGGCTCAATGCCATCCGCATCGCTCCTCCTCTGGTTTCCCCGAGCGGCTCAACAGCTTCAGGGTGATCTCCGGGTCCTCCAGCTCACTTTTCCCCTGTCGATCAGTTGCTGCTTCGCCTGGCCGTGGTGCTTGCTGCCATTGGAGCTCCTCAGTAGAACATGTACTTACCCCTTGCTCCATGATCCAATAAGTCCTTCACATTCTTGCCTGCTGAACGTGGTACCATTACCACAGGACCTGCCACATTAAGTGAAGTATCATTGTCAGGCAGTTTTGAGCCACTAACTGGAAATGTTTAGGTTGTAAAAATGTTCAGTTTCTGAATATGTTTAGGTTTGGACTTGTGGCTCTACTCTACTTTGCAATTTAAATATGTTGAGGTTGTAAAAATGGGACAACAGTGTAACATCAAGCAAAACTCTTGCAAATTTTCAGTTTCGACGGTGTCAAAGCATACAGTACTAGTGACAGTAATTTTGATAATTCAGGCAAATTAATTGAATTGAACCTATCTATGCTTGACATGGCAAGATCTGCCTGGGGGAGACCCATGCTCATGATGTTGCTTGCTGCTGCTTGATTTACAATTTAAATGACAGTGATCTTGATTTACAATTTAAATGACAGTGATCCTTATTTTGTTTACTTACTTCAGTGAGGGCATGTCCAACGGCTGTAAGATAGCTGTTGGTAAATTTGCCACCTAGGACATGATGATGATGTGGCATGCAATAAATATGGAGAGAGAGCAAAGTTGTATGTAGAATAACCAACAACCTTTGCACAAGCTCCAACGTGATATAGAGAGCAATCACATTTATTTTCTCATCATCTATTGGATAGCTTAGATACAACCTATTGAAGTAGTTGTATGATAGCTTGTTGGTTGATGACATGGACATTTTACCAACAAGACTAACATATAACCTATTGGAGATGCCCTGATCATGCATATGTAAATGGCAGGACTGCACTTTTACCTGCCAGGGGATGCTAGTTTGAAAAGGAATGAATATTCTAAATAGGCCTTCGAAAAGATACGAAACTGAATTGAAACAGTCTTGGCAAATTTGCTTGGCAACCCTCAGATGTCAATCTAGAAACTACTCCCATCTCTTTGAATAAGCTGGAGCAGTACAAAAGCAAGTCTAAAGTTTTCAGTACAAAAGAAATCTACCGAATTCTTGTAAAAATGTCTACTGAATTTGCTCCATGTTCTAAACAGAGTACTCCTATATTAATACAGCAATCTGCCATAACTACTCCATGCCATGGTCTTGAACTCTTAAGTCCAAGAAATCTACCAGAACTACTCCATGATGAGTACTCCAGGCCATTGTCTGATACTACAATGATGCAACAATTTGTTCTAAAGTGAATCACATAGATGCAGCAATGATGCCAGGATAATTTGCCAACACGATTTCTTCAGTCTAGTGAACAATTTTTTTCTACTGGATCTACAGTGAACAAACTTATTTGGATTAATTTGAATTAATCAGAATAATTTGAAATTTTTTGTCACTACAGGGCAACTACACTACTATACATGGCCACTACACCACTCCATGTCAGTACTGTTCAGAAACAAACTTGGCTGAAAATTCAGTCATTCTAAAATTTGCTTCAGTCAGTGTACTCCTAAAATTCAGTAAACACCTACTCTGCATACATGCTGGAGATCAACATCAACAGCTACTCTGCATATTTTCCAAGATGTTTCAAAGATATGCACACTAGTGTACTTGACGGAGTATGTCTAACATTTGTAGCTACACTCATTTATAAGAAGAATGCATTTTTTCAGAATAAACCTAAAACTTCACTGGAACTAAACTTCACTGATAAGAATAAACCTAAAGGACAGGAAACTTCACTGGAACTAAAACTGAATTTGTGATACACACAACAAATAGAACTTTTTTGCACCTAAGAAAACCTCATGGATTGTCCTAAATACTCCGTGTCAATAATTATGGTACTAACTGATTGGCAACAATTTCTTTTGGTGCACAATTCAAACAGAAAAATGACGGTACAAGCAGATCTTCGGTACTCCAATTTCTTTCAGTTTTGACAGCTTATTTTCAGTTTCAAAATGGAAAATACACTTCTTCGGCACTCTAACTTTACAAAATGAAAATAGCAGCACCAAGAATTGAGTATAACATGATTGTTGTGAATTGCCAAATACTCCTACAGGTCAACATGTGTATCAACTTTATGGCAATAATTTTGTTGATCAACATGAACTACAGGTCACTGTTATCCTTTGCACTAGAGCATCTCTGTATAATACAGATTTGCGTATAACTAGAGCATCAACTACCGAAGCATGAACTTGAGTACATCTTCAACAAATAATTACTGAAGCACATGAACTTGAGTTTACTCAGAAAAGTGGTACCTTTTCACTCAGAGTTGATTTGTTAGCAATCGATTTACTAGCTAGCTCGTCTTGTTTGGCAGCAATAATCTGGATCTGGAGCGCAGGGAAGAAGAAAATAAGCTACAGATCTAACCGAGGAGGAGGAGGTGGGGAACAACAAGGAAATCTGGTCTTACGTGGAGCGTGCGGGCGGCGAACTCGACGCCGATGGTGGACTTGGAGTCGAGGCAGAACTCCATGCGGGTGAAGTGGGAGAGCAGATTGGACTTTCCCACCACAAAGTCGCCAGTCAGCACCAGTCCGGCGAGCTCGACGGTGAGCTCCTCCACCTTGAGCGCGTAGCCGTCCGAGGAGTGGAAAAGGGGCACCTGTGCTTTCTAGTGCTCTGGTCGACGGCGTCATGGAGGGGGCGAGCTTCGTGGTCGAAGGCGAGGAGGTGGTTGACGATGGACAGGGGCGGAAGGAGAGCGAGGACTCCGGACAGTGGTCTCCAAAAAATCGAACCTTCACGGCCGGCGAGCAGAGGGGAACGAGGCGGCGGGCGGAGAGGACGGAAACCACCGCGTGGGGCGGGGGGCGGGGGGGAGCGGTGTTCGGCGGCGGGAGGGGGAGCGAGGCGGTGGGGGCGAGGGCAAGGGAGGCGCGACCAAATCGGCCGGCGTCGGAGAAGAGTGAGGAAGGAGACTATAGCTGGCCAAACGGGCCGGGCTAAACAGGCCAGCCCGCGAGCACGCCGGCACGGCCCGCCATGGGCCAGGCACGGCACGGGCTAAACGGGCCGTGCCCGGCACGCAGCACGCCTTGGGCCGTGCCTGGGCCTGGAGCCTGGGCACGCGGGCCGGCACGGCACGGCCCGTTTAATTTTTTTATATATTTTTCAAATTTTGTTTTATATATATCTGAAAATATAGCCCAATAGGCCTAAAACCATTTCAAAGAAGTGAAAATGTGCGACCAGTGCTAAACGGGCCATCGGGCGGCCCGTTTAGTAATCAGGCCGTGCTGGGCCAGGAAGCGGCGCTTGAAGTGGTAAGACGCAACGCAGACCTGACCGGCTTATTAAACATGCCATGCCGAAGCGTCGCCGCACACGATTAGCATAAGTAAGGTCGTCGTTGCGTCTTGGGCAACCCGCTTGGCTGTGTCCGAAGGAGACAGAGGACCATGATTTGGTCGGAAAACCACGAGGGCTAAATTGCAAAATGCCATCATGACAAGAATTACGGACGAGCGAGTATACCTATCCGTGGGAAGTCCGGCCCACCGACCCGGCCGACCCTACCGACGCTTTCCGGTAGGCTCGGCCTAAACAGCTCAGTGGTAGTGGCACGCGGGCGGCCCTGGGTTTTGCATCGGGCTTGGTTAGGCCCGGCCCGAAGTATGGCCAGGTATAGGAGGGAGTATAAGGGCATGTACAATGGGGGCAGCTGTATAGTGCTACCCCATGCTCCACCTAGGTAAAATTTTATCAAGCAGCTATTTGGAGACTACTAGCTTTCACTGCAGGCATCGTCTCACTGGGACACACCGTTTCAGCCTTTTCACACCTAGTGCTCTCTCTCGTGAGTTGTCTCCCATGCGTGAGCTCATCCTCCGCTTGCTTTTACTCTCTATAGCTGGCTTTTACGAGTGAGGAAGCGGGTTTCTCTGCAAGATCCCGCTTCGCTCTGCAAGCAGCAGTTTGGGCTGAGCTGGAGCATTTATTTTGATGTGATGTGCTGGGGCACTAGTCCATCGTGGAGCGTTGGACATGCTCTAAATCACTAAACTTGGGCTGCTTATACCATAGCAAGAGGCTCTGAGAACGCTAACATCAGAGCAAAACAGGGGCGAACTGGGATATCTTGAATCATGGCTGACAAATGTGGAAATACTGACAAATTTGACAGAACACGAAAAAGTAAAGGCGATGATCCAATAATACAAAATGGTGAACTAGCTAAACCAAACCATTTATTAAAACACGGAATTTCTTTTAAAGGTACCCGGTCACCTAAATTGTACCCTTCTTAAACAATTTTTATCTAAGCATGGTAGGCAGAGGGGCATGATTGGAACTTCCTGGGGTAGGAAATTCCTACTAGGAACTGGACATGGCTTTATAGCCCATATAGCTTATTTACTACTCCCTGTAGCGACCAGACCTCAAACAGTCTGATCTCTGTGCTCAGTGTCATCCCTGGATCAGTAATGCTGACACCACACAGTACTTGGAGGATTTATAACAGAGTAGCAATCACACACTTACTACATCGAATGTCTCAAAAGAGAACTTATTGAAATAAATATGGCTTAAGGCCATCTAAAATCGATAACAACGGAAGGCTTGGAAGATAAGTGAGTCCATCAACTCCAACGGCATCACTGAGTATAGAACCACGACCTAAAAGCATCTTACTCGTCGTCTGAAAAGTCTACAACATGAAACGTTGCAGCCAGAAACGGGTTGACATGGAATATGCTGGCAATGTAACACATAGAGAATAACAATGGAATAAGCTATACTACATGCATATATGGCTGGTGGAAAAGCTCTGTGGTTACAGTTTTGCATAAAGCCAATTTTTCCCTACTGCAAAGGAATAATTTTATTTAACTATCATGGTGGTTGTTAAACATTGAGAATGGTTGACAGCATTCTCAATCCCAATTAAAAGTACTCATTAAAACCCAACAATATTAATTTAAAAGTAACATGATGAGATTCACATGATATCCAGGTACTAGATACTCAAGATGTCCATAACCGGGGACACGGCTAACCATGATTAGTTTATACACTCTGCGGAGGTTTGCGCACTTTTTCCCACATGACTCGATCTCCTCCGTTTGGTTTCTCGCACTACATGGTGTTTGAGAAACGGATGACCGAGACATAGTCTTTCAGAAGCGCTTGCACCTTACGTAAGGGGTAGACCGTACCAACCTACATCCCCTACATCTGCTAGTCCACCCCGTAAGAGTTCGCACGACTTAGTCAACTATGCTAGAGCCCATAATAGCATGTGGTTGCACACGGAAGTTTCTAGTTTGAATAATCTCATGATCCCTTTGAGCCTGGGTGGCGGTCCGAAGAAAATACAGGCAAGTCCTGATAGAAACCAGGTGCCTCAATCCATCCAGATGTGTGTTTAAGTTACCACCTTAAATAAACCATTAATTAACAATCTCACATCTGTCATGGATACGCTCACCCAATCCACGTCTACTAGCATAGCATGGCATAATAAGTAAGCAAACGTAGAAGTAACTCCCAAAGGTTTGATAATAAAACAGGTAATAGGTACTACCTCAACTACTTCCCATCCCACAATTTAATTAGATCCCAATCATGCAATGTTTGAGGATAGATCTAATGCATAAAACTGGGTAGTAGAAAAGGTATGATCAAAGTGTTACTTGCCTTGTCGATGATCCATGAAACCTAGAGACTCAAGTAACAAAGTGGCGACTCCGGGTATTCTATCGCAGACAAACAAACAAGCATACAATAAGTACTCATCTAATGCATAGGTAAAACTCAAATAAAAGATCTAACCAGAATGTTCAACTTAAGAACTCCGGTTTGCAAAAAGAAACAAATCAAACAAAGCAACGAAAGTCAAAACGGCGAAAGAAAACAGCTTCGTTCTACTAATCTGGATCTAAGTCAAATTTTACGGAAGAAAAAACTTGTTTAAGTAGATTATTTGGAAGGAGGGTTTCGAGACGAAACTCCAGGCGCTTGAATCGCCTGATTCCGATAAACGAGCGAAAAGTTATACTAAAACGAAAATCGGATCAGGAATTGCGATCAGAAAAATCGCGGATTAAATCCGAGAAAAAGAAAAACGACGAACGGGTTAACGAACGAATGTTCGTTAACTAAACTAATCTGACGAACACGTTCGTTAAAACGAACGAACGAGCGAACGCTCGCTAATTAACCGAACCGAAAAAAACCGATCTAAAGAAAAACAGAAAAAAAACCGAGAAAAACCGCTCGGTTTTTATAAAAAACGGCGCGGAAATCGAGGCGGCGGTGAACCTCGGCGGCGGTCGGCGAGGTAATGGCGGCGGCTTCTTGGGGCGGCGGCGGTGGCGGATCAGTCAAGGGCGGCTAGGGTTAGGGTTTAAGGCGGGTGGGCGGCGCGATCCGGGTCAAGTGGGCGGGCGGCTGGGCCTGGGGTACGGGGTGGCGCTTTATATAGTGCCCCGAGCGAGTCCCGCTGGCACGCCCAGGCGGTCGCGTTTTTTAAATAATTCCACGCAGAAGAAAAATAAAAAGAAATACTAAACGGACTCCAAAAATCCCGAAATAAATTTTCCCCGGCTTCTAAAATCAAGCCAGACAAGATGAAAATTTATTTGGGGCCTAAATGCAATTTTGAAAAACGCGCATTTTTCCTAAATCCAAATAAAAAGGCGAAAAACTCCAAAATAAATCTTATTTGATTTTTTTATTAAATCTTCATTATTTCTTTATTTTGGGAAAGTCATTTTATTCCCTCTCTAAAATTTTGGTAGTAGAAATAATTGAAGATAAAATAAATAAAATCAATGATCCTATTTTCAAATTTGAGAAAACCCCAAATAAGAAAATAACGAAATCCCCAACTCTCTCCGTGGGTCCTTGAGTTGCGTAGAATCTCTAGGATCGAGCCAACAATGCAACAAAAATATGGTATGCAATGATGATCTACGTATAACATTCCAAATTAAAATTTGGGATGTTACACTCCCTCTGTCCCAAAATATAAGAACAGTTTTAACATTACACTAATGTCAAAAACGTTCTTTTATTAAGGGACGGAGGGAGTACATTTTGACTATTCAGCATGTGTACAGTAGCACTCCATTGGAAAATAAATGCTAACCATAAATCAAAGCAACGAAAAGCAATTCACTACATTTTGAGGCTCAGAACCTTATCAAAATCTCTGAATTTGCCGGTCTCCCAATCGAAGCAGCCGAACATGGCCTTCCACTCGGCGACGAGCCCCCGCGCCTCCCATCCGCCCACGACCCGGGCGACCTCGTCGTTGCTGACGGTGAAGTAGGGCGCGCCGTGGTCGAACCGTAGCTCCGTGTCGTCGTCTGATACGTCCATTTTGCATCATGCTTTTATATCAATATTTATTGCATTATGGGCTGTTATTACACGTTATATCTCAATACTTATGCCTATTCTCTCTTATTTTACAAGGTTTACCATGAAGAGGGGGATGCAAGAATGGAATTTGGCCGAAAAGGAGCAAACATTGAAACCTATTCGCCTTTGCTCCAAAAATCTCAAACTCCACGAAACCTATTTTTGGAATTAATAAGAGTTATTGAGCGGAAGAAATACACCAGGGGCCCACACCTGTCCAGAGAGGTGGGGCGCCTCACTCGGGCGCGCCACCTGTCTCCTGGGCCCCCTGGTGGCCCCCCGGTGTCCATCTTCTGCTATATGAGGGCTTTTATCCTGGAAAAAAATCGTGGGCAAGCTTACGGGACGAAACTCCGCCGCCACGAGGCGGAACCAATCTAGGGCTCTGGCGGAGCTGTTCTGCCGGGGACACTTCCCTCCGGGAGGGGGAAATCATCACCTACGTCATCACCAATGATCATCTCATCGGGAGGGGGTCAATCTCCATCAACATCTTCACCAGCACCATATCCTCGCAAAACCCTAGTTCATCTCTTGTATCCAATCTTGTATCAAAACCACAAATTGGTACTTGTGGGTTGCTAGTAGTGTCGATTACTCCTTGTAGTTGATGCTAATTGGTTTACTTAGTGGAAGATCATATGTTCAGATCCTTAATGCATATTATTACTCCTCTGATTATGAACATGAATATGCTTTGTGAGTAGTTACGTTTGTTGCTGAGGACATGGGTGAAGTCTTGCTATTAGTAGTCATGTGAATTTGGTATTCGTTCGATATTTTGATGAGATGTATGTTGTCTTTTCCTCTAGTGGTGTTATGTGAACGTCGACTACATGACACTTCACCATTATTTGGGCCTAGAGGAAGGCATTGGGAAGTAATAAGTAGATGATGGGTTGCTAGAGTGACAGAAGCTTAAACCCTAGTTTATGTGTTGCTTCGTTAGGGGCTGATTTGGATCCATACGTTTAACGTTGTGGTTAGGTTTACCTTAATACTTCTTTTGTAGTTGCAGATGCTTGCAATAGGGGTTAATCATAAGTGGGATTCTTGTCCAAGTAAGGGCAGTACCCAAGCACTGGTCCACTCACATATCAAATTATCAAAGTACCGAACGCGAATCATATGAATGTGATGAAATCTAGCTTGACGATAATTCCCATGTGTCCTCGGGAGCTCCTTTCTCATTATTAGAAATTTTCCAAGCTTATCCTTTGCTACATAAAGGATTGGGCCACCTTGCTGCACTTTATTTACTTTATTTACTTGTTACTAATTACTATTTATCTTATCACAAAATTATCTATTACCTATAATTTCAGTGCTTGCAGAGAAAACCTTACTGAAAACCGCTTATCATTTGCTTCTGCTCCTCGTTGGGTTCGACACTATTACTTATCGAAAGGACTACGATAGATCCCGTACACTTGTGGGTCATCAAGACTCTTTTCTGGCGCCGTTGCCGGGGAGTGTAGCGTTTTTGGTGAGTGGAACTTGGTAAGGAAATATTTATATAGTGTGCTGAAATTTTCTGTTACTTGTCACTATGGAAACTAATCCTTTGAGGGGCTTCTTCGGGGTATCTTCACCCCGACCAGAAGAGCAAAGAGTTGCTCCTCAACCTACTGAACTTTATGAAAATATTTACTTTGAGATTCCTTCGGGTATGATAGAGAAACTGCTAGCTAATCCATTTGCAGGAGATGGAACATTGCATCCCGAGTTACACCTTATCTTTGTGGATGAAGTTTGTGGATTATTTAAGCTTGCAGGTATTCCCGATGATGTTGTCAAAAGGAAGGTCTTCCCTTTATCTTTGAAGGGAGATGCATTGACATGGTATAGGCTATGTGATGATACTAGATCTTGGAATTATAAGCGATTGAAGTTGGAGTTTCACCAGAAGTTCTATCCTATGCATCTTGTTCATCATGATCGTAATTACATATATAATTTCTTGCCTCGCGAAGGAGAAAGCATCGCTCAAGCTTGGGGGAGGCTTAAGTCAATGTAATATTCATGCCCCAATCATGAGTTCTCCCGGGAAATGATTATTCAAAACTTTTATGCTCGGCTTTCTCTTAATGATCACAACCTGCTCGATACTTCCTGTGCTGGTTCTTATATGCTGAAGACTATTGATTTCAAATGGGACTTATTGGAAAGAATTAAAAGCAACTCTGAAGATTGGGGTTCCGACGATGGTAAGGAGTCAGGTATGACACCTAAGTCCGATTGTGTTAAATCTTTTATGGATATCGATGCTTTTCGTGGATTTAGCGCTAAGTATGGACTTGACTCTGAGATAGTAGTTTCTTTCTGTGAATCTTTTGCTACTCACGTTGATCTCCCTAAAGAGAAGTGGTTTAAATATAATCCTCCTTTTGAAGTGAAAGTAGTTGCACCTATTACAGTTGAAGAAAAGACTATCACCTATAGTGATCCTATTGTTCCTACTACTTATGTTGAGAAACCTCCTTTTCCTGTTAGGATAAAGGATCATGCTAAAACTTCGACTGTTGTTCGTAAGAGTAATACTAGGACTTATACACCTCCTGAGCAAATCAATGTTGAACCTAGTATTGCTATGGTTATAGATCTCTTGGATGATGATTTAGATGGGCATGTTATTTATTTCTGTGATGAATCTGCTAATATTGCTAGACCAGATACTAAGATACATAGACCTATCGTAGGCATGCCTGTTATTTCTGTTAAAATAGGAGATCATTGTTATCATGGCTTATGTGATATGGGTGCTAATGCTAGTGCGATACCTTATAGCTTATATCAAGAAATTATGCATGACATTGCACCCATTGAATTAGAAGACATTGATGTTACCATTAAGCTTGCTAATAGGGATACCATTAAACCAGTAGGGATTGTTAGAGATGTTGAAGTTTTGTGTGGGAAGGTTAAATACCCTGCCGATTTTCTTGTTCTTGGCTCCCCACAAGATGATTTTTGTCCCATTATTTTTGGTAGACCTTTCTTGAATACAACTAGTGCCAAGATTGATTGTGAAAAAGATACTGTCACCGTTGGCTTAGATGGTATGTCTCATGAGTTCAATTTTGCTAAGTTTCATAGACAACGACGTGATAGGGAACCACCTAGTAAGGATGAAATTATTGGTCTTGCTTCCATTGCTATGCCTCCTGCTGATTCGTTAGAACAATATTTGCTAGACCATGAAAATGAAATGTTTATGAAGGAAAGAAGGAAAATAGATGAAGTGTTCCTTAAACAAGAACCTGTGCTGAAACATAATCTTCCCGTTGAAATTCTTGGGGATCCCCCTCCACCCAAGGGTGATCCCGTGTTTGAACTCAAACCATTACATGCTAATCTTAAGTATGCTTATCTTGATGAAAAGAAAATATATCCTATTATTATTAGTGCTAACCTTTCAGAGCAAGAAGAAGAAAGATTATTGAAAACTCTGAAGAAGCACCGAGCAGCTATTGGATATACTCTGGATGATCTTAAGGCCATTAGTCCCACATTATGCCAACACAAAATTTCGGTGGAGAAAGATGTCAAACCAGTTAGAGATCCTCAACGACGATTGAATCCCAAGATGAAAGAAGTGGTAAGAAAGGAGATACTAAAGCTCCTTGAGGCAGGTATAATTTATCCCGTTGCTGATAGTGATTAGGTAAGCCATGTCCATTGTGTCCCTAAAAAGGGAGGTATTACCGTTGTTCCTAATGATAAAGATGAATTGATCCCGCAAAGAATTATTACAGGTTATAGGATGGTAATTGATTTTCGTAAATTAAATAAGGCTACTAAGAAATATCATTACCCTTTACCTTTTATTGATCAAATGATAGAAAGGCTATCCAAACACACACATTTTTGCTTTCTACATGGCTATTCTGGTTTCTCTCAAATACCTGTGTCAGCGGGGGATCAATCAAAAACTACTTTTACTTGTCCTTTTGGTACTTTTGCTTATAGACGTATGCCTTTCGGTTTATGTAATGCACCTGCTACCTTTCAAAGATGCATGATGGCTATATTCTCTGATTTTTGTGAAAAGATTTGCGAGGTATTCATGGATGACTTCTCCGTTTATGGATCCTCTTTTGATGATTGTTTGAGAAACCTTGATCGAGTTTTGCAGAGATGCGAAGACACTAATCTCGTCCTGAATTGGGAAAAGTGTCACTTTATGGTTAACGAAGGCATTGTCTTGGGGCATAAGATCTCCGAGAGAGGCATCGAAGTTGATAAAGCCAAGGTTGATGCTATTGAAAAGATGCCACGTCCCAAGGACATAAAAGGTATAAGAAGTTTCCTTGGTCATGCCGGTTTTTATAGAAGGTTCATTAAGGACTTTTCTAAAATCTCTAGGCCTCTGACTAATTTATTGCAAAAAGATATTCCTTTTGTCTTTGATGATGATTGTGTAGAAGCATTCGAAATACTTAAGAAAGCTTTGATCATTGCACCTATTGTTCAACCACCTGATTGGAATTTACCTTTTGAAATCATGTGTGATGCTAGTGATTATGCTGTAGGTGATGTTCTAGGGCAAAGAGTTGATAATAAATTGAGTGTTATCCAGTATGCTAGTAAGACTCTTGATACTGCCCAGAGAAATTATGCTACTACTGAAAAAGAGTTCTTAGCAGTTGTGTTTGCATGTGATAAGTTTAGACCTTATATTGTTGATTCCAAAGTTACTATTCACACTGATCATGCTGCTATTAAATATCTTATGGAAAAGAAAGATGCTAAGCATAGGCTCATTAGATGGGTTCTCCTGCTCCAAGAATTTGATTTACATATTATTGATAGAAAAGGAGCTGAGAACCCCGTTGCAGACAACTTGTCTAGGTTAGAGAATGTTCTTGATGACCCACTGCTTATTGATGATAGCTTTCCTGATGATATATTAGCGGTCATTAATGCTTCTCGTACTGCTCCTTGGTAGTTGATTATGCTAATTACATTGTTGCTAAATTTATACTGCCTAGTTTCACATACCAGCAAAAGAAAAGTTCTTTTATGATTTAAGACATTACTTTTGGGATGACCCACACCTTTATAAAGAAGGAGTAGATGGTGTTATCAGACGTTGTGTGCCTGAGCATGAACAGGAACAGATCCTATGCAAGTGTCACTCCGAATCCTATGGAGGACACCACGCTGGAGATAGAACTGCACACAAGGTACTACAATCTGGTTTTTATTGGCCCACTCTCTTTAAAGATGATCGTAAGTTTGTCTTATCTTGTGATGAATGTCAAAGAGTAGGTAACATTAGTAGACGTCAAGAAATGCCTATGAATTACCCTCTTGTTATTGAACCGTTTGATGTTTGTGGCTTTGATTATATGGGACCTTTTCCCGCCTCTAATGGTTACACACATATTTTAGTTGCGGTTGATTACGTTACTAAGTGGGTATAAGCTACTCCAACTAGTAGTGCTGATCATAACACTTCTATTAAAATGCCTAAAGAAGTTATTTTTCCGAGGTTTGGAGTCCCTAGATATCTTATGACTGACGGTGGTTCACATTTTATTCATGGTGCTTTCCGTAAGATGCTTGCTAAGTATGATGTTAATCATAGAATCGCATCCTTATCATCCATGATCTAGTGGTCAAGTAGAGTTGAGCAATAGAGAGCTCAAGTTAATTTTGCAAAAGACTGTGAATAGATCTAGAAAGAATTGGTCCAAAAAACTTGATGATGCATTATGGGCCTATAGAACTGCATACAAAAAATCCTATGGGCATGTCTCCATATAAGATGGTTTATGGAAAAGCATGTCATTTACCTCTTGAACTTGAACATAAAGCATATTTTTTTTGAAACGGAGGCAAAAGCTTTGCCTCATCCATTAAATAAGAGAGAAAAGAGTTTGTTACAAGTCACCCAATTACACGACATGCGGATTATTCTCGCAAAATTAAAGACCCTAGCTTTTTTGCACCGGCGACGATCCAAAGGTTGGCCTCAGTAGAGATGGAGGAGAGCAAGATTGTTGGTGGAGCACTCTTATGTTTGAAAACTCTTGCGTTACGCTCGTTCCAAATTGTCCATGACACGAGCATGGTGAGGGATGCCTTTGCTTGTCGGTTTGGCGTGCCGTCGGCGCAAGTACTCGCCCACCAATCTTTAACCGAGTCAAAGAAGGGCCAAGCGGAAGTGTCTAGCCCGAGAATGAAGAATTTCTCGATGACCAATGACCAAAGCCTTCGAGTATAGCGGCATTTGTAGAAGAGGTGAGGTCCGCATTCTTGCACCGTCTTGCAAAAAGGGCAAAGATCACAATTTGGCCACCCACGATTTGCCAACCTATCGGCGGTCCAAATTCTATCTTGGAGCGCCAACCAAGCAAAGAATTTGATTTTTGAAGGTGCCCAAGCCTTCCAAACCATCTTATCCATGGGTGAGAGGACCATCCCTAGGTATTGCGCCTTGTATGCAGAGGCCGCCGAGTATTGCCCACTTGCCGTATGTTTCCAAAGGATGTCGTCCTCGGTGAGATCGTCGAGATGGACCTCAAGGAGGAGCATCCAAAGAGCGAAGAACTGTGTGACGTGCTCAACAGAAACAGCGGCGGGGGGTTTGATCTTGAGTACCCACGCATTGTGCTTGAGCGCCTCCCGCACCTTCCAATTTTTTCTCTTGGAGGCCTCATAGCTGAGCGGAGCAATGTCCTTAGGCTTGCGTCCAAGGAGCCAAGGAGAGTCCCAGAAGGGGGTCTTCGCGCCGTTACCAACGATGATGGTGGTGGAAGCATAGAAAAAGTTGAGGTCCTCCTCATCGCATGGGTTTCCCATCCCCACCCACATCTTGGTGGCATCCTTCCATTCATACCACGGACACCGCAACCTGAGAGCCCGAGTGAACTTGTCGGTGTTGAGAACCCCAAGCCCCCCATACTCAAGAGGCCGGCAAACAATCTCCCAATTCACCTTGCATTTTGCCCCCGTCGTCTTGTCCGAACCAGACCATAAGAAAGCTCTCTCGAGCTTGTTCACATTGAGAAGGATGGTTGGTGGAATGACCAGCGGGGTGGTGGGGTAGACCACTTGGGATGTGATCACGGACTTGACAAGGGTCGTTCGCCCGATGGTGGTGATGTTTTGACCATCATAAGTTGATAACTTGCTCGCAACTTTGTCCACGAGAAATTGGAGGTCCATCAACTTGAGCTTCCAAACGGAGAGGGGCAGCCCCAAGTATCACAAGGGGAACGAAGCCCGTGTTGCCGGCAAACTTTGGGTTAGGCGGCCCAAATCAAGATGGTTGCAGCGAATGGGCACCATAGAACTCTTCTGGAAATTGGTGCAAAGGCCCGTAACCTCTCCGAATCCCCTCAAAATGCTTGCAAGGTTGTCCACGTCCTTTTTGACAGGGGCCAAGAAGACGGCTGCGTCATCCGCGTACAGAGAGGTCCTCATCACGGCTCCCCTACCCCGGATTTTATGGAGGAGCCCCTTTCTCGTAGCTACATCTAGAATTCTTTGGAGCGGATCAATGGCGATGTGAAGAGAAACGGGAGATGGGGTCTCCTGCCGAAGACCTTTCCCATGCTTGATGGGACACCCGGCAATACCATTGAGAACAATCCTCGAGGATGAAGAGCTAAGGAGGGCCGCAATCCAGTCCCGGAATTTACTTGGGAAGCCTCGCCGTTGGAGAAGATCAAGCAAATACTCCCACTTAACAGAGTCGAAGGCCTTGCGAATATCAAGCTTGAAAAGGAGGGAAGGTGTCTTCCTCTTGTGGAGGCGCCGAGCGAGATTGCGAACATACAAAAAGTTGTCGTGGATACTTCTTGTTTTGATGAAGGCACTTTGGGCGTTGGAGACGAGGTTTGTCATGTGTGGGCCGAGCCTCATGGAGAGCACCTTCGCGACAATTTTCGCGATTGCGTGGATACATAAAGCATATTGGTCTATTAAAGAGCTCAATTATGACTTCAAACTTGCCGGTGAGAAGAGGTTGTTTGATATTAGCTCACTTGATGAGTGGAGAACCCAAGCCTATGAGAATGCCAAGCTATTCAAAGAAAAAGTTAAACGCTGGCATGACAAAAGGATACAAAAGCGTGAGTTTAACGTAGGAGATTATGTGTTATTATTCAACTCTCGTTTAAGATTTTTTGCAGGAAAACTTCTCTCTAAATGGGAAGGTCCTTACGTTATCGAGGAGGTCTATCATTCTGGTGCCAACAACTTCGAAGGCACAAGTCCGAGGGTGGTAAATGGTCAAAGAATTAAACATTATATTTCAGGTAATCCTATCAATGTTGAAACTAATATTATTGAAACTGTAACCCCGGAGGAATACATAAGGGACACTTTCGAGCGTTCCGGACTCAAAAGGAATAGGTATGTGGTACGGTAAGTAAACCGACTCCAAAACAACTCAATGGCAATTTTATCAGTTTGGAATATTTAAGAATTTTAGGAAGAAAGAAATAGTCCGAAAGGGACACGAGGCCTCCACGAGAGTGGGGGCGCGCCGCCTTCTGGCGCGCCCCTGTCTCGTGGGCACCTTGTGTGCCTCCCGGACTCCGTTTTCTTGCACGTTACGTATTTTGGTCGGTAAAAATTCATTATATATACTCCCGAAGGTTTTGACCACCGTATCACGCAAATATCCTCTATTTTCGTTTCGAGCTGTTTCTGTTGCAGATCTAGCACTATGACGTCACCCTCCTCCAATAACGAAGACAAGGATGCTTGGCTATTGAAGATAGAGCTGAAAAGAGGAGAACCGGAGGAGATCAACAAGGATGAAGGGATCAAGAAGGCCATGGAGGACCAAGCTCCAGCGGTGAAAGAAGAAGACATCCCTCAACCTTTACCTAACCTCTTTACTCCAACAGAGATTGAAGCTTTCAAGATGATTGAGTTAGCTCGCATATAGAACAAGTATCTCATGCAGGAGAATATTTTGTTGAAGGATCATATCGCCGGACTCAAGGGCATTATCCGCAAGTTGGAGGAGCTTTTACGCTCAATGTGTGATTATCCACCATCATCATCACCACATTCATCACCTCTGAGGACATAAACACATGGGTATGGGCACTCCCCTTGGCAACTGCCAAGCGTGGGGGAGGTGCCTGGTATCGTATCACCATCACACTCCTATCTTTACCGTTTTATTTAGTTCGATCCTTCTAGTAGTATCTTGATCTAGTAGATTGAAGTTTTGATATCAAGTAGTTTTGAGTTTTGCTTTGTGATCTCTTTATGTAATCGAGTCCGTGAGCTATCTATAACAAAGATTAGTGTTGAGTCAAGGGCTTTGCTATGTTGCTATGATCTTAAGGAAGTAGAAAGAATAAAAGAGTTCATATTGATCTTATGGTTAGTGATGACTTCACATATAGAAAGTATGAGGCACAAAAATTGTTGAGAGTTGATAAACGTAGTTTTGGTCATCGTTGCAATTAATAGGAAGTGATAATGAAAGAGAGGTTCACATATAAATATATTATCTTGGACACCTTTTATGATTGGGAGCACTCATTAAGTATGACATTCTAAAAGAGTTGACGTTGGACAAGGAAGACAACGTAATGGTTTATGTTTTCTCACATCTCAGTTAAAGTATATTGTCATTGACCTTCCAAACATGTTGAGCTTGCCTTTACCCCTCATGCCAGCCAAATTTCTTGCACTAAGTAGAGATACTACTTGTGCTTCAAAATATCCTTAAACCCAGTTTTGCCATGAGAGTCCACCATACCTACCTATGGATTGAGTAAGATCCTTCAAGTAAGTTGTCATGTTGCAGGCAATAAAAATTGCTATCTAAATATGTATGACTGATTAGTGCAGAGAAAGTAAGCTTTGTACGTTCTTGTTGTGGAAGTAATAAAAGCGACGGACTGCATAATAAAGGTACACATACAAGGGGCAATATAAAGTGACGTTCTTTTGCATTAAGATTTTATGCATCCAACCCTAAAAGCACATGACAACCTCTTCTTCCCTCTGCGAAGGGCCTATCTTTTACTTTATGTTTTTGCTTTATGCTTGAGTCAAGATGATCCTCACCTTTCCCTTTTTCATTTTATCCTTTGGCAAGCTCCTCGTGTTTGAAAGATCATGATATATATATCCAATTGGATGTAAGTTAGCATGGTCTATTATTGTTGACATCACCTAAAGGTGAATACGTTGGGAGGCAACACAATAAGCCCCTATCTTTCTCACTGTCCAGCTGAAACTTCATAACCACGAGTATTGCGTGAGTGTTAGCAATTATGGGAGACTACAAGATAGTTGAGTATGTGAATTTACTGAAAAGCTATATTGTTGACTCTTTCTGATGTTACGATAAATTGCAATTGCTTCAATGACTGAGATTATAGTTTGTTAGTTCCCAATGAAGTTTTTGAACCATACTTGACATTGTGAATTGATTGTCACTTGAGCATAAGAAATCATATGATAAAATATATATATGTTGCTGTTATAAGAATGATCATGATGCCCTCATGTCCGTATTTTATTTTTATCGACACCTCTATCTTTAAACATGTGGACATATTTTCCGATATCGGCTCTGCTTGAGGACAAGCGAGGTCTAAGCTTGGGGGAGTTGATACATCCATTTTGCATCATGCTTTTATATCAATATTTATTGCATTATGGGCTGTTATTACACGTTATATCTCAATAATTATGGCTGTTCTCTCTTATTTTACAAGGTTTATCATGAAGAGGGAGGATCTTGGCTAGAATTAAATTTGGAAAAGGAGCAAACATTGAAACCTATTTCTTTGCTCCAAAAATCCTGAAACTCCGCGAAACCTATTTTTGGAATTAATAAGAATTATTGAGTGGAATAAATACACCAGGGGGCCCACACCCTGTCCAGGAGGGTGGGGGCGCCCCCCTACTGGGCGCGCCCCTGTCTCCTGGGCCCCCTGGTGTCCCCCAGGTGTCCATCTTCTGCTATATGAGGACTTTTATCCTAGAAAAAATCGTGGGCAAGCTTACGGGACGAAACTCCGCCGCCACGAGGTGGAACCTTGGCGGAACCAATCTAGGGCTCTGGCGGAGCTGTTCTGCCAGGGACACTTCCCTCCGGGAGGAGGAAATCATCACCAACGATCCTCTCATTGGGAGGGGGTCAATCTCCATCAACATCTTCACCAGCACCATCTCCTCTCAAAACCCTAGTTCATCTCTTGTATCCAATCTTGTATCAAAACCACAAATTGGTACCTGTGGGTTGCTAGTAGTGTCGATTACTCCTTGTAGTTGATGCTAATTAGTTTACTTGGTGGAAGATCATATGTTCATATCCTTAATGCATATTATTACTCCTCTGATTATGAACATGAATATGCTTTGTGAGTAGTTACGTTTGTTCCTGAGGACATGGGTGAAGTCTTGCTATTAGTAGTCATGTGAATTTGGTATTCGTTTGATATTTTGATGAGATGTATGTTGTCTTTTCCTCTAGTGGTGTTATGTGAACGTCGACTACATGACACACTTCACCATTATTTGGGCCTAGAGGAAGGCATTGGGAAGTAATAAGTAGATGATGGGTTGCTAGAGTGACAGAATCTTAAACCCTAGTTTATGCGTTGCTTCGTTAGGGGCTGATTTGGATCCATACATTTAATGTTGTGGTTAGGTTTACCTTAATACTTATTTTGTAGTTGCGGATGCTTGCAATAGGGGTTAATCATAAGTGGGATGCTTGTCCAAGTAAGGGCAGTACACAAGCACCGGTCCACCCACATATCAAATTATTAAAGTACCGAACGCGAATCATATGAATGTGATGAAAACTAGCTTCACGATAATTCCCATGTGTCCTCGGGAGCTCCTTTCTCATTATTAGAAATTTTCCAAGATTATCCTTTGCTACATAATGGATTGGGCCACCTTGCTGCACTTTATTTACTTTATTTACTTGTTACTCGTTACTATTTATCTTATCACAAAACTATCTATTACCTATAATTTCAGTGCTTGCAGAGAAAACCTTACTGAAAACCGCTTATCATTTCCTTCTGCTCCTCGTTGGGTTCGACACTCTTACTTATCGAAAGGACTACGATAGATCCCCTACACTTGTGGGTCATCATCGTCCATCACCTCCCTGCACGCACCCCGTCCCTCCAAAAAGGAGCATCAGTCAGAGCCGAAAAGCGACACCCCGGGGCATAGAGCGGCTGTAGATAGGGTGAGCACCTTCGCTGCGCCATGCGGCCGCCGGGGCCGCGGCCGGAGTCGAAGAGCGTCACCGCCACCCCGCGCGCGGCCAGGAGTGAGGCGCACATGGTGCCTGTTACTTTGATCCGGGAAAAAGGACAGGTGAGTGGGGGACGATCGGATCAGGAATTTAGGAGTATTGCGGGTAGAATTTTGTGTTGTGGAGTGGCCGATCTGGGTCGCTTACTTCCGGCTCCGATGACAGCGATGTTGGCCGCGACGGCGCTCATGGTCGGATTCTTCCCGGCGGTGTCCTTGTCGATCGGGGTTGGGGAATAGACGGAGTGCGGCGCGGCGGTGGGCGTTTCGCAGTGGACGAAGGTTAGCCGTTGCATAGTGGACGTGGCGCCGCGCCTCGTGGGCCATTCATATTTTTGGGCTCTTGTGAGGCCGGGCCGAGCGTATGACGGGTTTGGTCCAATACACTTGCTTAATCACTCATACGTTTCTTATTTCTACCCCTAAAAAACTAATACGTTTCTTATTTCTAGTTTCTCAACAACAACAAAAGTGTTTCTTATTTCTAAAAAAAATCAAAATTATGCATGACGGGATTGGCCGACAACACTTACTTATCCATGCTTTGCGCAACTTGTCATTGCTAGCTCCAAGGGCGCGTTCATGGGGTGCTCGTCCATCACCATCATGAGTTGCTCCGATCCGGCAATGCTTGAGACTATGGCGTGCGGGGAGGCACTCGCTCTCGCTATGGATTTGGGTGTCTGGTGTGTCTGCATTGCTTAAGATTGCCCTCAGGTGATTTAGAACCTCGCGCTACCGTTCTTGGGATCATACAAACCATATTGTTCGGGAGATCAAGTAGGCCTTGCGACAGTTCGTGGCATCATCCTTCCGTCATGAAAATAGAAGCAACAACCGGTAAGCTCACAACCTTGCACGCTCTTTGATATTGCTTCCTGCAAGATGCCGATTTTGTTTTGATCAACCACCATCAGGTTGATGCATTCCTATAAACATCCGTGCATTTTTGGTATGAACAAACTTGCTGCCACTAGAAGGGTTTGGAGGTAAACTTTGCAAAATATACCCCTTAACTAATAATTGTCTTGTATTTTAATAGTAGTGTTTCTTTAAAAATCGCCATAGGTTTCACGGTTCAAAATCTCATCCGCCATAGAGAATATCTAGTGCACGTGACATGTTATGCACCCAGTCCAATTGATACAAAGTTTCAAAATAAAATAAAATAAACAAAATGGATTATGACACAGATAGTACTTGTAATCATGTCATAAATTTTCAAATTAAAATCGATAGCAAAGGTCAAGGAAAAGGGACATATTTGACACTGAACAATACCTAATGTGAGTTGTGCTTTCAATTTAGCCCGTTATCACTATTGCTAATAAATTTGTCACTGTTATTGAGTTGTATTTCAAATTTGAACTTCAATTGTGATAACGTATATTTAGTTGTGTATATGCCCCAAATTTGCTAGGTTTTTTCGAACTTCAATAGGTATAAACACGTCTAGTCTACCACAAGCCCTCATGCACTAGACAATTCCCCCATCCGCTGGAGGAATAGTTTCTTCCATCGTGTTGTGGTTGGTTCTCTCTTCTCCAACGAGTAATTTGTCACCAGGAGGAGAGAACCCAAAATCTACATCTGTGGTGACGGGAGGAGCTAGTTTTCTAGCACTAATTTATGGGGAGGTGCAAGCGATGGAAACGAACAATGACATACAGACTTTCTTTAATAGTAGAGATTTTTTGTTGGTGAGGATGTTTGAACGGCAAAGGCGCTGACGCTCAAAACAAGAATCATCTCGTTACTTCATCCTTATCATGGTGTGGTCTTCGTAGGCATTCATTTGTTGGGATGAGCGACTCGTACGTGGGTAGAACAATACATCACTATAGGATAAGAACATCTTCTTATTTTTTATTACCCTGGTCACATGATCTCAAATTCCCTTATACATATGGATAACACCTAAAAAGATAAGTTGGTCCTAAGTAGACCTGGAATGTTGTCTTTAGGGAGACTACAAGTGGACAGTTGGTTGTCCTTCTTTTTTTTATCTTTGTATGGTCGGGGCATTAAGAAGTCCTCGTAAAATTTTACTATATAATTTCCTTCATTTGACGTATACGAGTATACAACGTCATATGACCACATGGCTTTGACAAAGCTGTGGCTACACCCTTGTGCACTGCAACTGATGATGAATAGTAAAATCCAAAAATAGCAAAAAAGGAAATCATAAGTTTGAAACTTTGTGGCTTCGATGATGACCAAATGTTTTATGTGCTTGCAAATTTGCACTGGTGGAAAAAAGGCCTTTGGTCGCGGTTCGAAGCGCCATTAGTCGGGCTCAAGAATCGCGACCAACAAAGCGACTAAAGCCCCCACCTTTAGTCGCGGCTGCTTAAGAACCGCGACTAAAGGCCCGTCCACGTGGGCGCCAGGCGGCCGTCGGGGCGGAGGACCTTTAGTCGCGGTTCTTCTGGCCAACCGCGACTAAAGGCCGCCTAAACCTGTTTAGGGTTTTAGGGTTTTAGCCCCCCCCTAAACCTGTTTTCTGTTTAATTTGTATTGTTTTATTTCTTTTGTGCTTTATTTTAATTTTGAAGGAGTTTCATATATTCTACGGTACTACATACATGCATATGAATGTACAATTTCAAATAAATTTGAAATTAGAACCAAAAAGAATTCAAGAGGAATATACAATATATATTCAATATCATCGGATGACCATATACAATTTTGAACAAGTTTCCATACATGATTTAATCCATATAAAGTTCTCGTCCTCGTGATAGTGTTCTCCTTTAGGATGGAGGACTTCCTGTTGAACCATCCAGCTAGTTCCTCTTGAAGTGGTGGAAGCGAGCTTCGGACTAAGCGTCCACCGGAGGTTATTCCTCTTAGCATTGGTATCACTCGGATCAACCCGCTCAGAGGTGTATCTCGGATCATCTCCTGAATATAGTATGCACATAGATTGGTCAACGGTGGCTGAATATCCCGACATTCTTAGGCTTTAACAATTTGAATTCTAGCTCTTTTTGAATTCACCGACCTTTGTATCTACGAACCGTCTCCAAACCCTACGAGGCAAAGAAAATTAAATGAACAAGAGAGTTACTAGTTACTTGATATTAGGAAATGAACGAAATAGGCCGATCGATATAGAGCGCAAATGAATGAAAATAATTACTTCGCAGCATTTTTCTCATGTCGGCCCAAAGCTTTGGATCCTTATTGAGAGAGTCGTGGACGAGACATTGTGAGGTGTTAACTTTAATTACTAGCGAATCCGGTGGAACTGCGGACACGATACATGCACAAGACGTCATGCATAACTCATCGATTAGCCGCCACATACCATGCATGGAGTAAACAAAAGAGAATGTGCTCAAGATGTAAACACTCACCCAAAATGGTAAGGAAATAGAATATCACTTTTGAGTTCCTACTTTGTAAGAAACGCCACAGTCCGCCTCCACGTCGGCGGGGTAATGCTTCAACACAATATCATTAACGATGTGTGGGTCAATGAACCCAACATCATGGATGTTCCTTACTCGCATTCCTTAATCTTCATTTCGCATGTATAATAGAGGACACAACAATATAGTTAGGACATATATATAGTGCAGGCAATATGAACGAGATGGGGTAGAAATTAATAAATCACTTACGTAGCGTAGCAACCGATGATAGATTTGTCGAGCTCAAGCAGATTGAAAAGCTGGAACAATTCACTCAGTTCAACTTGTACATAGTAATGTTTGAAGTGATGTTCATGTCTAACTTCCGCATAAATATATTCTTTGGCGTTTTTATTTTTATGTAACCCTTGTACCAATTCAGCAGACGTTTCATTTGGTCGTAGATCATTTTCTCAAGCAGCTCGACGAGAGGCCCATTCTTGACATATGTAATTACTACCTCCTTCACTGGCAACTCATCAAGGTCTAATAGTTCACGAAGAGTAATACCTAAGTTGGCGCTTGTTCTCGCACTCGTTCTAATCAATCCTGTCTGCCGCAGCTTGTATGATCTCGGGGCATCCGGACGAAGGCTTCCACTATAAGCGGGCAATCGATTGTTTACTTTGTTCCCGAGCTGGGCAACTTGTTTCCGCTTTTTCACTTCGGCCTTCTCCGCTCTTGGTTCTCCTTGAACATGAGTGCCTGCCTTTTAAGTTCACGTGCATAGTCGTTAAGCGATTCTTCGCGGCTTGGGACGGTGTGCTCAAAAATGACTTAGCCCACTTCTTTTGCTCATCGAAAATATTGGCTTGGGCTCGGGCTCTCTTTTCTTCTTGCAGTCCGCCTTCCATTTCTCCAAATCAGCAGCAGCTGCGCGCCGAGTTCCTCGGCACTACGTTCCCAAGGCCTTGTGGGAGAGGCTTGATGATGGCTCCGTACCTTTGTGGTCTTAGGTACATAAGGGTCTGGTTAATAATCGGGACTGCTTCGCTTTTGCCGTAGGTGGATTGGGGCGGCGTCGATCACCCACGGACGAGGATCGGGGCGGCGGATGATCACCCGCCGGACGTTGGATCTGGGGCGGCGTCGGTGATGTGACGGAGGTGTAGGTGAACCGCCGCCACCACCACCACCACCACCACCGCCACCGCCACCACCACCACCGTGAGGGGGTGGACTTGTTGTCCTTGGCGCCTCGCCTAGAAACTTGATAAACTTCTTTTGCCATAGAATGTAATGGCGCTTGACATCTCAAGTCTTTTCTCCCCTTGGTGTAGCAATTTCAATCTCGTGTCCTCAAACCCTTGGACTATGTCCTCCACCGTGACACGAGCATAGCCATCTTTAATGGGGTTGTTGTGGTGGAGTGCTCTGTAAACATGGTAAAGCACCGCCGATGGCTACCTTCATGGACATGTTCCCGATAGGATATCTGAGATGACATTCTTTCATCTCCTTTATATCGCCCACGGGTAGCGAGGAGGCTCCGGTGCAGTAATTTCGACCACCGAGGCTCCGGTGCAGATAATTTCGATCGTCGGTGCATCTGCACCAGCCGGTGGGGCCTCCGTGGAAGCCACGCCGCTTCTCCGCTGCTGGCTTCCGAGATCCGCTGGATGATCTTCATGCTGCACCGAGCTGAATCTCTTTCGCTACTAGTACACTCATGGTTTTCTTCATCACTTCCATTTCGATGCCAACGCGCCACAACATCCGCTTCCGATCCATCTTTCTCTTACGGCTTCAGAATCAGACGGGTCATCGCTCGGGGAACCCTATTTTCCACGGAATGTGCCCCATGCCTCGTACACGTCCTCCGTGTTCGAGATTCGAGGGCTTTTGTCGTAGCGTCGTTCTCTCTGTTGAACTTGATCTTCCCTGTTGAGCATCCTTCATTGCGTCAATAAGGGCTTGGGTGGGTTTAATTAATTTGCCTGGTAAACACACTCCCTGTCTCGGGTTGAGCGTTCCCCATGCCCGTACCACCACCAGCTTTTGGCCCTTGGGTCCCATCCTCCGCACTGGACGGATTCTCGCGCCCTCACTCGTTCTCCATCTTCTCGAACCTAGGCACCCAAATGCGATACCCTCCTGGCCCCATAACATGATTGTACTCCTTCTTAGCCGCATTTTCCTTATTTTGTTTCGATATTTGAATGAACTGCTCCGATTTCTTTTGCTTCACAAATTCGGCCAATCATCTTTCGTTTCTCATATTGTCCTACGAAATCCGAGTCTTGTTACGCTTGACAAAGTCACGGGCTAGATTTTGCTTGAATTTCCGAATCGTCGGCCATCTTATGAAGAGCGAACTGTTTGACTAGCCTCCTCCTCTCCTTGTTTTCCTCAATCTTGTTACCCTCCTCATCGAATTTGTTGTATTCGGAGGTAGAACGAAATGTTCCATAAGCTTCTTGAAGCAATCTTTTTTGTTCTCTTATCGACAAAAGTGAAACCATCAATTCGTGCCTTCTTTGGCTCATTCCACTCTCGACGGTGATCGAGGCGTTGTCTCTAACAATGGCTCCGCATTGGTGACAAACTTGGTGGCGTTCTTGCGGGGCTCCAGGTGACCTGCCGGTTGCCTGATCGACAACTGGATGGTGCATGTTTCTCCTGGTTTCATCGTCTTGGTTGCGCCACGCTTTGACGACGTACTCGATTGTTTGACGATCCGCCGAGGGCTAAAATAAGAAAGAGAGTCGCGCGTAGTAGTACACATATTTATTCAAATCGGTTAGTTTGTATCACCGGAGGCTCAATGTATATATATACCTCGCCACGGAGGCGGTTGCTACTTCCATTTGAAGATAAATCGTTTATCGACGTTTCTTGACATCATCTTCTCGTGGCGCCTTCATCTTCACCGTCAAGGTTCGGATAAGAAGAGATATCATCTTCTTCTTCTCCGGTCGGCACATATTCAATATCGCCGTTTATGATGCCGAACATATGTGCTTCACCGTCCGGATCATAGTTGTCCATAATCGGGTCACTCTATCGTCGCCATTATGTCGATCCCGAAAACATGTAGTAAAACAAATTAATTAAGTGAAGAAGGGGCGGTGGCGGTGGCGGTGGCGAAAGGGCGGTGGCAAAAGGAGGCGGCGAAGGGGTGGGAGAGGGTGTCGCGGTAGAGCGCGAGGCGGGCGGCAGACGACGGCGGCGTCACGGAGAGGGAGGCGAGGACAACACACATGTATAACCCTCGCCGCCCCTCTCGATCCCAAAAAACACCGCGCGCCGCCCCCTCGCCGCCCTCGCCGCCCCTCCATTTTATTTTTTGTTTTTCTTTGGCGGTTTTTGGGGTTTAGGGTTTTAAGTTATTTAGGGTTTTAAGTTATTTACCGTTTTTGTTAAACAAAAAAAAAAAAAAAAAAAAAAAATTCCTTTTTCCTTTTTCCTTTTTCTTCTTCTTCCTTTTTCCTTTTTCTTTTTCTTTCTTCTTCTTCCTTTTTCCTTTCTTCTTCTTTCTTCTTCTTTCTTCTTCTTCCTTTTTCCTTTTTGTTTTTCTTTGGCCGGTTTTATGTTGTTTTTTGTTTTTGGGGTTTAGGGTTTTAAGTTATTTACCGTTTTTGTTAAACTAATTAACTAGTTAAAATTAAAAGAACAAAAAAAAAAAAAAAAAAAAATTCCTTTTCCTTTTTCCTTTTCTTCTTCTTCCTTTTCCTTTTCTTTTCTTTCTTCTTCTTCCTTTTCCTTTCTTCTTCTTTCTTCTTCTTTCTTCTTCTTCCTTTTCCTTTTCTTTTTCTTTGGCGGTTTTCATTTGTTTTTTTGTTTTTGGGGTTTAGGGTTTTAAGTTATTTACCGTTTTTGTTAAACTAATTAACTAGTTAAAATTAAAAAGAACAAAAAAAAAGAAAAAAAAAGAAAAAAAAATTCCTTTTCCTTTTTCCTTTTTCTTCTTCTTCCTTTTTCCTTTTTTCTTTTTCCTTTAGGGACAACAACCGCGACTAAAGGGTAACCTTTAGTCGCGGTCCGCCTCCCCAACCGCGACTAAAGGTGTGTGCTGGAACTGGCGCGGTGCGGTGGGATGTTTAGTCCCACCTCGCTAGCCGAGAGGCTTCGACAGGTGGTTTATAAGCGGCTGCGCCACCACTCGAGCTCCTCTCAAATGCTTGAGCTTACGGGCCTATTCATTACTATGAGCTGTGGGCCTATTGGGCCTTCTGGGCTGAATCTCGCCCATTAATGGGTTTCTAGTCGTATTTCAGCCGTGGTGGCCCGATGGGTGGCATATTTTTATTTTTTGCCTGTTTTTGTTTTCATTTTTGCTTTATTTATTTTGTTTTGTTTCTACTTACAACAAAAAACTTATTTATTTTATTTTATTTTTTTCTAGTTACTTATTTATTTTACTTTATGATAATTATTTTTGCTATTAAAGTTTCTAATTACTTATTTATTTATGTTATTAAAATCTTAAAATACAATTATATATCAAAAAATCAGAAAATAAAACTAATTCATTTTAAATTCTTGTTTTTCTTTCTTTTTTCTTCCTTTTTCTTCTTTTTTTTTCTTCTCATTTGTTTCTTCCTTTTTCTTGTTTTTCTTCTTTTTTTCTTCCTTTCTTCCTTTTTCCTTTTTTCTTCTGTTTTTCTTCTGTTTGTTTTTTCTTATGTTTTTCTTCTTTTTTTTTTTCTTCTGCTTTTCCTTTTTTCTTACATTTGCTTTTTTTCTTCTTTTTTCCTTTTTTCTTTTTTCTTTTCTTTTTTTTTTCCTTTTCCTTCTTTCTTCTTCTTCCTTTTTCCTTTTAAAATCGAAAAATAAAACTAATTCATTTTAAAATCTTAAAAATACAATTATATATCAAAAAATCAGAAAAATAAAACTAATCCCTTGAAGGTTTGACAAAAGGTTTGATACATCATTCAGTTCATCGACCAAATACAAAGTTTGGTACAATAAATTATTACACATCAATTCTTCCCTTGTGTCCCTGCTTGCTTACGATTGTGCCGTATCCATGGAGCATCCTCATCATTTAACTTAATGCTTGGGTCGGTGTTCACTTTGAAGGGCGGAATTTCAGCAAACATATTATAATCTTCCGACATATCATCTTGTCCTCCACTCCCACGATGTTTCTTTTCCCCGAAAGAACAATGTGGCGCTTTGGATCATCGCATGATGTCTTGATCGTTTTCTTATCTTTCCGTTTCCTCGGTTTGCTACTCATGTCCTTCACATAGAAAACCCGAGCGACATCTTTCGCTAGGACGAATGGTTCGTCAAGGTAACCAAGATTGTTGAAATCCACCATTGTCATTCCGTATTGCTGGTCCACCTTTACCCCACCTCCTGTTAGCTTGAACCATTTGCACGGAACAAAGGGACCTTAAAGGAGGGTCCATAGTCAAGTTCCCATATCTCCTCTATGTAACCATAATATGTGACCTTTTGCCCATTCTCGGTTCTTTGCATCAAAGCGGACACCACTGTTTTGGTTGGTGCTCTTTTTATCTTGGGCGATCGTGTAAAATGTATTCCCATTTATCTCGTACCCTTGGAAAGTCGTTATAGTCGAAGATGGTGTCTTGGCCAACATGTACGCTGATCTACAACATCATTGTCATTCATTAAATGTTTTCTCAACCAACTGCCGAAAGTCTCCATGTGGGCCTTCCTAATCCAGATTCAGCTTCCCGGGTTGTCCGGCGTAAAATATTCTTGTGTTTCTCAAAGCACGGAGCCACCAAGTTGGAATTGGTCGACACAGTGTGATGTGCTTCATCGAGAATGGCCGTCCATACATATCGTTGATTTCCTTCCGATCGTGCCTTTTCCACTTAGTCTCCCCTCGTGCGCGATCGAGGAAGACCAATCGGCTTAAGGTCGGGAACAAAGTCAACACAAAACTCAATTACCTCCTCATTTCCATAGCCCTTGGCGATGCTTCCTTCGCCTAGCACGGTTCTGAACATATTTCTTTAATACTCCCATGAACCTCTCGAAGGGAACATATTGTGTAGAAATACAGACCGAGAACGGAAATCTCTTCGACTAGGTGAACCAGGAGGTGCGTCATAATATTGAAGAAGGATGGCGGAACACCAACTCAAACCGACAAGACATTGGATCACATCGCTCAGAACCGTGGTAGAACTTCCGGATTGATTACCTTCGAGAGATTGCATTGAGGAATGCACATAGCTTCACAATGGCTAATCGAACATTTTCCGCAGAGCCCCTCAAAGCAATCGGAAGCAATTGCGTCATAATCACGTGGCGGTCGTGAGACTTGAGTTTTGAACTTTTTCTCCGCCATGTTTATTATTCCCTTTATATTGGACGAGAATCCAGGCGGGACCTTCATACCGCTCGGGCATTCAAAAAGATGACCTTCTCTTCTTTGGTCGAGCGTAGTGGCACGACCTTGAAACCATTCGGATGCCGGTCATCGTGGTCTTTCAAACGTTCTTTGGTCTGCCGTGCTTCCTTTGTATCATTTGTCTTCCCATACACGCCCAAGAAGCTTAGGAGGTTCACGATATATTCTTCGTAACGTGCATCACGTCGATTGCAGAGCGGACTTCTAGGACTTTCCAATATTCTAGCTCCCGAATATAGATTTCTTCTTCCACATGGCTGCGTGCCGTCGGCTCCCTTCGAACTGATTGTCCGCCAGACCCTTTCCAAAGATGACTTTCAAATCCTTGACCATATCAAATACCTCGGCACCGGTCGTTCGCGAGCTTCGCCGGTGATCTGCCTTGCCGTTGTAATGCTTGCCTTTCTTTCTTCTTGGATGAATTTTGGAAGAAATCGACGATGCCCAAGGTACACGTTCTTCTTACAATTTGGCAAATGTACACTTTCGGTCTCATGTAGCGGTGCGTGCATGCATTGTATCCCTTATTTGACAGTCCCGAAGGTTACTAAGAGCAGGCCAATCGTTGATGGTTACGAAAAGCAACGTCAGAGGTCAAATTCCTCTTGTTTGTGCTCATCCCACACACGGACACCACCCCACAGCTGTAAAAGTTCATCAACTAATGGCCTTAGGTACACATCGATGTCGTTGCGGGTTGCTTCGGACCTTGGATGAGCACGGCATCATAATGAACTTCCGCTTCATGCACAACCAAGGAGGAAGGTTGTAGATGCATAGAGTCACGGGCAGTGCTATGGCTGGAGCTCGCTCGCCAAAAGGATTCATGCCATCCGTGCTTAGAGCAAATCTTATGTTCCTTGCGTCACCGCAAAATCTTTGAACCATCGTCGATCTTTCTCCATTGCGCTCCATCTGCGGTGTGTCTCAACTCCCGTCCGACTTACGTTTCTCTTTGTGCCATCGCAACAACTTGGCATGCTTTTTGTTCATGAACAGACGTTTCAACCGTGGTATTATAGGAGCATACCACATCACCTTGGCGGAACCCTCTTCACGGTTTCGCCCTCAACATCGTCACCGTGGTCATCGCCTCGATCTTATAACGCAATGCGGTGCATACCGGCATTCATTCAAATTCTCGTATTCACCGCGGTAGAGGATGCGATCGTTGATGCATGCATGTATCTTCGTAACCTCTAAACCTAGAGGCGGACAACCTTCTTTGCTTCAGACGATGGCGGGCAACTCGTTATCCTTTGGAAACATATTCTTCAACATTTTCAGCAAGTTTTCAAATGCCGAGTCAGCTACACTGCCTCGCCTTCCATTTCAGCAAATCCGATTGTGCAGCCCAGCTTTTTTCGACCATCATCGCATCCGGGTACAGCGCCTTTCGTGATCCTCTAACATGCGATCCAAATTCTCCTCTCCTTTTCGGGCCAGCAGCGTCTCCGTGCATCGGCAATGGTCCGACCAAGATCATCAACGGGATCATCACGTGCCTCTTCTTCACCTTCCCTTCACCTTCAAAGATCCTCCATGAAAGTATCACCGAAATGAGCAAGATAGCTTTCATCGATGAAATCATCCCTTCTTCATCTTCTTCCATTATAACCCTCTTTCTCCATGCTTGGTCCAACAATTATAGCTTGGCATGAAACCCTTCAAGCAGATGCATGTGAACAACTCTTGAGGAAGAGTAACCCTTCTCATTCTTACAGATAACACATGGATGATAACAAAACCCCCGCTTGTTCGCATTAGCCACTACGAGGAAATCTTTCAAACCCGTAGTGAACTCACGGAGAGTCGGTTACCGTACATCCATTGCCGATTCATCGCATTATTATAATATAAAATATATAATTAACCATCATGCATTTGTTATGAACTACACACATGCATATTGACACATCAAAGGTTCATCAAGTTGCTAACCGCGATCAAGAGTGTGGCTCCAACACTTCATGTCATGTTTGTTTCATGCTCTTGGGGCATTTCATCAAACACCTTATGTGCATAAGAGGAACCAAAAGCAAACCTACACCCACTTGTGAAGAGAATGGCTCCAAATGGCTAAGTGTTGGCTGCTGGATGGGTATATATAGGGAGGGCTTTAGTCGCGGTTGGCACGGCAAACCGTGACTAAAAGTGCCGAAACCTTTAGTCGCGGTTGGCACGCCAACCGCGACTAAAGCCCTCACGCACCACTGGCCACCGAGCGCCCAGGCCCAGCCTTTGGTCGCGGTTCACCTCGTAATCATGACTAAAGGTCCCATTGGTCGCGGTTCCTACAGCTTCGCGACTTATGGGCTGGACGGAAAGCCTGTTTTTCCACTAGTGTTGGTTTCCAAATAACATACGATGATCTCCAACAAACAAAACAAGATTATGCTCAATGGTGCACAAAAGTTTCAGGATTAATTTTGTTATTTATTTTTATGGACCTCAATGGATGTCCTTTGACAACCAAATTTTGCGAACTCCTAAAACAATTGGTCATAATCAATCCCACAAAGTTTTAGTTTTTTTTACTATTTTTCCAATTTTATTGTGCTCATGGGTGCAATGCACCCAAGCGTAGAAAAACCCACGAAAATACTTTGTAGTACATGTATCTTCTTCTCACAGTATTATATTACTTTTCTTGCGCATGCTCTCTATGTCAGAGGTATTGTTGGGAAGCTCAATATCGCACCCACCCACCTCCTGAACCCATAATACTAACTCAGCCAACCCAAGCTATATAACTCTGGCCTGCCTTCATAAGCAGCTTATGTTCTTGTCTAGTCAAAAGCCTTGTTGATTGCACAATGCTGAATAGAGAGAAATGGTGAGGTATAAGAGTAGTGGCAATTACGTATGAGCTTTTGTATAAGAAATGGTGATGATTTTTGAGATTGGAGGGCATCAGAAGAAATTGTCTCAGACAACCCATTAGACTCGTAAGTAGGATATGCTTTTCTTGTGTAGGCCGAGACTTGATGTTTGTGGAACATCGTCCAGCTTCATACGACACTTCTTCAACCTGTAGGAGCATACATTCTATGTAGATCATGTTGTGTATGTCTGGGTGGTGTCTAACTGACAACATTATAGAAGACTAATATATTTGAGTTTCTCTTATCGGTCCTCTCTAGTGCATAACCTTTGATACTTCCTCTCCCTTGTATGTGTTGTTCTACGAGTGTTTTGACCTATCATCCTCATTGGGAAGAATAGATCTGCAACCTATTACTTCATTATTGATAAATTTAAAGCCAAGCACTAGTTACAAAGCTAATAGGCTTCCTCATGCTGGGACGTTAACTTTAATTAAATATGTCTTTGATTCCATTCCTATTCATTACATGTCCTCTATCACTTTAAACAACAAAACTATATCTAAGCTTACTTCCATTATACCCAAATTTTGGTGGACTGGGATTCAAAGGGATAATCTCTCAAAGCCCCTATGCCTTAGAGCCTGGAAGAAATTTGGTAAACCTATGCATGAGGGTGGGTTAGGTATTAGAGACTTGCACATTGTGAATTTATCTATACTCGCTATGGTGGCCTCGCATATTATCAAAAACTCCTCATCTTTTGTGGCTTTGGTTCTCAAAGCTAAATACTTTCATAACACGTCTATTTGGAAAGTCCCTCTTAGTTCTCCTAAATTTGCATTTGGACTTCGGTTTTAAATTTTCTTCCGCATGTGTCTTAGTCTTGTACCTTACAAATTGCTAATGGTAACTCTAGTATCTGGTCTAGTCCTTGGTGTCATGATTGGCATAACATCTATGTGTTGGGGAACGTAGTAATTTCAAAAAATTTCCTACGCACACGCAAGATCATGGTGATGCATAACTATGAGAGGGGAGAGTGTTGTCCACGTACCCTCGTAGACCGAAAGTGGAAGCGTTAGAACAACACGGTTGATGTAGTCGTACGTCTTCACGGCCCGACCGATCAAGCACCGAAACTATGGCACCTCCGAGTTCTAGCACACGTTCAGCTCGATGACGATCCCCGGACTCCAATCCAGTAGGGTGTCGGGGAAGAGTTCCGTCAGCACGGCGGCGTGGTGACGATCTTGATGTTCTACCGCCGCAGGGCTTCGTCTAAGCACCGCTACAATATTATCGAGGACTTTGGTGGAGGGGGGCACCGCACACGGCTAAGAGATCAAGAGATCAATTGTTGTTCTCTAGAGGTGCCCCCTGCCCCCGTATATAAAGGAGCCAAGGGGGAGGGGGTGGCCGGCCAAGGAGGGCGCGCCAAGGGGGAGTCCTACTCCCACTGGGAGTAGGACTCCCTTCTTTCCTAGTTGGAGAGGGAGAAGGGGGGAAGGAGGAGGAAGCGGGGAAGGAAAGGGAGGGGGGGGGAGCGGCCAGCCCTTGTCTCCTCTCTTCCTCTCCACTAGGGCCCATGTAGGCCCTTTAAGCCCCCCGGGGGGTTCTGGTAACCTCCCGGTACTCTGGTAAAATCCCGATTTCATCCGGAACACTTTCGATATCCAAATATAGGCTTCCAATATATCAATCTTCATGTCTCGACCATTTCGAGACTCCTCGTCATGTCCGTAATATCATTCGGGACTCCGAACAAACTTCGGTACATCAAAACTCATAAACTCATAATATAACTGTCATCGAAACCTTAAGCGTGCGGACCCTACATATGTAGACATGACCTAGAACTGTTTCTGGTCAATAACCAATAGCGGAACCTGGATCCTCATATTGGCTCCTACATATTCTACGAAGATCTTTATCGGTCAAACCGCATAACAACATACGTTGTTCCCTTTGTCATCGGTATGTTACTTGCCCGAGATTCGATCATCGGTATCCAATACCTAGTTCAATCTCATTACCGGCAAGTCTCTTTACTTGTTACGTAATGCATCATTCCGTAACTAACTCATTAGCTACATTGCTTGCAAGGCTTATAGTGATGTGCATTACCGAGAGGGCCCAGAGATACCTCTCCGACAATCGGAGTGACAAAACCTAATCTCGAAATACGCCAACTCAACATGTACCTTTGGAGACACCTGTAGAGCTCCTTTATAATTACCCAGTTACGTTGTGACGTTTGGTAGCACACAAAGTGTTCCTCCGGTAAAGGGGAGTTGCATAATCTCATAGTTGTAGGAACATGTATAAGTCATGAAGAAAGTAATAGCAACATACTAAACGATCAAGTGCTAAGCTAACAGAATGGGTCAAGTCAATCACATCATTCTCCTAATGATGTGATCCCGTTAATCAAATGATAACTCATGTCTATGGTTAGGAAACTTAACCATCTTTGATTAACGAGCTAGTCAAGTAGAGGCATACTAGTGACACTATGTTTGTCTATGTATTCACACATGTATTATGTTTCCGATTAATACAATTCTAGCATGAATAATAAACATTTATCATGAAATAAGGAAATAAATAATAACTTTATTATTGCCTCTAGGGCATATTTCCTTTAGTCTCCCACTTGCACTAGAGTCAATAATCTAGCTCACATCGCCATGTGATTTAACACCAATATTCATATCTGTATATGATTAACACCCATAGTTCACATCGTCATGTGACCAACACCCAAAGGGTTTACTAGAGTCAATAATCTAGTTCACATCGCTATGTGATTAACACCCAAAGAGTACTAAGGTGTGATCATGTTTTGCTCATGAGAGAAGCTTAGTCAACGGGTCTGTCACATTCAGAGCCGTATGTATGTTGCAAATATTCTATGTCTACAATGGTCTGCACGGAGCTACTCTAGCTAATTGCTCCCACTTTCAATATGTATCCAGATTGAGACTTAGAGTCATCTGGATCGGTGTAAAAGCTTGCACTGATGTAACTCTTTACGATGGGCTCTTTTATCACCTCCATGATCGAGGAATATTTCCTTATTCCTCACTAAGGATATTCTTGACCAATGTCCAGTGATCTACTCCTAGATCACTATTGTATTTCCTTACCAAATTCAAAACAAGGTATACAATAGGTCTGGTCCATAGCATAGCATACTTTATATAACCTATGATTGAGGCATAGGGAATGACTTTCATTCTCTTTTCTATTTTCTGCCGTGGTCGGGATTTGAGTCTTACTCAATTTCACACCTTTGCAATACATGCAAGAACTCTTTCTTTGACTGTTCCATTTTGAACTACTTCAAAATCTTGACAAGGTATGTACTTTATTGAAAAACTTATCAAGCATCTTGATCTATCTCAATAGATTTTGATGCTCAATATGTAAGTAGCTTTACTGAGGTCTTTCTTTTAAAGAACTCCTTTTAAATACTCCTTTATGCTTTCCAGAAAAATTCTACATCATTTCTGATCAACAATATGTTACTCACATATATTTATCGAAAGGCGGTAGTGCTCCCACTCACTTTGTTGTAAATACTGGGCTTCACCGCAAGTCTGTATAAAACTATATGCTTTGATCAACTTATCAAAGCGCATATTCCAACTCTGAGATGCTTGCACCAGTCCATAGATGGATCGCTGGAGCTTGCACATTTTGTTAGCACCTTTAGGATTGACAAAACCTTCTGGTTGCATCATATACAACTCTTCTTTAAGAAATCCATTTGCCAGATTTCATAAAATGTGGCAATTGCTAACATGATTCGGACAGACTTAAGCATCACTACAGTTGAGAAAATCTCATTGTAGTCAACACCTTGAACTTGTCGAAAACCTTTTGCGACAAGTCGAGCTTTGTAGATAGTAACACTACTATCAGCATCTGTCTTCCTCTTGAAGATCCATTTATACAATATGGCTTGCCGATCATCGGGCAACTCCACCAAAGTCCACACTTTGTTCTCATACGTGGATCCCATCTCAGATTTCATGGCCTCAAGCCATTTCGCGGAATCTGGGCTCATCATTGCTTCCTCATAGTTTGTAGGTTCATCATGGTCTAGTAACATGACTTCCAAAACAGGATTACCGTACCACTCAAGTGCGGACTGTACTTTGGAATACCTACGAGGTTTTGTAGTAACTTGATCTGAAGTTTCATGATCATCATCATTAGCTTCCTCACTAATTGGTGTAGGAATCACTGGAACTGATTTCTGTGATGAACTACTTTCCAATTCGGGAGAAGGTACAAATTACCTTGTCAAGCTCTACTTTCCTCCCACTCACTTCTTTAGAGAGAAACTCCTTCTCTAGAAAGGATCCATTCTTAGCAACGAATGTTTTGCCTTTAGATCTGTGATAGAAGGTGTACCCAACCGTTTCCTTTGGGTATTCTATGAAGACACACTTCTCTGATTTGGGTTCGAGCCTATCAGGTTGAAAACCTTTTTCATATAAGCATCGCAACTCCAAACTTTAAGAAACGACAACTTAGGTTTACTTCTAAACCATAGTTCATACGGTGTCGTCTCACGGATTTAGATGGTGCCCTATTAAACGTGAATGCAGCTGTCTCTAATGCATAACCCCAAAACGATAGTGGTAAACCGATAAGAGACATCATAGATTGCACCATATCTAGTAAAGTACGATTACGACGTTCGGACACACCATTACATCATGGTGTTCCTGGTGGCGTGAGTTGCGAAACTATTTCACATTGTTTCAAATGAAGGCCAAACTCGTAACTCAAATATTCTTCTCTACGATCAGATTGTAGAAACTTTATTTTCTTGTTACGATGATTCTCCACTTCACTTTGAAATTCTTTGAACTTTTCAAATGTTTCAGACTTGTGCTTCATTAAGTAGATATACCCATATCTACTCAAATCATCTGTGAAGGTCAGAAAATAACGATACACGCCGTGAGCCTTAACACTCATCGGATCGCATACATTAGTATGTATTATTTCCAATAAGTCAGTAGCTCGTTCCATTGTTCTAGGGAACGGAGTTTTAGTCATCTTGCCCAAAAGGCACGGTTCACAAGCATCAAATGATTCATAACCAAGTGATTCCGAAAATCCATCTTTATGGAGTTTCTTCATGTGCTTTACACCGATATTACCCAAACGGCAGTGCCACAAATAAGTTGCACTATCATTATTAACTTTGCATCTTTTGGCATCAATATTATGAATATGTGTATCACTACGATCGAGATGCAACAAACTATTTTCATTGGGTGTTTGACCATCGAAGGTTTTATTCATGTAAACAGAACAACAATTTTATTCTCTAACTTTATATGAATAACCGTATTGCAATAAACATGATCAAATCATATTCATGCTCAACGCAAACGCCAAATAACATTTATTTAGGTTTAACACTAATCCCGAAAGTATAGGGAGTGCGCGATGATGATCATATAAATCTTGGAACTACTTCCAACACTCATCGTCACTTCCCTTCAACTAGTCTCTGCTTATTCAGAACTCTGCTTTGAGTTACTAATCTTAGCAACCGAACAAGTATCAAATACTCGGGGATACTATAAACACTAGTAAGGCACACATCAATAACTCAGATATTAAATATACCCTTGGTCACTTTGCCATCCTTCTTATCCACCAAATATTCGTGGCATTTCCGCTTCCAAAGTGACCATTTCCTTTGCGATGTAAGCACTCGGTTTAGTGCTTTGGTCCAGCTTTGGTCTTCTTCACGGGAGTGACAACTTGTTTGCCATTCTACTTGAAGTTTCCTTTCTTTCCTTTGCCCTTTTCTTGAAACTAGTGGTCTTGTCAATCATCAACACTTGATGATCTTTCTTGATTTCTACCTTCGTCGATTTCAACATCACAAAGAGCTCGGGAATCGTTTTCGTCATCCCTTGCATACTATAGTTCATCACGAAGTTCTAGTAACTTAGTGATGGTGACTAGAGAATTGTCAATCACTATCTTATCTGGAAGATTAACTCCCACTTGATTCAAGCGATTGAAGTACCTGCATAACTCGAGCACATGCTCACTAGTTGAGCGATTCTCCTCCATCTTTTAGCTATAGAACTTGTTGGAGACTTCATATCTCTTAACTCGGGTATTTGCTGGAAATATTAACTTCAACTCCTGGAACATCTCATACGGTCCATGACGTTCAAAACGTCTTTGAAGTCCCGATTCTAAGCCGTTAAGCATGGTGCACTAAACTATCAAGTAGTCATCATATTGAGCTAGCCAAACGTTCATAACGTCTGCATTTGCTCCTGCAATAGGTCTGTCACCTAGCGGTGCATTAATGACATAATTCTTCTGTGCAGCAATGAGGATAAACCTCAGATCATGGATCCAATCCGCATCATTGCTACTAACATTTTTCAACACAATTTTCTCTAGAAACATGTAATAAACATATGAAAGCAACAACGCGAGCTATTGATCTACAACATAATTTGCAAAATACTACCAGGACAAAGTTCATGATAAATTTAAGTTCAATTAATCATATTACTAAAGAACTCCCACTTAGACAGACATCTCTCTAGTCATCTAAGTGATCACGTGATCCAAATCAACTAAACCATGTCCGATCATCACGTGAGATGGAGTAGTTTCAATGGTGAACATCACTATGTTGATCATATCTACTATATGATTCACGTTCGACCTTCGGTCTCCGTGTTCCGAGGCCGATATCAGTATATGCTAGGCTCGTCAAGTTTAACTCGAGTATTCGTGTGTGCAACTGTTTTGCACCGTTGTATTTGAACGTAGAGCCTATCACACCCGATCATCACGTGGTGTCTCAAAGACGAAGAACTTTCGCAATGGTGCATACTCGGGAGAACACTTCTTGATAATTTTAGTGAGAGATCATCTTAAAATGCTACCGTCAATCAAAGCAAGATAAGATGCATAAAGGATAAACATCACATGCAATCAATATAAGTGATATGATATGGCCATCATCATCTTGTGCTTGTGATCTCCATCTCCGAAGCACCGCCGTGATCACCATCGTCACCGGCACGACACGTTGATCTCCATCGTAGCATCATTGTCGTTACGCCATCTATTGCTTCTATGACTATCGCTACCGCTTAGTGATAAAGTAAAGCAATTACAGGGCGCTTGCATTTCATACAATAAAGCGACAACCATATGGCTCCTGCCAGTTGCCGATAACTTGGTTACAAAACATGATCATCTCATACAATAAAATATAGCATCATGTCTTGACCATATCACATCACAACATGCCCTGCAAAAACAAGTTAGACGTCCTCTACTTTGTTGTTGAAAATTTTACGTGGCTGCTATGGGCTGAGCAAGAACCGTTCTTACCTACGCATCAAAACCACAACGATAGTTCGTCAAGTTAGTGCTGTTTTAACCTTCGCAAGGACCGGGCGTAGCCACACTCGGTTCAACTAAAGTGAGAGAGACAGACACCCGCCAGTCACCTTTAAGCACGAGTGCTCGTAACGGTGAAACCAGTCTCGCGTAAGCGTACGCGTAATGTCGGTCCGGGCCGCTTCATCTCACAATACCGCTGAACCAAAGTATGACATGCTGGTAGGCAGTATGACTTGTATCGCCCACAACTCATTTGTGTTCTACTCGTGCATATAACATCTACACATAAAACCAGGATCTGATGCCACTGTTGGGGAACGTAGTAATTTCAAAAAATTTCCTACGCACACGCAAGATCATGGTGATTCATAGCAACGAGAGGGGAAAGTGTTGTCCACGTACCCTCATAGACCTAAAGCGGAAGCGTTAGAACAACGCGGTTGATGTAGTCGTACGTTTTCACGGCCCGACCGATCAAGCACCGAAACTACGGCACCTCCGAGTTCTAGCACACGTTCAGCTCGATGATGATCCCCGGACTCCGATCCAGTAGGGTGTCGGGGAAGAGTTCCGTCAGCACGATGGCGTGGCGACGATCTTGATGTTCTACCGTCACAGGGCTTCGTCTAAGCACCACTACAATATTATCGAGGACTTTGGTGGAGGGGGGCACCGCACACGGCTAAGAGATCAATTGTTGTTCTCTAGAGGTGTCCCCCTGCCCCTGTATGTAAAGGAGCCAAGGGGGAGGGGGTGGCTGGCCAAGGAGGGCGCGCCAAAGGGGAGTCCTACTCCCACCGGGAGTAGGACTCCCTTCTTTCCTAGTTGGAGAAGGAGAAGGGGGGAAGGAGGAGGAAGAGGGGAAGGAAAGGGGGGGGGGGGCGCCGCCCCCCTCTCCTTGTCCTATTCGGACTAGGAGGGAGGGGGCACGGCCAGCCCTTGCCTCCTCTCTTCCTCTCCACTAGGGCCCATGTAGGCCCATTAAGCCCCCCGGGGGGTTCCGGTAACCTCCCCGTACTCCGGTAAAATCCCGATTTCACCCGGAACACTTTCGATATCCAAATATAGGCTTCCAATATATCAATCTTCATGTCTCGACCATTTCGAGACTCCTCGTCATGTCCGTAATATCATTCGAGACTCTGAACAAACTTCGGTACATCAAAACTCATAAACTCATAATATAACTATCATCGAAACTTAAGCGTGCGGACCCTACGGGTTCGAGAACTATGTAGACATGACCTAGAACTGTTTCCGGTCAATAATCAATAGCGGAACCTGGTGCTCATATTGGCTCCTACATATTCTACGAAGATCTTTATCGGTCAAACTGCATAACAACATACATTGTTCCCTTTGTCATCGGTATGTTACTTGCCCGAGATTCAATCGTCGGTATCCAATACCTAGTTCAATCTCGTTACCGGCAAGTCTCTTTACTCGTTACGTAATGCATCATTCCGTAACTAACTCATTAGCTACATTGCTTGCAAGGCTTATAGTGATGTGCATTCTTGAGAGGGCCAGAGATACCTCTCCGACAATCGGAGTGACAAAACCTAATCTCGAAATACGCCAACTCAACATGTACCTTTGGAGACACTCAGAGCTCCTTTATAATCACCCGCCACGTTATGACGTTTGGTAGCACACAAAGTGTTCCTCCGGTAAAGGGGAGTTGCATAATCTCATAGTTGTAGGAACATGTATAAGTCATGAAGAAAGTAATAGCAACATACTAAACGATCAAGTGCTAAGCTAACAGAATGGGTCAAGTCAATCACATCATTCTCCTAATGATGTGATCCCGTTAATCAAATGATAACTCATGTCTATGGTTAGGAAACTTAACCATCTTTGATTAACGAGCTAGTCAAGTAGAGGCATACTAGTGACACTATGTTTGTCTATGTATTCACACATGTATTATGTTTCCGGTTAATACAAGTCTAGCATGAATAATAAACATTTATCATGAAATAAGGAAATAAATAATAACTTTATTATTTCCTCTAGGGCATATTTCCTTCACTATGATCATTTGAAACAAGATGCTATTGTTCCTTATCCTAAAATGGTCAGTGATCTTTGGCATAATAATTTGAAGTCTTGGGATGAGGAGAATTTTTTTGTGCTTTGATGACATTTTAAAAGATCAGATATTGCAGATTCCTATTATTAATGCAAATTTTGATGACGAGCTCTGCTGGTCCATACTACTAATTCTTTATGGTCTTCAAAAATTGTGTACACGACCTTGATGCAGGCAAATACTTCTAGATCACAGGGAGGGGGATAGACTATTACTATGTAGGAAATATCTATTCTGAATCAGGTTTGGCGACACAAAATTATTGCTCCGAGAGTGAAAACATTTGCTTGGAGGCTGCTTCAAAGCGCTCTTTCTTCAGGTCTTCGTGCTTGAAGATATTCTACTCGTATTAAAAAAGAATGAAGCTATTGTTGTTCCATTGAATCTAATTCTCATATCTTCTTTCACTGCAACTTTAGTAGAGCTGTTTGGTTTAAGTTTGGTATTAGAACTAATTTTTTTTGACAATGCTCTCTATCCTTCTTATATAATCAATCTCTTAACTGATTTAGGACATTAATTTTCTTTTCTCTCTTTTGAGGGACATATGGAAAGCTCGAAATGATTTTCTTTTCAAAAAGAAAGAATGGTACCCTTTGCAGGTGCTCTATGCTACGAAGTCCTTGCTTAATGCAGGACTAGATGACCCTCTGGACGGAGCATCGAATGAGCTGACTTTACAATCATGTCATAAATTGGATCACCCCTCTAATCAATTTCAGATTGCAAGTCCTAAAGCTTTTGTTGATTCATCCTTTAATCCTTCCATGGCAGGGAATATGGCAATAATTGGAGTGTTCTTAAAAGACCCTACCTATCATCATTCTATCCTTATCCAGGCAATCTCTTTGGATACAAATTCTGTTTTGTAGGCCAAAGCTTCAGGAATTCTATTGGCGGCCTTAATAGCTAAAGAACTTGGAAGGAGAGATATCAAATTCCTTCTAGATTCTAAAACACTAGCAATTGCAGCTGAGGCCATTTCTGATCCTGGGCATTGGAGCATCAGACCCACTCTTGCAGATCTGTTTCTTGCTTCTTCGGCCTTCTTATGCTCTAAAGTTATCCATATCCCTAGAACTCTTAATCTAATTTGTCATTCTCTTGCTAAAAGGGCCTTAAAAAATAGAGCGGATACTAGAAGATGTAACTCTAAAAAGGCTTTTGAAGCCGCCAACCTTCCTAAGGGGAGGCTGTTATCTGTTCACTGTTTGAGATGTTAATAAAATGTTTGAAGTCCTCCATGGAGGAGTATTTGGCAAAAAAATACGGGTGTTTCAAAAAAATTCACTAGAAAACCTCATGCATTTCTATTGTTTTTAATTTATTATTAATCTTTAACAATTTATGGGGAGAATATCCAGTGCATCGGGACTTGTTATGCACCTGATGCACCTAATCTTGTTGATAGTTTTAAATTTTTAGAAAATACTAAACCAAACATGTCATACAATTATAAATAAAAGTTTGTACCAAAGCCCGGGGAAAAATAAACAAACTTCATACCAAATAGTACCTAACTTAGGTTTTGACATTGAATTTAGCACATTATCACCATTTTATATTAAAAAAATATCATTTTATTGAGTTATTTCAAATTTGGACTTGCACTTTCATGATAACATACATTCACGTTGTGTCTATGTCCTAAATGTTTTCTAATTTCTTTCAAAATGTTAGAAGGTATAAATTGGAGGCAGGTGCACCACATACTTTCCCCAGCCGTCCTGAGGAGTAACTACTTCTACTGTCGTTGCATTTGTGTTATGTTTGTGTTCTGTTTGAGTTCTATTCTCCTACGTCTAATTTGTGTTCTGTTTTTTTTTTCTTTTCTACATGTTAGAATTGTTTTTTTAAGCATAGACTTTATTTCTCAGATGATCGATAGGTCATTTACAAGAGTTTGAGAAATAAAATCACGGATCATAGAGTTCCAGAACATAGAACATTTTCCACTAATAGAATTCTTTGCTAACACATCAGAAACTTCACTTGCTTCTCAGAGATAGTCAGCGTATGATATCTTTGCAAAGTCTCGGGCTAGCTCCTTGTATTCGAGCACTATAGCCATGGAAAAACCCACATGGTCGCCTTTCTGTTGAACTGCCTCAACAGCAAAATTGTTGTCAGACTATCATCAACTTATTACACCCGGTTTGTCCTGCTAAGTATAATCCGTTCCCGATTGTTGTTATCTCTTCTACGTCGACATAGCTGATATGTGGAAGGAACCAATTAGGTGCAGCTATAAATTTACCTTTTCTGTCACGAGCAATCGTGCCTATTGCACCCGAAAGTGTTTCATATTGGAATGCTGCATCTACATTAATTTTAATAACATCACTGCCCGGCTTCTTCCACATTTGATCTTGCGTCCTTGTAGGCTGCTTTGTTCCATGTGCTCTGGTATAATTCATCGTCAATACTTTGATACAAACTATTGTTCTGTCATCTAATGCTTCACTCAATCTTGCGGTGGTGATCTCAATGGTAGTGCAAGTTTGACTTGCTCACTAGATTTCTTGTTTCATTATTTTTTTCCTCACTAGCTTCTTCTCAGACTGTATGCTGATAAATCATCAGTTTGACGACATTGTCCTAAAGGGGTGTCTCAGCCACAACATATTCAACAATCTTAGGTTGAGAGATTTGAGCGGCTCTTCAGAAATTTGAAGGTTAACCCAACTTATGTATGTTTGGTATTTCGCAAAAGTAATTACCAAAGTCTTAGAGAGAGATAAATAGAGGGCATGTGAACTGCTTTGGTTTGTTCCTGGATGACAAAGGCGAAAGTTCTTGCTCTCCCATTGAACGCCAATGAGGCGTTGATCTCCACCCCTCTTTGTTCGTTGCTCTGGCAGCTAGAGCTGGGGATGGGCCCCCATTTCTATTCCGACATTTCCACGGATTTAGGGCTCCGTCTTCGTCTAGGAGTGCCAGTTTGGTGAGGTTGGTGCTGCGTCAAATAAGCTGGCGCCATTGAGCCAAAGGTATCGTCTTCTTTCCATTCTTTCAATCAGTAACCCTTATGTTTCTGTGTCCGGCGGTTGTCGTCTCTCATGGTGACGCCGAAAAGTGGGACAAATTGATACCAGTACAAGGTCGGTGGCCTGATGGCGACATAGTTGGCATTCTTCCCTCACAACAACGTCTTACTGCATGAGAGCTGGACCTAGGTCAGCATGGGGAACATCCTCGGGCGACATGCCACATCATCAAGTGCCTGTTTAGCTCTAGTCATCGACTCACAACGTATACAAGGTAATGGCGCCGGCCTTGATTTTGGTTTGCTGGTGCTCCGCCTCTTCCCTCAGTGTGCGTCTTGACAACACTGACGGTCGACGGGGAGTTCAAATTTTGTTATTTGCAGGGACTCCAATAGACTTGTTTGTAATATTCTTTTATGTGGGGTCCTTTCTACAAAAATTTCTAGACATTCGGTATATCCCGGTCTTTTTGGTAGTTTTCAGCATTTATGCGAACAATTGCACTCGACATCCCCCTACTAAACGTATAAAGGAAAATATAGACCTTTCACAAATCGTATCCACTTTCCCATGCCCGCCGGAACGTATATGTTATACACACCCCATATGAAATAGGCTCAGCCAATTTTATTTTTATTTTTATTTTTTGCAACCTTCTAGAAATAAGATCATTGTGTCAACCTCAAACTCGGAACCTCAGGGTTTCAGAACCGGGCGTATTAACCACCTGGAATACCTCATCAGCTATGTGTAAGTTCTTTTTTTTCATCTTTTGTAGTGCTTCAAATATAACGCTAAAAAGAAAGACTCTGGTTTTACTTTTCTATTTGGCTTTTTACGCCAGTTATTTGGTTGGTTTTACTCGCGATTTTCTTTTCTTTTATTTTTCCTTTTCTTTTTCTTGTTTATTTTTCCTTTTTATTTTTTTTTACTTTTTCTGATTTATTAAAACACATATTTTTTTTTTCAAATTTTGAAATTTTTCCCAAATGCAACTTCACATTTATTTTCATTTTTCCAAATCCGTGAACTGGTTTTAGTTTTTTTGCTAACAATCTAGTGAATTTTTTTCAAATCGATGAACTTTTTCAATTTATTTGGGACTATTTTTCCTGTAACCGTGAACTTTTTTCAAATACAGGGACTTTTTTCAAATACGTGAATATTTTTTTCAGATTATCTATTTTTTCAACAAAACCTGTGACTTTTTCATTTTTCTATTAATATTTTGTTTCTTTTCTAAAAAATTATTGCTCTTTTAATTTTTTATTCAAAATTTTAAAAAATAGCCTTTTCAAATTTTTTCATAAAGAAAATAGTCGCATTTGAATAAATTTTAGATAAATTCAAAAAAGAAAGTTCGTGTCTTTAAAAATTGCTCGGAGTGACAAAAAAGAACATTTTTAAAAAAGTGCGAAGAAAAGTTTGGTGAAGACCATTTTTTGAAATACACTAACAAATTTGGAATTATAAAAACACCAGGAAAATACAAACAAAAATGGCACAAATTTCCGGCATTTTTTGCATTTTCTCGAGTTTTCTATGTCAAAAAATGCTGATCAATTACTGGGCGTGTCGCAACTTGCATACGGTGTAAAAAATCATTCATAGTTGACATGGATGCCGATAATGGGCATGCCTCCCTGCTTGCCAAAGTTTAGGTCGTTTGAAGGATATCCAAACATTGACCATGCTCTATGGAGGGTGTTTGTGAGCACCGTCTGAGAGCATGTTGTTTTCTAACATGCTTCACATGGCCCCAATTTTTTACATGGCCTTTTATGACCAATTCAAGGGACCATAACAAGTCATTTTGGTTTTTAATAAATTTTATATTTTCTGGATTTTCTCAGTAAAAAAGGCTGATAAATAGTCGGACACGTTGCAACTTGCATACAGTGTGGAAAATCATTCAAACCTGGCATGAATGGCTATCATGAGCATGCCCACCTACTTGAAAAATGTTGGGGTCACTTCAAGAATGCACAAAATCAGACCATCTTCAATTGAGGGTGTTTGGGTGGCCAGAAGGCTCCCTGTGAGAGCACGCTGTTTCTCGAAATTCTTCAAATGACCCATTTTTTCCCACCAGCTTATATTACCAATTAAAGACACCATGCCATGTTGTTTTAGTTTTCGATAATTCATGTATTTTCTGGAGTTTTCTCGGTGAAAAAGGTCGATAAATGGTCGGACGTGACGCAACTTGCATACGATGTCAGAATTCGTTCGAACATGACATGGTCGCCTACCATGGGCATGCCCACCTACTGGAAAAGGTTGGGGTTTCTTTCATGCATGTCCAAAAATAGATCATGTTCAACGGAGTATTTTCGGGTAGGCCAAACAGGCCCGTTTGAGAGCATGTTTTTCGGCATCCGTTAAAGGAACCCCATTTTTAGCTTAAATGACCAATTAGAGGCACCATGCTAGGGTTGTTATACTTTTTGATAAATTTTGCATTTCTGAAGTTTTCTCGGTCAAAAAGGTCGATAAATCACTGGACGTGTCGAAACTTGCAGAGGTATCAAAAATCTTTCAAACTTGGCATGCGTGCCTACAATAGGCATGCCAAACTTCTTGCAAAAGTTGGGTCATTTCAAGAATGTCCAAAACTAGATCATGTTCAACGGATGATGTTCGGGGTAGGCCAGAGGGTTCGTTTGAAAGCACGTTGTTTTTCAACATCCATCAAATGGCCCCAATTTTTTCCACCAGCTTCTATGACCAATTGAAGGCATTATGGCAAGTTGTTTCATTTTTTCATAATTCTAGCATTTTTTAGAGTTTTCTTGGTGAAAAATGGTCGATAAATGGCCGGACGTGATGCAACTTTCATACAGTGTCGAAATTCGTTCAAACCTGGCATGAATGCGTCATATTTTCATGCCAGGTTGTTGCAAGAAGTCGAGATCATTTATCCATAGTCCAAAAACACCACTAGTTCAGTGTTAGACTAGGCGAGACGGGTGCATCCCTGAGCATGTAATTTTCTTAAGTTGAGTGCTTTTGTTATTTGCAATTTCCGTCATTATCAATCAACATGAACATTTTCTTATATCCAAACCATTTCTCGAAATTTATCAACAATTTTATAATTTCAAATTGTGTTTGAAAATTATAAAAACTTGAACACTTTTCAATTTTTTTTTGAAAAATTCCCAACAATTGATGTTGAACACAAATTGCAAACCATGTACTTTTCTTTAAATTTACCATCTTGTTTGAGATGCAAAGATTACCTAAATTTGTTAACTTTTTTTGATAATGTGCATATTTTTTAAAATTCTAGAACATTTTTTCAATTAAAAGCAATAATTTTTTATATTCTAAATATTATTTAAAATTATTTAACAGGTTTCAAAAAGAATAAAAAAGTCCAAAAATGAGAAAACTTAATTAATAAAAAAGAAAATAAAAACGAAAAATGAAAAAAAAATGATTAGCCCTTGGTCCAACTAGGTGATCGCATCACTCACGTCGGGCGCCTGTTGGGCTGAGCCAAACATTCTCAGATTTGGAAAAGGTTCATCAATTTTGAAAAACAATGTTCACAAATTTGCAATGAAACCCGGGCTTGAAAAATGTCCGTAAAGTTGAAAAGAGTTTATGGATTTAAAAAAGTTCGAAAATTTGGAATAATGTTAACAAATTTGAAAACAAAGTTGACGAATTTAAGAAAATGTTCACGAACTTGAAAAGTTCATAGATTTAAGAAAAAGTTCAGGATATAAAAACAGTTCGCGAATCTTTGTTCACGGATTTTAGAAAAAAAAAGAAAAGGAAAATTGCAAAAGCGAGAAAAAAAGAAGAAAAGCTTATAAAGAAAAGCTGAACAAAAGGAAACCAAACATACTCGTGTTGATAGTGTTATATTTGAAGAAGAAAAAAGACCCAACAAGAAATTAGACAAGTTGGTGACCACGGTTGTACTAAGCGTTCATGTGCTCGGTTTGAATCTCGTCAAGCACCCATTTATTTGAAGGTCTTACGGAAGAGGAAAAAACAGTGTAAAATGGGCCAGCCTAGGGCGGTACGTACGGGTATGGCACTTGGCGCGGGCGACATACTTTAAAAAAGGACAATCAATTTTTTTATTATAAAGGGGTATAGAAAGATTCACTCCGTTGATGTGTTTAGAGGGTATACCGAAGCAAAAATGTTAATATAATGTGTGTAGTTTATTTGTTTCACCAAAGTCCTGAAAGAATATCAAGATGGAAAAAGAGGATCTAATGACGATGACTCACAATTTTCTGATATACTCTCTCGGCCCATCCATTCATATTTATAAGGCACACATGCTTTCTGTGATTAAAGTTTAATCATGAATCAACAAATAAAATGTGGATTTTGTGTCACATATTACATTCGTCCCAAAATTCTTGTCTTAGATTTGTTTAGATACAGATGTACCTAGTCATGGTTTAGTGTTAGACACATCCATATCTAAACAAATCTGGATACAGATGTACCTAGTCATGGTTTAGTGTTAGACACATCCGTATCTAAACAAATTTACAAAATTTTTGAGACGGAGGGAGTACATTATATCATTTAAAAAATACGCACACGTAAATCAATTTGTGGTTGGATGGTTAGGAGGACAATGGTATCCCCATCCCACCAGGGTTCAACTCCTACTGCTCGCACTTACCCTGGATTTATTTCAGGGTTTTCGGCGATGCGCATTCAGTGGAGGAGATGTTTGCTTCGACTACATGACACATACGGTGACTTTGTAAAATCTCAAGATGATATGTCGGCTCAGTCTCTCGAAGATGCTCATAGGGGTACAGTATGCGTGTGTGCGTTTATACATGTGAGTGTATGCGCGTATATATGAGCTTTACTTTTGTACTGTGTTTTATAAAAATGCACGCGTTATAAGATTGTGAGGGGAGAGTAACTTTTAGGGTCGTCCGCTAAGATTTATTTTAGTTTCCGCCAAAATATATTGTTAATTTTTTTCATGAAAAAACAGTGTAAGAATTACACCGTCTCTTAAATAAACACTACGCGTAAGTTTCTAAGGTAACTTCATTTAAGTCATGTCGTCAGAAAACTCCATTTAACTCCTGCTAGATTAATTAGTTTCGTGGCATAACATCTCTCACTTTAATTACTATCAGTTGCTTACCCCATTAAAATTACTGAAACCGAATTCATGAATTGACATCTCCTCGGATCTATAAAAAGCACCCAGCACCACCACCCTCAACACCACAGAGACTGTCCTGCTCTCGGCCACAGCAACCAACAATTTCCCCTCGATCGTTCTGCAAGCAATGGCTCGGCTCGTAGCAGTGTCCGCTGCTCTCCTCGTCGTCCTTGTTGTCGCCGCCGTCATCACGCCCTCACAGGGCGGCCGCCCTCTGGTCTCCGGCGGGAACGGGAGCGTGGAACGCGCCAACGTGCCTTTCTCCACGGTGGCCGAGCCTCCTTCCTTGTCCAAGCCGGCGGGAGTTGCGGATGGGTCTCACAGACACTTCGACATCTCCATGATCGAACAACCAGCGGACGGCCCCGCGGCGGCGTACTACTACGGGATCGACAGCGACTACAAAGTGCCCATCACCGGGATGTAGGCCGGGCATGCAGTAGCTACGGCTCAATTAGCATGCATGCGCGTGGTTATCCGCTGAGTGTGGTGATTAAGCATGCATGTAAACGACCTTCCAAATGTTATGCATGAATAAATGGCCTATGGTAATTCCATCCTATGATTCTAACCACACTGCCATTTTGTGATGCCTGTAACTTTGAATTTATGGAAAAGAATATAATGAGCCCAGTTTTCCTTGTGTTAGAATAAAACGCTAATGCAAGATCATAGACGACAAGGCACGATATTTATTAACGAGGTTCATCGATATGGCTACATCCCCGGGGCATGACTACGGGCGCTCCTCCCCAAGATACCGCAACACCGGCCGCCCGGGCGCTGACACAAGCCGTCGGCTCCCCCGTGTACCTGTTGCTATCAAGTCGTCATGGGTTACAACATGTGGTGCCCCTCCGTTTATAAGAGGCCTAGGATACAAGTGTCCGACTCCTACACAACTCGTACCTAACCACACCAATTACAACTCCAAGTCCACGTAACCCCTTACGTACATAATATATTCAACACAAATATAACAAACTCCACCTTGGCGAATATTCTCCACCACTTAGAAGTTGTCCATACTCGAACCTCCACGTACTCCGGACTTGGGTTGTGTTCTTTGTAGCTTACTGAGAGCTACCCGACGGGCCAGACCCGCCGCCACCGTGAGACTCCACTGCTACTCCTGCAGCTCCACTCTCCATGGCTCCACCTGCAATAGTGCTTCCTTGCAACTTGTAAAGATGCGAAGCCGTCCTCTCTCCTATCATCACGGTCACCCCATCTTCCATGATTTTCATGGTCTTCGTATCTCGATCACAACGGAATTCCATACCACCATCATGAAGAACACCAAGCTTAAATTAGATTCCTCCTTAGCCTCGCACATGCCCGACTTCGAAGCATCCGCCGACCGTCAACCATCTTGATTTTGATGTCACCTACTCCAGCAACACGATAACTCGTGTCATCGCCCACATAGGCTAAACCAAACTCATCGACTTGTACGAATAGAACCACTCCTGTTGGGCGTCGATGAAAAGAGCAAGCTGAATCCAACATCCACGCTTCAGTTTTTGTTGACCGTCTATTTGATATAACGAGAACATCACTATCATCGTCCGAGCCATCACGATGAGTAGCCGCATTAGCACTTGCCTCACCCTTCGATTCGGGCATTCCTTCTTTATATGTCCCCGTCCTTGCACCTGTAGTAATCGCACCTTTTCTTCTTTTTCTTCTCCGCCTCTTGTCCCTTCCCCGAGCTGGTAACCTTTAACCGCCAACCCCAAACCTTGAGTACTCTCCTTTTCGCAAAGATTCTTTTGCTTCATCAACTCATGTCCAAGTAACGTTGCAGTGACTTCCTCATTATTGATGGTTGTCTTTCCATGTGTCAATGTAATGACCAAATGCTCATAGGACGGTGGCAATGAAACAAGAAGAAGTAGTGCCTTATCCTCATCTTCAATCTTCACATCCAGACGCGCTAGATCCGTGACCAACTGATTAAAGGCATTCACATGCTCCACAAGATCCGACCCCTGTTACGCAATCCCGGGTCCGCTACACCAGCGTTTCCGACCCACATGCGTCAACCAGGCCCAACCGGAGAGCAACACCGACTTATGACAGGCATTGGGCCCTCTCCCCCCAAAAGACTAGCCTGTTAGGAGGGGACACCCCCGCCCTTATAAGTCGTGTTATGTCTCCCCCACAACCGATGTGGGACTAAACCCAACAATCTCCTCCTCACACATCGGTCATCCATGGGCCCGCTAACACCAGCGTTTCCAGCCCACCAACCATGACCGACCACCCGTGAGTCTACCGAGATTCATTCTGGGCACCTTGGCTCTGATACCAATTGTTACGCAATCCCGGGTCTGCTACACCAGCGTTTCTGACCCACATGCGTCAACCAGGCCCAACCGGAGAGCAACACCGACTTATGACAGGCCTTGGGCCCTCTCCCCCCAAAAGACTAGCCTGTTAGGAGGGGACACCCCCGCCCTTATAAGTCGTGATATAACGAGAACATCACTATCACTGTCCGAGCCATCACGATGAGTAGCCGCATTAGCACTTGCCTCACCCTTCAGTTCTGGGCATTCCTTCTTTATATGTCCCCAGTCCTTGCACCTGTAGCACTGCACCTTTTTCTTCTTTTTCTTCTCCGCCTCTTGTCCCTTCCTGAGCTGATAACCTTTAACTGCCAACCCCAAACCTTGAGTACTCTCCCTTTCTGCAGCATTCTTTTGCTTCATCAACTCATGTCCAAGTAACGCTGCAGTGACTTCCTCATTATTGATGGTTGTCTTTCCATGTGTCAATGTAATGACCAAATGCTCATAGGACGGTGACAATGAAACAAGAAGAAGTAGTGCCTTATCCTCATCTTCAATCTTCACATCCAGACGCGCTAGATCCGTGACTAACGATTAAAGGCATTCACATGCTCCACAAGATCCGACCCTCCTGCATCTTCACCCATAGAACTTTTGCTTCAAATACTGACTTATTGGTCGCCGACTTGGACATATAACGATTTGCCAACTTATCCCAAATTCCCTTAGGAGTATCTTCGTCCATGACATGATACATGACCCGATCCGCAAGACAAAGCCGTATGGTAGCGGCGCTGACTTGCATATCCTCCCACGCATCGTTGTCAACCTTGGCCTGCTTCGTCTCCTGCAAACCCTTCAAGATTCCCTGCTGCGCCAGAATATCCTTGACTCTTGTCTGCCATAGACCGAAGTTATCCATGCCATCGAATTTCTCCACATCAAACTTGGTGAACCCCGGCGCCATGCCGAGCCGCGATCTAACCGACTTGTTGCTGCCGGTATTACCGCCCTTGTTTTCCTCTGCGACTTTCTCACGAAAAAGATCACCGATCCCGTATTCCTCGTCTGAAGCCACGCCGTAGTCCGTGATCTACCAAGAAATATGACCAGCACAAAGTCCCTGTCTGCCCTTCAGAAATTCCCGTGGAACCTATCGCCGAAACGCGTAGATGAATATCTTTGCCGAAACTGACCGCTCCACCTTTTCCTGAACTCGCAGACTGTTTTTGTTGTGTCTGCTAGCCTCCGTCGCCAGCCTTTTATTTTCGCTGGATCAGCCGACCATACTTTTCCTTCGCTGACACGAAAACCGAGTCTAAATCGTCACAGCATCACTGATTCCAAGCAGCAGCCGTAGTCGAACCCAACTCCAGCAATCACGCCTCCGGCCGAACATGCATACACGCAGATTATCTTTTGTTCAATCCAAAACTGTACATGCATGCAAAGCCATGGACCACCGTGCTTGTGCACTAGTCCGAACCGGCCCCACATGCATACAGAAGGAAACTCACAAAATCCAGTCTGTACACGTATCACAACCGGTGGCTTCTCCATCACATCCGTTGGAGTCCTGAACCAACACGTCAATTTCCTTGCGTTGTACGCTGCCTGACGAGACCTGCTGCCGCACGTCGCAAACTGCTTCGTGTATGCACAGCACCGTAACCTTCCTTCTCTCGGTCCGTGCATCTCGGAAAAAACTCGCCGCCGTATCCGACGAACAGCTAACGCCGTCTTTGATCTTGGTTCTCACCAGCAATCTGTTCAGCCTCGTCGCGCGTACTTACCAACGCCAACCCTGCCGTAACAGTCGCCACCTCGCACATCGTCCGTGCACGAGCCGTGCTGTACCCTGGCCATCCACGTCGCCGACACAATCCGTCCGCAGTGCCGCGCCGCCGCCCTTGTACAACACCGAGCGCATCATCTCGATGCTCTCACACTCCGATCTATCCGGCCGTCCCCCACGTCTGGCCGCCGGTCTGATCGCGAGCTGAATCCGTCGCCTCCGCAACGTCTTCAACAGCCACTACGCCGGTCCGATCGCCACGTCTAGCCGATCCTTACCGACCGCAGCCCATCGAACGGTCCAGGCCTCCTGCCCGAAGTGTCCGACACCACCGACCGCATCCGCGATCGCCGCCATGCTCCACCTTGCACCAATTGGACGTTCCCTGGCACCCGTCGAGCATGATCCTCGTACCTCCGGATGATCTTCCGCATGGCCTTCTCGCAACCTTGCTCATGATACCACTTGTTAGAATAAAACGCTAATGCAAGATCATAGACGACACACCGAGGCACGATATTTGTTAACGAGGTTCACCGATATGGCTACATCCCCGGGGCATGACTACGGGCGCTCCTCCCCAAGATACCGCAACACCGGCCGCCCGGGCGCCGACACAAGCCGTCGGCTCCCCCGTGTACCTGTTGCTATCAAGTCGTCATGGGTTACAACGTGTGGTGCCCCTCCGTTTATAAGAGGCCTAGGATACAAGTGTCCGACTCCTACACAACTCGTACCTAACCACACCAATTACAACTCCAAGTCCACGTAACCCCTTGCGTACATAATATATTCTACACAAATATAACACCTTGTTTGTGCACTCCGTTATTTGCAAGATATGCGACGATGTGGAACAGTGGAAAATTAGATTACATTGTTTTAAATCAAAAAAAGATTACATTGTTTGCTCAAACACTCTGTACAAGAAAGGGCACTGAGAAAAAAAAAGTACAACTATACTTCAATTTGCTGCAATTGATGACTGTATTACACGAGTTACTCGTGGTCTCAAGACGATTTGTGAAACTTAAGCGATGTGTACTACGTAAGCTTATGATAATAGAAAACTAGTTCACAGGTCTGTGCAACAAATGTACGTAGAACTAATGGCTCCAAACCATATACTACAGTACTACCTCCGTCCTGATTGATTGGCCCCCTTTGTATTTTGTACCAAATTTTGATTAAAAATTTAGTGCATGTCATAAAAAATTATATCATTGGATTTGTATTTGAACATAAATTTTGGGTGATATCATTTTTTATGATATGCATTAACATTTTGTTAGTTAAATATATGATCAAATTTGACACGAAATACGACGGAGACCATAAACCTAGACAGAGATAGTACTTGATAATTTCTGGTACAAGAATGTTTCTTGGATGCAATGGAGGAATAGTCAATTATAACATAATTTGCAAATACTATGAAGACTAAATTCATGATAAATTAAAATTCAATTAATCATATTACTTAAGAACTTCCACTTAGATAGACATCCCTCGAGTCATCTAAATGATCACGTGATCCATATCAACTAAACCATGTCCGATCATCACGTGAGATGGAGTTGTTTTCAATGATGAACATCACTATGTTGATTATATCTACTATATGATTCACGTTCAATCTTTCGATCTCAGTGTTCCGAGGCCATATCTGCATATGCTAGGCTCGTCAAGTTTAACCCGAGTATTCTGCGTGTGCAAAACTGGCTTGCACTCATTGTATGTGAATGTAGAGCTTATCACACCCGATCATCACGTGGTGTCTCAGCACAACAAACTGTAGCAACGGTGCATACTCAGGGAGAACATTTATACCTTGAAATTTAGTGAGGAATCATCTTATAATATAATGCTACCGCCGTACTAAGCAAAATAAGATGCACAAAGGATAAACATCACATGCAATCAAAATATGTGACATGATATGGCCATCATCATCTTGTGCCTTTGATCTGCATCTCCAAAGCACCGTCATGATCTCCATCGTAGCATCGTTGTCGTCTCTGGCTTCTACGACTATCACTACCGCTTAGTGATAGAGTAAAGCAATTACATGGCGATTGCATTTCATACAATAAAGCGACAACCATAAGGCTCCTGCCAGTTGCCGATAACGGTTACAAAACATGATCATCTCATACAAAAACTTATATCATATCACGTCTTGACCATATCACATCACAACATGCTCTGCAAAAATAAGTTTGACGTCCTCTACTTTGTTGTTGCAAGTTTTACGTGGCTGCTACGGGCTTGTAGCAAGAACCGTCCTTACCTACGCATCAAAACCACAATGATTTTTTTGTCAAGTGTGCTGTTTTAACCTTCAACATGGATCAGCCGTAGTCAAACTCGATTCAACTAAACTTGGAGAAACAGACACCCGCCAGCCACCTGTGTGTGAAGCACGTCGGTAGAACCAATCTTAGTCCGGACCGCTTCATCCAACAATACTGCCGAATCAAAGTAAGACGTTGGTGGTAAGCAGTATGACTATTATCGCCCACAACTCTTTGTGTTCTACTCATGCATATAACATCTATGCATAGACATGGCCCTGATGCCACTGTTCGGGAACGTAGTATTTCAAAAAAAAATCCTACGATCACGCAAAATCTATTGGAGGGTCATCGATCTGGCCCAAGTACGTTCATCGATCAAGGTTACCAATCTTTTTGGAGCGTCGACTCAAAGTACTTTCAAAAATCATTATTGGTCTTGTTCATGTGGGTGAAAGAGTGACAACATCCTTGCACCAGTCTAATTTTAGCCTCTTTACAGAAGTCTTTGGAATATCTCTTGAAGCAGAGATTGATACCGCGAAAATGTTTTCAAAAATTTCATTGTAATTCTTAGTCATAGGAATCACTTTGAAATTTCTTGGAGTAGGTCCAATTCAGCGTACCTGTAATTATTACGAGTAAAAATAAAGTTACAGGTGTTTCTAAAAAAAGTTCTAGCATAGATCTGGTTCAGGCTCGGCTGGAAAGTTTCTGGTTCATGAGCACTTCCGTTATTTTTCCTTTTTTTGCAGGTGACCACTTTCATTATAATACAACATAAAAAAGTTTTGAATACACGGTAAACATTTTAAAATAGTGTAGATATTTTTTAATACATGTCAGGGAAAAAGAATTAGAAGAAAATCAAATAAAATTTAAAGAAGTAAAAAATGATAAAAATTAATAGTAAGCAGCTTTGTAAATAAAAAATTAAATTTATTTAAAAATAATAAGAAAGAATAAAAGAAAACCTAACGGAGAATGAAGAAAACTAGCGCTATGGAAATAGGGTAATACAATAAGCCAACACAATAAACCCGTCGCGAAAATGGAATGGGCAAAACCGAATTAGTGGTGGCCGGCTTACCGTGGAGCGTCGTAAGCGAGCACTTGTTCGGAATTGCAATAGGTGATATATACTAGTGCTCTTATTTTCCCGTGTCACATAAATAAAAGCGTTTTGCTAATATACTAGCATTGGGTAATGTGTGGAATATTTGGGCATTGATATTGGCCAATCTGTACCAAGAATGACATTGTTCATGTCATTTTCTCAAGCAAAACAAAGAGTGCTACAACACATTTTAGGAAAAATAAAATAGATTGATGCTTCCATCGTTGTGTGCTTAGCTTAACGGAGCCAAACCACCAACCAAACCATGATACATTAACAAACATATACTCTGACACTAGAATGTCTTTTCTCTAGAGAAACTAGCACCTACTCCCTCCGTTCCTAAATACTTGTCTTTCTAGAGATTTGAACAAATGACTACATACGAAGCAAAGTGAGTGAATCTACACTCTAAAATATGTCTACATACATCCGCATGTTGTAACCATTTTAAATGTCTAGAAAGACAAATATTTGGGAGAGGGAGTAGATCATAGAGTGAGATTTTCCTCTTAGAGAGTCGTGCTTGTCATGACACTTTTCACGGGAAAAGGGTACAACACACTATGAAAAGCCCTCACTGAGAATATAAGATATTATCCAACAGAAAGAAATGCAGGAATTTAAGCCGGCCTTTCAAAAGTTCATGCTAACAGCCAACGTGTTAAAACTCCCTTTTGAGAAGAACACAACGTGGTTAAAATTATTTGGTCACGATCGCACTCATGCTTAGTTCTTGTGGCATGCTTTTAGTAGTCTAAAACAGAGAGAATAACATGGTGTATGAGACAAAGTAACCATCAGATTAGCAGCACGTCATGAACATATCAGGAAAAAGAGGTTGGCTGTTAAAAATAAGAAAAATGATTATATTACTTCATGTGCACTTTTCCTTTCCAAATGTAAAGTGTAAATCAAGACGTTTGGAGGAATGCTTTTTCTATTAGGTTAGTTATTATTCTAATCCACATGTACTAAGTGGCAAGTAGTCTAAAAGACTAAAACAGAGAGAACATGGTTTAAATGAAGTTATCTTGAAAGGATAGAATACAGGTGCTCTTCAAGATTTACCTTTGACCCACTATTTTTTTTGTTTCAGTATATATACACAATACAGGAAAAATATTATCGTACGAATATAATTTTTGAGACAATCTAAACAAATGATTTACAAGATCTGAATCTAAATGTTGAAAACAATATTCAAAGTCAAAGCATTAAAAATCTGACTTATGACATGTCCAAAATAATATGTATTTTTCATATGGAGAGAGTTGTGACTAACTGCAAGCACATTCCTCTATGTGGAGCAGCATCTCAAACAAATTTATCAGCATGGTATGTGAAGATGGACACGACCATCATTGTGACACGACACACCGTGCATTGTAGGCAAGGCGCTGCCCCTATTGGGACAACTTGCTGAAAAAATGGGCAGCCATCGATAATCTTGGCCCCAACATCGCCGCCCTCAAGTGAAGCTTCTGTGCACCCATACAATTTCAACATATGGTTACAATTTTTCCCATCATCCTCGTAACTTGCCCACACATCAATCAAAACCAACAAAAACCTCTCATATTTTAATATTTGTTCGGTAAGATCTTGTATAATAATATTTCCTTTTCACCCATAACCTTAGGTATATTCTTCACAATCTCTTGTGCAACCTAACTCTATCAACCATGAATGAATAGTTGATTTAGGATTATGGGAGCTTGCTCACTCCCCTGCTTTATAGTACAATGAGGTAGGGGGGCACATGCAACCCTACATGTGCTATCAGTGAGTACATTTATCTTATGATCAAAAGAACTTACAATGCTGCGATAAGTATCCTAGAGGTTGTATCCAGAACCTTAGTCTACATGTGCGGCACACTGCTAGAGTCATTGCCACCAAATTCAAGATCTCCTCATGCTTGCATGAAGCTAGTGGCAACAATCTTGATGACTAAGTTTGTGGAAAATTAACAAGGATGCTCATATGTTGTTCGCATATGTGGCAGGCAATGTAATGTTGGCGGTGGATGCATACCAATGCGAGCCTCGAGTGGTGCTGGTGGTGCTATAGTTGAATGTTCATATGCTAATTTTCTCCATCCGTCGAAGATGATGCTCACACTAGCATGTGAAATCCTGCAAGGACCTAAAAGAAGATGGTAGTCTGCAAACACAAAAATGAAGTTTAATCGTGTGGAAATGCCTAAAATCATGGCACACATTGTAATCTACAAACACTACTACACAATTGGGCTTTGCAAGCGGGTTGTTACATGGGACTGGGGGTGGTTTCCTAATCCGCCTCAAAGCCATGAAACTATTACTCCGCACACCAGCGAAAGTTGTAGAAACCACCTCCAATGTCATGGACAACACAGACAGTTTCAAACGCGTAACCGCTTCCCAATGCTTTACGTGCGACATGTGGTTTCTTATGAATAACCACCTCCATTTGATATGCCTGGGATCTAATTATTTCCTATTAGGTACCTACCCCTTCTAATGATAGTCAGATGAACCACCGTAATACGAAAGTACAAAGACAACATATCTTTCATTGCAATACCCATAGTACAAAAGTTTTACAAGTTCAAATTATACAATAAAATATCTATGCACTGTCTTGCCTAGGTGACATTGTTGTCAGAGCTGATGATACACTTTGGTCATAGTCGATCGGGAATATGTACACAAACAATTATATACATCCTTATGACCTTTATGTGCAATGAAATTACGACTTTTTGACACAAGTATAGTAGCCCTCACCGAGGATGTCAAAACATCGTCCGAGGACACTAGGAAAACACTTTGTTTAAATAAAACTAATTTTATCTAATCTTATTAGAAGTGCAATTACAGTAGCCCTCGAGCCTTAAGTTAGTTTACCAAACTGGGTTGAGCATCAAGTTATAGATTGATGCCTACGGTTTTTATGAACATGATGAAGGAAATATGCCCTAGAGGCAATAATAAATTGTTATTTTATATTTCCTTATATCATGATAAATGTTTATTATTCATGCTAGAATTGTATTAACCGGAAACTTGATACATGTGTGGATACATAGACAAAACACTGTGTCCCTAGTAAGCCTCTAATAGACTAGCTCGTTAATCAAATATGGTTAAGTTTCCTAACCATAGACATGTGTTGTCATTTAATAAACGGGATCACATCATTAGGAGAATGATGTGATGGACAAGACCCATCCGTTAGCCTAGCATAATGATCGTTAAGTATTATTGCTATTGCTTTCTTCATGTCATATACATATTCCTTTGACTATGAGATTATGCAACTCCCGGATACCGGAGGAATACCTTGTGTGCTATCAAACACCACAATGTAATTGGGTGATTATAAAGATGCTCTATAGGTATCTCCGAAGGTGTTTGTTGGGTTGGCATAGATCGAGAGTAGGATTTGTCACTCTAGTATCGGGGAGGTATCTCTGGGCCCTCTAGATACGTCTCCAACGTATCTATAATTTTTGATTGTTCCATGCTATTTTATTATCAATCTTGGATGTTTTATTATCATTTTATATCATTTTTTGGTATTAACCTATTGACATAGTGCCAAGTGCTAGTTGCTGTTTTTTTGCATTTTTTTACATCGCAGGAAATCAATATCAGACGGAGTCCAAATGCCACGAAACTCCACGATGAATTTTTATGGGCCAGAAGGAACACAACGGGCCCTAGTTGCACCTGGGGGGAGTCCCGAGGAGGGGACAACCCACCAGGGCGCGCCAGGAGGCCCAGGCATGCCCTGGTGGGTTGTCCCCACCTCGGGTGCCCCCCCGAACCGCCTCTTTGCTCTAAAAATACCCCCCCAAATCCCAGAACCCTAGGGGAGTCGACGAAATATTCATCCAGCCGCCGCAGAGTCCAGAACCACCAGATCCAATCTAGACACCATCTTGGATAGGGTTCACCACCTCCATTTGTGCCTCTCCGATGATGCGTGAGTAGTTCTTTGTAGACCTACGGGTCCGTAGTTAGTAGCTAGATGACTTCCTCTCTCTCGCTGAATTCTCAATACAATGGTCTCTTGGAGATCCATATGATGTAACTTTTTTTGCGGTGTATTTGTTGGGATCTGATGAACTTTGAGTTTATGATCAGTCATATCTTTTTATATCCATGAAAGTTATTTGAGTTTCTTTGATCTCTTATATGCATGATCTCTTATAGCCTGGTATTTCTTCTCTGATATTTGGGTTTTGTTCGGCCAACTTGATCTATTATCTTGCAATGGGAAGAGTTGCCCGGTAGTGGGTTCGATCTTACGGTGCTTGATCCCAGTGACAAAAAGGGAACCGACACGTATGTATCGTCGCTACTAAGGATAAAATGATGGGGTCTATCTCTACATAGATAGATCTTGTCTACATCATCTCATCGTTCTTATTGCATTACTCCGTTTTTCCATGAACTCAATACACTAGATGCATGCTGGATAGTGGTCGATGTGTCGAGTAATAGTAGTAGATTTAGGCATGTGTCGGTCTACTAATGTCGGACGTGATGCCTATGTAATGATCATTGCCTAGATATCGTCATAATTATTCGAGGTTCTATCAATTGCCCAACAGAATTTGTTTACCCACCATTTGCTTTTTCTCTCGAGAGAAGCCACTAGTGAAATCCACGGCCCCCGGGTCTTCCTTCTCATATATTTGCTTTGCGATCTATTTTATTTGCTCTTTTTATTCAGATCTATTAATCAAAAAATACAAAAATACCTGGCTGAGTTTTATTTCTATTTATTTTATTTGGCGTTCGATCTATCAATCTACTACAATTTATCTCACGTTATTTTGCCTATCTCGAGGCGCCGTACCTCGGAAGGGATTGACAACCCCTTTAGCACGTCGGGTTGCGAGGATTTGTTATCTGTGTGTAGGGGCTATTTACATTGTGTTGCTTGGTTCTCCTAATGGTTCGATAACCTTGGTCTCATCTAAGGAAAATACCTACCGCCGTTGTGTTGCATCGTCTCTTCTTCTTTGGGGAAAAAACCGACGTAGCTTCAAGTGACATCAGAAGGAATTTCTGGCGCCGTTGCCAGGGAGGATCTTCAACATAACCAGGTTCCTAATCACAATCTCATCTCCTCGCAATTTACATTATTTTCCATTTTCCTCTCGTTTTCCTCTTCCCCACTTCACAAAAATTTGCCGTTTTATTTGCCCCTCTTTTGCAGTTTGCCGTTTTCTTGCCGGATCTTTTTTTAGTGCATTCTTGTTGTGTGGTCATCATGACTCAAGAGAACAATAAATTATGTGATTTCTCAAATACCAACAATAATGATTTTATTGGCACCCCGATTGCTCCTCTCGCCACTAGTGCGGAGTCTTGCGATATTAATACCGCTTTGCTGAATCTTGTTATGAAAGATCAGTTTTCCGGTACTCCTAATGAGATTGCCGCGTCCCATCTTAATAGCTTCATGGAATTATGCGATATGCAATAGAAAAAAATATGTGGACAATGATGTGGTTAAGATGAAATTATTTCTGTTTTCTTTGCGTGATTCTGCAAAAAATTGGTCTCTTCTTTGCCTCGCAATAGTATCGATTCTTGGAATAAGTGCAAAGATTCTTTTATCACTAAGTATTTTCCTCCCGCAAAAATTATTTCCCTTAGAACCCAGAACATGAATTTCAAGCAACTTGAACATGAGTTTGTTGCACAATCTTGGGAAAGGATGAAAATGATGCTAAGGAATTGCCCAACTCATGGGTTAAATCTTTGGATGATCATACAAAATTTTTATGCGGGGTTGAATTTTTCTCATAATCTTTTAGATTCCGTCGCGGGTGAAAATTTTATGGAAACTAGAGGATGCCCCGCGCGTTGCTGCGGGAATTGGTTGATGCAAATTTGCGTTGATAACATGAGTATCAAAATGAAAGATATATATGACCTATTATATTTGATAAAGTGTAGTTGTAACAATATTTACCGAATATATAAGCAGAATAAATACTCTGTGCGTTGCAGCGGGACATTGTTACAATTTTCTTTTAATATCTAGAAATAAATAACATAAAGATTGGGTGCATATGTCATCTTAAGAATAAAGTTTGAAACAGGAAACTGGAAAATCATGGCTAATAAGATGGATTCAGTGAATGAGTATGCTTAGAAAGGAACGATTCGCATACTGATTGATGAAATACAACAAACTCCCTCACAAAGAGATAGTGAAACTAACAAACAACTTCTCCAAAGGAAATTGTAAAACAAAGCTCTATGAATAATAAATACACATACTTGAAGGTTAGTGTACCTGAGCTGATCAACTTGGTGATGTGATTATGGTGAATTGGATAGTTGGATACCGGGAGTACAAAATTCAGCATGCACAATTACAGAAAAGAAGATTAATATTAAGCCACCTCCATCCATTGTATATCTGCACAAATATAGACAAAGAAGTAGAAAAATCATCAGATAATAGTGCTTACCATTTACCAAGGCCACAACGTGAGGCCTTTTGGAGATGATCATCGTCTTTACTAATGCAGTAAACAAACAGATTGATTAACCAAGACATGCTCAGCCTAAATCAATCAATTAGATCCCAATTATATCACAGAATTGTTCCTGGAATCACTGGAACAACAAGTGGAGACTGGAGAAGATCAATTCAATGATAAATCTACAAGGAAACTCATTAGCCTAGATTTAAGGTTGACCATACCTATGCAGTCACCATCGTTGCATCATAGCAGGCCAGTCCAATGATATTTGAGGTAAATTAATGGCCGTAGCTTGCTAATTGCAGCAAGGCCAAGATGTATGGTTTTTTAATTGAGAAAATGACACGTACGCCTCATGTATTCATACAAGAAACAAAACAATACAAACACGTACATGCACAAAGACGAAACTATCCATCCATCTGCATCGCCTTCAAAGACTTTGTATACCGCATGTATGTCCTGTCCCAGCGAACAGGAATAAAGGGTTGAGTTCTGGCGCATCACCCTGGGATAATCCCCACAAATTGAATGGCTCCATGTCGCTGCCTAGACTCCATCTCGTCGGAGACGCGAATGACGAAGAATTGCTGCAAACCGCCTTCTCACAGCAGGGCCTGAAGCCCCAGCAATCGTCGCCTCGCCGGGCGCCTGCACCGTCACTGGCGCAGGTTCCGATGGAGTGAACCACCGCCACGGACTCTGATCGGATCGCGATATGTAAGGCCTCCAGATCCTCGCCAGCACCGTATCCGACGCCGTACGGACGGGAAGAAGCCCTCTGCACTGTCTCTCGCGTCGCTGGATTGGTTGCCGGAGGCGGAGGCAGAGGCGAACGCTGGATCCGCCACGGGAGGGGCCGAGAGAGTTCAGGGCAGATGCCTCATGCATCCTTCTGGGAGCCGAGGAGCCGAGGAAAGTGGATATAGTAAAGGAGGATCACCTCTTGCGCTACAGAATTGAGCCCCATTATGAGGGCAGAAATAAAACGTCGTGCATGCAGAAGCAGGATCATTACCGATGGTAAACCGTGCGAGTGGAGGATTGGTGCTGACGGGGCCACAGAAGAACGGATGCTGACGTGGATAGGCTGCATGTTTAGATAATTAGGTTAGTGGGGATGAGTCTCTTAGGTATATAGGATTACTTTGGGTGAAAGCCACCAAATTGCTTGATAATATCATGGCAAATTATTTCCAATGGCATACCGAAAGAGCTCCTACTAGTAAGAAAGTTAATTTTGTTGAAGAAATTTCTTCTTTGAGTGAAAAAGTCGATGCTCTTATGAAATTGGTTGCTAGTAAAAGTGCTCCAATTGATTTCAATGATATGCCTTTGTCTACTTTGATTGAGCAAAATAGTGATGCCATTGATGTTAATTTTATCTCTCGAAGTAATTTCAATAACAATGCTTATAGAGGTAATTTTAATCCTAGGCCTTTTTCTAGTAATTCCTCTAATAATTATGGTAATTCCTATGGAAATCAATCTTATAATAATAATAGGAACACCTTTGATCTTGAGAATAATATTAAAGAATTTATCAACACACAAAAACTTTTCAACACTTCCATAGAAGAAAAGTTGAATAAGATTGATGATTTGTCTAGACGTGTTGATAGAATTGCTCTTGATGTTGAAAATCTCAAGTTAAAAAATTTTGTGCCTAAGGTTGATGAATCAATTAAAGCTCTTTATGTTTCTATGGATGAAAGTACGAAAAGAAGTGCTATGCTTGGAGCAAAAAGAGAATTTTTAGAGAAAGCTTTTTCTAGTGATTATTCTTGCAAAAGTGACGAAGATCTTAAAATGTTTATTCTATTGATTCCTTGTTTAGTAAAGTTAAGATTGATGAAAAAGGGACTGGAGAAGAGTCAACTTTAGGTATAAGGCGTCCCAATATTTCGGAGGGTGAAAATCCTGTTGAAATTTTTGATAAAAGTGGGTTTGGAGAGGTCAAAACTTTAGCTAGTGATGCACCCACTATTTTGGATTACAAAGACTTTAATTATGATAGTTGCTCTTTGATTGATTGTATTTCTTTGTTGCAATCCATGATAAATTCACCCCATGCTTATGAACAAAATAAAACTTTTACTAAACATATTGTTGATGCTATGATGAAAGCTTTGGAAGAAAAATTGGAATTAGAAGTTTCAATTCCTAGAAAATTGCATGATGAGTGGGAACCTATTATCAAAGTCAAGATTAAAATTGTGAGTGTTTTTGCTTTGTGTGACTTGGGTGCTAGTGTTTCTACTATTCCGTAATCTTTATGTGATGTGCTTGGTCTTACCAATCTTGAAGAGTGTTCTATGAATTTGCACTTGGCGGATTCTACTATTAAAAAGCCTATGATAAGAATTAATGATGTTCTTATTCTTGAAAATATAAATTATGTGCCCATAGATTTTATTGTTCTTGATATTGATTGCAATCCGTCTTGTCCAATTATTCTTGGTAGACCGTTTCTACGCACTATTGGTGCTGTGATTGATATGAAAGAAGGCAATATTAAGTTCCAGTTTCCCTTGAGGAAAGGTATGGAACACTTTCCTAGAACAAACATTAGGCCTCCTCATGAATCAATCATGAGGGCATCTTATGGATCTCGAACCAAAGATGACAAAACTTAGATCCTTTGCTTTATTCCTAGCTAAGGGCGTAAAACTATAGCGCTTGTTGGGAGGCAACCCAATGAATAAAATTTACTTTTGCTTTTTGCTTTCTGTTCTTGCGTGATAGCAAAATTATTCTACTATTATGATTGTGTTTAAATTAGTTTTTGTGCCAAGTAAAGCCTTTATGATTACTTTGGGTGATAGTTGTTTGATCTTGCTGAAAAACAGAAACTTTGCGCTCACAAAAACGTGTCTCATTTTTAATCAGAGAGTACTTTTAAGTTTATTATTTTTGCAGAAGTTTAATATACAAATTACCCTGGTCTTAATAATTTTTTCAGAATTTTTGGAGCTACAAAAGTATTCGAAAGTGTCATATTACTACAGACTGTTCTGTTTTGACAGATTCTGTTTTCTTTGTGTTGTGTGCTTATTTTGATGGCTCTATGGTTTTCTTTGATGAGTTTTTGCCAAAGAAAAGTTGGAATATACTAGATATAATACAAAAACAAAATATGAATTGGTTTAACACATCACTTATAGTAGTGGTTTGCTTTCTTTTACTAATGGATCTCACGGAGGTTTTGTTGAGTTTTGTGTGATTGAAGTTTTCAAGTTTGGGGTTATCTTACGATGGATGAAAGAAGGATATAACAACCTAAGCTTGGGGATGCCCTGGAATCCCAAACTTTTATCCAAAAAAATAGCAACCAACTAAGCTGGGGGATGACCCCGAGTGGCATCCCCTCTTTCTTCTAACGACTATTGGTATTTTACTCGAAATTATATTTTTATTCGTCAAATGATATGTGTTTTGCTTGGATCGTCTTGTATGATATGAGTCTTTCCTTGTTTTATTTCGCTTTTTAATCCATCAATCCTTACTTAATACATCTATTTGAGAGAGCCAAAATTATAGCACGATTTGTTAGAATTACTCTCTATGCTTCACATAAATCTTTTATGAGCTATGGACTTGCTCTAGTGCTTCACTTATATCTTTTTGAGAATGGTGTGCTTTAGTATTTTTGAAGGAATGCTCTCTTGCTTCACTTAGATTTATTTTAGAGTTATTAGAATTTTGAAGAAATTCTCTCTTGTTTCACTTAAATTATTTTGAGAGAAAGAAATTTTTTTATGCTCATGATCTTCACTTATATTTGTTTGAGCTTATGAAAAGCAACACATGAAAATTAGTCCCAAAGTGATTGATATCCAAGGATAAAGTAAAAAAAGGTCATGAAGATCATTGGACAAAATAAACTTGATTCTTAGTAATAGTTTTGAGATATGATGATGTGATATGTGATTTATATTGATGAGTAATTATGCTTTAGTAAGAATATTGGTGTTATGGTTTGTGATTCCCTATGCAAGTACGAAAGTCAACAATCATGCAATGAAAATTATGTCCTAATTGTGGTGCATTATTTGGTGTTACTTATGCTTAATGCTTGCTTTACGAGATTATTCGTTTCTTGGTTGGTCGCTTCCCAATCTTTTGCTAGCCTTCATTTTGCACCAAGTATGATCTCTACTTGTGCATCCAAAATCCCTTAAACCAGTTTTGCCACATGAGTCCACTATACCTACCTATATGCGGTATTCTTTTGCCGTTCTAAGCAAATTTGCATGTGCCATATCTAATTTTCAAAATAAACTTCTCTTTTGTGTGTTTGTTTTGCTCTCGGAGCGGTGAGGGGTGGCTAATATTTCCATGCTAGATGTGTTATTCTCACGATGAGTGTTTATTCACTTGTCATTGCACGAGAGTAAGGCAAAGGTTTTAGGGATGCCTAGTCCCGAAATGAAAAAATATATTTACTTTATGTTGTCAAATAATAAATTCCTTGGAAAGTGTTGGTATGGAGGGCAACCGTGGATACGGCTAGCCTTGGAAAGTGAAAGAATGGTGGAAAAAGGAATAAACTTTATTTTCTGTTTGGGAACCGCCTATGATATATCTAGCATGGAAAGTGTTGGGAGCTCTAAGTCGTTTTTGTGAGTGGGATGGATACACCTCCCAAAATGTTTTTATCTCTAATTTTTTCTCTTTGAGCTCTGGCACCTCTACAAATCCCTACTTCCCTCTGCGAAGGGCTTTTCTTTTACTTTATGCAATTTTTATTTTTGAATGAGTCTCCATCTTCTCTTATAAAAATAACCAACTAGGAGGCACTATGATCGTGAGTAACTATTGGGTGTCACTAATATTCGAGTGTGTTTCATGAATGGATCAATGTTTGAGCATAATGGGCTAGGGATAACTTATTTTATCATTGATATTTTGAAATACATGGTTGCTTGTTGATATGCTTGAGTATCTAAATTATTATGTCAAAACTATACTACTCCTTTGAATCACATAAAAGTCCAAATGTCCAAGCTATAAAGAAAGAATATGATATGACATGATAAACAACATTCCACATCAAAAATTCTGTTTTTATCACTTACCTACTCGAGGACGAGCATGAGTTAAGCTTGGGGATGTTGATACGTCTCCAACGTATCTACAATTTTTTATTGTTCCATGCTGTTTTATTATCAATCTTGGATGTTTTATAATCATATTATATCATTTTTTGGTACTAACCTATTGACATAGTGCCAAGTGCCAGTTGCTGTTTTTGCATGTTTTTTACATTGCAGGAAATCAATATCAGACGGAGTCCAAATGCCACGAAACTCCACGATGAATTTTTATGGGCTAGAAGGAACATAACGGGCCCTGGTTGCACCTAGGGGAAGTCCCGAGGAGGGGACAACCCACCAGGGCGCGCCAAGAGGCCCATGCGCGCCCTGGTGGGTTGTGCCCACCTGGGGTGCCCCCGGACCGCCTCTTTGCTCTAGAAATACCCCCAAAATCCCAGAACCCTAGGGGACGAAATATTCATCCAGCCGCCATAGAGTCCAGAACCACCAGATCCAATCTAGACACCATCTCGGATGGGGTTCACCACCTCCATTGGTGCCTCTCTGATGATGCGTGAGTAGTTCTTTGTAGACCTATGGGTCCGTAGTTAGTAGCTAGATGGCTTCCTCTCGCTCGCTGGATTCTCAATACAATGGTCTCTTGGAGATCCATATGATGTAACTCTTTTTGCGGTGTGTTTGTTGGGATCAGATGAACTTTGAGTTTATGATCAGTCATATCTTTTTATATCCATGAAAGTTATTTGAGTTTCTTTGATCTCTTATATGCATGATCTCTTATAGCCTCGTATTTCTTCTCCGATATTTCGGTTTTGTTTGGCCAACTTGATCTATTTATCTTGCAATGCGAAGAGATGCCCGGTAGTGGGTTCGATCTTACGGTGCTTGATCCCAGTGACAGAAAGGGAACCGACACGTATGTATCGTTGCTACTAAGGATAAAACGATGGGGTCTATCTCTATATAGATAGATCTTGTCTACATTATGCCATCATTCTTATTGCATTACTCCATTTTTCCATGAACTTAATACACTATATGCATGCTACCTCTTGAGCATGCGTTGGTTTTCCCTTGAAGAGGAAAGGGTGATGTAGCAAAGTAGCATAAGTATTTCCCTCAGTTATTGAGAACCAAGGTATCAATCCAGTAGGAGGCTACACGCAAATCCCTCGTACCTGCACAAATAAATAAGAACCTTGCAACCAACGCGATAAAGGGGTTGTCAATCCCTTCACGGCCACTTGCAAAAGTGAGATCTGATAGAGATAATAAGATAAATAGTTTTGGTATTTTTATGATATAGATTGGAAAGTAAAGATTGCAAAAAAAATAGATCGGAAACTTATATGATGGAAAATAGACCCGGGGGCCATAGGTTTCAATAGTGGCTTCTCTCAAGATAGCATAAGTATTACGATGGGTGAACAAATTACTGTCAAGCAATTGATAGAAAAGTGCATAGTTATGAGAATATCTAGGCATGATCATGTATATAGGCATCACGTCCGCGACAAGTAGATCGAAACGATTCTGCATCTACTACTATTACTCCACACATCGACCGCTATCCAGCATGCATCTAGATTATTAAGTTCATAAGAACAGAGTAACACATTAGGCAAGATGACATGATGTAGAGGGATAAACTCAAGCAATATGATATAAACCCCATCTTTTTATCCTCGATGGCAATACAATACGTGCCTTGCTTCCCATGCTGTCACTAGGAAAGGACACTGCAAGATTGAACCAAAAGCTAAGCACTTCTCCCATTGCAAGAAAGATCAATCTAGTAGGCCAAACCAAACTGATAATTCGAAGAGACTTGCAAAGATAACAAACCATACATAAAATAATTCAGAGGAGATTCAAATATTGTTCATAGATAATCTTGATCATAAACCCACAATTCATCGGATCTCGACAAACACACCGTAAAAAGAATTACATCGAATAGATCTCCAAGAAGATCGAGGAGAACTTTGTATTGAGATCCAAAGAGAGAGAAGAAGCCATCTAGCTAATAACTATGGACCCGAAGGTCTATGGTAAACTACTCACACTTCATTGGCGAGGCTATGGTGTTGATGTAGAAGCCCTCCGTGATCGATTCCCCCTCTGGCGGAGCGCTGAAAAAGGCCCCAAGATGGGATCTCACGGGTACAGAAGGTTGCGACGGTGGAAATAGGGTTTCGTGGTGCTCCTGCATGTTTTCAGGGTATATGAGTATATATAGGCGAAAGAAGTCGCTTAGGGGAGCCACGTGGGGCCCACGAGGGTGGGGGGCGCGCCTACCCCCTTGGGCGCGCCTCCCTGCCTCGTGGCCTCCTCGTTTCTTTCTTGATGTCCACTCCAAGTCTCCTGGATTGCGTTTGTTCCAAAAATAACTCTCATGAAGGTTTCATTCCGTTTGGACTCCGTTTGATATTCCTTTTATGCGAAACACTGAAATAGGCAAAAAACAACAATTTGGGTTGGGCCTCCGGTTAATAGGCTAGTCCCAAAAATAATATAGAAGTGCATAATAAAGCCCATTAAACATCCAAAACAGATAATATAATAGCATGGAACAATAAAAAATTATAGATACGTTGGAGACGTATCAATGCATGCTGGATAGCGGTCGATGTGTGGAGTAATAGTAGTAGATGCAGGCAGGAGTATGTCTACTAATCTTGGATGTGGTGCCCATGTAATGATCATTGCCTGGATATCATCGTAGTTATTTGAGGTTCTATCAATTGCCCAACAGTAATTTGTTTACCCACCGTTTGTTGTTTTTCTCGAGAGAAGCCACTAGTGAAATCTATGGCCCCCGGGTCTTCCTTCTCATATATTTGCTTTGCGATCTATTTTATTTTCTCTTAATATTCAGATCTATTAATCCAAAAATACAAAATACCTCGCTGAGTTTTATTTCTATTTATCTTATTTGGCGTTCGATCTATCAATCTACTACAATCTATCTCACGTTATTTTGCCTATCTTGAGACGTCGTACCCCGGAAGGGATTGACAACCCCTTTAACACGTCGGGTTGCGAGGATTTGTTATCTGTGTGCAGGGGCTGTTTATGTTGTGTTGCTTGGTTCTCCTAATGGTTCAATAACCTTGGTCTCATCTGAGGGAAATACCTACCGCCGCTGTGCTGCATCGTCCCTTCCTTTTTGGGGAAAAGACGGACGTAGCTTCAAGCGACATCAAAAGGAATTTCTGGCGCCGTTGCCAGGGAGGATCTTCAACATAACCAGGAGGCCCAGGCACGCCCTGGTGGGTTGTGCCCACCTCGGGTGCCCCCGGACCGCCTTTTTGCTCTATAAATACCACAAAAATCCCAGAACCCTAGGTGAGTCGACGAAATATTCGTCCAGCCGCCACAGAGTCCAGAACCACCAGATCCAATCTTGACACCATCTCGGATGGGGTTCACCACCTCCATTGGTGCCTCTCCAATGATGCATGAGTAGTTCTTTGTAGACCTACGGGTCTTTAGTTAGTAGCTAGATGGCTTCCTCTCTCTCGCTGAATTCTCAATACAATGGTCTCTTGGAGATCCATATGATGTAACTCTTTTTGCAGTGTGATTGTTGGGATCTGATGAACTTTGAGTTTATGATCAGTCATATCTTTTTATATCCATGAAAGTTATTTGAGTTTATTTGATCTCTTATATGCATGATCTCTTATAGCCTAGTATTTCTTCTCCGATATTTGGGTTTTGTTTGGCCAACTTGATCTATTTATCTTGCAATGGGAAGAGGTGCCCGGTAGTGGGTTCGATCTTACGATGCTTGATCCCATTGACAGAAAGGGAACCGACACATATGTATCGTTGTTACTAAGGATAAAATGATGGGGCCTATCTCTACATAGATAGATCTTGTCTACATCATGTCATCGTTCTTATTGCGTTACTCCGTTTTTCCATGAACTTAATACACTATATGCATGCTGGATAGCGGTCGATGTGTGGAGTAATAGTAGTAGATGCAGGCAGGAGTCAGTCTACTAATCTTGGACGTGATGCCTATGTAATGATCTTTGCCTGGATATCGTCATAATTATTTGAGGTTCTATCAATTGCCCAACAATAATTTGTTTACCCACCGTTTACTATTTTTCTCGAGAGAATCCACTAGTGAAATCTACGGCCCCCGGGTCTTCCTTCTCATATATTTGCTTTGCAATCTATTTTATTTGCTCTTTTTATTCAGATCTATTAATACAAAAATACAAAAATACCTCGCTGAGTTTTATTTCTATTTATTTTATTTGGCGTTCGGTCTATCAATCTACCACAATTTATCTCACGTTATTTTGCCTATCTTGAGGCGCTGTACCCCGGAAGGGATTGACAACCCCTTTAACACGTCAGGTTGCGAGGATTTGTTATCTGTGTGCAGGGGTTGTTTACGTTGTGTTGCTTGGTTCTCCTACTAGTTCGATAACCTTGGTCTCATTTGAGGGAAATACCTACCGCGGCTGTCCTGCATCATCCCTTCCTCTTTGGGGAAAACCGACGTAGCTTCAAGCGACATCACCTCTCGGTAATGCACATCATGATAACCCTTGCAAGCAATGTGACTAATGAGTTAGTTGCGGGATGATGTATTACAGAACTAGTAAAGAGACTTGCCAGTAACGAGATTGAACTAGGTATGAAGATACCGACGATCGAATCTCGGGCAAGTAACATACCGATGACAAAGGGAATAACGTATGTTGTCATTGTAGTACGACCGAGAAAGATCTTCTTAGAATATGTAGGAATCAATATGAGCATCTAGGTTCTGCTGTTGGTTATTGACTGGAGAGGTGTCTCGGTGATGTCTACATAGTTCTCGAACCCGTAGGGTCTGCACGCTTAACGTTCGATGACGATTTTGTTTTATATGAGTTATGTGATTTGGTGACTGAATGTTTTTAGGAGTCCCGGATGAGATCATGGACATGACGAGGAGTCTCGAAATGGCCGAGAGGTAAAGATTCATATATAGGACGATAGTGTTCGGACACCGTAAGTGTTCCAAGGGTACCTGGTACGTATTGGGTCACCAGAAGGGGTTCCGGGCATTCCCCCGGCAACTACATGGGCCTAATGGGCCAAGAAGGCGACAGACCAGCCCCTAGGGGGCTGGTGAGAAGAGGGAAATGAAGGGGAGGGATCTCCCTTCCTTCTCTCCTCCCTTCTCCTTCCTTCCCCCTCCGGATGAATATGGAAGGGGGGGGAGGCCAAATTGGGAGGCGCCCAAGTAGGATTCCTCCTACTTGGGGCGCCCGCTTGGCTACCTCTCCTTCCTTCCAACCTATATATATGAGGGGGCACCGCTAGAACACACAACATTGATTCTTAGCCGTGTGCCCCCCCCCCACAGTTTACGCCTCTGGTCATATTCACGTCGTGCTTAGGCAAAGCCCTGCGTCGATCACTTCACCATCACCGTCACCATGCTGTCGTGCTGACGGAAATCTCCCTCGACACTTTGCTGGATCAAGATTTCAAGGGATGTCATCAAGCTGAACATGTGCAGAACTCGAAGGTGTCGTACGTTCGGTGCTTGATCGGTCGGAACGAGAAGAAGTTCGACTACATCAACCGCATTGTCAAACGCTTCCGCTTTCGGTCCACGAGGGTACATGGACACACTCTCCCCCTATCGTTGTTATGCATCTCCTAGATAGATCTTGCGTGAGCGTAGGAAATTTTTGAAATTGCATGCTATGTTTCCCAACACACGAATGTCCAGTAGGAACCAACAGGAGGATCGAATCAAGCTGTTAATGGGTGCAGTTTTTATCATTTCTTTATATCCTGTGCAGGTCTGTACCTCGTATGCCTTTCCCAGCTCTTCGGAGTTGGAAGAGGTCAAACACCAGCTGGCTCAAGCCGAGGAGTCCCTTCGGGTGAGGCAGGAGGCTGAGAAGGTGCAAGGTAAGGATGTTTAACTCATTCCTTATGCACTACTTCCCTATCAAGTCTATATATGTTTACCTCTACTTGTTCATTAATCAGCGGCTAAGCACCCCAATACCTTGGATAGCTCTAATCGTGGCGGCCACTGACTAGAGTTGGAGGACGACGAGCCGATGGTGGGTTGCCGGCACCCACGACAACGAGCATTTGTCTTCGACGTCATCTATATTCCCTCCTCCGATGAGTACCAGTAGTTTATCTCACTAAGGTTAAATTTTTTGTGTGGGGAATTGGGGGGGGGGAGGGCATAGGAGGATGTTTGGGGGTTTCGAGCCCTAACCTTACTCACTCGGCTCAAATCGATGGTGGCCATATGAAGACGCAACACGGTGGTGAGCACGACCACACACGACGATAATGAGCAGCATGACAAGTGCTCAAGGCTTGGTGGCGCCAGAGATATGGGATTTGGGGGTTACCAAAAGTGGGAAGAACGAGGGCAAAGGTGAGTATAAGTCACAAGTGCTCGACCACACAAGCTGTTCCATGAAAAAATATGCCTCTAATACTTTCGAACTAGACGCAGTTATGATTTTCAAACCGGCTCCATAGATTATTGCACGTGGTTTCGAAATTCCAGTGCCTCCACAATAAGAATAACTGCCTCTGCTAGATTCTTAGAGGCAGTTATGTCAGGTGGGACATAACTGCCTCTGGTGGCCGCTGCTAATGCTCGGTTTTCTATTAGTGAATAGGAGATTAACTCTGTAAACCAGTGAATTAATATTGCTATCAGAAAAGTTAAAGAACCTTATATATAACCTAACATTTAGTAGAATATATAGCTTTTGAATCAAAAAATAGAGTTTCATTTCAAAAGGCAATGAAATAGCCACTGAATTAACTAAAAAAAATAGATATAAAGGTAGTTTCATATGTGCTCAACTGAAACAAATCCTTGACATAGAGTCCTCAAAACCTACTCAAGCCATTGCTGTAAACATACCAAAACCACAACAGTTCAAGAGCAGGGTATCATGTGATGCCCATACCACTGCATATTTTCCCCGCACCAACAATAATAGCGTTAGTTTATTTGGAAGGGATGCCGAGAAAAAGAATAATGTAGGGGGCATTACTCATGGAAAATGTCGTAACATGGATGAATAGTCGATTTAGGATTATGTGCCCCTCATTATATTTGGGGACCTTCCTATAAAAGCACGAGTTAGATAAATCCAAATGATCTCAGCCATTCAACCACCTATGTACAACTGTCTCGGCCCATTTCAATGATGTATCCATCACATCACCAATAAATTTAAAATAACATTATTAGTTAAATTAATTGAATTTTATTTGTAAAACAAGAGTAATTATAAATGTTTTATAAACATGAATGTCATATTAATTGCATTAATAGCAATGTTTAGGCACACCTTTATTCTTTATAGCCTGAAATCGCTAATTATGAAAGTAAAATTTGTAGTTGTCCCTATTCAACCCACTCTAGGGTCATCATATATAGGGAGTAGCACACTGCATCATATAGGTTTCATCGATTGTAGAGTTTTGCGCACCTTTCTAAGATTAGCCTAACTGTCCACTGGATATCTGGATCCGTCCTGGATAAATACAGAGTGCAGATGAATTGTTTGGAGAACCCCGTATAGATTATGGATATTCATTTTGGTACTCAGGGTCATCTGCATCCGGTGAAAAGTAAATTTTAAATAATACTAAGTAAATTTAATGGAAAATGTTCCAATGCGTGATGTTCATGTCAAATTTCAGTTTGTTCGGACATTTGATGAGCTCAGGGCAAAAAAGGCAAAATCAGTCAAAGCAGTATGTGAACAGTAAACATTTTTACAGCTCCAAAATTTGTATTTTTTGCTGAGAGCTATTGAAATGTCTAAACTCCACGAAATTTGACACGGACTTTACGCACATGAGCATGTAGCATCACAAAAAAATTCGGAAGTTTTGATTTTTCTTTCACCCTTTTAAACAAATTTACTGTTCACCTTGGATGCAGATGCATCCCAGAGCCAAAACACCTCATCCGTATAGATTACAACTATACTAATAAAATGACCCGCTTCTTTGAAATCTCCGAGTACTGTATTTCTAAAGAGAGAGGGAAAAACTTGAACCAAACTTGGCCCTCTAATTATTTCCTGGAACATATATACGTGGTCTCAGTTATCTCCTCCACACACTTCCATGCATGGGTGTGTGCAGCGACGAGTCGTCGATCGACCTAACATATCAAGAATCTAGCAGCAATGCTTCACCACTCACCGGTCCCGGTCAATATTGGCATGCATCCGGTCTTGCTGAAAAGAGTTGATTAAATGTATCATTGCTCTCAGCGTGGCTTCTAGAATGGTGAATTACACGGATTCACCTTTTTGGACACCCGTGAGCCAAACATGCTTGTCCTAGCCTGACGTCGGTAGCTAATCAATTCACCTTTCCGGTAAAAGTCAGCTTCATTTACCTGACCGGTGAAGGCTTGATCTGGAGCGGCCGAAGAGGATCTTCTCACTGGACAAGAAGTGGCGGGGACGGGGGATTTGTCTGGTAAAAACTCTTGGGTAGATTTCAAATAGGAAAAAGTCTAAAATAAACCTTGAACTTGTAGGTAAAAGCCAAATCGAACCCTCAACTTGTAATCTCGGAAATCAGCACACCAAACTCTTCAATCTCGGTCTATTTTGAACCCTGAGAATGTTCCCAAACAGAGATTGTGGATGTGGCAGATCAAATACCGGGATTGTTGGCTGCAGACGTAAAAACAAAAGTAGACGCTTCGGGGTATTGAAATTGCGACCAGGCGCTGCTTCCCTCCACCTGCCAGCCACCTGAGTTCGTGGTTGTTAGTGATATATAATTCGAAGCTCAAACATAGTTAATAACAGACCGCAAAGTCAGAATTGGGAACATTTTTTAGAGCAATTTTTTTAAACGTATTTTGTTTAAATGGCCGAATATTTTTTAAAGTGCGAACTTTTTCATCAAATTCCGAATACTTTTGACAAAAGAACCATTTTTTGAAAACACAATCAATTTTTTGTTCTTTTTTTTGTTTTTTGAGGAAATTATTTTCAAACCTGATCTTTTTAAAATTACGCAATGAAATAAAATGTTCTCTAATTTTGTAAAATCTTTATTATCATTAAGAAAATGTAATACACGTGTTTGGAAAAAAAATTACAGTGTCACATTTGAATAAAATGGAATTTCTTGAATTATTTGCGTTAAAAAATTATACTGGGTATTTCAAAATTGTTCACATTTTGTTTCAGAAATATTTAAGAAAATCAGGAATGTTTTCATATATGAACGCTTCTATTAGTTTTTTAAAACGAAGCACTGTCTATAATCGCTAGCAGCCGTCGGGGTTACTTGTTATGTGCGGTCTTTGCTAGTGTGTTGTCCTGAGTGCAAGTCCTCCTACGTGTAACTTATTTTTGCGTCTGCAGGTATTTTTTTGTCACTCCTAAGACAAGTGAGTACCCCTTAGGGGAAGACAAAGTGGGTACGTGTAGTTCTAAAAGGTGTGTATTGTGATTACGAAAATGTAAACTAGAATTTATTATCTTTACGAAAATGAAAAAACAAAGAAAGAAAAACAAAAAAAACTAAACAGGGTAGAGCAAGCGAGCGACTGGGCTAATGGGCCAGCCCAATTCGTCCTAATGTCCAGCTAGCCCTTGCCATGTCAGCAAATACCAGTTAAATATCCTCAAGGTTTAAAATAGACCGGGATTGAAGAGTTCGGTGCGCCAATTTTCAGGATTACAAGTTCAGGGTTTGATTTAGCTTTCGTCAAGTTCAAGGTTTGTTTTAGACTTTTTCCTTTCAGATACCTATGCGCTTCTCACATACAGGACACTGCTGGTCAACGTCTAGTCTCGTACTCCCTCCGTTTCTAAATACTTGTCTTTCTAGAGATTTGAACAAATGACTACATACGAAGCAAAGTGAGTGAATCTACACTCTAAAATATGTCTACATACATCCGTATGTTGTAACCATTTCAAATGTCTAGAAAGACAAATATTTGGAAACGGAGGGAGTAGTACCGATAATCCGACAGCGACCTGATGAGAGTGCATTTGCTTGTTTGATCGGTCGAACGATCAAATGTTAGTTCTAGTGTTTTCCTTTCAGACGGCAATTTTCGTCTTCTTTGGCACGTGAGCCCCCGGCTAGCTTTTAGGGCATCTTCAGCCGCGCCTCCAACAGGTCCTTCCCAAGCGATTTTACTGTGTGGGTGTCAAAAAAGGCCCTAGTCACGTTCCCAAAAGCCCGTTTTTCTCCGGCTCGGGCCAAAACTGGTGACGGCGGACCCAGGCCGAACCCGGCGCCCTGGGGGGCGCTTGGGGAGCCGACACAAGCGAAAAAGGCGCGTGAACCCGCCCTGAAGGCGACCCGAGGGCCTTTTCCCGCCGTTTCTTGACGCTTTTCCCTCGCATCTCTCCCGCTCGCTCGCCTTCCTCCCGCCATTCTCTCCCTTTCTCCCACCAAACCCCCTCCCCCTCCCGCTCGCCTTCCAGTCGCCGCCATGCCGCCGAAGAAGTACGACATGCCGCGCGCGGCGGCAACCGCGACTGGTGCCGTGGCCCAGCCGAAGCATAGGAAGCCGAGGGCGCCGCCATCGAAGCCACCGGGCCTGTCGAACGCCGAGTGGAGGGTGGAAGTTCAGCGGCGCTGAAGCGATCATCGCCGACAAAGGAACAGGCTATAGCCAAGAAGGCCCGCAACAACGCTGGCAGAAGGCGGCGGCGTCTTCCTCATCGGTCGACCAGGCGGGGATGAATCCACCCGTCGTCAGCCACTCTCAGTACGCGCCCTGGGGACAGCAAGGCGCCGGATCTCCATGGGGTTCATCGTCGCCCGGTTACGCCGACGACGACGCGCACGGTGGGTTCAACCCAAACGTGACCTTCCCGCATGGTCACCCCGCTACGCGCACGCCCTCGCCCGCCTTCGTCGGCGTGCATTACCCTCCATACAACTACTCGCCGCCCGCCGCCTACGCGTCCACACCGACGCCCCATCTCTACCGTGGACCGCTACCCTTCTCGCACCTCGGCGACGCCGACGACACGGGAGCCGACATGGACGACATCATCGCGACAGGACCGACCACGGCCGCCGCGTCTCCCGGGTTTGCCACCCAGGACGAGGTAGTGGACCTCAACGGCGACATGGAGGCCGAGCTCGGCTACGTCTACGGCGACGACGCGCAGGAACCCGAGGAGGAGGAGGAGGACGAGGAGGAGGAGGAGGAGCCGGCTCCTGTTCCGACGAAGGGGCGCCAGAAGAAGAGGAACACCGACATGGCTTTTCTGATGGGCGGGACGAACATGCTCCAGAGCAACGACGAGAAGCTCAAGGCGTGGTACCTGGTGCAGCGCGGCCTCATCCTGAACGAGCTGCCGACGGCAACGCCGACGACGCCAACGACGCCCACGACCACACGGACGCCAAGCCCGAACGACGCTTCTATATCGCCGCCAGAAGTGCCGGTTGCCGCCGACGCAGCCCAAGACGAAGCAGCTCCGACCCGCCGAGCAGCGCAGACGCTGACTCCGCTTAACGCTCGAGCCGACCCGCCGAGTGAATCGTTGCGCACGTGAACTTGCGGCGGCGGCGCTCTGTTTTTTGTAACGCCAGACTACGTCCGATCGCCGGATTTGCGGCGTCTTTTGAGAGCGTGAACGACCAAGTTTAAATTTCCCGCATCCTGGGGCCGGCGCGTGGAGGCGTGACTGGGAGCTAGGTTGGCCCCAGGGGCCGAACTAGCGCCGGCACGCCCCCAGGCCGCTCTATTTAGGGGCCCTGGGGGGCCGAACGGCTGGAGATGCCCTTAGAGTTGCAGCTTAACTAAGGCTCGATCTAGAACTCTCATTCTCATGGGCATGGTATGCAAATCGTTAATCCGGCTGGGACAAAATTCAAATTCTGCACGTGCATCTTTTTTTTTCTTTTTTCTTGCGAAATCTGCACGTGCATCTAGCTAGGACTAGCTCTTGAAACGTGACCCCTTTTCACCCGAGCACTAGCTACAAAACTTTGTACTGCTATCACGTAAAGATATACCGTACGACTAAAGCTAGACTCAACACAAATTTTATCGTCAAAAGAGATGTAAGCATAGTTAATAATACAACCAGTTGATGGCTATCTACTGTAGTCACTCATATAGTGGCAGGCTGTAAGGGAAATACCTCTTAGTTCTTGGCTGTATTTATACCTATACGGGGAAACAAAAATTAATAATTATGAAAAAGTCAAAATAGTTCATAATATTTTTTTACAATAAACCTGACTTTCTATTGCACTAGTATATAAATGTTCACGGAAAAAAAACTCAACGTTGGCTTCGGGGCAAAAAGTTACAAAATTTATTTGCTATTATGGGGTCACTATTGACACTATTTTGGCCCTTTTTTTGAAAAGAAGTCTAGGGGGTTTTCTTTTTGCGAATGTTTTTCACAAGTACAATGGAAGGTCAAGTTTATTTCAAAAATATTTTTAGAAATTTTATTTAATTACTAACTAATTTTAAGTATAGGGTGTATACACCCATAGATCAAACATCCGCCTCCCAGACTATAAGTATCTCTCTTTGTCTTTCTTTGCACTAATTGTATTTGTCTAGAGAAGTACACATATACTTAGGTTCTTTCATGAGAGTTCGTTCTTCTCATTTTTTATGTCTCTTTTCTTAACATGGACGTTGTCATGTAAGAGCAAGTATAATAAAGTGATATACGTGGGCTATAAGAGATGCCACATCAGATTTGTGCCTAGTTGGATAGAAGAGAAATGGGCTACGAACTTACAACCGAATATAACACGAGACCCTATAACCTTTTGTGAGAGAAACAGGTGGTCATATGTTAATGGTATAAACATACTAGTATAACTAATTATTGTATAGGTGTCTATTAAATTGGTTATAAGTGACATGACAACTCCATATAGCCGATTTTTGGCTATATTATTAACCATGCTCTAGGCAAGCTATAGGTCCTCCACTATGTAGACCAAAAGAGATGTCAAATTTCCTTTTCTTTGGGCATCGATGTCCTCTGTTGCCCAACCGATGCCACAAAAAAAATTCTATGCTCCGATGCCAAACTGACAAAGCATCAAACAATTACTCAACGTCATATATTTCGAGACGGAGGTAGTAGTTGTTCAAATACATCGCATTTGTTAATACAAGTTAATCATTTTTAGATACATGTTGAAAATTTGTTTTCAAATACTTGCCATTTGTTAATACAAGTTAAACATTTCCAGATACATGCTGAAAATTTGTCACATGCACATTAGACATTTTTTTATATATAAGTTGAACAGTTTTTTAGACACACTAGAGCATTTTCAATACACGCTGAACAGTATTTGGAATACATGTTCAGCATTTAATAGATACATGGTGAACATTTTCTCAAAAGCACATTGAAGATTCTTTTTTAAAATTTATGATTTTTGGTGGACCACGCAAGGAAGCAAAGTAGCCTAAAGATTGTCTCGTAAGTAAGCAGTTCATAACTCATTTGATTTTTCAATGCATGTGAGGGTTCCACTTTTTTCAGGCTAGGAACACACACATTATGAGCAACGTGCCAAACATTTTTTTAGTGCATCGCTGCCTAGCCAATAATACTTTAATACATTGGACATCGACCACATTGTGGAAGATTTTGTTGTACTTAGTCTAAGAGTTGGCTGGATGATCCTGGTCAGTGATGCTGCTCCCGGACAACTCTAGTTTGAGGAATTCAACAAGATGTACGTACGCACTTAATAGTCATACCAATGGAGAGGATAGTCTTTGTCTAACATGCAATCAATCAGTCGGTAACGCAACTAAGCACGTGTATGCAACATAAGTAGGACCAGTAAAACCTGCCAAAGGAGAATATCAGGGAGCCGTACCTTGTCCAAACGAACTGTTTCTTTCTGCTCTCATCGATCGGAAGCTCGGCTGTAGCTTCGCGGGGCGACCGTGAGGACGACGTACACGTACGTACGCACGAGCACGACAATATGCACCGTAGGATCATCCAGATGGTGAGATGGATGGAGTGAAGGCATCTCCAATTGCTGACATGCAAATTTGCTCTCGCATCCATTCGCTGAGATGGATGCGGAAGCCAGCCATTACACGCTACCCGTATACGTTTCAAATCGAATTTAAGCACACTGGACGTAATTAATACAAACCGGCTGATTTTTACATAAGCCGGAGCATATTCATTACAATTCAAACAATTTTTAGTACAAAAACAGGCTGCCGGACCCAAACCTATCCTATGGCGGCGCCCATCGTTCACTTCATTGGTATTCCGCATCGGCGACCACATCCTTCATCCGCCGTCTTCATGAACACCGGTGGGGTTTAAGACCTGTGAATTAAAGGTGCGGTCTACAACGAGGAAGAGTAGAACATGAGAGACGGATCGGCCCACTTAGGACATAATGCCCTGCCGCCTCACATGTCCTACCCATCCTCGGAGGAGTTCGCGACTTATCCGCCGCCGTTGCCGGTGGATGTGAGGTCAATGATGGATGTGAATAGTCCGTCACTGTCCACCTGCCACATGAGCCCCCAAAAATTGAATGGCAGTGTTCTCATCTGCCACCGCTGCCAGCGCGTGTGCTTCTGCGTCCGCATCCGACTGCGCCGTCTCTTCGTTGGGAGCGGAGTGTGAGCACACGTGGCCTCGTAGAGCGCCAACTGCTCCAATATGAAGTTCGGGTTCGCCGCGACCATGGCGGCCATGGCCTCCTCGCCTGCGTGCTCGCCGTAGATTTGGCCCTCCGCTAGTTGGTGCTGCTCCAAGAGGAACTATTTGTACCGTTGCTCCTCTTGCGCACATCGAAACACCGAGTTGGGAGTCGATGCATGCTGCTCCTCTCCCATCATGGCAGCGTCGAAGTGCGCCTGCGCCTGTTCCATGGTCCAACCGACAAGCATTGGCGCAGGGTCCGATGCCATGTCGACCGAGCCCGTCTCAATCATGGGATCGTTGTCGGAGATCCCAGGCGAACTAGCCAGGATGTCGTGCTCGATCCGCGAGGCACGGCGGATCTACTAGGCAGTCACTAGGGCTGCCACCCTGTGCTTCATCTCCGATGACATGCTCTCCCACAAAGCGTTCCCTCTTGCGGTCATGACAGATATGGTGCAAGGGAGCAGGATGTGGAGTGGATGTGTTGTGGTGTGGAGTTAGCCGGGTGTGGTCGCCTTTAAATAGCGGATACCGGTGAGGCCAACCGTCCGGGTGCATCAATGCGCAGCGCCGGACTTGGTTCCTCGGCCGTCGAGCTTGCCTAATGTGACATACAGACAAACGGGCTTTGAACGGGCATGGTCGATATCCGTCCCGTCCCGGCAGTAAACTTCTCTTCGGTGTTGAACAAACATGGACACCGAGGGAGGCCGCTGGCGACACTCTTGGCCAGCGCGCCACATTAATGTTGTTGTTAGTGAGAGGTCGTGTTTGCTATGGGCCGGCGTCAATACAAAGTGGCCGTTGTACAACGGCGTGAATACGGGCAGCTGGCGACAGGCACGGGTGAAGGGTTTTTGATGGGCCAGGCTAGTCAGGAGCGGGCGTGGCAATGGTTCGGATGCCCACAAAGCACCCATTCCTTTGCAGACCAGACTTTTTTTGTTGGACTTGTTCTAATAAAGTGGCCGCATGCATCTCTCCGATGGAGAGGCCCGGAGATGACCTCCTTTTCAAAAAAAAAAAAACGTTCGTGTGATTTACTCCTCGACTGAGTTCCCAGAGTGCAATATCCTGCAAAATTAAGTTGATCAGTTCGTTGGTTGGTCACACAGAGGTAATTCGGGGTCCCCACTCGATAGCGCTATCAACGACTTCAAATCCTAGCCCACCACAGAATACCACTTTGCATGTATATTAATTAGAACCCCCAAAGTCAACAACGCACCAAGAAAAAGAAGAATCTTGTAGGGCGGAATACAAACATAGATGCTTGTGGCGCCGTCTTGTAGCTGCTAGTGGTAGCTAGGTTTGATTTCACTTTCGAACTGATTAATCCACGACGAACTCGTCTTGTCAACGTTTAGAAAGGAAATTTTCTTAATCTTCAGTTGTGGTTAATTAGCACTCCCTTTGTAAAAAAATATAAAAGGTTTTTGGTCATTAAAACATTTCATATTTGTTTGCAGAGGGAGTACATGATACTATAAATAATCGGACCATGCATATGTACATGCATGTATCAATCCTATGTGTACATTTATACGAAATTCTGCATGAGCTACACGCGGATACACACTTTTTTTTTCTATCATCTACTCCCTCTATTCCTAAATATAAGATGTTTTTTGGATTCATATGTATGTGACATGAGTGTTGTGGCAAGCCTAAACTGAATCGTATCGCTCGCGTCGCTCCCTGGGGGGCGGCTCGGGCGACCTAGCCGCCGCCGCCGCCGCCCCCGCTCCTCTTTACTCCCTCGATCCATCCGCCACCGCCGGAGGAGGCCGACGGGCAAAGCCCACTCGGCGGACGGCGGTGGCGGGGCACCCTCGTCGCGCGCCGCAAGTCTTCGCCCGGACGAAGGCTCACGATCCGGCGGCGGCTGCGCTCGCCAGCGCGGCAAGCCGGGCGGCAGCTCCGGCTCGGCGGCGGCGCTGTTTCCTCCTCTCCCTCGGCGGGAGAGTGGGGGGCGGCGCTGAGGCTGGCCATCATCGATCTGGTGCGGCGCATCTGGTGGCATGCGGCGTGCCTGTGGGTTCGGCCGTGAGGACGGCGAGCCGTAGGCATGCCAGATCTGGAGGTTTTGCCCCTCTCCCTTCCATGCATCCCTTCCCAGTCCCCGGTTCGGTTTGGATCTTGCCGGATCCACCTCCGGTGTGTTCTGATGGAGCAGATCGGTGTCCGGGGGAAACCTTGGCTGCCTTAGGCTGACCGGCAGCGGCGACGCCGATTTTTGGCGCCGCTTTCCTCCTTGGGGACGTTGCTGAGGGCACCATCTCTCCTCTCCAACCCATGTCCGGGTGAAAGCCCAAGATCCGATGCGGATTGGGCATCGGCGGCGTCCTGTGCACCGTAACCTTCCTGGAGGCGACGCCAAAGACATTGGGATTGGATGGAAGGGTCTGCAGGTGAGGGGTGGGGGTGTGCTGCCTCCCTTCGGTGGAGCGGTGTTTCGTTCTACATATTCTTGGCGGCGGCTCTTGGCGGCATGGAGCAGCGGAGGCTTGGCGTCAGATGTGTGGTGACGGACACGCGCAGGAGGTCGACGCTGTCTGGCGTCGTGGTGGCGTCGGCGGCAGCGAGACCGGCAAGGCCGTTAACAAAGACAGCTCAAGATTGATATGTGGTAGGTGGTTGTGGCGGCCTCATACCCGGCGGGCGGCCTGGTTGAGGAGCACGCCGGACTGGTGGGTGCCCATACCCGACAAAGGCCCGTGTTGGGACCTCGTGTCTTAGATGTTAGGTTTGGTCTGCGAGGTCTGTTTGGTATTAGGCCCAAACCATCAGCGCGCCTTCATCAGTTAGATAGGAGTAGCGACAGAGGTTGCGAAGATGGTGGCTTTGGTCTTACTGTTGTACGACTTTGTAAGGTTTTGTGCTAATAATTAATAAAGTGGTCGTATGCATCGACCAGATGCAGAGGCCGGGGGTATTCCTCCTTTTCGAAAAAAAAATATGTATGTGACATGTTTTAGTGTATATGTTCATCCATTTTGATCTGTATTAAGTCCACATCAAAATATCTAAAACATCTCATAATTAGGAACAGAGGGAGTATACACATTAATTAATGTTTATTTCAAGAAGCAAATCTCCGCTGCTACATGTTCATTTCGCTCTGTAAAAACATTCATTCCCATGCACGTAGGGATGTAAACGGACCCGTTTAAGCCCACTTATCAGTCTAACAGTTCAATAAAACTTTTTTCTGAGAAAATTAACTATCAAGCTAACTGAAGATAACTGGAGTAAACGGGACTTACGCCCCTGTTTATTGCGTCATTTACATGGCACATGCACGAGCTGTTTCAACTTTTAAAATTCTAGCAGGCCGACCAGCCGAGTCTAATTAGCTAGCTAGCCAAATGCGTGTAGGGGCAGCTAACCAAATTCCATGGTCATATACTCGTATTTTTCAAAGAGACTGACGATATGATAGCCAACATGTTTGAAGCCAGTGGAGGTTGACCCCAGCCACGACTGCAACGCCACCACAGAACAGTAAACGTTCTCTCTCTCTCTCTCTCTCTCTCTCTCTCTCTCTCTAATCAGTAACCACATGCTCTGGAGTACTCATGATCCAATCAAGCATTCCATCGCCTATAAAAGGAGAGCCCCAAGCCAACGCCAAGCAACACATACTACACACATGTAAACTCACATCGATCGAAATCTAACCTCTAGGTGACAGCTATCTATAGACGCATATACTAGCTAGTATCTCCTACGTTCGTCAGCGATCCCCCGACGATGAGGGAGTTGATCCGGCGGCTGAGCTTCTCAGACCGGGTGAGCGACGGCAGCAGCGGCGTGCCGCGCGGGTGCGTGCCGGTGCTGGTGGTGGGCGACGGCGACAGCGACGAGGAATGCGAGCGGTTCGTGGTGCGGGTAGAGACGCTGCGGCACCCTTCGCTGGCGGTGCTGCTGGAGATGGCAGCGCAGCAGTTCGGCTACAAGCAGGAGGGCATCCTCCGCGTCCCCTGCGCCATCCACCAGTTCAGGCAGGCGCTCACCACCGCCGCCGTCTCCAAGGGCTGCTGATTGGCAATTAGTTAATTCTCCACTTAATCAATCGGTCGACTTCTTCAGGTAATTAAGGAGCGATTTTTTGGTGCTGTTCACTCGTTGACTCTCCTACGCCTGCTGTCTTCTCTTTTGCCTTTTGTTTTCTCTTGTTGGTGATTTACATGAGAGGGTTGCCATATGTATGCATGTGCGCTTTATAACGCGCATTGTAATTTACGTCAGACCTCTTGTCAGAAATAACAAGTGAAATATTTTTTCCTCAACAAGTGAAATAATTAAATATTCATGTTGGTTATATGTAAGCGGAGTGAAAATTTTCTTGGCATAACTCGATTCAAGGCGCAACACTGTGGCTGCCGGGGCGAGCGGTATCAAGGCCCAAGGACACCGGCAAGGCCACGACCAGGAACAAGTTGTGTCCGCCGGAGGCGAGCAAGAAGGTGATGGTTCGGGGTGCAGGCTCGCCGGAAAAATTGGTTGGTGAGCCGGTTTAGAGGGATGGTGGTGGTGGCGGCAGCAACCACGGCGGGGGAGGTGAAGGAGGGCGGGGTGGCGAGGTCGAACGGTAGCACCATTGGGCGTGAATGGCAAAGGTAGGCGGATAGGGCGGGGAAGTGCGTGGCGCGGGAGAAAGAAAATGAACAATGGCACGATCTTGACCGTTGGATTGAGATCTTGTGGCCCAGAAAAGTGACTTACAGAGAAAATAATCAAGTCAACTTACACATAGTTGGTCACTTAAATATTTGGTGTCCACGTGTTTCCTCTCTAATATTGGTTCACTCATTGGGATGTTTTTTAAACGAATGAGAATGAGCGTGCATCCCTAGAGAGAGAGAGAGAGAGAGAGAGAGAGAGTGGCATGTTTACTGCTCATGACGCAGAAGCCGAGATATAAACACCTATTTTAGGTTTTCAATTTTCATGTTTATTTCCATTACAAAAATGAGGATTTATTTTGCAAAACCTTCAGTCCTTACCATAACACCCGACAAAAAGAAAAGTAGCGAACCAACTTATGGCTGAATGGTTAGAGGGACAGTGGTATTCTCAGCCCACCAGGGGATTAAGTCCCATTGCTCGCATAATTCCTGAATTTATTTCAGAATTTTCGGCGATGCACTTTCAGTGGGAGGAGACGTCCCCATCGATGACGAGACGCCTATAGTGACTTCGTAAATCTCAAAAGATAATATGCCGGTTCAATCTCTTGAAGGTGCTCATAGGGGTAGGATGTGAGTAGGAGTGAGCGTATGCGTATATGTATAAGCGCTTGCGTCTGTACTGTATTAAAAAAGACAAAAAGGAAAGTAGAAACATAAGTGAGGTCGTTAACGTACTAGCAGTTTCTCCTAAAAGAAACAGAAGATAAACAATTTTTGTGTGTGTCTATCAATTGTAGCCATTATTCTATGCAGCAATAAATGCTTTGGTTTCTATACTAGTTGAAAAGAAGGATGATTTGCTTTCTTTTTTCTTACATAGCCTTGTATCAGTGTCGAAATTATACATCCGATTTTAGTTGTTTAGTTTTGTCATCTGAGTATCAAGAATTCATATATTGTTTGTGTCCTATAAACTATTGTGATGCCAATTATACTAGTCTTCCTCAATTCTCATCTTGCATCAGTGTGGAAATTGTACATCAGATTTTTGTAGTTCTATTTTGTGGTCTGAGATGCTATCAAGAATTCATATCTTGTGTATGTCCTACAAATTATCATGATGCAGATTATCTTATACGAGTTCCTACTAGCGATGCTAAATTTTTCTATGTTGACTATACGCACTGTAGCTAATTCTTAAACTGAAATTCCTCAACTATGAAGAGAAAAAAAAAAGCTGGCAAACACCAAGATTAATTCATTTTCTACGCCTGTTCCTCGAGTTTTCAATGTACTGAATTGTTAATGAAGTTGATTTGCAAATTCTCAAGATTGTTCTATATAATATCTTTTGCACAAGATTTTTCTATCTACTTGGCTCGGTACCCCCTATGCCCAATTCCTGGCTCCACCCCTGCTTGTGCCAAGCTAACTCTATCAAGCATGAATGAATAGTCAATTTAGGATTACGGGGCTTGCTTGCTCCCCTGCATTATATTACGGTGGCCCCCATGCACGACACCACACTATATCTTTTCAATAGTTGTTTGCCATTGAGTACATTTCTCTGATGATCATTATTTGTATCATATAATCACATATAAATGGTATATTAAGGGACATCATCAACTCTGCACTCAAGAAGTTGTTGCACGTGATGCGACAATGGGAGGACGAGGCACACACCGTGCTTGATGAGGTGGATTACTTTCGTATCCATGACAATCTCGAAAGCACCTATAATGTCACCGATAAGCTTCCTGGAGGCTCGATCCACAACGTTGGGTTCAATGTGTGGCACACCACTAGATTCATTGCCACCAAATTCAAGCTCTCCTTATGCATGTCGGATGCTAGTGGTGGCGATCTTGACGGCCAAGTTGGTGCAAAACAAGGGTGTCTATCTGTTGTCCGCACATGTGTTGGGCAACGTGATGTTGTATGCATACCATAACAAGACTCAAGTGATGCTCGTGGTGCTACAGTTAAAAGTTCATGGCCTAAAGTTTTCCATACGTCTTAGATGATGCTCACATTGGCATGTGGGAATCCTCCAACACACCAAATGAAGAGGGTAGGATGCAAACACAAAGAACAATATTAATAAGCGGAGTTCAATTCAAGATCAGTTACTAGTATAGCTCTTAGATTTTGTTTCTTGAAAAAGCACTCAAATATATTAACCAAATTAGTAGTACAAAAAACCCTTGTTTTTCTTACATCAAAGTATCTGGAGGCCGACCTTCTTATTCCTCCCAAATGGGTCGATGATGTCTCACCGCATGCCGCTCCATCGGCGGAACAAGCCTGTTATTGTTGATCGCAGGTTGGGAAGTCATTAAGGTTAGAGTACCGTCGGACTATCGTCCTAGGTTCACAACCAGATGAACCGCATATCAAAGAGCTAGACTTCCATTATTCTGACAGGACTCAAGTCGGCATCGGATAACGAACCTATGTGAGGGGGACGAGGCTGGAGGCAAGAGGTAAGCTGCCGCTACCGCCGTCACACCTACATACCCTACAAAGCAAGCTTCACAATTCAGAAAGGATAGTAGGAATCTACATTTAGGTGTCATCGACACTGCCCGTTGTGATGAGACAGACCGAGAACTTATTCACTAGGCTGGCGCCACCACCGCCATTGATGATGCGCCACCACAGAATTCTACCCCGAACATATCTATGCGTTGGGACAAAGACACTGGGGTTCCTCATCCCTCATATCGCGAGAGAGGCGAGGGGAGGGGGGGCACGAGCTCAACACCAACAATGGTGGATGGTGGCTTGTCCTAATTGCATCTTATGGCAAATGGGAAAGCCCACGGGTTGAACACTAGTCATGTTTTTTTCCCTTTGTCATTTGAGCGGTTGAGCTCCCAGCTGCTTTTAGATTTAGAGTAGCAAATTAAATAAGGGCGACACTACGCATCAGCTGGATGATAATTGGATTGTATCAACCACCCCGGAAGTCGTTCGATCTCTCCCTGCACTAGCCCTGGACCCCAGTAGTACGTAACATGGCTTGTACCGCGTTCGGGGATTGCACCATGAGTCGTGTTGTGCTTCATCGAACCGTTTTCTATGGTTCATGTTAAATAAATATTTTCATTGCAATATGGTCCATGTTGCGCCAGTCTTTGCTGTTGCCCCATCCTTTACAACATGGTTAGTGTTGCAATTACAACATGGGCTGAGTTGCAATCCCAAATTGAGCTCCAACAGAGACACACATCACATGCCCCACGTCGTCCCCGTCATTTGCAACATGGTACATGTTGTGACTCTAACACGGGGGTTGTGACTGCAACATGTGTCATGTTACAATTCCCAGGTTGAGCTCCCACACGGATTGTAACATGGGCCATATTGTAATCCCCAGGCTTAGCTTCCCACACTATTCCCGTCTTTTGCAAAGATGGATTGTGTTTTCTACTGCAACAGGGTCATGTTTTAATCCCATTTCATCTCGCATAGGACATGCGTCACACACGCCAGGGTCCTTGAGCGTTAGCCTTTTCCTTCAAATAATGCTCGACCTCGAATTCTCATGCACATGATATGGAAATCGCTAATCAGGCTGTGTGAATTCAAATTATGCGCGCATGTTTCCCATACTGCAGCATGGTTGCATTCGGGATTAGATTTTGTTGTAAACTTGGCATTGGCTGAGAAGCCTCCGTGAGTAATGAGAATCTCCTTTTCTCCCACAAAAAATAAAATAAAATGCGTGTGTGTAGCTTGAACTAGCTCTTGAAACGTGGGCTTTGTTTTTCGAACCTTGTACTGCTATCGCGTAAAGATGATAGATGTACCGTACGACTAAAGCTAGACTAGGCATAGATTTTTATGGTCGAGAGAGATGTAAGAGTTGGCTGGATGATTCCGGTCGGTGATGCTTCTCCCGGACAACTCTAGTTTCAGGAGTTCAACGAGATGTACTACGTACCCAGTCATGCCAAGAGAATAGTCCTTGTGTCACGTGCAACCTCAATCTCAATCAGTAACGCAATTAAGCATGTGTGTGCGAGGTAAGTAAGTAGTAGGACCAGTCAAACATGCCAAATGAGAATCTCGGAGGCAGGAAGCGACTCTACGTGGAGTAGCTCGTCCAATTGAACATCTTCCATCTGAAGCTCGGCGACACGACTGCCCCGTACGATCGATCCACATGGAGACGGAGCAAAATGCGTACGATGGAGGTGTCGATCGCCCAAATTATGCAAGCCAGCTCTCGACGAAATTTCTACTACCAGGACATGTCTATGTATTCCCTCCGTTACTAAATATAAGTCTTTGAAGGAATTTCATTATGAGAGCAAAATGAGTGAATCTACACTCTAAAATGCATCTATATACATCCGTATGTGTTTCATAGTAGAATCTCTATAAAAACTTATATTTAAAAACGAAAGGAGTACGAACGTAGTCCTGCCCGACTGGCTATTTGTCTGATAGTACGGGACGAGTTGGTGGCAACGTGTGGTGCGGTCTGTGCTCTGATCGGGCGCCGCGCTCCGGTCAAGTCGCCGATCGACTCGTCCAGCACCATGGCCGGTGACCGGAACCACCGGCTGAGTCACCGCTGCCCGCTTGATTAGTATTAACCGCATTAAATTAATTAAGGTGGGTCAGCTGGACCAGTTCTTCAGAAACAACTTGCAAGCACACTTTTTTTTAAATAATTCAGAAATGAAGGATCATCCCTGGCCTCTGCATTACCGTGACACGCAGAAACGTTCATTTATTAAAGTTTAATAAACAATCTTCGGCGCGGAAGTAACTTGCAAGCACGCGTGCGCGTGTTATATATGCACTGCATTTTATTAATGAATCACCATTTGTTGATGAGAGAGTTGTGTGGATTCGAACATGGATGTTAAAATAGAAAGAAAAAAAAGAACCACCCTGCTCTTTCCTAAACCATCACCAATGATGATTTGTACGGCCATCTCTCAAATCGTCATGCTTGGATCATCTTCTTTGGCAATTCCGGGAACCCCTCGCCCCAACCCTAAACCCCAATTCCCACCAAATACACTCCCAATGAAAGTCTTGGAATATTCACGAATTTGTTGATCAACAAGCTGAGATCGGCTCTGAACTTTGGAGCCAGGTTAAGGTACTAGAGCACCGAATGATGCCTCTTGGAAAAATCAACCAGAGACACGAAGTTTGGTGGAAAGAAGTACTCTCACCTTCTTTTAGCAGAATCTTGAAGCCAACAACGTGGTCGATGACATACAGCCGTGAGGTTAGGAGGTTCTAGGTCTTGTGATGTCAACGTGCTTGTGCGCCTAGCGAGATCTAATGCCTCAATTATATTTTACTTTCAATTTGCAGGTTTTTGTATTCTAGTTATGCGTGGCATGTGCTTGAATCATGTATAATCCTGTATCTTTGAAATGGAACCCTAGACAGGGAGCCCATCATGATTGAAACAAACCCTAACCCTGGTACCATGAACCTCCATCCTCGCTTCCACCATCATACGCACTCACCTCTTCCTTGTAGGAAAAAAAGGTTGCATTGTTGTTTGACTTACCGGTCAATCAAGTTATTTCCAGGGGCAAAACCATTGGAAAAAGTTGAGAAGTTCCGCTGGTTAATCATACAATTGAGATCATTCGCTATCCCTGCTCGATAGCGCTGTCAACGTCAAATCCTATCCCACCACGAAATACCATTTTGCATGCATGTTAATTAGAAACCCCAAAGTCCACCTCCCACCTAGAAAAAGAAGAATTCATAGGGCAGAACACAAACATACAAGGAGGTGGCCCCGTCTTCTAGCTGCCGGTGGTAGCTAGGTTTGGTTTCAGTATTTTTCAAACTGATTAATCCACGACGAGTCATCTTCTCAACGTGAGAGAGGGACTATTCTCACTAGTAGAAAAAGGACCTAATATGAGAAACATTAGTACCGGTTCGCATATAAGCCGGCACTAATGCGCCCATTAGTGCTGGTTCAAATGACTTGGCGGGAGGTGACCTTTAGTACCGGTTCTTTGGGAATCTTTAGTACCGGTTCGTGCCACGAACCGGTAGTAAAGATGCTGGTGCCTGGCCAGCACCTTTAGTACCGGTTCGTGGCACGAACCGGTACTAAAGAGGTTGTGGCAGGCGCTATTTTTAGTCCCACCTCGCTCCCCTAACAAGAATTTGACCACCTTAAGTATGTTACTTCTCAAACTATCCCAAACATTTGGTCTTCATTGAACTCTATGTGTAGGATCTGTGGCTGCAATAGGAGTCTTCGCCGGTTCTTAAATCGGTGGTAGATTCCTATTGACGATTTAGATTCTATACAAAAAGATCGTTGATGATCAATGTATTTTTTATATGTACTTCTGTGTAGCAGTAGCGCGTTTTGGCTGAAAGGCGGTACTGATCAATGTATTTTTTCTGCGTTCAGATGCACAATTTAAATATGTTATTTTTCAAACTATCACAAGCATTTGGTCTTCATTGAACTCTATATATAAAGAAGAGGAAGAAGAAGCAGAAGAGGAAGATGAAGAAGAAGAGGAAGAATAGGAGGAAAAAGAAGGAAATGTTTAGTTGAATTAATTGAATTAGTAAGTGTTTAATGTTTCGCCTAATATGAACATAGGAAATGTCGCCTGACGATGGAAAAAATTTCATTATGTGCGAATACTGTGAAGACCAGCGCGGCCAGTGCGACAGAAATTTCCTTGTTGATGGTAGGCGATTCAGCATCATGCTGGATGAGACCATCGAATTCGATACAGTAAGTCACAACGACAAGTCTGTTTTCATAATTAAGCATGACTTATATATGCTTCATTTTCCTGACTTATATTTTCTAATTTTCACTATTCTACTAGCGCATCCCCTGCCATGCAAGAATTTTTGTCTTGGATAAGATAGGTTTCAAAGATATGGAAACTATGGAGATAAAAAGAGTTTACCTGAAAACTGAGCATGATGGTTATACTTTAAACGTCAAAGTATACAATGCACACACGTACACCTATTTTGAATGCAAAACTTGGCAAGCACTATGCAAGGCTTATGCATTTGAGCCTGGTATGGTTATCACCTTTGATATTCGTCCGGAAGATGATATTTAAGGTAATAGAGACATATGGGTCGATGTGCAGACGCCTCCAGTTCTACCATTATGTGAGTTCTTCCCAACTATATTTTTGTTTTTGATATTGCTTATTCAAAAATAATTGACAACTAATTTCTATTGGCAGCTTATTGTTGGGGAACGTAGCAGAAATTCAAAATTTTCTACGCATCACCAAAACCAATCTATGGAGTAATCTAGCAACGAGGGAAGGAGAGTGCATCTACATACCCTTGTAGATCGCTAAGCGGAAGCGTTCAAGAGAACGGGGTTGAACGAGTCGTACTCGTCGTGATCCAAATCACCGGAGATCCTAGTGCCGAACGGACGGCACCTCCGCGTTCAACACACGTATAGCCCGGTGACGTCTCCCATGCCTTGATCCAGCAAGGAGAGAGGGAGAGGTTGAGGAAAACTCTGTCCAGCAGCAGCACAACGGCGTGGTGGTGGTGGTGGAGGAGCGTGGCAATCCTGCAGGGCTTCGCCAAGCACCGCGAGATTTGAGGAGAAAGAGATGTAAGGCTGCGCCAACAGGAGAAGAACTTTGTGTGTTGGGCTGCTCCTTTGCCTCCAATATATATAGGGGGAGAGGGGGGGCCGCGCCCCCACCTAGGGTTCCACCCTAGGGGCGGCGGCCAGCCCAAGATCCCATCTGAGGGGCGGCCAAAGGGGAGAGGGAAACTTGCCCCCTGTTAGGTGGGTGCGCCTCCCAAACCCTAGGCACCTTGGGCCCTTGTGGGGACGACCAGCCCACCCGGGCTGGTCCCTCCCACACTTGGCCCATGCAGCCCTCCGGGATGGTGGCCCTACTTGGTGGACCCCGGGACCCTCCCGGTGGTCCCAGACATTACCGATAAAAGCCAAACTTTTCCAAAGGACCAAAACAGGACTTCCCATATATAAATCTTTACCTCCGGACCATTCCGAACTCCTCGTGACGTCCGGGATCTCATCCGGGACTCCAACAACATTCGGTAACCACATACAAACTTCCTTTATAACCCTAGCGCCATCGAACCTTAAGTGTGTAGACCCTCATGTTGGGGAACGAGTAATTTCAAAAATTTCCTACGCACACGCAAGATCATGGTGATGTATAGCAACGAGAGGGGAGAGTGTTGTCTACATACCCTTGTAGACCCAAGCGAAGCGATCACAACGTAGAGGAAGTAGTCGACGTTCTCCTCGCGATCCGACCGATCCCGCGCCGTTACTCCGGCGCCCGAGTTCTTGACACACGACAGCTCGATGACGCCCTCGACTCGATCCAGCCGAGTGTCGAGGGAGAGTTTCACAAGACGACGGCGTGGTGACGATCTTGATGTTTCACGCGCAGGCTTCGCCTAAGCTTCATGACGGTATGACCGAGGTGGAATATGGTGGAGGGGGCACCGCACACGGCTAAGGAACGATCCAAAGATCAAACTTGTGTTCTAGGGTGCCCCTGCCCCTGTGATATAAAGGAGGGAGGGGGAGGCCGGCCGGCCTAGCTAGCGGCTGCCGAGGAGTCCTACTCCTACCGGGAGTAGGACTCCCCCCCCTTTTCCTAGTTGGATTAGGTTTGGGGGGAGGGGGAAGAGGAGAGGGGGCGCCCCCCCCCTCCTTGTCCTATTCGGACTGGGGGGGAGAGGGCGCGTGGCCACCTCCTGGCCGGCCCCTCCTCTTCTCCCTCGAGGCCCACCGAGGCCCATTTACCTCCCGGGGGGTTCCGGTAACCTCCCGGTTTTCCGGTAAATTCCGTTTTTGCCCGGAACCATTCCGAACTCCAAACATAGGCTTCCAATATATCAATCTTTATGTCTCGACCATTTCGAGACTCCTCGTCATGTCCGTGATCACATCCGGGACTCGAACTTCTTCGGTACATCAAAATACATAAACTCATAATAAGCGCCATCGAAACCTTAAGCGTGCGGACCCTACGGTTCGAGAACAATGTAGACATGACCTAGAACTATTCACGGTCAATAACCAATAGCGGGACCTGGATGCCCATATTGGTTCCTACATATTCTACGAAGATCTTTATCGGTCGACCGCATAACAACATACGTTGTTCCTTTGTCATCGGTATGTTACTTGTCCGAGATTCGATCGTCGGTATCCAATACCTAGTTCAACCTCGTTATCGCAAGTCTCTTTACTCGTTCCGTAATACATCATCTCACAACTAACTCATTAGTTGTAGTGCTTGCAAGGCTTAAGTGATGTGCATTACCGAGAGGGCCCAGAGATACCTCTCCGACAATCGGAGTGACAAAACCTAATCTCAAATACGCCAACCCAACATCTACCTTTGGAGACACCTGTAGTACTCCTTTATAATCACCCGCCACGTTGTGACGTTTGGTAGCACCAAAGTGTTCCTCCGTAAACGGAGTTGCATAATCTCATAGTTACAGGAACATGTATATGTCATGGATAAAAGCAGTAGCAACATACTAAACGATCGTGTGCTAAGCTAATGGAATGGGTCATGTCAATCGATCATTCTACTAATGATGTGACCTTGTTAATCAAATAACAACTCTTTGTTCATGGTCAGGAAACATAACCATCTTTGATTAACAAGCTAGTCTAGTAGAGGCATACTAGTGACATGTTGTTTTGTCTATGCATTCACACATGTATCAAGTTTCCGGTTAATACAATTCTAGCATGAATGATAAACATTTATCATGAAATAAGGAAATAAATAATAACTTTATTATTGCCTCTAGGGCATATTTCCTTCAGTCTCCCACTTGCACTAGAGTCAATAATCTAGATTACATAGTAATGATTCTAACACCCATGGAGTCTTGGTGCTGATCATGTTTTGCTCGTGGAAGAGGCTTAGTCAACGGTTCGCAACATTCAGATCCGTATGTATCTTGCAAATCTCTATGTCTCCCACCGACTAAGTCCCGGATGGAATTGAAACGTCTTTTGATGTGCTTGGTCCTCTTGTGAAATCTGGATTCCTTTGCTAAGGCAATTGCTCGAAGATTGTCACGAAGATTTTCATTGGACCCGATGCACTAGGTATGACACCTAGATCGGATATGAACTCCTTCATCCGACTCCTTCATTAGCTGCTTCCGAAGCTGCTATGTATTCCGCTTCACATGTAGATCCCGCCACGACGCTTTGTTTAGAACCGCACCAACCGACAGCTCCTCCGCTTAGTGTAAATACGTATCCGGTCTGCGATTTAGAATCGTCCGGATCGGTGTCAAAGCTTGCATCAACGTAACTGCCACGATGAGCTCTTTGTCACCTCCATATCGAGAAACATATCCTTAGTCCTTTTCGGTATTTTAGGATGTTCTTGACCGCTGTCCAAATGATCCACTCTGGATTACTTTGGTACCTCCTGCTAGGCTTATAGCAAGGCACACATCAGGTCTGGTACACAGCATTGCATACATGATAGAGCCTATGGTGAAGCATAGGAACATCTTTCATTTTCTCTCTATCTTCTGCAGTGGTCGGGCATTGAGTCGACTCAACTTCACACCTTGTAACACGTGCAAGAACCCTTTCTTTGCTTGATCCATTTTGAACTTCTTCAAAATTTTGTCAAGGTATGTGCTTTGTGAAAGTCCAATTAGGCGCCTTGATCTATCTCTATAGATCTTAATGCCCAATATGTAAGCAGCTTCACCGAGGTCTTTCATTGAAAAACTCTTATTCAAGTATCCCTTTATGCTATCCAGAAATTCTATATCGTTTCCGATCAGCAATATGTCATCCACATATAATATCGTAAATGCTACTGAGCTCCCACTCACTTTCTTGTAAATACTGAGCTTCTCCAAAAGTCTGTACAAACCCAAATGCTTTGATCACACTATCAAAGTGTTTATTCCAAGTCCGAGATGCTTGCACCAGTCCATAGATGGATCGCTAGAGCTTGCACACTTTGTTAGCTCCCTTTGGATCGATAAAACCTTCTGGTTGCATCATATACAACTCTTCTTCCGTAAATCCATTCAGAATGCAGTCTTTACATCCATTTGCCAAATTTCATAATCATAAAATGCGGCAATTGCTAACATGATTCGGACGGACTTAAGCATCGCTATGGGTGAGAAGGTCTCATCGTAGTCAATCCCTTGAACTTGTCGAAAACCCTTTGCGACAAGTCGAGCTTTATAGACGAGAATATTACCGTCGGCGTCGGTCTTCTTCTTGAAGATCCACTTGTTTTCTATTGCTTGCCTACCTCGGCAAGTCAACCAAAGTCCATACTTTGTTTTCATACATGGATCCCATCTCGATTTCATGGCCTCAAGCCATTTTGGAATCTGGGCTCACCATCGCTTCTTCATAGTTCGTAGGTTCATCATGATCTAGTAGCATGACTTCCGAACAGGATTACCGTACCACTCAGTGCGGATCTTACTCGTTGATCTACGAGGTTCTGCAGTAACTTGATCTGAAGTTTCATGATCAACATCATCAACTTCCTCACTACTTGGTGTAGATGTCTCAGAAACTGGTTTCTGCGACGAACTACTTTCAAGTAAGGGAGAAGGTACTATTACCTCATCAAGTTCCACTTTCCTCCCACTCACTTCTTTCGAGAGAAACTCCTTCTCTAGAAAGGATCCATTCTTAGCAACGAATGTCTTGCCTTCGGATCTGTGATAGAAGGTGTACCCAACTGTCTCCTTTGGGTATCCTATGAAGACACATTTCTCGATTTGGGTTCGAGCTTATCGGGTTGAAGCTTTTTCACATAAGCATCGCATCCCCAAACTTTAAGAAACGACAACTTTGGTTTCTTGCTAAACCACAGTTCATAAGGTGTCGTCTCAACGGATTTCGACGGTGTTCTATTCGGTGTGAATGCGGCTGTCTCTAGAGCATAACCCCAAAACGATAGCGGTAAATCTGAAGAGACATCATAGATCGCACCATATCTAGTAAAGTGCGATTCGACGTTCGGACACACCATTACGTTGTGGTGTTCGGGTGGCGTGAGTTGCTAAACTATTCCGCATTGTTTCAAATGTAGACCAAACTCGTAACTCAAATATTCACCTCCACGATCGATCGTAGAAATTTAATTTTCTTGTTACGATGATTTTCAAATTCACTCTGAAATTCTTTGAACTTTTCAAACGTTTCAGACTTATGTTTCATTAAGTAGATATACCCATATCCGCTTAAGTCATCTGTGAAGGTGAGAAAATAACGATATCCGCCACGAGCCTCAACATTCATCGGACCACATACATCAGTATGTATGATTTCCAACAAATCTGTTGCTCTCTCCATAGTACCGAGAACGGTGTTCTAGTCATCTTGCCCATGAGGCACGGTTCATAAGTGCCAAGTGATTCATAATCAAGTGACTCCAAAAGTCCATCAAGATGGAGTTTCTTCATGCGCTTTACACCGATATGACCTAAACGGCGATTGCCACAAATAAGTTGCACTATCATTATCAACTCTGCATCTTTTGGTTTCAACATTATGAATATGTGTATCACTACTATCGAGATTCATCGAAATAGACCACTTCTCAAGGGTGCATGACCATAAAAGATATTACTCATATAAATAGAACAACCATTATTCTCTCGATTTAAATGAATAACCGTCTCGCATCAAACAAGATCCAGATATAATGTTCATGCTCAACGCAGCACCAAATAACAATTATTTAGGTCTAAAACTAATCCCAAGGTAGATGTAGAGGTAGCGTGCCGACCGCGATCACATCGACTTTGGAACCATTTCCCACGCCGCATCGTCACCTCGTCCTTTGCCGTTGTTCGCAATCCGTAGTCCTGCTTCGAGTTGCAAATATTAGCAATGTAACCGTATCAAATACCAGTGCTACTACGAGCTCTAGTAAGGTACACATCAATAACATGTATATCACATATACCTTTGTTCACCTTGCCATCCTTCTTATCCGCCAAATACTTGGGGCAGTTCCGCTTCGATGACGATGCGCTTAAGAGAAGCACTCAGTTTCAGGTTTAGGGCCAGACTTGGGTTTCTTCTCTGAGCAGCAACTTGCTTGCTGTTCTTCTTGAGATTCCCTTCTTCTTCCCTTTGCCTTTCTTCTTGAAACTAGTGGTCTTATTGACCATCAACACTTGATGCTCCTTCTTGATTTCTACCTCCGCAGCCTTTAGCATTGCGAAGAGCTCGGTATAGTCTTTACTAACCCTTGCATATTATAGTTCATCACGAAGCCTTTGTAGCTTGGTGGCGTGATTGGAGAATTCATCAATGACACAATCATCCGGAAGATTAACTCCCAATTGTGTCAAGTGATTGTAGTACCCGGACATTACGAGTATATGCTCACTAATGTAACTGTTCTCCTCCATCTTGCAGCTATAGAACTTATTGGAGACTTCATATCTCTCAATCCGGGCATTCTGTTGGAACATCAACTTCAACTCTGGAACATCTCATATGCTCCATGACGCTCAAAACGTCGTTGAAGTCCCGGTTCTAAGCCGTAAAGCATGGCACACTGAACTATAGAGTAGTCATCGCTTTGCTTTGCCGACGTTCATAACATCTGCAGTTGCATTAGCAAGAGTTCGGCACCTAGCGGTGCATCCAGACGTAACTCTTACGTGCAGCAATGAGGATGATCCTCAAGTTACGGACCCAATCCGTGTAATTGCTACCATCATCTTTCAACTTTGCTTTCTCAAGGAACGCATTAAAATTCAACGGAACAACAAAGATGAGCCATCTATCTACAATCAAACATAAACAAGCAAGATACTATCAGTACTAAGTTCATGATAAATTTAAGTTCAATTAATCATATTACTTAAGAACTCCCACTTAGAAAGACATCTCTAGTCATCTAAGTGATCACGTGATCCAAATCAACTAAACCATAACCGATCATCACGTGAAATGGAGTAGTTTTCAATGGTGAACATCTTATGTTGATCATATCGCTATATGATTCACGCCGACCTTTCGGTCTCCGTGTTCCGAGGCCATATCTGCATATGCTAGGCTCGTCAAGTATAACCCGAGTATTCTCGCGTGCAAAACTGGCTTGCACCCGTTGTAGATGGACGTAGAGCTTATCACACCCGATCATCACGTGGTGTCTGGGCACGACGAACTTTGGCAACGGTGCATACTCGGGGAGAACACTTCTTGATAATTTAGTGAGAGATCATCTTATAATGCTACCGTCAATCAAAGCAAGATAAGATGCATAAAAGGATAAACATCACATGCAAATCAATATAAGTGATATGATATGGTCATCATCATCTTGTGCTTCACGATCCCCATCTTGCAGCATCACCATGATCACCATCGTCACCGGCGCGACACCTTGATCTCCATCGTAGCATCGTTGTCGTCTCGCCAAATTTATGCTTCTACGACTATCGCTACCGCTTAGTGATAAAGTAAAGCATTACAGTAGCATTGCATTGCATACAATAAAGCGACAACCATATGGCTCCAGCCGATTGCCGATAACCGGTTACAAAACATGATCATCTCATACAAAATATAGCATCACGTCTTGACCATATCACATCACAACATGCCCTGCAAAAACAAGTTAGACGTCCTCTACTTTGTTGTTGCAATTTTTACGTGGCTGCTACGGGCTTAAGCAAGAATCCAGTCTCACCTATGCATCAAAACCACAACGATATTTAGTCAAATAGACTCGTTTAACCTTCTCAAGGACCGGGCGTAGCCACACTCAGTTCAACTAAAGTTAGAGAGACAGCACCCACCGGTCACCTTTAAGCAACGAGTGCTCGAGCGGTGAAACCAGTCTCGCGTAAGCGTCTGCGTAATGTCGGTCAGGCCGCTTCATCTCACAATACCGCTGAACCAAAGTATGACATGCTGGTAGGTAGTATGACTTGTATCGCCCACAACTCACTTGTGTTCTACTCGTGCAAAAGATCAAACCATAAAACCTAGGCTCGGATGCCACTGTTGGGGAACGTAGTAATTTCAAAAATTTCCTACGCACACGCAAGATCATGGTGATGTATAGCAACGAGAGGGGAGAGTGTTGTCTACATACCCTTGTAGACCCAAGCGGAAGCGATCACAACGTAGAGGAAGTAGTCGACGTTCTCCTCGCGATCCGACCGATCCGGCGCCGTTACTCGGCGCCCCGAGTTCTTGACACACGTACAGCTCGATGACGTCCCTCGACTCGATCCAGCCGAGTGTCGAGGAGAGTTTCACAAGACGGCGTGGCAGGACGATCTTGATGTTTCACCGGCGCAGGGCTTCGCTTAAGCTTCATGACGGTATGACCGAGGTGGAATATGGTGGAGGGGCACGCGACACGGCTAAGGAACGATCCAAAGATCAAACTTCGTGTTCTAGGGTGCCCCCTGCCCCATATATAAAGGAGGGAGGGGAGGCCGGCCGGCCTAGCTAAGGCGCGGGAGGAGTCCTACTCCTACGGGAGTAGGACTCCCCCTTCCTAGTTGGATTAGGTTTGGGGGGGGAAGAGGAGAGGGGCGCCCCCTCCTTGTCCTATTCAGACTGGGGGAGAGGGCGCGCGGCCACCTCCTGGCCGGCCCCTCCTCTTCTCCCTCGAGGCCCACCGAGGCCCATTTACCTCCCGGGGTTCCGTAACCTCCGGTTTTCAGTAAATTCCGTTTTGCGGAACCATTCGAACTCCAAACATAGGCTTCCAATATATCAATCTTTATGTCTCGACCATTTCGAGACTCCTCGTCATGTCCGTGATCACATCCGGGACTCCAAACTTCTTCGGTACATCAAAATACATAAACTCATAATAACCGTCATCGAAACTTTAAGCGTGCGGACCCTACGGTTCGAGAACAATGTAGACATGACCTAGAACTATTCACGGTCAATAACCAATAGCGGGACCTGGATGCCCATATTGGTTCCTACATATTCTACGAAGATCTTTATCGGTCAGACCGCATAACAACATCGTTGTTCCTTTGTCATCGGTATGTTACTTGTCCGAGATTCGATCGTCGGTATCCAATACCTAGTTCAACCTCGTTACGGCAAGTCTCTTTACTCGTTCCGTAATACATCATCTCACAACTAACTCATTAGTTGTAGTGCTTGCAAGGCTTAAGTGATGTGCATTACCGAGAGGGCCCAGAGATACCTCTCCGACAATCGGAGTGACAAAACCTAATCTCGAAATACGCCAACCCAACATCTACCTTTGGAGACACCTGTAGTACTCCTTTATAATCACCCAATTACGTTGTGACGTTTGGTAGCACCCAAAGTGTTCCTCCGGTAAACGGGAGTTGCATAATCTCATAGTTACAGGAACATGTATATGTCATGGATAAAAGCAGTAGCAACATACTAAACGATCGTGTGCTAAGCTAATGGAATGGGTCATGTCAATCAGATCATTCTACTAATGATGTGACCTTGTTAATCAAATAACAACTCTTTGTTCATGGTCAGGAAACATAACCATCTTTGATTAACAAGCTAGTCTAGTAGAGGCATACTAGTGACATGTTGTTTTGTCTATGCATTCACACATGTATCAAGTTTCCGGTTAATACAATTCTAGCATGAATGATAAACATTTATCATGAAATAAGGAAATAAATAATAACTTTATTATTGCCTCTAGGGCATATTTCCTTCACCTACGGGTTCGGGAACCATGCAGACATGACCGAGACGTTCTCCGGTCAATAACCAACAGCGGGATCTGGATACCCATGTTGGCTCCCACATGTTCCACGATGATCTCATTGGATGAACCACGATGTCAAGGACTCAATCGATCCCGTATTCAATTCCCTTTGTCTAACGGTATTGTACTTGCCCGAGATTCGATCGTCGGTATCCCGATACCTTGTTCAATCTCATTAATGGCAAGTCTCTTTACTCGTTCCGTAACACATCATCCCGTGATCAACCCCTTGGTCACATTGTGAACATTATGATGATGTCCTACCGAGTGGGCCCAGAGATACCTCTCCATCACACGGAGTGACAAATCCCAGTCTCGATTTGTGCCAACCCAACAGACACTTTTGGAGATACCCGTAGTGCACCTTTATAGCCACCCAGTTACATTGTGACATTTGGTATACCCAAAGCATTCCTACGGTATCCGGGAGTTGCACAACCTCATGGTCTAAGGAAATGATACTTGACATTAGAAAAGCTTTAGCATACGAACTACACGATCTTTGTGCTAGGCTTAGGATTGGTTCTTGTCCATCACATCATTCTCCTAATGATGTGATCCCGTTATCAACGACATCCAATGTCCATGGTCAGGAAACCGTAACCATCTATTGATCAACGAGCTAGTAAACTAGAGGCTTACTAGGGACATGGTGTTGTCTATGTATCCACACATGTATATGAGTTTCCTGTCAATACAATTATAGCATGGATAATAAACGATTATCATGAACAAGGAAATATAATAATAATAACTAATTATTATTGCTTCTAGGGCATATTTCCAACAGTCTCCCACTTGCACTAGAGTCAATAATCTAGTTCACATCGCCATGTGATTAACACTCACAGGTCACATCGCCATGTGACCAACATCCAAAGAGTTTACTAGTGTCACTAAACTAGTTCACATCATCATGTGATTAGGACTCAATGAGTTCTGGGGTTTTATCATGTTTTGCTTGTGAGAGAGGTTTTAGTCAACGGGTCTGCAACATTCAGATCCGTATGTACTTTGCAAATCTCTAGGTCACATTGTAAATGCTGCTTCCACTCTCCACTTGAAGCTATTCCAAATGGTTGCTCCACTATATGTATCCGGTTTGCTACTCAGAGTCATTCAGATAGGTGTTAAAGCTTGCATCGACGTAACCCTTTACGCTGAACTCTTTATCACCTCCATAATCGAGAAACATATCCTTATTACTCCAAGGACAATTTTGACCGCTGTCTGGTGATCCACTCCTTGATCACCTTTGTACCCTCTTGCCAGACATGTGGCAAGGCACACATCAGGTGCGGTACTCAGCATGGCATACCGTATAGAGCCTATGACAAAAGCATAAGGGACGACCTTCGTCCTTCCTCTTTCTTCTGCCGTGGTCGAGCATTAAGTCTTAACTCAGGTAAGAACTCCTTCTTTGACTGATCCATCTTGAACACCTTCAAGATCATGTCAAGGTACGTGCTCATTTGAAAGTACCATTAAGCGTTTTTGATCTATCCTCATAGATCTTGATGCTCAATGTTCAAGCAGCTTAATCCAGGTTTTCTATTGAAAAACACTTTTCAAATAACCCTATATGCTTACCATAAATTCTACATCATTTCTGATCCACAATATGTCAACAACATATACTCATCAGAAATTCTATAGTGCTCCCACTCACTTCTTGGGAAATACAAGTTTCTCATAAACTTTGTACAAAGCCAAAATCTTTGATCATTCCATCAAAGCACATATTATGACTCCGAGATGCTTGCTCTAGTCCATGGTAGGATCGCTGGAGCTAGCATACCTTTTAGCATCCTTAGGATCGACAAAACCTTTCTGATTTGTATCACATACAACCTTTCCTTACGAAAACTGGTAAGGAAACTCGTTTTGATATCCATCTGCCAGATTTCATAAATGCAGCTAATGCTAACATGATTCCGACGGACTTAAGCATCGCTACGGATGAGAAAATCTCATCGTAGTCAACTCCTTGAACTTGTGAAAAACTCTTTGCCACAAGTCGAGCCTCATAGACGGTGACATTACCGTCCACGTCCATCTTCTTTTTAAAGATCCATTTATCTCAATGGCTTGCCGATCATCGGGCAAGTCCACCAAAGTCCATGCTTTGTTCTGATACATGGATCCTATCTCGGATTTCATGGCTTCTAACCATTTGTCGGAATATGGGCCCACCATCGCTTCTCCATAGCTCGTAGGTTCATTGTTGTCTAGCAACATGACCTTCAAGATAGGATTATTGTACCACTCTGAAGTAGTACGCATCCTTGTCACCCTACGAGGTACGGTAGTGACTTGATCCGAAACTTCATGATCACTATCATAAGCTTCTACTTCAATTGGTGTGGGCGCCACAGGAACAACTTCTTGTGCCTTGCTGCACACTAGTTGAAGTGACGGTTCAATAACCTCATCAAGTCTCCACCATGCTCCCACTCAACTTTCCGAGACAAACTTTTCCTCGAGAAAGGACCCGATTCAAGAAACAATCCCTATTGCTTTTGGATCTGAATTAGGAGGTATACCCAACTGTTTTGGGTGTCATATGAAGATGCATTTTCTCCGCTTTGGGTTCGAGCTTGTCAACCTAAAACTTTTTCACATAAGCGTCGCAGCCCCAAACTTTTAAGAAACGACAACTTAGGTTTCTCCAAAGCATAGTTCACACGGTGTCGTCTCAACGGAGTTACATGGTGCCCTATTTAAAGTGAATGCGGTTGTCTCTAATGCCTAACCCATGAACGATAGTGGTAATTCGATAAGAAACATCATGGTACGCACCATATCCAATAGGGCGCAACTATGATGTTCGGACACACCATCACACTATGGTGTTCCAGGCGGTATTAATTGTGAAACAATTTCCACAATGTCTTAATTGCGTGCCAAAGCTCGTAACTCAGATACTCATCTCTATGATCATATCATAGACATTTTATCCTCTTGTCACGATGATCTTCAACTTCACTCTAAAATTACTTGAACCATTCAATAATTCAGACTTGTGTTTCATCAAGTAAATATTCTCAGTACCTACTCAAATCATCTGTGAAGTAAGAACATAACGATATCCGTTGCGTGCCTCAGCACTCATTGGACTGCACACATCAAAATGTATTACTTCCAACAAGTTGCTTTCTTGTTTCATTTTACTGAAAACGAGGCTTTCAGTCATCTTGCCCATGTGGTATGATTTGCATGTCTCAAGTGATTCAAAATCAAGTGAGTCCAAACGGTCCTTTTGCATGGAGTTTCTTCATGCATATACACCAATAGACATGGTTCGCATGTCTCAAACTTTTCAAAAACGAGCGAGTCCAAAGATCCATCAACATGGACCTTCTTCATGCGTTTTATACCACTATGACTTACATGGCAGTGCCACAAGTAGGTGGTACTATCATTACTATCTTATATCTTTTGGCATGAACATGTGTATCACTACGATCGAGATTCAATAAACCATTCATTTTGGGTGCAAGACCATTGAAGGTATTATTCAAATAAACAGAGTAACCATTATTCTCTTTAAATGAATAACCGTATTGCGATGGACATAATCCAATCATGTCTATGCTCAATGCAAACACCAAATAACAATTATTTAGGTTTAACACTAATCTCGATGGTAGAGGGAGCGTGCGATGCTTGATCACATCAAGCTTAGAAACACTTCCAACACATATCGTCAGCTCACCTTTAGCTAGTCTCCGTTTAATCCGTAGCTTTTATTTCGAGTTACTAACACTTAACAACCGAACCGGTATCTAATACCCTAGTGCTACTAGGAGTACTAGTAAAGTACACATTAACATAATGTATATCCAATATACTTCTATCGACCTTGCCAGCCTTCTCATCTACCAAGTATCTAGGGTAATTCTGCTCCAGTGACTGTTCCCCTTATTACAGAAGCACTTAGTCTCAGGTTTGGGTTCAACCTTGGGTTTCTTCACTAGAGCAGCAGCTGATTTGCCGTTCCATGAAGTATCCCTTCTTGCCCTTGCCCTTCTTGAAACTAGTGCTTTCACTAACCATCAACAATTGATGCTCCTTCTTGATTTCTACTTTCGCGGTGTCAAACATCGCGAATATCTCAAAGATCATCATATCTATCCCTGATATGTTATAGTTCATCACGAAGCTCTAGCAGCTTGGTGGCAATGACTTTGGAGAAACATCACTATCTCATCTGGAAGATTAGCTCCCACTCGATTCAAGTGATTGTGGTACTCAGACAATTTGAGCACAAGCTCAACGATTGAGCTTTTCTCCTTTAGTTTGCAGGCTAAGAGACTCGTCGAAGGTCTTATACCTCTTGACGTGGGCACGAGCCTGAAATCCCAATTGCAGCCCTCGAAACATCTCAGATGTTTCGTGACGTTTCGAAATCGTCTTCGGTGCCTCAATTCTAAACCGTTTAACTGAACTATCACGTAGTTATCAAAACGTGTATGTCAGATGTTCACAACATCCACAGACGACGTTTGAGGTTCAGCACACTGAGCGGTGCATTAAGGATATAAGCCTTCTATGAAGCAATGAGGACAATCCTCAGTTTACGGACCTAGTCCGCACAATCGCTACTACCAACTTTCAACTGAATTTTCTCTAGGAACATATCTAAACAGTAGAACTAAAGCGCGAGCTTACGACATAATTTGCAAAGATCTTTTGACTATGTTCAGGATAATTAAGTTCATCTTATGAACTCCCACTCAGATAGACATCCCTCTAGTTATCTAAGCGATTACATGATCCGAGTCAACTAGGCCATGTCCGATCATCACGTGAGACGGACTAGTCAACATCGGTGAACATCTTCATGTTGATCATCTTCTATACGAATCATGCTCGACCTTTCGGTCTTCTGTGTTCCGAGGCCATGTCTGTACATGCTAGGCTCGTCAATTAAGTCAACCTAAGTGTATCGCGTGTGTAAATCTGGCTTACACCCGTTGTATGTGAACGTTAGAATCTATCACACCCGATCATCACGTGGTGCTTCAAAACGACGAACTTTCGCAACGGTGCACAGTCAGGGTGAACACTTTCTTGAAATTATTATGAGGGATCATCTTATTTACTACCGTCGTTCTAAGCAAATAAGATGCAAAAACATGATAAACATCACATGCAATCAAAAAGTGACATATTATGGCCAATATCATTTTGCTCCTTTTGATCTCCATCTTCGGGGCTCCATGATCATCATCGTCACCGGCATGACACCATGATCTCCATCATCATGATCTCCATCATCGTGTCTTCATGAAGTTGTCACGCCAACGACTACTTCTACTTCTAAGGCTAACGCGTTTAGCAATAAAGTAGAGTAATTTACATGGCGTTCTTTAATGACACGCAGGTCATACAAAAATAAAGACAACTCCTATGGTTCCTACCGGTTGTCATACTCATCGATATGCAAGTCGTGATTCCTATTACAAGAACATGATCATCTCATACATCACATATATCATTCATCACATCCTTTGGCCATATCACATCACCAAACACTTGCTGCAAAAACAAGTTAGACGTCCTCTAATTGTTGTTGCAAGTTTTTACGTGGCTTCTATAGGTGTTCTAGCAAGAACGTTTCTTACCTACGTAAAACCACAACGTGATATGCCAATTTCTATTTACCCTTTATAAGGACCCATTTCATCGAATCCGCTCCAACTAAAGTGGGAGAGACAGACACCCGGTAGCCACCTTATGCAACTAGTGCATGTCAGTCGGTGGAACCTGTCTCACGTAAGCGTACGTGTAAGGTCGGTCCGGGCCGCTTCATCCCACGATGCCGCTGAAGAAAGATAAGACTAGTAGTGGCAAGAAAATTGACAACATCTACGCCCACAACAAGTTTGTGTTCTACTCGTGCATAGTAACTACGCATAGACCTAGCTCATGATGCCACTGTTGGGGAACGTAGCAAAAATTCAAAATTTTCTACGCATCACCAAGATCAATCTATGGAGTAATCTAGCAACGAGGGAAGGAGAGTGCATCTACATACCCTTGTAGATCGCTAAGCGGAAGCGTTCAAGAGAACGGGGTTGAAGGAGTCGTACTCGTCGTGATCCAAATCACCGGAGATCCTAGTGCTGAACGGACGGCACCTCCGCGTTCAACACACGTACAGCCCGGTGACGTCTCCCACGCCTTGATCCAGCAAGGAGAGAGGGAGAGGTTGAGGAAAACTCCGTCCAGCTGCAGCACAATGGCGTGGTGGTGGTGGAGGAGCGTGGCAATCCTGCAGGGCTTCGCCAAGCACCGCAAGATATGAGGAGAAAGAGAGGTAGGGCTGCGCCAACAGGAGAAGAACTCCGAAAAACATTCGGTAACCACATACAAATTTCCTTTATAACCCTAGCGTCATCGAACCTTAAGTGTGTAGACCCTACGGGTTCGGGAACCATGCAGACATGACCGAGACGTTCTCCGGTCAATAACCAACAGCGGGATCTAGATACCCATGTTGGCTCCCACATGTTCCACGATGATCTCATCGGATGAACCACGATGTCATGGACTCAATCGATCCCGTATTCAATTTCCTTTGTCTAGCGGTATTGTACTTGCCCGAGATCGATCGTCGGTATCCCGATACCTTGTTCAATCTTGTTACTGGCAAGTCTCTTTACTCGTTCCGTAACACATCATCCCGTGATCAACCCCTTGGTCACATTGTGCACATTATGATGATGTCCTACCAAGTGGGCCCAGAGATACCTCTCCGTCACACGGGACAAATCCCAGTCTCGATTCGCGCGAACCCAACAGACACTTTCGGAGATACCCGTAGTGCACCTTTATAGCCACCCAGTTACGTTGTGACGTTTGGTACACCCAAAGCATTCCTACGGTATCCGGCAGTTGCACAACCTCATGGTCTAAGGAAATGATACTTGACATTAGAAAAGCTTTAGCATACGAACTACACGATCTTTGTGCTAGGCTTAGGATTGGGTCTTGTCCATCACATCATTCTCCTAATGATGTGATCCCGTTATCAACGACATCCAATGTCCATGGTCAGGAAACCGTAACCATCTATTGATCAACAAGCTAGTCAACTAGAGGCTTACTAGGGACATGGTGTTGTCTATGTATCCACACATGTATCTGAGTTTCCTATCAATACAATTATAGCATGGATAATAAACGATTATCATGAACAAGGAAATATAATAAAAATAACTAATTTATTATTGCCTCTAGGGCATATTTCCAACACTTATCTCCATTCAACCAAACATGTCCGGCGCTTGATAGACAAGACCTACTACTGTCTCGGAGCTGAACTAAACTGCGAGGAGATAAGTCATGATGTTTCATGGCTTGAGGATCTTCATATTGTCAAGACAAATTTTCTTCCTGCACTTAGAAATGTTAGTACTCAAAACGTGCGACCAATAGTGATGGTATTGAACTACGGTCACATCTATTTAGGAATGATGGTAAGATATTTACTATTTGTCCTCAGTGCATATTTTGTATACATAATTTTTTTGCTAAACTTTCATTGCTAAGTATATTAATTAAGTACTATACGATGTTCTTCAACAGGGACTAACGATGACAGTTGTGCCTCAGGGGATCGAGACTAAAGGTCGCATGTCAATTGTTAGCTTACGTCCAAGATATCCTGCATTGCACATGAATGCATTCAGGATTTCTAGAAGCGATGAATGCTTAATAGTGAAAGATTGGAGGAAAATTGTTAACGATCGCAGAGAAGTACTAGGGGGCAGCAATGAGAAGCGCAGCCCACGATTAGGAGATAGGTTCATCTGCATGCTCCAGTATGATCAATCAGGAGAGCTATACATGTTCTATGCTATTTTACCAGAGAGAGAGTAGCTAGCATGAGTGATTTAGCTAGTTCATGCTGCTCTTAGTACTTGTCCTTTCATGTCCGTGTTCTTCGTTCTGAACTTAAGTGATTTGCTTTTGTGGTGTTATATATGAACGCTTATAATATCATGACAATCATGTTGAACTCGATGATATTTTTGCTTCTGGTACAAGTAAATGTTTCTTCTTTAAGCTAGTAGTGCTGGTGGTGATTAGATAGCTAGCGGTAATGCATGACTATGATGATTAATATGATGATGATGATGAGTTATTATATCATTTAATGAAAGAAACCGCAGATTAGTTTCAGCTGGATGGATCCTACCTAAGTGATCAAGTATATGCCATATCCGTATATATTATAGTTGATCAAGTATAATATGGATATGGCATATACTTGATCACTTAGCTAGCTAGCTAGTAGCTAGATATGCAATGCATGCATCCAGTCGAAACTAATCCGCGGTACTTTCACCTAATGATTTAACAACTCATTATAATGTAAAACAATCACTAAATTAAATTGAAAATACAAAATTAAAGAAAAATTAAAAAAAAACACCCAAACATTTAGTACCGGTTGGTACTAATGCCCTATACGCAAACGGGCCTGGCTTGTGCCACGTGGTGGCACTTTAGCGCCGGTTCATGACGAACCGGTACTAAAGGGGAGGGGACCTTTAGTCCCCACTCTTTAGTGCCGGTTGGCGAACCGGCACTAAAGGCCGGTTCTGTACTAGTGTCTTAATCTTCAAGGTTGTTTGATTGGTACAAAATATGTATTTACATCATGCATGCACATCCATATTGCAGTTCTATGCGTAAGTTTATAGGAAACTCTGCGTGAGGCACTCCTACACCTAGTACATGTCAGAGGATGGAGAAGCACATATTTCTTCATCTGTATACATTAATATAGTAGTGTTTGTGTCATGAAAAAAACCCATGTACATGTCTAATTGGCTCAATGAAGGAACATACATGATACATCTCGAAGAAGCATAAACTCTCTTATAGTCAAATTAATGTTAATTTGAAAAAAAAAGATCAATGCCCATGCATGATCAAGATATATAATAATTAACTAATCCAATCTAGCGGCCGGTTCATGAACTTTGAAAAGTCTTATTCCATTAGCTATAGCTGGGTAATTGAGGGGCAATATTAATATTATAATGCGTGTAGCTAACCAAATTCCATGCTCATAACTTTCAACGATGCTGATGATACGACAGCCAACATGTTTGAATGCAATGGAGGTTGACCCCAACCACGACTGCTACGCCACCACAGAACAGTAATACTTCCATTCCTCTCTCTCTCTACCCGCCACATCTCTCTCTCCTTCTAACCACACGCTCGGGTACTCATGATCCAATCAACCATTCCATCGCCTATAAAAGGAGAGCCAACGCCAACGCCAAGAAACACAAACACACATGTAAATTCAGATCGATCGCAATCTAACCTCTAGCTAACAGGTAACAGCTAGCTATATACTAGCTAGTATCTCCTACGTTCGTCAGCGATACACCGACGATGAGGGAGCTGATCCGGCGGCTGAGCTTCTCGGATCGGGTGAGCGACGGCAACAGCGGCGGCGTGCCGCGCGGGTGCGTGCCGGTGCTGGTGGTGGGCGACGGCGAGGAGGAATGCGAGCGGTTCGTGGTGAGGGTGGAGGCGCTGCGGCACCCGTCGCTGTCGGCGCTGCTGGAGATGGCGGCGCAGGAGTTCGGGTACAAGCAGGAGGGTATCCTCCGCGTCCCCTGCGCCGTCCACCAGTTCAGGCAGGCCCTCGTCACCGCCGCCGTCTCCAAGAATTACTAATTAGTAGTACTAATTAATTCTCTAGTTAATCCATCGGTGGACTTCTTCGGGTAATTAAGGAGCGATTCCTTGGTGCTGTTGACTAGTTGACTCTCCTACACCACGTTTCTTCTCTTTTGCCTTTTGATTTGGGCGCTGATAGGCGCCGACGCGCCGGCCGAACAGTTAGGCCGGTCATCGCGCGAGCGTCCGATTCAACATATTTGACCCGTTCGATCTGGGTCTCGCAACAGAAAAAAAAGTGCATCGCGCTCCGCTTTCGATCTTGGTTCCTCCTTCCTCGTGGGAACGCAGCGCTGACGCCGCGGCCTGCAGCAGGCGCTCGCGTCTCGCCGGTCCCAGCCCTTGCCGCCGGTCGCCGCCCCTCGCCGCCGGTTGCCGCCCCTCGCCGCCGGTTGCCGCCCCTCGCCGTCGTCGTTTCCCGTCTTTCTCACCGACTTTGGAGCCATGCATGGATGTAGCAAAAAGCTTCGCTGGTCGTAGCAAAACGCGAAGGCGGTTGTAGCAAAAAATCATCTGGCTGCTATCTCGGTCGCAGCTCTCCGTGAATGAATGTAGCAAATAATCCCGCCGATTGTAGCAAAAGGAGATGATGGTTGTAGCAAAATATCATCATCGCCCGACCATCATAGGTCACGGCTCTGCCATGAAAATGGATTTCCAGCAAAACACAAAATGCAGCCTCTCCCATGTATCAAAAAGAAATATCGGTTGCAGCAAAACTGAGACATGGTTCCAGCAAAAAACAACGATGCATGCATCAGAAGAAAATGTCGGTTCCAGCAAAATTTGGGCATGGTTCCATCAAATTGGGACATCGTTCCAGCAAAACAACAATGATGCATCATCTCCCGTGCATAAGAAGAAAAAAAGCCTGTTGCAGCAAAACCGGGACATGGTTCCAGCTCCGCCGCTTGCCGGTTCCAGCTCTGCCGCTTACCGGTTGTAGCTTTGTCCCTTGCCGGCTGCAACTCCGCCGTAGAAAGGGCCAGCTTCGACGCTCGCCAGTTTTGTGCACGGGAGGTTCGCCATCGCCGGCGTGGTACACCACCTCGTAGCACTGCCGGCATGCAGCAGCGCCTGCAGCTCCCCTGCTGCATCGTCTCCTCCTTCCTCAGGCGATCTACTCGAGCGCGGAGCAACTCGCCCTAGTTCGTGTCTCATGTGCGTGGAAAAGCATGGCGTGTGGTCGCCCTCCCCGGCGAGCTTGGTCGGGAGGAGCAGGTGGCAGCCATGGCTTTCTTGCCGATCTGGAGCGCGGGGGGGGAGGGGGGTCGGTGGGTTACGCTCTGAAAGAGAACGAGAGGACGAGAAGAAAGCGGAGGGGATAAGGTTGCTCGCCAGCGGCGCCTCGTCCCACTTATAATCACGCGTGTGCGCTGGCTGGCTAGGTGCTGTGGCGTAAATCGAAGCATACCTCGCGAGTCTATCTGACGTTGTGCGCGCGACCGGCCGAGCGGTTCAGCCGGCGTGCCGATTCTAAGCATTTACCTTTTGATTTCTCTGGTTGGTCAATGACATGAGAAGGTTGCCATATGCGCTTTATATGCACATTGTAATTTACGGATATACCTCCTGTCATAAAAATAACAAGTGAAATAACTGATTATTCGGTATGAGCGTGGCTGTTCTACACCCACGGACATTGCACCCACGCTACACCCACGATCGAAAACTTAGCATAAAGAAATAAAAAAAATCTGAAACTTTGCAGATCTGATTATGAGCAAATGTTTTAGTTGCTTGCAAAATTTTGTGGCCAAATGACATCCGAGGAGCTTTGTACAAAAACAAAGTTTGTTCTCAAATATAAAATCTGAAACGTGGGTGGAGAGCAAGAGTTTGTATTTCATTTCATATGGAGTTCATTCGTTGTTATTTGGCGACCAAACTTTGCAAGCTAGTAAAAGATTTGCTCATAAGCAATGCCAAAAAGTTTCTGATTTTTTTAAAAAAATCAATTTTATTTGATTTTACTGTTCATTGCGTGGGTGCAGCCACTACTTTCTCTGTTCGGCATATATGCACATGTTTCCTTTCTAATATTGGTTCCTTTTTTTTGGCAGTTTTCTTATCAAATGAGAATGAGAGTGGCATGTTTACTTCTCATGATGCAGAGGCCTGAGATATACGCCATTCTTTTCGTTTTTCACATTACATGTTTATTTCCATCGAAAGAAAAAGAAAGAGGTTTTTTTAAGTCTCCGGACCTTATAATAACTCCCTGACAGAAAAAAAATACAACTATAGAATTCAGGTTGATAACCCAGGTGTTTTTCCTGTGAAAAAAAAAACAGAAGATAAATCAGGTCTTTTTTTCAAGGATAAAGAGTTTTTTTTCGTAGATGCAGAGTTACAGTCAGCTGGCAAAAGCTCAGCGATAGAAGGTGGGCAATCATGTAGCCAACAAGCCGTGCTACACTCTATTCTACCATAGTTCGCCAAGCGGTCTGCTATTCTGTTTTGAGCTCTAGAAATTTGTAAAGGAACAAATTCTTTGCCAACAAGTAGGTGCTTGATCTCATAAATTAAATGAAGGTAAGTCGATTTATCAAGTCTATCCATGGAAAAGGAAGAAAGCGCCATCGAACAATCAGATTGGATAATCACCGGAAGGTTTGATCGTCCCAAAGCCAACGCGAGGCCCTCTCTTATTGCATGTAGTTCCGCTTCCAAAGCGTCATTGCAGAAAAAAGAGATATCGGTAAACAGCAAAAGTCATATGTCCATCCGAGTCTCTGAGATCATTCCTGCACCCGCCGACCCATCCCAGGCAAACGACACATCGACCGACAAGGCAACCCGCCCGATAGCCAGAGCAAGCCATGATAGAAACGGTGCAATTCCCTTATTTCTGGGTTCAGACCAACCATCACCCAATGCCATCTTACCTTTTAACATCTCATATCTGCTATGTTGTTTAGCATACCAGATAGAATTTTGGTAGCTATCCCGATAGTGACCTGAAAATTGTACTGGAGCATTCTGTTCATTAGTAGAAAAGGGGGCAATGGTCCAGGCCGGGGCAGACCATTGGTCCCGGTTCAATCCAGAATCGGGACCAATGGGGGCATTGGACCCGATTCGTGAGCCCCGGGGGCCGGCCGGGCCACGTGGGCCATTGGTCCCGGTTCGACTGGACCTATTGGTCCCGGTTGGTGGGATGAACCGGGATCAATGGGCCTGGCTCCTGGCCCACCACCATTGGTCCCGATTGGTGGCTTGAACCGGGACCAAAGGCTTCCCTTTAGTCCCGGTTCGAGCCACGAACCGGGACCAATTAGTTGCCTATATATACCCCTCGCCCGCGAGCAGAGCACTCCCAGTGCTCTGTTTTTCGTGGCCGGCGAGGGGAGAGCTTTGTGGTGCTCTAGCTCACCTCCTATGCACACGAGGTGTTCGATGGAAGTTGATTTCAAATACTAGGGGATTGTAATTGAGAGATCTTATATATTGTACATGTATGTAGCCAGTAGCGTCGGACGTACATGATACGAAAACTTGTTGTTCGACCAATCTCTCGGAGAAGGAGAGGTCGATCGATCATTTCTCTCGGTATGCATGACGAACTTCTGTACTCAATGGTTCCCTTCATTTTCTTATTAGCTAGCGTCTCGAGGGCTATATGTATATAGTACGTAGCGTCGACCAAGCACGGACAAAGAGAGGACACTTCCCTCTATTAATTAGCTAGCTAACACAATATATGAAACACCTAAATTAACCCCCAAAACCCCCAACCCCCCCCCTCTCTTAAAAAAACAAAAACTCCAGCCACTGGAATGCTGACGCGTGGATGCCTTTTGGTCGCGGTTGGTGCCACCAACCGGGACCAAAGGCCCCCCTGCCTGGGTTCGGCGCACCGGCCACGTGGAGGACCATCTGTCCTAGTTCGTTTTAGAACCGGGACTAAAGGGGGGAGATATTAGTAACGACCCATTAGTCCCGGTTCATGAACCGGGACTAAAGGCCCTTACGAACCGGGACTAATAGGTGTTTTTCTACTAGTAGTTTCCCATGCACGACATCTGTCCACAAGTCCCAAATCCTCCACAACAAAATAATGATCATATCTCGTGCTTTTTCTGTGCAGTTTGAGAGCACATTTAGCCGCCATTCCTTCCCAGTATCTACTAATTGGTCATTCGTTGGAAGTGGCCAGATTCTCTTCATACCTTCCTAGAGTTGTACTGCTCATGTGCAGGGTCACCAAGGCATGAAAAGAGCTCTCGTCCTCAACACCGCACAGCAGGCAAGTTTCATGCATTTAAATGTCGCAAGGGTGCCCATAGCAACCTCCCATGCCATTACCTTCATCTTCTGCGAAACATTGGTCTGCCAGATCAGGTCCCAAATTTTTCTTGCACCACCAGGATGAACTCTAGACGCTCCGCTAGAGAAGGCTTCCTCATGATTTTGCATAGCTAAATGATAAGCACTTCTCATAGTAAAACGACCACTTTTCTCTGATGTACGAATTTTTCGAATGTGCAACACATCCATAGGCCAAAAGTGTGTGTTAAGTAAATGTACATTCCAAGTGCCATCATCATGCATGAAGTTAGAAACCCGGTTCAATCGGCAATTCCTCTTTGGAGTGACTGATTTGAAAGTAGGACCACAAGGAATCCATGGGCCAAGTACGCATCTAAGTGCCATGGCCCACCCTCAAAATGAGCCCTTTCTTTAACAATTCAAGTCCATGATCTATACCTCGCCATGCCACGCCATCACATTCTTGTGGGGATGATACTTTGCATGAATAAGTCGTGCACATAAGTTGTCCGGAGATTGCAAGAGCTGCCAAGCATGCTTTGCTAGCAGCGCTTGGTTAAAAGCATGCATATCGCAGAATCCCATACCTCCTTTAGATTTTGGCATGATTATTTTATCCCAACTTAGCCATGGCATATTTCTTTTCCCCCTCTCTATGCCCCATCAGTAATGCCGCACTAAGCGAGTCATCTCATTACAAACTGAGGCCGGTAACCGAAATACACTCATGATGTCTGTATCATGTCTATTTGTGTGTCTATCAATTGTAGCCTTTATTTCTATGCAGCAAAGAAATGCTTTGGTTAAAAAAATGTTTTTCTTAGATTTCTCTTGCATATAACAGTCAATATATATTCCTTCCAAAAAATATAATCACCTATCAGCAAATACAAGAAGAACTTTAGAAAAACTTGGGACTTCATAATAACTTTGTTGGACATATTAAAATTATCCATGAAATAATTGAAGTACTAATCGGTCATTAACCATTTTGCTGTTTACATTATATAATTTAGTATACAAGTTTGAATGATAACTCTGCCTATGGCTTCTAGGCATAGCCGGTCCTAAGCCCCGGTAAAGGAAGAGGGTTGTTATAGGCTTGGCGAGCCAATGTAAAAACTAGCCAATCTCATAGGTATGAAACCCATTTGAGCGAGAGTAGTACTAGGATGGGTGACCTCCTGGGAAGTCCTCGTGAAAGGGTTTCATAGCTAAGGGTTGTGATAGGCTTGGCGAGCCAATGTAAAAACTAGCCTGTCTTTTGGGTATGAAACCCATTTGGGCGAGAGTAGTACTAGGATGGGTGACCTCCTGGAAAGTCCTCGTGAAAGGGTTTCATATCTACCTACCCCAACTTGTTTGGGATAAAAGTCTTCTTAAGTAAGTATACAAGTTTGAATGATGAATGCCCTTTTTACACCAAAAATAATAATTTACATGTATATGAATATATTGTGGAAGTTAGTTGAAAATAGGTGCAATGGAAAATTACGTGTCAATAATAACTAGGACATCATTGATATTGTTGTACATATAATGTCAGTTCCTACATTTGATCTTGTAAATTGAGTGGGTAATAGAGTGGGTAATAGGACATTCATTGTACTATGATAATCACATAAATCATACAGCTACATATGCAATTATAAGCACTGTATATGAAACAGCGTACTTACTTCAATATCGAAAAATGGGCAAAATTTGAAAAATCTAGCCAGTCGTGGTTGGAGCTAAAAACATACTAAGGACATCTTCAAGCGCCGATCCTCAGACTGACCGCAACCGTCCGAACCACGCATTCCAGACATGTTTGGCATCCAACTTGGTCTTGCATCGGTCTGCAGGCCAGTATAGATGTGCTTTTTCCGCAAACTAGACACAAGTAGGGGGGGGCTTTGCAGGCGTCCAGACCACTGCCACGCCCGCTCCTGGTTAACCTGGCCCACCAAAAACCCTCCTCCCACGCCCCCGCACGCTCCTGCTAGACGCCAGCTACCCGCAATCACGCCATTGTACAGCGGCCGCTCCACGTTAACGTCGGCACAGAGCGCATGCGTTCTCACACTGCCGGCATTGTAGTGGCGCGTCGGCCGAGAGAGCATCGCCCTCGCCGCATCCAGGGTGTCCGCACCTATTCAATGCGTGAGAGACGTTTATTGGGCGAGGCGGGACGGATATCTTCCGCACCCGTTCAATGCCCGTCCGACCGTATGCCGCCATTAAGCATGCTCGCCAGCCAAGGAACCAACTCCGGTGCCGCACATTAACGCACCTGGATGGTTGGCCTCACCAAAATCCACTATTTATAGGCAGTCACACCTGGATAACTCCACACCAACACATCCGCTCCACATCCTCCTCCCTTGCACCGCGGCCACCATGACTACAAACTCTACCGTTTTGTGGGAGAGCCTGTCATCAAAGAAGATGCACGAGGACGAGTAGGAATTAAGCTTGTGGATGCTGGATACGTCTCAAACGCATCTATAATTTTTGATTGTTCCCTGCTATTATAGTATCAATCTTGGATGTTTTATATGCATTTACAAGCAATTATATATCATTTTTGGACTAACCTATTAACTTAGTGCGTAGTGCCAGTTGTTATTTTTACTTGTTTTTGGTGTTCCAGGATATCAGTACCAAACGAAGTCCAAATGCCATGAAACTTTTTGAAGATTCTTTTTCTGGACATAAGAGACACTAGGAGCTTCGAGAGGAAGTCAGAAGACGAATGAGATGCCCACGAGCCACCAGGGCACGCCAAAGGAGTCTCATGGGCCCACCTTTGCTCTGTTTGACCTAATTCTGCCTCTATAAATTCTCTAAAATTAGGAAACCACCAGAGAGCCACCTGAAATACTTTTCCTCTGTCGCAAGTTCCTGTACCACGAGATCCCATTTGGAGGCCTTTTCTGGCACTATGCTGGAGGGGGAATCAATCACGGAGGGGCTCTACATTAACCTTGCTGCCTTTCCGATGATGTGTGAGTAGTTTACCACAGACCTACGGGTCCATAGTTAGTAGCTAGATGGATTCCTCTCTCTCTTTGTTGTTCAATACAATGTTCTTCGCCATGCTCTTGGAATTTTATTCAATGTAATCACTTTTTACGATGCGTTTGTTGGGATCTGATGAATTGTGAGTTTATGATCAGATTATCCACGAATATTATTTGAGTCCTCTCTGAACTCTTTTATGCATGATTATTATAGCATCATATTTCTCTACGATCTATTGATTTGGTTTTGCCAACTAGATTGATTTTTCTTGCAATGAAAGAGGTGCTTTTTGATGGGTTCGATCTTGCGGTACTCAATCCCAGTGACAAAAAGGGACATGACACGTATTTGTGTCGTTGACATTAAGGATAAAAAGATGGGTTTTATTCACGTATGATTTTACTTTATGTATATCATGTCATCTTGCTTAAGGCATTACTCCCTTCTTTATAAACTTAATACTCTAGATGCATGCTGGATAGCGGTCAATATGTGGAGTAATAGTAGTAGATGCAGGCAGGGGTCTGTCTACTTGTCTCGGATGTGATGCCTATATAATGATCATTGCCTTGGTTAGCGTCATGATTATTTGGTTTTCTATCAATTGCCCAACAATAATTTGGTTACCCGTAGTATGCTATATTCAAGGGAGAAGCCTCTAGTTAAAACTATGGCCCCCGGGTCTACTTTTATCATACATTAAAATCCAAAAATATCTTGCTTAAATTTTTCTTTACTTTGTTTATTTTTTGTTTATTTTATCTATCTATCACTACATAATTTAATCTTTACAATTAATCGTTGAGGGATTGACAACCCCTTGTTTGCATTGGGTGCAAGGATTTGTTATTTTGTGTGTGGGTACTTCTAACGAGGTGTTGCGTGATTCTCCTACTGGATTGATAACCTTGGTTCTTAACTGAGGGAAATACTTATCTCTATTGAATTGCATCATCCTCTCCTCTTTGAGGAAACCCCAACGCAGCTCACAAGTAGCAGGAAGAATTTCTAGCGTCGTTGCCAAGGAGACATCATCAACATCTATCAAGTACCATCGCATAAATTTTATCTCCTTGAATTTACATTATGTGCCATTTGCCTCTCATTTTCATCTCCCCAACTTCTAAAACGTTTTTGCAAAAATACAAAAATATTTTTTGTTTGCCTTTTTGTTGCTTGTTCGCTTGCTTTTTGCCTTCATGTCAACACACCAAAAAACAGAAAAAGAACTAGGAAAACTAAAGACATACGGATCCTTATCCACTTGCTAATCTTTTCAAAAAATCAAATTATGTTGAAGCAATTGCTAGTGGGTTGAGTGCACTTGATTATCTCTTTGAAGTTTTGCTTGAAAATCGTGAATCTGAAAATTGTGCTAAATCGTTAGAAGAAGAGATTTAAAAGTGTTTCATGATAGCTCCTTGAATAAAATGTATGATTGCAATCATGTTATTATAAATTCTATTAATGTCAATTGTGCTAACGATATGCAAAACTACAAGCTTGGGGATGCAATGATCATGATTGGGGTGATAATGTTTCTTATGATCTTGAAAAATTATTTAAGCCTCATGATGAATATGCCATCGATAATAATGCTTGCAATAATATTGAAAGTGGGTTCGGAAGAGTGTCAACATTAGCTAAAAAGAATCCCACATATTTGAAGAATGTTCAATCTTATGATTTTTTTACAAAAGTCAGTTTGGAGAGTTCATGACTTTACTTGATGTTAATCAGACTAACTTGGAAGATTATAAGACTTTTTTGCATGTGGAACATGAAGAGAAAATTTTATATTATAGCTGTATTGTTGAATTTGATTATGATCTTCCATGTAGTTATTGTGAGATAGGAAAATACCGTTGTAGAAATTTTTATGTTACTAATTTACCTCTCGTTGTGTTGAAATTATAGATGATTTATTCTTATTCCTTGCATATGCTAGATTCTTTTTGTCTTGATAATTTGTTTGCTTATAAAATGCCTATGCATAGGAAATATTTTGGACTTAAATGTGTTTTTAACATGCTACATGATGCTTTGTTTGTGTTTCAATTATTATCTTTCATGTGAGCATTAATAAAATCTCAAGCATATCTTAATGGCTATAAAAAAGAGCTTGTTGGGAGATAACCCAATAGCTACTTTTTCCGTGTTTTTGTGTGCACACAATTATGCTACTGTTATGGTTGTATTTTTGTGTTTCTAATTAGTGCTTGTATCAAGTAAAGCCTTTGGGATAATTTGGATGATAGTTGCTTTGATTCTGTGCAAAAAACAGAAACTTTTGCATCCAGTAGCAGAATTGTTAAAATTGGCTGGAGCGTGATAAAATTCTGATTTTTCTTACACATGATTTCTATACAAATTTCCCACGTTTCCCTAATTTTTAAGAATTTTTGGAGTTATAAAAGTATGGTCATTATTCGAATTACTACAGACTGTTCTGTTTTTGACATATTCTATTTTTGTTGCATTGTTTGCTTGTTTTGATGAATCTATTGATTGTATCGAGGGATATAAGCCATGGCGAAGTTAGAATACAGTAGGTATAATGCAATAATAAAATATGAATGGGTTCACAACTGTAGCTAAAGTAATGGTTTGCTTTATTATACTAGAGGATCACATGAAGGTTTTGTTGAGTTTTTATGTGCTGAAGTTTTCATGTTTTGAGTGAGATCACGATGTATGAAGGAATAAGGAGTAGCAAGAGTCTAAGCTTGGGGATGCCCGAGGTACCCCAAGGTAATATTCAAGGACTCCCAAGCATCTAAGCTTGGGGATGCCCCGGAAGTCATCCCCACTTTTTCCTACCGACCATGAGTAATATTACTTGGAGCTATATTTTTATTCATCACATGATATGAGTTTTGCTTGAAGCATCGTGTATTGTATGAGTCTTTTTTTCGTTTTAGTTTGTCACAATCAGCCTTGCCGGACAAACCTTTTTGATAGGAACACGCATTTTTTGTGATTTATTAGAGTACTCTATGTGATTCACTTATATCTTTTGAGCTAGGCAGTTGCTCTACTGCTTCACTTGTATCTTTTAGAGCACGACAATGATTATATTTTGAAGAAATAGATGAACTCTCATGCTTTACTTATATTATTTTGAGAGTTGACAATAGTAATGGTAATATGAACAAGATATGAATTTGGTCCTCATGTGATGGATATTCAAGAAGGATAAACTTTATTTTCTGTTTGAAAACCGCCTATAATGTGTCTAGCAAAGGAGATATTGAAAACTTTCGGTCGTAATGTTGACAGGAAAGGCATGCCTCTCAAAAACAATTTTTATCTCTAATTTAAACCTTTAGCTCTGTCACCCCTGCAAATCTCTGCTTCCCTCTTGCACTCGACTCTTGTTCTCACTCTGGAAGCAGCCGATTTGAGCGTTCCCAACAAGCCTGCCTCTGGACTGCTTTAAGTTTCATGCGCGTGCGAGCCGATACCTCGTGCACACAACCAAAGAGGTTTTTCTTGCCTCTAGGGTGTTGCAGGCGTTTTCTGCTTTTTTTTCTTCCAGAAGAGGCACGGCTTTGCTTCCGCGAGAAGCACGGTCGTGCCTCTCAGAAATGAAAAAATAACATATTTTCTGTTTTTTTGCGTGAGGCATGGTTTTCCTTCTTGTGAGAGACACAGTTGTGCTTTCGCGAGAGGCACGGCCATGCTTTCGTGAGAGACACGGCCGTGCCTCTCAGAAACGGAAAAAAACGCGTTTTCTATTTTTTTTCACTTCCACGAGAAGCATGGTTGTGATTTCGCGAGAGGCACGGCCGTGCCTCCTTCTGAAAGGGAAAAACATGCGCCCGTTTTGGTTTTTTGTCCAGCTTTTTTAGTTCAGTTTTATCGTGAAGAGAAAGTTCGTCAAAATCTATCAATATGGGATTTAATTTTAAAGATTTCGACGCGAGGAATTCAATGATGAAAACGGGTCGAGATTTGGACACACGGTTTAAGACATAAAACATTTTGAATAAATAGATGTACGAAAAAATAGGAAACTCTCATGTCGCGACAAGTGGCGCGCATGTAGTATGTCACGTGTCACAACCTGAGAAAGTGGGAGTGACGTTTGACAGGGGTACTCCTTAATTAGTGATTTCGAAGCTCCTGTTCAGATCCTTAAGCGCCCAAATAGGTCTTGGCGCTCACTTGCACTGCCCGTGGGCCGGCCCAAGAATGCGAGCTATCGACAGTTCGTTCAGGAAGAAAATTGGAGCAGTCTCGTTCGATCGCATTTGACCGGTCGTGGTCGACAAGTTGAAGGTCAACTGTTGAAAAATAATACAAAAATAGAAAAAATGAAAATTTTCGTGAGTTGAAAAATGTTCACGGATCTTGGAAACATGTTCACAAAATTTAAAAAGTTCAGGAATTTCAAAAAAATTCATTGTCTTTATGAAAACTTCATCAATTTTTTTAGAAAAACTTCATCAAATTTGAAAAAAGTTCATCATTTTTTTAAAGTTCACAAATTTGAATTAAATCATGAAATTTGAAAAAATTCATCATTTTTCAAAAAGAAAATCATCAAATTTGAAATAAAAATCATCAATTTAAAAATAAGTATATATTTTGAAGAAAAAGCTCAAGAGTATGAAAAATGTTCATGAATTTTGAAAAGAGTAAAAAGTAAAACTAAAAATGAAGAAAAGAAGTAGAAGAAAATACTGAAAAAGAAGTAATAAATCACATCACATGAAGTGTTCGAGGTGGTTACTGCAGCGAACTTCGAACCACGAAGGCACTGGTTCGAATCAAACCAGGAGCAGAGTTTTTTGCTGTTAAAAATCGGAAACAATTAGATGGCGACACAGTGCGGAGAAGGGACCATGTGCCCGTTTGTAAAATGCACTTTAATGGGCCCTTAAGGCGCCGAATAGGACTCGCCTTGTTAAAGGATAAAGACAGAGGGACGCATAGGGCACTGCACTGGGGCACAGGTATCTGTTGATCGCCACAAGTTCTACTAGGAATCACCTGCAGGACCAGGTATTGTGCCAGCCCAATAGCCACGGCATCATGTCATGTTTTTCTTTTCATTTTTTGTTCACATCATTGTTTTGCTCAAAAAAAATATTCACATTTTTATTTTGTTTTTGTGTTATCTATTTTTAAACTATATTATATATTTCTAAGCATTTTCCATTTATACATTACAAAAAACATTATACATAAATTTCATAAAATACTAGGTCTGCATTTGAAAAATGTTAAAAGCGTATAGACAAATGTTTTTGAGGTATACGAAAACATTATAATGTGAATCACAAAATGTAGAAAATGTTAATCATGTGTCTGAAAAATGTTTATCCTATGTATAAAAAAATAATGCAAAGAAAAATGTACATCACATTTGATGGAAATATTTTGGTGTTTCAAAAAAATGCCCTTGACATTCAACAAATGTTATATAAAAATATTTTAAAAAATTGTAAATCATATTGATGGAAATAATTTTGCGCTTCAAAGTAATTTATATAAAAAGAAAAAAATTCATAGGTTTTTTATTTCCATTAAAAATGTGTGTGAAATTTTAAGAAATATTCATGTGTTTCCAAAAAATGTCCTTGAAAATTTAAAAAATTCTTAGACAATGTAATAAAGTGTCTGTGTAGTTTCAAAACGAATATTACCATTCAAAAAACGTACAACATGTTTTTTTAGGGGACGTACAACATGTATTTGGAAATCAATGTTACCATGTATTAAACAAATGTTCAAAACTTGTATTTAAAAAATGTAGATCGAGCATATTTGAAAATCGTACCACATGTGTTGGAAAAAAGTTTCATGTGTGACCTAAGAATGTACATTTTGTACTAAGAGAAAGTATACAATTATTGAAAATAAATAAACCCGATAAAAATCTGACAAAGAAACAAAAAGGAACTGAAGAAAACAAAGAAAAACAAAAAGGAAACAAAGAAACAAAACGTAAAAGCGAAGAAAGAAAACAAAAAAATAATGAAAAACCCAAAGAAAACCAAAGTGAGAAAACAAAGAAAGTCGATGAAACACTAAAGAAAACGGAAAAGAAAAAGACCACTAAGTTTTTTGTTTTCCAAAAGACGCTCCAGGAAACCTAGCGACAGATACGAGTAGCAGCGACTCAGTGAACTAAATGGGTCGGCCCACTATGGTCGCCCGTAGGAGATTGAATCGGCAGGTGTATGTAGCTCGTGTCACTCATGTTAGATGAACGCGCTACTCTAGGTAGGCTGACGGACCAATAACGATCTTAATTTATATATATTAGCACATATGCCCGTGCGTTGCCACGGGAAAATTGATGTTTTGTGCAAGCATAATGTCGCACAACACCGGATTCACTATGAAGAACATGCTGCAACGCAGCATTCTTCTAGAAAATGAACATAAAAGAATACATTACAATTTAGCCGTGTTCATATTTTCTTTGTCGGGCGTAATCTCCCACTGATTACATTTAAGTAAAATCATTTTTAATGCCATTTAAGTATAATCCTTTCATTAATTACCATGACATCCTCATCCGTTTTAGTCGGGAATGAAATCCTTTCTTTTCTAATTTAGTAGCCCCAACACGTTGGAGCCTATAGATCATTTTTTTAATTATCTTACCTTTTTACCTCAAACCCTTCACGTAGAATTCATTAAGATCACAACCTTTCTCTTAGATATTCCACCGGTTTACCTATAATCCTTTCTTTAATTAGCCACATCCGTTTAAATATTCTATATATGCCCACAATCCTTCCTTCATTAGCTCATTTGCTTAATTAGCTCGCCCTAAACAAGATGACTGCCCCTCGTATTTTTAGAGCGAGTTGGGATTAGCAAATGTGTAAGGTGCATAGCTCGTTGGTTGTTACATCGAAGAGCCAGACAGGAGGTCCCGTGTTTAATTCCCACAATATTAATTTGGTTTGACCCAATTATTTTTCGCGGTCTCTATGAAAGCCCATAAAAGGCCCATCAACATACAAGTACCTGACCCAGATCGCTTAGCGTGTGTAAACCAAACGAAAAGGACTGAACCAAACCAAGAATACCTATTCCCTTTAATAGTACGTATAGATAAATTGTGCTTCTTACGCCGCAAGAAAAAAAAACTAATTGCGCTTCTTGTCAATTAAAAAAACTAACTATGCGTCTGGTTTTAGAGAGCATTATTCTATTTCTTTTAAAAAAAAGTTTATAAGTTCAACAAGAAATAACGAATAAAATGTTTCTGCATTAAAAAAAATCTTGAAATTAAAAAAAGTTACCCGTGCATTTGCGCAGCTAGATTTCCATTTACGATTGTAATATTTTAAAGTTATACATTTAATATTATTTGAAATTAAGGCATGATTTTAACTTTAACTCATTTGTGAGGTGTGATAAAAGGTTGCTTAATTAATTTTGTGCAACAGAAATATGAAATTTATATATTGATTATTAAAGAAAACTCCTTTTAAGTAAATTTGTAATGTGTGATAAAACATACTATGATCTAAGAATGATATATTGATGCTACGTATGCATTACTGATACCTTGCGTTGTTACATTAGTAAATTAATTTAATATTAGCAGTTCGTATATAGTAGTATCATTCCACAGTGATATGAAGTATATATTTGCTTTCATATTAACTTTTAATATAACTAAATGGAGGCTTAAGGACGACAACGAAGCATGAAAGGAATATGTAGCCTGACAAAATTCATATCTCTACCCAATAATAAAGCAAATTGGGTTTCGGCGGTCCGTCACGCACTTTTGCAGAAACCCCCCTGTGTTTTCTATAAATTAACCCCAAGTACACATTTAAGTCATAACCGAACCGTTATTTTACATTTTTACGGAACCCCCCCTGACGTATTAGATAATTCACCCGCCAATCATATATAAGTCAAACACATGTTTTTTCTAAATTATCCGTATCTTTTAAATTGTAACTCCGATTTTAACATGTTATATATGAAAATTGATTAGAAAAATGTGTAGAATCTGAATATGATGTTATTTTGTTTGTTAAATATTTTTAAATATTATTTTGGAAGATATTTAAGTCAAACAAATATTTTTCTTAATTATCCATATCTATTAAACCGTAACTCTGATTTTAACATGTTATATATGAAATTTGAATAGAAAAATATGTAGAATTTGAATATGATGTTATTTTTACCTATTAAATATTTTAAAACATTATTTTAAAAGCAAACTTGTAACCTATAGGGCATGTCCGTTTTTTTTTCGTACCGCGACGATCTGGATTGCAAATAAACAACCACTAAAATCATAAAGAGACGAAAGAAAACATCGATAACCACACATGAGCACCTCTGAACAAACTGGCAGGGGAAAAACAACATTCAAACACACTTTGGTTTGTGTGAACACTGAGGCCACTGAAGGTGAGAAGGAGGATAAGTGGCAACACAAAAATGATGCCTCGCTAAAATAAAGGGCATGAACATATTATGGTTATTGGGTTAAGAGTGTGTGTTATTTTTTTTCTCCCGTTGCAACGCACGGGCTCTTTTGCTAGTTATATATAATGTAAGTGTTCCGTAGTTGGCATATCTATTATTCGCTCATCAAGAAAGATTGTGCCAACTCCATTGCATTTTTTACTTCCCTCGCTTCAAATAAAAAATATCACAATCTTTCTTAAGTGCCACTAAAACACGAATTGTACGCAAAATTTGATCAATTGGGCTGATGCCATCATCAATGATGTCATTGCATGTAAGGATTTATTAATTAGGCCGGTCAATTCCATCTTAAAAATATAGGCCGGTAATTTCTTGTCTGTGTACAATGTGTAGAGCTGCCCATCTCCTTAACAGCTATGAATTTCTGTGCGTGTACACGTTGACAGTGCCGTTCTTATGACTTGGGCTTTTGCATCAAAACGTGTCCTAGTAGAACTTTTTTTTTTTACGTGGGTAGCTAGTTTTTAGGTCCGACCCAAACATGCATGTAGATACCGATCCAAATACAGGTGCGTTGCCTTTTTTTTTGCAGTAGCCTTGTTAGCTTTCACCCTAAATCAAACTTTTTTTTTGAACATCAGTACAGACACAAGCGCTCATATACACACGCGCATACACTCACCCCTATGACGCACACAAACACACCCTATCCCTATGAGCACCTCCGAAAGACTGAGCCGGCATATCATCTTGAAATTTAAGAAGTCTCCGTAGGCACCTCGTCGTCGACGGAAACGTCTCCTCCCACTGAATGCGCATCACCGGAAATCCTGAAATAAATCCAGGAATAAATGCGAGCACAAGGATTTGAACCCTGGTGGGCTGGGGATACCACAGTCCCTCTAACCATCCAACCACATGTTGGTTCGCCCCTAAATCAAACTTGTTGATGCGTATTCCCTCAAAAAAAAACTTGCTGAGGAACGGCCTGTGAGCTCCCGCGACTAGGCGACTAGGGTTCCCCCTCCCCTCCTCCCGCCGCCGCCGGCCGCCCCCTTGCCCCCCGCCCCGCTTCCTCCTCCCTCTCTCCTGTCCGGACCCGCCTCCGCTTGCCTCCCGGGAGGTGGCAGGCGGAGCTCGTGCCCTCTTCCGTGGGCCCCTCCTCCCCTTTTCCTCTCGCCGCTGAAGGTCGCCCCATGTGGCCGGTGGCTTTGGCGGCGGCGTGCCTTCCCTTTCTGTGTGCTCGTGCTCCTTCCCGGGAAGGGAGGCGGCAATCTTCTTCAGCGTGGGCTGCGGTCCGCGGTCTCTGGCGGCGGCCGCGGCGGCGTGGTGTCGGCGTCGCTCCTTGGCGGCGGGGCGACGTGGTGGTGCTGGGTGGGCTCGTCGCGACCCCGGCCCAGATCTAGACCCG